>CM066033.1:950312481-950912481 GCA_033557465.1 Ichthyophis bannanicus | reverse complement strand
GCATGCACCCAAGCATCCTTCTAGCTTTTGCCGTCGCCTTTTCTACCTGTTTAGCTACTTTAAGATCATCAGACACAACCACGCCTAGGTCCCGCTCTTCTTTAGTGGACAAAAGTACTTCACCCCCTATAATATATTGCTCCCTTGGATTGCTGCAGCCCAAATGCATGACCTTACATTTTTTAACATTAAATCCCAGCTGCCAAATTCTAGACCATTCTTCAAGCTTAGCTAAATCCCTCCTCATGTTATCTATCCCTTCCTGGGTGTCTACTCTATTGCAGATTTTGGTATCATCCGCAAAGAGGCAAACCTGAAAGCCCTTCTGCTATATCACTAACAAAGATGTTAAAAAGGATCGGACCAAGGACAGATCCCTGGGGCACACCACTGATAACATCCTTCTCCTCAGAGTGAGCTCCATTTACTTGTACTCTTTGTCGCCTCCCACCCAACCAGTTTCTAACCCAAGCAGTAACTTTAGGGTCCATCCCTAGGGTGCTCAGTTTGTTTATAAGTCGCCTGTGAGGAACAGTGTCAAAGGCTTTACTGAAATCTAAATACACCACAACTAGGGCTCTCCCTCGGTCCAACGCCCTGGTCACCCAGTCAAAGAAATCAATCAGATTTGTCTGACAAGACCTGCCTCTGGTGAATCCATGCTGCCTCGGATCCTGTAATCCACTGGACTCCAGAAACCTCACTATTTTCTCTTTCAGCAGCGTTTCCAATAATTTACTCACCACCGAAGTTAAACTAACCGGCCTGTAGTTTTCAACCACATCCTTACTTCCGCTTTTGTGCAAAGGCACCACATGAGCCTCTCTCCAGTTATTTGGCACCACTCCCGACTCCAACGAGGCATTGAAAAGGTCAGTCAGTGGAGCTACTAGAACGTCCCCTAGTTCCCTCAGTATTCTCGGGTGTATCCCATCCGGTCCCATCGTTTTGTCTACTTTAAGTTGAGATAATTTCTCACGAACACAGTCTTCTGAAAATTGTTCAAGATGTCCTTTGCTTCTGTTCCTATTTGTGGGTGTTTTCTGAGGTCCTGCTCCTGGTTCTACATCTCTGAACACAGAACAAAAATATTTGTTAAGCAATTCCGCTTTATCCTTATCAGCTTCTACATATTCCTCCCCTGCACCCTTGAGTCTGACAATACCACTCTTGCCCTTCCTCTTCTCACTAATATATCTGAAAAATGTCTTATCCCCCATTTTATTGCATTGGCTATTTCCTCCTCCTTTTGAATCTTTGCCTTCTTGACTACTTTGCTAGCTTCTCTAAGTTTTTCCAAATACAGATGCCTGTCTTCCTATCTCTGTGATCTCTTGTATTTCATGAAGGCCTCCCTCTTTTTCTTCACTTTTACAGCTACTTCTTTCGAAAACCATAGTGGTCTCCTTTTCCTTTTACCTTTATTTACCATTTTAACAAAAAGGTTGGTTGCCCTTAAAATATCCCCTTTCAGCTTTTCGCACTGTTTTTCTACATCCCTCAGTTGTTCCCATCCAACTAACTACTCCCTGAGGTATTGGCCCATCTTTGCAAAGTTAGTCTTCCTAAAGTCTAAGATCCTCGCCTTTGAATGGATTCTAACAGCCCTAGTCCTAATACTGAACCACACCATCTGGTGATCACTGGATGCAAAATGATCTCCCACTACAACATCAGAAACACTTTCACCATTGGTAAGCACCAAGTCCAGTATGGCCCCTTCACGTGTGGGGTCTGTTACCAATTGCCTGAATAGTTCTCCCTGTAGAGAATCCAGGATCTCCTTACTTCTAGATGATACTGCAGCAGGAATGTGCCAAACAACATCTGGCATATTGAAATCTCCTATCAGTAGCACTTCTCCTTTCCTAGCAATGCTGCACATGTCTTCAATTAACTCTCTGTCCACCTCTTCCTCTTCTGAGGGAGGTCTGTATATCACACCAATGTAAATAGAATTCTCTTTCCCTCTTTCTAGTTTAACCCACAATGCCTCCCCTCTCCCTTTTAAGCTCTGTAATTCCAAAGCTTTAATAGTAGTTTTTACATATAGTGCCACTCCTCCTCCCCTACTTCCTACCCTGTCCTTTCTGAATAAAGTATAGCCAGGTATAGTTACATCCCAATCATGGTTTTCTGTGAACCATGTTTCTGTAACTGCCACTAAATCCAAGTCAGCCACTCCCACCAAAGCTTCAACATCAGGGATCTTATTTCCCATGCTACGGGCATTTATACACACTGCTTTCCATATGTTACCCCTGTTACCCATTTCCATAAAGTTATTTAATGTATCACCTACCTGGGGGCTTTCACTTACCTGGGGGCTTTCTTCACCCATCCCCAACAAATCTAGTTTAAAGCCCTCTTCAGTAGATTAGCCAGTTTACTACTGAAGACGAGTTGACCTTTCTTGGACAGATGGATGCCATCTCTGCTCTGCAACCCTTGGAACAGCATCCCATGGTCTAGGAAACCAAAAAGCTCTCGATGACACCATCCACGCAGCCATGCATTCATCTCCAGGATGCGAGCCTCTCTGCCTTGGCCTTTACCCTCAACAGGGAGGATTGAAGAGAACACCACCTGTGCACCTAACTGCTTCACCCTCTGTCCCAGAGCCATGAAGTCACTTTTAATACGTTCTGAGGTATACCTGGCAGTATCATTTGTTCCAACATGGATTAGCAACATTGGGTAATAGTCAGTGGGCTTGATGAGTCTCGGCAAACTCTCCGTAACATCTTGGATTTTGGCACCAGGCAGACAGCATACCTCTCTGGACATCAAGTGTGGCCGGCAGATGGATGCCTCAGTACCCCTCAGAAGAGAGTCTCCAACCACCACTACCCTTCGTTTCCTTGTGGTTACTGATTCTGCAACTTTGGGGTACTTGAGCTCTGGTTCTTCCCTTTTCAGGGATGCTTTCACCTCCTCCACTTCCAGGGCTGCATAAGGTTCTTCAATTCAAGGGCTGGAGAAGTTGGATTGGTGATTTTGCAGGCCCTGGTGACTTGTGTCCAACAATCGATATTCTGTTGGCACCCATCTTCTCTTCTGCTGGAGAGCTTGGTTGCTACAAGAAGCATCTCATCAATGTACTTCTCACTGTCTTGAATGCTTCTCAGCCTCGCCACCTCCTCTCTGAGTTCCTCCACTTGTTTCCTCAGAGCTTCAGTATGCAGGCACCCTGCACATGGAACCGGTCCTTCAACTGGCATTAGGACCTCTGTCTGGACCGAGGCAGAAGCTGTAACGGGGGCAACAGCTTTAGCGATACGATTTTTCCCAGCCATTGTTTTGTTCGTGGAGCTTAGGTATCTGTTAAAGCAAAAGAGAGAGATCTACCAAGTACCAGCCGGTTTCCCAGCTGTCCTTTCAGAGAAAAAGCAGTTAAATCTCCTTAATTATATTCAAAATGTGCTGGTGCAATTCTCTGTGCTTTGTCAAATGGGGAGGTGCCCTATAAAGCAAGACTACTCGCTAGGGGTGGGTGGGAGTCAGGGTGGGTAGGGAGGGAACTAACACCTGAATAGCTGTTAGCAGTTCCCAAAGCTGAGGAGGTTACTGGAGTTCAACCACCTACTGTGCTCAAGGAAAGTCTCACTAAAGCACCAAAAAAAGTAACCTTGCTTTAAAAATGTACAAAAAACCCTTTTAAGAGCTCCCAGTCAGAGAGCTAACAACTTAATATAATAAAACAAACCCTTAAATCTTTACTGTTGGTTGAACTGGAGAGCTTCTGTAGGAAAGCCTGAACAGGGCAGGGCACTGGAGCCTTTTATGCAGGCCCTCAGCTGCTCTTAGGAAATCAGGCCCACTAACTCCTGATTAGGTGTTAGCAGTTCCCAAAGCTGAGGAGGTTACTGGAGTTCAACCACCTACTGTGCTCAAGGAAAGTCCCACTAAAGCACCAAAAAAAGTAACCTTGCTTTAAAAATGTACAAAAAACCCTTTTAGGAGCGCCCAGTCAGAGAGCTAACAACTTAATATAATAAAACAAACTCTTAAATCCCTTAAACCCTTAAATCCTTACTGTTGGTTGAACTAGAGAGCTTCTGTAGGAGAGCTTCTGTAGGTAGTTTGTATATTATTAATTGCAAGTATAAGAGTATGCTTTACATTTTATGTAATCTTTAAAGTGCATTTCTTTTGTTTCTTTTACAAGTAAAATATCATCCTTTTATTAATTTGGATTCAGCTCATGCCTTTTCTTTGGTAGCTCAGGATGAGGTGTATTCAGGTACAGTAGGTATTTCCCTGTTCCCAAAAGACTTACATTTTAATGCATTTTGAAGGCATTTTAAATGCATTCTAATGCATGATTTTAGCAAAAAAAAACCATTATTTTGCCATTTAGCACATGTTATTTGCCCCATGCACATTATTTTATCACAACACAAGTTAAATAATAAAATGCAAGGCATGCAAACCACCTCATTATTATGCAAATTGAAAAATGCAGCTTTTGTTTAACCTCACAAGCATTATCTTTCCTCTTCAGGAGCATCAGGCACCCCATCCCCACCCCAACAGTCCATAGGGTAAAACTATCCACTCCTTATGCCCCTGACATGTACCAGGGGTTTCTTGGATGTCTAGAGACCAGGAAAGAGCAATTCCCAGTTTTTTTCTGCCTTGTTGGGCACCTGAGTTCAAAATGGCGCTGGTTAATTCTAGCAGTAGTCTCTCAGTACCACCACTAAAAGTCAAGCTGGCACATATGGCCAGGTTAGTAGTAACTCTGATGATGCACACAAATAATGAGACTCTTTGGGTCTGATTTTATAAGGGAGCTGCCATTTCTGCATGCAAGTCACAACCGGGCAAGTGGCATCCAGGACTAGGCCATGTTCCCTGCCTTTCCCCCTTCCCCTACTGCCCCCCCCCACCCCTTCTCCCCCCCCCCTTTTGCCCTGCCCAGTGTCTCCTTGCTTGTCATCCCTCACAGCTGACAGAATGCACAGACGATCAGTTTTGCCACAAAAATTTAGAGTTTATTGGATAATGTTGGCCACAGCATAACCTTAAGCAAACATAACTAAAATTCAGTGTACAATTCTCAAACATATATACAGCATTAAATTGCCCTAATCCTCTCTGACACTTATCCTTGAGATGCACAGCTTGTACTCACCCAAGGGAGATGGCGTCACAGCCATCCCTTGACCTGAAAACACTTCTTAACCATTGCTGTCATAAATGGTACACGTTATCTGCTGTGTGGGGCAGCATGCCGTTAAAGTGTGCACTATACCCATAGTCTCAGCAGCGTCCCCCTTCTCTGTTTCTGACCCAGCCCGTCAAAGGTTGGGATTGCTGCATACTTAATATATGGCAATGAGGTGTTCCCTCCCTCCCCCATCGTCAAACCATGGGGAAACACATTGCCCGCTGATCCTGCTGTTAATCCGTCATCTCTGTCAGAGGGACGACAATCCTTTTGGCCATTCCCCCTATGCTCAACTGTCCGATGGCCCTTAACTTCTGTCCACATCCCCCAATAGCAACTCCTTGCTTCTTGGGGGGCCCAACCCAGTACTCGACTGTGGCCAACAGCATTTCTAGCATGTCCTGGACCACGCACAGGAAAACGACCATGCTGATATCCGACAGATGTATGCCTGCTGCACGACACAAGACAGGGCAACTTACATCGATGAGGTCGTGCACAATGCAACTCTCCCCCTTGATTGCCTCCATGAAGCAAGCCAACCATCCGTTTGCCTTTCGTCCTTTTTTCTCCACTGCCCAATATGACCTTTTTGAATTTTCAGACCCTTCATAGTACAATATGGGACCATTCTACCTGAGTCCCAGAGAAAATGTCGGCCAGCTGCATCTTCCGGTTAATTTGACACTGCGGGTAATGGCCATTTGTTCCCCCTCCAGATGCAACACTAAGACCCAAGGGCTCCTGACTGCCCTCCTTCTGTGCATAAGGGACGGAACCAGCAGGTCCCATATCATTCCCCGCACCCCCATCCCGACGATCGACACCTCTGCAGGATTCAGGCCCAAATTAAAGCCCTGCAGTCTGCTCCAGGTTCTCCTTTGCACCCAGTGGAAGTATGGATGGCCTCATATCCACATTTCCAGAGGAGTTGCACCTAGGGCAAATCATCAAAAGAAGAACACAAGAAAGGTCAGGTTAGCCACAGCAACATTCGTCAATCCCTAACTTCCAGGCGCACATACAGGTTATAATGGTCAGAATGCCACATGCCCATGATTTGTTCCCTTGTCAAGCCCAGCTGCCATGGAAGCCGCCCCAATGTGGAAGTAATGAATGCCGTAATAGCCAACCTCAAGGTCCGCTTCTGCAATGACCAGCTTCTGCACCTCTGCTTCCTTACAATTGTTTTGGCTAGAATTTGCTTTTTATAATGGGCTATCGATGAATTCACCTCTCTGCTTCTTCTGTTTTTATTAGATATGGTGACTCTGGGAAGAGGACTCCGCTATTGATATAACATTATGGATTTTTAAACTGACTCCTGTTTCATTTCATTTTACCTTTGCAGACCTGATTTTTTCAGTTATTGGTGTTTTGGTCAAGATACATTTTCACACTGTGCCATTGTAAGTGTCCATTTAATTTATATTAGAGATGGCACATCTTGGCTCCTCTTCATTTCTCTTTTATGTCCCAATTTTGGGTTAGTATATTATTTTTTGTACTGTGATGTGATCAGACATTGTAGTATATGGCTTCTGCAGCCTGGCGAACCGGAAGTGACACGGGGGTGCTCCGCTTGCATCGACCAACACTGTTCACCTCCCATCAGGTATAATCATCTACAATCCTCAAAATACCACACCAGACACATGAGGTCTCCTGGCAGGGGTGACCATGACAATTTGGCCCCCCTTTCATGGGGTCTGTCTTAGAGCTACAGGTCTGCGGTTAAGTGTGCGGCGATGCTCAGCTGACTATCCCTTTATTATCCTTGCAATGATGAAAGCCACCGAAGGGCTACGTTCTCCCATTGCTTTTGCAAAAGGGATGATGACCGTTAAGCGCATTCTTACTGCGGATTTACTCCTGCCCCTGTCCCTGTAGCAGAATATCCAGCGAAGAATGCTGCTGGCCTTAAAGCAGTCCTCTCCCTGATGCCGTCCTGCACACAAGTCTCGGAAGTGATCCCGGGCCTTCAAGTATGTCGGCCTGGTACGTTCTGTCAGGAAACACATCAAGAGACTCCAAACTTTGGCAAGCTCAACACCCAGACTGCCTCTGGAATGAATGTCTTGACTGCATCTGCCCCAGGAGCACTGACCTGGAATGCTGCTATCTTAAAATAAGAAAGGGCATTGGCAATCGTGTTATGGAACGAAAAAAGCTCTCCTACCCTGAGTGCCCTGAAGAAAGCTAAGGAGAAGGCACATCTGAAAAGATGGGTCTCAAAGGTGTCCTAGCAGACTGCCATCCATGACAGTGAGCAGCTTCCTTAACACCTCATGGGCAATCAGGTGCCTGTGGACTGGAGCGCAGCAACAATCAGCAGCCCACCCATCATCCTTTAGCAATGACAAAATCAACCGAAGGGCTCTTTTTCCCCATTACCCAGGCGAAGAAAGTGACTGCCACCAGGTGCATTTGTACCGCAGATTTCATCATGCCGCTGCCCTTGCATGATAGAATCAACAGGAGAGTGGAGCCCGTCATGCATCGGTCACTATCCCTGATCCCGTTAAGGCTACAGAATGCCCAGAAATGCTCCAAGGCTTCCAAAATATTTCCGACTGGTGCGTTGGGCCAAGGAAACCCGTCAATAGCTCCTGCACTTTGATGGGCCAAACGCCCAGACTGCTGCTGGAAAGGACATTCTGATGAGAAAGGGCATCAGCAATGTTACTGCAGAATCCCGTAATATGCCCTGCCTTAAAGGTAATATTATGCAGAATGCAGAGCATGACAATTTATCGGGGCAGTGCCACCACCCCTAGCATCTTGGCATACATCTCATGTACTGCTTGGACCACTGCCAAATTATTGGTGTGGAATGCAATCACCCTGTTGTTAAATTGAGGGACCCAGATAGACAGGGCTGCCATCATGGGGAATATCTCCAGGGATGTGATATCCTCATTAGTGCCGAAGGAGTGCCACTCACGAGGCCAAAACTCCAAGTCCCAAAACCCCCCCCAGAAGTATTTCCCAAAACTGACCCCCCTCCAGCACATCCATGAACAATTCCAAGTCACAGTTTCAACAGGGGGGGGTCTTACCAGAAGGCTAAACCATTAAAGGCCTTCAGGAAATGTTCCCCAGACTCATAGGTCTTCGTGTATGCTCTTATCAACCTGGATGCGGTGGTGCCTCTGCTTGACCACCCCTTGTCACAAGAGCCAGTCGGTGACAGAAAACCCACCCCATCGGGATCACCTTACAGGTGAAACATAATAAACTGAGTAGAGATTGAAACTGCTCTAATTTAGCTTTCTGTTCTAATCTAGCTTTTTGCAAGCCTCTCATTTGCCCAATGGTGGTTTTTAATTTCTCCAACTTATCCCTGGGGAGTTTAGACACTTGGGCTTGTATCTAGGTCAATTCTGAGGAATGTGTCCTGCGGGTCCCATGGTCATTTCTGCTGCCAGAGGTACTCCAAACTGCAGTGGGATGGGCTCATAGGAATACAAGATCCTTTTACATTCCTCAAACCTGGCCCCCACGAACAGGAAATCAAGGTAATGAATAGTTGAGCCATGCCCGGCTATTTTTTTGACTGGCCAAAGGAATGAACTGAACTGCTCAAAATATGCACAGGAATTGAGCAGCCCATGGATGTACATTTGCCATAGTAGCCCTCACCCTCGAAGGTGAAAACAGTAGATGAAAAAGTCTCTGGATGCACTGGGAGCAGTTGGAATGCCGACCCTATCTCCATCTTAGCCAGTTTTGCCTTTGGCCCAAATTCCAAATGATTGCTATGGCCTGGTCAATAGATGCATATCTCACAACACACAAAGAAGGATCTATATGCTCATCAACCGACTCGCCTGTGGGACAGAACAGGTTGTGTATCAAAAGGAATTTGCCTGGCACATTCTTTGGCACTATTCCCAATGAGGACAACATCAGACCCAGGAAAGGGAAGGTCCTAGTAGGGACCTGCCACCCTTCCCAATACGATTTCCTTGGTGTTTCCCCCCCCCCCCCCCAATCACCTGAAGGTGCTGAAGGAAGGAAGGGGAGTTGCGTATGGTGCGCAAGGAAGTAGGGGCAGAGGATATCATATGGAAACCTTCTGCAAAGTCATCCAATAATGATGCATGCCCACTCCTGGTGAGGGTAGGGCCATGGCTACAGATGCAAGCTCTCAAGCCTGATGTACAAGGGAGACATGTCCTTCACTGGGTCATTGGGAAAGTGGCTTAAAAGGCTTTCTCTTACTGGTGGATCTACACATGGAAGCTGAGTAGCTAGCTCCACAGACTGAACAGGCATGCCGGGACTTATATGAGTTCCATATGCAACTGCTGGTATTATATTGGGGGGGGGCAGTATTGCAAATTTACATGTGTAAGGTGCAAAATACTATAACTTGCGCACCTTTCTGAAAAATCTCAGTGCAGGCATTAACGTCTGCCTTACAGCAAGCATAACAGCTGTGACTAGTTTAACATACTTTCCCACACCACGTATGCCCCTATTTTATCAAGTAAAGGACGTGCTTACCTCACTTTATAAAATAAGCTCCAAATATGTGAGTTTATGAAATTACCCTCCACACATCAGAAATGAAAATATTGCTTTTTTAAGACTCATATAAAAAGGTTGTGGAGAAGGGACTTTTGCTCGATTCCAGCTGTATTTTACAAAAGGCTCTGCCAACTGCAGAGCCCTATTGTAAAATACCTAGGTCGGCAAACGCAAGGGTATATTCCAGCATGTCCAGAAGGAGCAGTGATTTTTACAAAGCTGCAAATTGGCAAAAAGAGTCCTGCTCTTGCCCAGTTGTGTGTGAGAGTAGGTTTGAAAATCACCACCTCCGCATGACAGACAGACAGACACACACATACGCAGGCACCCCACCTCTGCACAACAGACACGTACACACACACGCATCCTCCCTTTAGACGACAGACATGAAGCTTTCTCTTATCTGCAAAAGACTCGGAGCAGGAAGCTAGTAGCTTTCATTGAAATAAATATAGAAACTGCAAATTCAAAAATCAAATATATATGATTATGAGGGGGGATGTTCAATGGCAGTGGCAATTGCTTCTACAGTGCATAGCCATTACTGCTGAACCTTAACCTTGGATAGTCAATGCTAGGACCATATCTGGCCACTGGCATTGCATATCTAGGTCTGCTGCATGGCGCAGAAGCTAACTGGGCAACAGTGATATGGAGCCACTGCCTGGTTAGCTCTCCATAGTGGGAAAACTATGTTCCCTGTAAAATAGTTATATCCAAGTTATAATACCCTGTTCAATGTAATTTCAGTTTGTTCAATGTAAACTGCACTGATGCAGAATAGTGCGGTATATAAGAGAATATAAATAAATAAATAAAACCGATAGAGATTCTACTGAAGGGAAGGATATTGAATGATCTACAATCCAGTGTGTTGCAAGATCCTAGACTGTCTAGATTTGTTATAGGTAGATTCTGTCAAATGAATATGAATGAGTTTTTCAATAGAGAACTAGAGAATTAGATCAAGGACATGTGCTAGCCATGGTTTTCTTGAATTTCAGCAAAGTGTTTAATACTGCTTCACAGAGAAGGCTGATGAATAAAGCGTAGTTACTCACCTGTAAACGGTGTTCTCCAGGATCAGCAGGAATCAGTCCTCACATATGGGTGATGTCGGCGCCAACGGAGCCAAGATGGAGCAACTCCCCAGCTTTCAAAGAAAGCCTTTGGGATTGCTACCACACATGTGTGGTCCCCTTCCCACTCAAGGGTGAATTTTGCTCAGTCAAGTGACATAGCTACAGTAAAAGCCAGCAAAACAAACAAAGATGGTACAACTGCAACTCCAAGGGGAGGAAGGAGGGTGTGAGGACTGATTCCTGCTGTCCCTGGAGAACACCTGTTACAGGTGAGTAACTAAGCTTTCTCCGGGAACAAGCAAGAAGTCAGTCCTCACATATGGGTCTCCCCAGCTACAGGCTACCAAAAACCCATAGCAAAATAGAGCTCCCTCATGGAGAGTCACAAGCAGGAGCAATGGAGTCCGTTTAAACAAACCAAACAGGACCCCTGTGTCCGATGAAATCAGCACTCCGGTAGCCTGAATATAGAAGGATCGGAGAGTAGGATTTGCCTAGACCCCAAAAAGGTTACGGAGCACGGCCTGCCTGAAGACACTATCCCGTTGGGACTCTCTATCCAGGTAGTAATGAGATGTGAAGGAATGAACTGAAGACCAGGTGGCGGCCTGGCAGATGTCTGCTAGTGGGACCGAACGCAGATTGGCTACTGAGGTCGCCATAGCCCTGACCCAGTGTGCCATGACCCGGCCTTCCAAAGGAAGCTTCGCCTCCTCGTAGGCCAGGGCAATACAGTCCACCACCCATGTGGACAGCATACGCTTGGACACTGCCTCCCCCAGCTTACTGGGATCATAGGAAACGAAAAGCTGAGAGACTTTCCAGTGGCCTTGAGTGCATTGTATATAGAAGGACAAGGCCCTCTTACAGTCCAAGGTATGGAGGACCATCTCTGCCCGACTGGCTTGCAGTCTGGGAAAGAAGGTAGGAAGGACAATCTCCTGGTTGAGGTGCAAGGAAGGTACCACCTTCGTAAGGAATTTAGGGTGTGTGCAAAGCACCACCCTATTCTTGTAAAACCTGGTGTAAGGCGCTTCAGCCACCAGGGCCTGGAGCTTGCTTACCCTGTGGGCAGAAGTGAGCACAACCAGGAAAACCACCTTCCTGGAGAGGTAGCAAAGGTGGCAAGTAGCCAGGGGCTCGAATGGTGACTGGGTGAGCTGCCCCAACACCACAATGAGATCCCATTTGGTCGCCAGGGGTGAACCGGGGGCTTAGACAGGAGAAGGCCCTGTAGGAAGCAGGGCACCACTGGATGGGCCGAGAGGGGCTTCCCGTCTACTTGGTAGTGGTTCGCCGCTAGGGCACTGAGGTGTACCCTAACGGAATTAGACTTGAGCCCCGAATGAGAGAGGTGGAGCAGGTATTGCAACACCATGACCACCAGGCAAGAGAAGGGGTCAGCCCCCTCCCCCCACTCAGTGCACCAAAGTGAGAATCTGCACCACTTAAATGCATAGGCCCGCCTGGTAGACGCCGTGCGAGAGGCCAGCTGAACATCTTCCACCTCTCTAGGGAGATGGAGTGGGGCTAGAGTCACCCTCTCAGCAGCCACACCGTCAGCGAAAGGGAGCCTAGGTTGGGATGCAGGAAAGAGCCCCCTTCCTGGAACAGGAGCCGGGGGTGCGGACCCCAGGGGTATGGGGTCCTTCATCGCCAGTTGCAGGAGCAGTGGAAATCATGGCTGCCTGGACCACTTTGGAGCTATCAAGATGACCGTGGCCCTGTCGTGGAGAGTCTTGACCAGAGTCCTGGTGATCAGGGGTGTTGGAGGGAAGGTGTACAGAAGGCCCTCTGACCAGGAGACCAGGAAGGCATTGGCAGCCACCCTGGCAGGGTGAGGCTGCCAGGAGCAGAAGCAGGGCAACTGGTGATTGTCCGGGCTTGCAAATAGGTCCATCACCGGTTCCCCCCAGGTCTGGAAAAGCCTGCTGGCTACCCCTGTGTCCAGCTGCCACTCGTTCGGCTGGAGAATCCTGCTGAGTCTGTCGGCAAGCACGTTGTCCTGGTCCGGCAGATATACTGCTCTGAGTAGGATGCCCTGTTGGACCACATAAGAGCACAGCTCTAGGGCTTCCTGACAGAGGGCACGGGACCCCGTGCCTCCCTGCTTGTTCACATAGAACATGGCCACCTGGTTGTCCGTCTGGACTAGGACCAACTGGTGGCCCACGTGGTGATGAAAAGCCTTCAGGACGAGATGAATGGCTCGCAGTTCCAGGAAGTTAATCTGCTGAGCACTCTCATCCAGGACCAACTGCCCTGGGTGTGGTAGCCCTCGCCCTGGGTGCGGTAGCCCTCGCAATGGGCTTCCCAGCCCAGCAAGGAGGCATCTGTGGTGAGGACCCTCGAGTGGTTGGGAGTCTGGAAAGGCATGCCTGCCTCCAGGTTTTGGGGCAAATGCCACCAGACCAGGGACTTTTCCAACTGGCGGGTCACTTGGACTCTGTCCTGGAGGTGGCCAGTGGCCTGTGACCATTGGTCCCGGAGGCACCACTGTGCTGTCTGCATGTGAAGACGGGCATCTGGAGTGACATGGACTGTGGAGGCCAGGTGCCCGAGAAGCCATTGAAAATACCTGGCAGGCACCGAGGTACAGTGCCGCATGTCCTGGACCAGAGACATGAGTCTGGCTGCCTGATCCGCGGGCAAGAAGGCTTTCGACAGAAGGGTGTCGATTCTTGCCCCAATGAACTCCATCCCTTGCATCGGGCAAAGGTTCGACTTGGGGTAGTTTATAACAAAGCCCAAGTGTTGCAGAACCTGAGTGGTGCGTGCTGTGGCCTGCTGCACCTCGGGGGCTGTGGTGCCCTTGATGAGCCAGTTGTCGAGGTAGGGGAATACAAATATCCCCTAGAGCCTGAGAAAGGCGGCGGCTACTGCCAGATACTTTGTGAATACCCTGGGGGCCGAGGCTAGGCCGAAGGGTAGCACCCTGTATTGGAAATGATTGCCTCCTACCACAAAGCATAGGTATGGTCTGTGGTTTGGATGGATTAGGATGTGTGTATAGGCATCCTTTAGATCTAAGGAGCATAGCCAGTCTCCCTGCCGGAGGTAGGCCAGCAATGTTCCAAGGGAGAGCATCTTGAACTTCTCCTTCACCAGGAATTTTTTGAGGTTGCACAGGTCGAGGATGGGCCTTAGGCCCCCTCCCCCCGTGCTCTTTGGCACAAGGAAGTACCTGGAATAGAATCCCTTGCCCTTGAGGTGGCGGGGCACCGGTTCCACCGCCTTGTCCTCGAGAAGATCTGCCAACTCCTTCAGGAGAAGGTCCCGGTGAAGGGGAAACCTGAGGGGCTCTCCCGGGAAGTAGTGTGGAGGTATTTGGCTCAGATGGAGGAGGTAACACTCCCTGACCACCTGTAATGCCCAGGAGTCAGTGGTTATAGCTCCCCACCTGTGGGCATAAAGGGTGAGGTGACCTCCTGTAGGCTGATGATCTCCGTGTGGGAGAAGGGCTATTCTGTAGGAGTCAAAAGCTCCCTCCTGGCTGGGCCGAAGCCAGAGCCGGGGGCTTGGGAGCCTTCTGCTTACGCGGGCCATGCCCTTGTCCCTTGGCCTACTGCCCTTGCTGGGGAGCCGGGGAGGCCTGGTAAGGTGGGTAGTTTCAGTAAGCAGTGGACTT
Organism: Ichthyophis bannanicus; assembly: GCA_033557465.1. NCBI lineage: Eukaryota > Metazoa > Chordata > Amphibia > Gymnophiona > Ichthyophiidae > Ichthyophis > Ichthyophis bannanicus. The sequence goes on along the minus strand of CM066033.1, from coordinate 950,898,065 downwards.
TCTCGGGTAAAAGGGCTTTTTACCTGAGCCCTTCCATCGGGGAGGGGCAGTGGTCTTCTTGGAGAGCTTAGTCCTCGTCATGAACTCAGTCTCCAGTTCTGCGGCCTTGTCGGTCATGGGTTTGCCGAAGAGGTTTTCCCCCTGACATGGGACATCGACCAACTTGTCCTGTACCCATTGTTCAAGGTCGGACGATTGGAGCCAGCCTTGGCGGCACGAACCGATGCCCGCCGCAGCTACCCAGGCCACTGACTCAAAATCATCATAGGCCGCCCGAGACATAAATTTGGAGCACTCATGGATGGTTTTGGACAGACTCTTGAAGCACTGCAAAGGCTCCTCGGTGAGACCAGCTGAGTACCCAGCGAGTTCCTTCCCCAGGTCCCATGCCCTTGTACAGCTGGTGGGCCTGGATCCGGCAATTCAGCATCGAGCCCTGGTAGCACTTTCTGCCGAGGGCATCCAAGGTGCGGGCCTCCCTGCCGGAGGGCACCGAGGTGTGCGTCTTCTGGCTCTTCAGCTGATGCATGGCTGACTCCACCACCATGGAGTTGTGCGGTAGCTGTAACTTCTGAAAACCGACACAGACGCCGGTATCTCCCACATGCGGAACATAAGCCATGCCAGGATGGGAGGAATGGGCACCGTGAGTGATTCCCGGGGCGGAGCCTCATACTCGGTGGGAAACGCCATGGCCTTGGACATGTCTTTGACGAAGTCAAAGAAGCCCATATCCTCCGGTGGGGACCTTCTCCGAAGTTCAAAGACCGGGGAATCAGAAGGGACATCTCGGTGCCGATGTGTCTGGGGATTCCTTGGTCTCCCAGTCGGAATATTCCGAAGAGGACTTGTGGTGCTCCTCGGGCCTCAAGAGGCCTGGCTCCACATGCCCCGAGCCTGGAAGACTCATTGGGGACGATCTCAGCCCTGTCAAGCGGGAGACTGAGCGCGACCTCAGCCAAGGATCTACCCGGGCCCGCATGCTCTCGAGGATCGGCTCGGCCTCCAGGGACGTCTTCGACGTTGAACTCCCGGTGGTCGGGGCTGAGGAACCGGATGTGCTGGACATCAGTGCCCGCTTATGATCCAAGAAGGTAGTTACACTGAGCTCCAAGGCTGCCATTCTGGACTCCAGGAGGGGAATACTCAATGAGGATTGTGCCTACCTGCTGAGGCCGGTCCACAATCGGATCCATCCGGGGGATCTTGGCCAGCGGATGGCTCGAGCGGATGCTCGGGGCTCTGCGACCGGGCCTGGGAGGATCCTGGTCAGTCAGAGCCATCCAAGGACGCTGCCTTTGAGGACTTTTTCCTCTTCAGTTTCCTCTCCGAGGACCCATGGCGACACTCGGGTTCGGAATGTTCCTCCCGAGGCATCGAGGCCTCAGATGAGGTCCTGGCTCTCGGAGGCCTCGGGGAGTCAGGAGAAATTTTGTCGTGTTGCTGCTGGCAGGTCCTCAAGGCCTTGGAAGACATTTTCTTACAAAGGCCACAGACCACCAGATTGTGGTCTGGGCCAAAGCACAGGAGGCAGCAGTAATGTGTGTCAGTTAAGGACATAATTTTAGCACACCGATCACACTTTTTGAAGCTGCTGGTTGCCATGGGGGGGAAAAGAACCACAGCAAGGTCGAAAACCCATCGGGCTGCCAGTGGAGGGAAAAAAGGCACGAAGACGCCAAAGAAAAATCAAAACTTAAGTAACAAAGAATCGACCCCAATACCGAAGCACCGAGGTCGGGGTAGGAAAGGTACCGGTGCAAGACCGGAGGATGAGTAACACTTAGAAAATCAACTTTTTCTGGGGGGAAAAAAAACTGGCAAAGTTTGGTGGGCTCCATGTAAAAAGGAGACTGAGCAAGATGGCACCCTTGGGCGGGAAGAGGACCACACATGCATGGTAGCAATCCCAAAGGCTTTCTTTGAAAGTTGGCGATTTGCTCTGCGCGGGCTCTGTCAGCGCCGATGTCACCCATATGTGAGGACTGACTTCCCGCTTGTTCCTGGAGAAACTAAGCAACTTAGAGGTGAATACCAAAGTGGTGGACTGGATTAGAAATTGAATGATAATTGGTAGACAATAGTGATAAATTCACTCTGAGCAGGAAAGGTGAGTAGTAGAGTGCCACAGGGATCAATCCTGGGGCTGGTTTTGTTCAGTAGCTTTGTGATACTGATATTGCAGAAGGGTTAGAAGGAAATGTTTCTTTTTGTGGATGAAACAATAATCTGCAATAAAGTAGACTCCCCTGAGGGAGTACAGAGAATGAGAAGTGGTTTTAGAAAGCTGGAAGAGTGCAAAAAAGTGCATTTTGGTAACCCAAATCTAAAAGTTCTGAATGTGATGGGAGAGGGCTGATGTGCACTGACTAGGAGAGAGACTTCAATCTGACAGTGTTTGATGTTCTCATAATTGCAAGATATCAAAATGCTGTGATAAGGCTAGAGCCAAAGGATCCCAGGCTGAACAGAAAGAGGTAAAACTAATAAGAAAAAGGAAGCAATAATATCCCTCTATAGTCACTGGTGAGGACCCACATAGTATTGTGTTCAGTTTTGGAGGCTATATTTCAGAAAGGATAGAGACAGACTACAGGTGGTCCAGAGAAAGGCAACCAAAATAATGCAGGGTCTACACCAAAAGACACATGAGATGAAACATGAGGATCTACATATGTATATTTTAGAGGAGAGGAAGGCCAAAGGAGATACAATGCGAGCATTTAAATACTTGAAAGCTATTAATTCAGAAGAAACAAATCTTTTCCAAAGGAAAGGAAGCTGTGAATTGGGGGTCATTACTACTACTACTACTACTCAGCATTTGTATGGTACTACAAGTTGTACGCAGCGCTGCACAGACATGTAAGAGACAGTCCCTGCTCATCAGAGCTTACAATCTAGTCAAAATAGACAACACAGAAGGTATAGACAGGGATAAAACAAGGAGGAAAGGTAAAGAAATAAGGAGATCAGGTGAGTCAAGATCCAAAAGCAGCAGTGAAGAGGTGAGTTTTCAGCCTGGATTTGAAAAGAGTCAGAGAAGGCGCCTGACCTACAGACTCAAGTAGTTTGTTCCAGGCATATGGAAGAGCAAGGTGAAAGAAGCGAAGTCTGGTGTTAGCAATAGAACAGAAGGGCACAGATAGAAGTGATTTGCCAGAAGAGCAGAGTTCCTGAGGTGGGTGTAGAGAGAGATAAGAGAAGAAAGGTAGCGAGGAGCTTTAGAGTGAATGCATTTAAAGGTCAGAAGGAGAAGTTTGAAATGGATGCGGAAACGGATAGGGAGCAAATGAAGTGACTTGAGAAGAGGGGTAATATGGGCATGGAGTGCCCTAGTGGTTGGGGCAAGGTACTTCAGGCCGAAAGGTCTGGGGTTCAAATCCCACTAGAGGACAGCAACCTTGGGCCGGAAGGACTGGGGTTTCTAGTCCCACAGGTGCTCCTCGTGGTCTTGGGCAAGCCACTTAACCCTCCATAGCCCATGTTCCCTGTAAAATAGTTATCTCCAAGTTATAATGCCCTGTTCAATGTAATTTCAGTTTGTTCAATGTAAACCGCACTGATGCAGAATAGCACAGTATATAAGAGAATGTAAATAAATAAAATGACGAAGCTGGCGTAGCAGTGTTGAACAGATTGAAGGGGAGAGAGATGATTCAAAGGGAGACCAGCAAGGAGTAAGTTGCAGTAGTCAAGATGAGAGGTGATTAAGGAGTGGATAAGCGTCTTAGTAGTGTGTTCAGAAAGGAAAGGGCAGATTTTGTTGATGTTATAGAGAAAGAAAGCCAAAAATAGAAAAATCACTCCAATATCAACAAACGTGTTTCTAACTGCAAAAGTAGTGTAGTTACTCTTTAAACATGCAAATCAGGTCTCAGCATATCAAGGCACAGGTGAATGAACAGCCGTTTTACAAGCCGTCTACACCAAACTTAAGCCCAATAACATCAATGACCTGATGAGTGGCAACTGGCGTACTCCACACCTCGCATTTTAAAAATGAAAAGTAACAGCACTTAGCTTGTAAGTCAGGCGGGAGAATAACATAGACAGGTAAACGGTAAACGGCAGGTAAACGGTAGGATTGGTGGTCTTTTTAATTTTTATAGGGTACTTTTTCAGTGTGTTGCTGTGTATTAAAGGCTGTGTTTTGTTTGTGTGGTTTGTATGTGTTTTTATAGATTCCCCTGAAGCAGCGGGCAGTCCCGCGAAACGTTTGAAGAGCTCTTGATGTGATAACGTCGGGGATGCGGCTGGCGTCTATGTTATTCTCCCGCCTGACTTACAAGCTAAGTGCTGTTACTTTTCATTTTTAAAATGCGAGGTGTGGAGTACGCCAGTTGCCACTCATCAGGTCATTGATGTTATTGGGCTTAAGTTTGGTGTAGACGGCTTGTAAAACGGCTGTTCATTCACCTGTGCCTTGATATGCTGAGACCTGATTTGCATGTTTAAAGAGTAACTACACTACTTTTGCAGTTAGAAACACGTTTGTTGATATTGGAGTGATTTTTCTATTTTTGGCATTTTTCACTCCGTGAGTTTTGACAGACTACGTATAGAGAAAGAAAGGGCAGGTCTTAGCTATCTGATGGATGTGTGTGGAGAAGGAGAGAGAGGAGTCAAAGACAACCCCAAGGCTGCAAGTTGAGGAAACAGGAAGGAGTAGAGAGTTTTCCACAGAGACAGAGAAAGAAGGAAGATGAGAGGAGGTTTTAGGGGGAAAGATAAGAAGCTCAGTCTTGACCATGTTCAATTTCAAGCAGCAGTAAGACATCCAAGCAGCAATGTCAGAAAGGCAGACAGAGATCCGGGTCTGGATTGCCAGAGAGATTTCAGGCGTAGAGAGGTAGATCTGGGAGCCATCAGCATAAAGATGGTACTGAAAGCCATGGGAAGAGATGAGCTCACCAAGGGACTGGGTATAGAGAGAGAGAGAAAAGAAGCAGACCCAAGACAGATCCTTGGGGTACACCAACCAAGAGCGGGATAGCCACAGAGGATGAGCCACCAGAACTAGCACTGAAAGAACAATGGGAGAGATAGTAGGAGAACCAGGATAGTACAAAGCCCTTAAAACCAAGTGAGGACAGGGTATTGAGGAGAAGGTTGTGGTCAACAGTGTCAAAAGCAGCAGAGAGGTCAAGAAGGATGAGGACAGAGTAAAGGCTCTTGGATTTTGCCAGGATCAGGTCACCGGAGACTTTGGCAAGAGCAGTTTCAGTAGAGTGTAAAGGATGAAAGCCAGATTGTAAAGGATCCAGGAGGGCATGAGTGGAGAGGAAGTCAAGACAGCGGCAGTGAACCGCGCATTCAAGTAGTTCATAAACGAAGGGGAGGAGGGAGCTGGGTCGATAATTAGAAGGACATGTGGGATCAAGTGAGGGTTTCTTGAGGAGAGGTGTAACTACAGCAAGTAGATAGACTAAGGAGCATCACCAGGAAACATTTTTTCATGGAAAGGGCAGTGGATGCCTGGAACGCCCTCCTACATGAGGTGGCGGAGATCTCTACAAATTTTGAGGGGGGGGGGCTTCAAATGTTTGAAGGGATATTCTAAGAATATTTCTTGGACTGAGAAGCCCCATCAGGAACTACTACTACTACTACTGAACATTTGTATAGCACTACAAGATGTAAGTGCTACACAAACACATGTAAAAGACGGTCCCAGCTCGTCAGAGCTTGCAAACTAGTTAAGACAGATAACACAGTAGCTGTAGACATGGGATACATCTAGGGGGAATGGTAAGGAAACACAAAGAGATCAGGTGAGTCAAGATCCAAAAGTGGCAGTGAAGAGGTGAGTTTTCAGCCTGGATTTGAAAAGGGCCAGAGAAGGCGCCTGATGTACAGACTCAGGTAGTTTGCTCCAGGCATAAGAAGCAGCAAGATGAAAGGAGTGAAGTCTGGAGTTAGCAATAGAAGAGAAGGGCACAGATAGAAGTGGTTTGCTAGAAAAGTGGAGTTCCCGAGGAGGAGTGTAAGGAGAGATAAGAGAGGAAAGGAAAAGGGAATGAGGAGCTGCAGAGTGGATGCAGAAGAAGTTCAGGTCAGCAGAAGAAGTTTGGACTGAATGTGGAAATGGATAGGGAGCTAATGAAGTGACTTGAGAAGAGGGGTAAAATGAGCATGATGTGGCTGGTGGAAAATTAGCTGCGCAGCAGAGTGTTGAACAGATTGAAAGGAAGAGATAGATGATTGCTCCCTTCTGCACGTCAGTCTTCAGAAGATCTGATCCCAACACGCCTGCTTGCACATTGGGAATCCACTCTGGTATTTAATATGAAATCTTTTATTTCAGTGGCTTGTTCGCTTGTGAATCATGAAGTGAGAATATAGCTTGCCACCTTGTGGCATATCCCAACAATGCAATTTATATGGTCTTTCAGTGCGGAATTTACTGTTTAAATCTTAATAAAGCACGCTCTACTTGTGTCTCCTAGATCGTGATATTATTTAACTTCAATCATTAATCTTCATGCTACTCAATACATGTTCTAACCTTTTCACTATTAGGATAATGAGTTTAGATTATTTATGAACAAAAGGTCTCAAACTCTTCAGGACGCCAACTTTCAGACTTATAACATGTCTAGTGGCTGTGCGTCATTTCACATCAATGACCTTTGTCCTTATACCACCACTTTTTTTATCCAAAAATCTCCTTTCTTTATCCAAATGCCTTTAATTCCGCAAATTCTGCAGTCTCCACATTTCCTATGTCCTGCCAGATCATCTATTGATTGAATTGAAAAAGGTCGCAGGACTGCCGGGCTTAATTTTTCTTTTAAATTTTTGTGGCGTTGCCACACACACCAGATATTTTTATCTTCAAGGCCTGGAATTATATTTAAAACATTCATATGTTTCTTTATAATATGTTTAATCTGGGAACTGTAAGGTGAATACTTTGTAATTAAATTAATATTAATGTCATCCATCTTCTCTTTTCTTCGAGGCTGTAAAAGTAAAGCTCAATTATTGAAAGATGCCCTCTTGTATACCTGTCGTATCACACGTTTTGGATATCCTCTTTTTTGCAAATTATTCTTTAGAATTTTTGATTGACTTTTGAAATCCCTGTCATCTGAACAATTCCTCCTATACTTAATGAAATGTGAAAACGGTAATCTTTAATTGCATGGGGTGAGCACTACTGTAATGCAAGAAGGTATTCCTGTCTGTAGCTTTTCTATGGATAGACGTAATCCATCCTGTATTGCTTTTCTTAACTATTACGTCCAAGAATACTATGTTATTAATGTGATAAGAATGTGTAAATTGTATGTTTATATCTCTTGTATTTAACCATTCTATAAATTCATTCATGATGTTAATTGATCCTTTCCGGTTATGGAATACCTTCTTGCATTAGTCCATACAAAGATTCGGCTTGTTCAAGCCATGGTATTTTCAATAACATCAAATGGATGTGAAAGCTGGACAGTGAAAAAGATAAACAGAAACAGTACAAAAACGTAGGCAGGATAAAACTCTCACAAATTCTTTATTGATCCATACATAATAAGGGGAGGCCAGACCCGACACAGGCCGTGTTTCGAAGGAATCTTCTTCAGGGGTTAGGTTCACTTTATGCTTATGACCATAAAGGAAACCGTCAATGGTGATTGATTATCACTGACATTAAAAGTCTACTTCCTTCAAGCTCTGCAAACTACAGAAGTCTTACTATTCGAGTAGGTGAGCGTAAGGTCAGCCTAACCCCTGAAGAAGATTCCTTCGAAACACGGCCTGTGTCGGGTCTGGCCTCCCCTTATTATGTATGGATCAATAAAGAATTTGTGAGAGTTTTATCCTGCCTGCGTTTTTGTACTGTTTCTGCTTGCCCATGAGGCAGTGTGCTGTTTTTGTCTCAGTGAAAAAGATAGACAGGAAGAAAATTGATGCCTTTGAATTATGGTGCTGGCAGCGAATACTGTGTATATCATGGACTGCCTGAAGAACAAACCACTCGGTACTAGAGGAGATCAAACCTAAGCTTTCTTTAGAAGCTCAGATGACAAGACTTTGACTTTCATACTTTGGACACATCATGCAAAGAGAGATCATTAGAGAAAGACATCATGCTTGGCAAGATAGAAGGTCAATGCAAAAGAGGAAGACCAGCAATGAGATGGATCGATACAATAACAGCAGCTACGGGTACCAGTCTGTCAACAATGAGCCGCCTGACTCAAGACCAAACACAATTTAGGATAGCTATCCAGAGGGTCACCATGAGTCGACTCCGACTCAACGGCACTGAACAACAACAACACCCCTTACAATTAAAGGATAGTTTACCATTTTCACAGTTCATCAGGTATAGGAGGAATTGTTCAGATGACAGGGATTTCAAAAGTCAATCAAAAATTCTAAAGAATAATTTGCAAAAAAGAGGATATCCAAAACGTGTGATATGACAAGCATACAAGAGGGCATCTTTCAATAATCGAGCTTTACTTTTACAACCTCAAAGAAAAGAGAAGATGGATGACATTAATATTAATTTACTTACAAAGTATTCACTTTACAGTTCCCAGATTAAACATATTATAAAGAAATATGTGAATGTTTTAAATATAATTCCAGGCCTTGAAGATAAAAATATCCAGTGTGTGTGGCAATGCCACAAAAATTTAAAAGAAAGATTAAGCCCGGCAGTCCTGTGACCTTTATCAATTCAATCAATAGATGATCTGGCAGGACACAGGAAATGTGGAGACTGCAGAATTTGCGGAATTAAAGGCATTTGGATAAAGAAAGGAGATTTTTGGATAAAAAAAGTGGTGGTATAAGGACAAAGGTCATTGATGTGAAATGACGCACAGCCACTAGACATGTTATAAGTCTGAAAGTTGGCGTCCTGAAGAGTCTGAGATCTTTTGTTCATAAATAATTTAAACTCATTATCCTAATAGTGAAAAGGTTAGAACATGTATTGAGTAGCATGAAGATTAATGATTGAAGTTAAATAATATCACGATCTAGGAGGTACAAGTAGAGCGTGCTTTATTAAGATTTAAACCTTGTGGCATATGACAAAAATCATGCCATGAACTCATGGCTGATATTTGTCAAGTAAGTAGATACAAAATTATCCATCATTTTACCTTATTAATTAGCACAACTTCTTTTTTGCATGATTAGTTGTTGACACTGCAAATTTGCTGATCAAAGAGGCTTGTGTCCCCGAGCAAGAAAGAAGATCTTAAAAGACAATAAGTTTGAAAATCTATACAGTCTATTTTCAAGTAAAATAATATTGCCAATCTCACTAGCTACTAGTGATGTGTTGGTGAGGTCTCTTGGGGGTCTCTTTTTCAATTTATTTTGAAATGGAGATTGTGTTGTCAAGCGGAGCAGAGCTTGTGAAAATCTCTTCAGAAAAAATCGGAAGTACATTGATGCTAGTTAGTGTTCTAAAGTAATTGCTTAAACACCGCTGCTAAAGCAATTAACCTAAGCTATACATAGTTCATGATCAGCGTTTTCAGCACCTAACAATTTTACATTTAAGAGCAATAACAATCTGGTTAGCTGCAGGTGTGCATGATACAGAGGAAAAGTGGAGGCAATGGAAAGACAATTGAGAGAATAGATAAGAGAGATTGAGAAAGCAGCTGAACAGAAGCAGTTAATGAACTGGCCCATTCTCTAGTTGAAACGTCATTTGGAAGCTGAATACTGAGCTAGAAAATATTGCTGCAGATTGCCAGTAGGATCTCACTTCAAGTATTATGTTTAGATATCAAGGCCACACCTTTGGCAGCAGTTCTGAAAAAGATGATTCAACCATACACAGAGAACCCTAAGCAAATAGCATAAATGTGTCATGTTGGTGTCTTCATTCCAGATGTAGAATGATCCTTGCAGCACCCACAAATCCTGTGCTATTCTTGTGGGACATGGCATACGGGGCGGCTCAAGTCAATCTGCTGCCTGAGGCGAGAGATAAGATGGCACCCCCTCCCCCGGAGAGATTAAATAATGTGGAGGAAATGCAAGATGTTTGCACACCAAGGAACTAAAAGAACGAGCGAGAACCGCAGCACTGTTTATAACACCAAATTATAATTTATAACTCATTTTTATTTTGTTGTTATAAACTGCGTTATGGTTCTTGCTTTTTTTTCTTTTTTGAACATATATTTTGCATCCACAGACCTCCTCCCTCAACAATGGGTGCAGAGCAGATGTAGAATATTCACCCATAGAACTCAATTTCTTTAAAAAAAAAAAAAACTGATTCCGACTATCTCGCTAACAACAACAAACATTTTCCAGTATGAGGCATATTGTGAACTAATACAAAACCCTACAACAAAGTCATTGAGGATCTGTAGAGCAAACCTACTATAACATACCAGCTGAATTTCCAAAACCCACATACGGAGCCTCCCAAAAAAAGCATCACTGTAAATACTGCAGCGGGCCCTGGAACATCCAAACACGTATTTGAAAAGCTGAACAATTCAGATTACTACAGAACAGATCCCTACGTACAAACTCCATGTTAACAGAACACCTGCCCTTGGCCATAAACTCAGAACACAGACCCTCACCAAAGTACAGAATAAGTGACCATAACCTAAATAACAAACATAGGGGCATGTTTACTAAACACCGTTGCTGTGCGGGTTCCCGTTAGTGTGTGGGTGCCATATAAGGAGTGGGCGGGCCAGGCCGAAAAACGGAAAAAGGGACCATACCTGTGCGCAGCGCGCTAATGTGCGGGTCCCACATTAGCGCGTGGGAAGGCTAAGCGGGGCGTTCCCGGGCACATAGAAGAGCACAGCCGTAGCACAATGTTGAAGACAAAAATCAATGGTGCAGGGGCCATGGGTTCAATCCCCCAGTGTGCGCAACCAAAGGCGGCAGGGTGAGGCATGAATAGTAATGTTGAAAAAGCATTTCAGGAGGCATACCACATTTGGGCGGCTGTGGGTGCTGCGGTGGTACGTTTGTGCGGAAGTAAGTAATATTTTGTGTCATGAGGCTATGCGCTGTAAAATCTGTGGTGCATTATGCGGCACGCTGTACGTCGCTTGCGTTTTGTGCGGCATTAGGCTGTGCGCGGGACATCTTTTGCGTTTTGGGCGGCAGTAGGTGGTGCTGTGTTAGTTGTGGACGGCATGAGGCGGTGGGAAAATGTCCATACACAGGACCCGAGATGTAGCACAATGGCAAGACACCAACCAATGGTGCAGGGGCCACGGGTTCAATACCCCATTGTGTGCAATCCGAAAAGGCTGGCAGAGGCATAAATAGTAATGCTGAAACAGAAAGTTTATGGAGGCACACTAATTTTGGCCGTCTCCAGGCATCGCGAATGAAAGTTTGTGCGGCAGTAACTAATTTTAAGCGTCATTATGCGTATCGCTGGCAGACGTGGGAGGCCACGCCGTCGTCAATAGCACAATACATATTACGGTGACAATGCATACCTACTACGTCTCAGTCCAATTTGTATTCCTTTTATACCATAGGTTGTGTGCACATGCATGCCTTGACCGTGGCCAGAAGAGTTGAGACCCGGACCGTTGTTGCCGGGGTGTTCATACTGTCATGTATTACTGCACACATGCCATTGCCTGTCATTCCGTAAATGCATACGATTTGTTCATTGCCCCTTGGCTGCAATACACCGATGTACACATAGGCCCAATAGCACATGTTGGCCAGCTCCAGGGTTACAGCAACACTATCTTGGGCATTCCACGTTCCCACCCCCTTATACTGTGCACATTGGGGGAGGCTATGTGCCCATTGGCCCTGTCCTTGGCAGGGATGTCATGCGTGTCCCGCCCCTCCATGGCACACATGTGTCAGAGGCACACATGGGTGTCAGGTGTCTGTACGATGCTGCTCTGTACCAGCAATTGGTGTTGCGACAGACACATCCCTGTGACATGACTGTTTAGGTGGGAGATATTAACAGCAGCATTACCTGTGGCTACCCATGTCCCATTTCTATGCACACATGTTTATCCCACAGCTACGCATGTGGTGCTGGTAACATTATGATGGCCATGGCTACGTTACATGTCCAACCAGGTGTATGGACCTGTCCCATGCTTGCGTACATGTTGTGTGTGTGAGGTAAACACGTGACCAGTGAGGCAGGGTCATAAACTTTTTATTGACCAACAATAAAACACACAATGGGCAACATGCCCAACATTATCAGGTGCATAACGTGGGGGCGGGGGAAACACAGCACAGCAGAGGGCACACAGGGGCATCACAGGTGCCAGCCATGGTACCTGTCACGCTCTCCGGCAGGTGGCCATCGGGATGCCAGATGCACCACATCAGTGGCCACCTGCCGAACAGCCCCAGTCAGACACTGCAGGGCGTGGTACACGACACGGATGTCGCGTCGTATGTCATCCAGGGCCACAAACACATCGTGGATACACCTGCCAGCACACACAGACACACATTGGCTGTGGTCTGTGTGCTGGCATTAGCATGAGGTGTGCCAGTGGCCCTGGATGCCGCAAGATCGTGCACACGTCCATGCCGTGCAGACGCCTGCAGTGCCTGACTGGTGCCCCGGTGGCCCTCTGCTGGGCTGTGTTCCCCCCCACCCACCTCCAACCCCTCCCCGCTCCCTCCACTCCCACCCCCCACCCTCCCTGCCCAGACAATCACCCCAACTCCCCCCTCCCTGCCCGCGCCCCTGCCCCCGTTGCCCCTCTCCCCTGCACCCCCCATTGTCCCATCTTGGCACTGCCCCTGGTTAGGGGTGTGGCTGCTGCCATCCGCCTCGTACTCCCCCACATCACTGGAGGAGGACACCACCACCACATCTGCCCTCTCAGGGCCTGCATCTTGCTGCTCCTGCTGCTGACACATCCCTCTGGCCTGGTCATCCTCCTCCTCCTCCTCCTCCTCTGTTGTGCGCTGAGTGGTGGGCCTGCGTAAACAGTACGCAGAGGTGTGTGGGGAGGCGTCGCTGGCATCACTGTCTGTGAAGGATGACATACATCAGGGCATGTCCATGTGTGACACATACCGAATGTGCAGATACAGGCGAGAGACAGGCTGGTGGCCCTATGGCCCACCTGAACCTGTGATTTTGCCCTCCAATACTCACCATCGTGGTGGTGCTCCTGCTCCCTGCAGGCACGTGCCAGGAACTCGGGGTGGTACTGGCGAAGTTCGCGCCCCTTCTTCCTCAGGTCCTCCACCTGTGGATATGCAAACGTTGTCTGGTGTCAACACATACCACCTGTCACTGGGGCTATGGGTAAACATACTTTGCCTTGTCTCACCCGCATCATGCTTCTCCCACACCCCTGCTGTTTGTGGCATGTAGAGCATAGTAACGCGCCTCCAGCAGTCAGTCCCTCCCATATGTGCGAATAGGTTAGCACATAGGTGTCACAGCGGTATGACATGAGCATAGCGTACATCCACCTGCACTGTCATGTAGGGCAGCACACAACAGCATCACACGGTGACTGCATGCTGCTCCTCACCCATATCCCCAGAACACCACACCACAATGGTGGACTGGTGGGAGTGACAGTGAGAGACATGGGTGGAGATGAGTGGCCATAGGTGGGACGTCACAGAGACAGAGGGGATGAGGGGGGGGAATAGATCACCTAGGGGACATGGTGTGCATTGCAGGTCATGTCCCTGCTGTGCAATGACAGCAGCTGTCAAAGGTGTGTGTGTCTGATGTTTCCTGGAACAGGCAGGACATGGTGACCGATGGAGGTGACCAACTCTGAGCCATTGCCACTGTCTGATTCCCACAGTGTGTGTCCCCTGTGGGGCAGCTCACCTACACAGTAGGCTTCTGGGTCACCCCCTATGGGTGTTGCCCGGTGACGGCCATGTGTGTACTTGGTGTTTCACAGCATCATCATGACACATCGCATCCCTATGTGTCTGTGCCCTCATGTAGTCTCAGGTAGGTGCATATTGGGGCTGTGTAATACACAACCCGCCTGTTGCAGTGCCCCCACTTGTACCCCTTGTAAGCTAGTTTGCAAATCTCCCACAAGGCATGCTGGGGTTATATTCTGGGGTTTGTCCTCACGTTGTGTTGTGCAGGGTAGGTGTGTTTGGGTCTTTTGCATGGGCCACCTCCCATGGTTGACAGTGTCCAGGCCTCCTATGGTGTGTCGCAACACACATGCATGCGGGGGCATGGGGATCATGAGCTGTCCCATATCTGTTTCAGTTGTTTGCAGGGGGGTGGGGATGTACCTGACCAGGTGCTGGGATGTCCTCTGGTTGCTATTACTACTGTACAAGCTACGGCTGGGTGTTTTCCAGATGTGTTCTAGTGTGGAACATGTACATTTCTCACAGGTAGAGGTGGGTGTGGGGCATGATGGCCATATGACTGCTTGGCTAAGTTTGTGCTGCACAGTGTGTAGTCATTGTTGGCCTTCCATTTGCTGGGTAGTACTGTTTGGCCCCCCTGGCCAGGACAGACCTGTCAGCATCCACCTCATGGATCCTTGCTGTCACTTTGTCCATGACAGTTAGACACACATACAGTGGGTGTAGCAGACAATGTCGTGTGACAGACATGTCACTTTCGGCGGCATATGCCACAATGTCAAGGGCAGGGACTCACCCTATGTGTCCACACAAGCCCAATGATACCCTGTTGCCATCATTTGCCCTCGAAACACGCATTACTGACAGGCGCTACCCATACCTCCCCCATGTCATATGGGAGGGCCACATCTAGGTGCTCTACATGTTCGTCAGACGCCATCCACGCCGTCCCCTGCAACATTGTTTGGGTCAGTATCCTGTGTGAGAGCAGGGATCCATGGCACACATGGCAGCCAAGGCATCACTGTTCATACGCCACTAACAGAGTGTCTGACGACATGTAATCTGTGACATTGTGTTGTGAGCATAACCGCCTACACCACAATGGGGTGCACAGGGGGCTTTCAATTTGGCACCACAGGGAACGTTTAACGCTGCATAGTTATTATCTCAATATGTGCAATGTGGGTAGGGTTTGGGGGGTATATCCCCTCCTGTTCAGGGTGCTATCCTGTATGTCTTGATGTCCAGCCAGGGTGACACCCTCCCTTGGCGTATGTGGATATTGATTGGTTGTCAGCCGCATGTCCCCTGTGTTGTACCTCATTTCTGACTGCAACTGAGTGGAGCATGGCCACAGGCCAGGGCAGCCCCCAGTGGGTCTGATCGTAGGGTGGGACAGATTTCCTTTTTGGACATGCAGGCACCCTCTTGCAAATTACATTACTCTACTCTGAGCTGTCCCATTCACTAGGCACCTAGGTGGATTGGACATATATTGTCCCTGTGGTTTTTGTGAGCGTGCGGTTTGGGGACACAGGTGCGTAGTGCCAGAGGTTACATGGAACCAATGTGTCCCGCACAATAAACATCTGCATTGATGGTCCATATGCCCATGCTGTGCGCCAAAACATTGTGTGTGCCAATGACACAATAAGTGTGGCCTGGGGTGTTGTCCGGTGCCCTGGTGTATTAGGGATGTCTGCAGGCCCGCATCTTTGGCACATCAATGTGTGTGCTAGTGACACCTGCTATGCCATTGCAGTTGTCATGGACACATCCCATGCCCCAATGCACAGCACGTGGTGTTATGATGCATCTCCCGCCTCCCCACTGGTATTGTGGTTACTGACTCACTATGTTGGGCCTGGTGGTCACACCAGAGCTGTTGTGACAGACTGCATTTGTCAGTGCCACTGCCAGGGCATCCCGATGTTGTGCGGATTGTGGCCCTCTGTGATCATGCCACATTATGTTGGTCAAGATGTGATGCACAGGACACATGGCGCTCCACAGGGGAAATGGCTACCAACACAGCCACATTGTGGGGTGGGGGGGGTGGTGCGCATGGCTGGGCGGCTCGGTCAGACACCTCCCCTGGATGCCATCCCACTGGTCACTCATGGTGACAGGTCACATGTAGGCCCTTGGCATTCAGCACACTAGGCATGGCTGACAGTGACCAGAGAGTAATTGGAACTCCTGGCTCATGTCCTCCGGCACATGGTGTGTTCTCCATGCTGATGGCATGGTTTGGCCCTATGCATACATAGTGTAGCAACGTAATAGCGTCATTCTCACTGTTCCCCTGGTATTGTCTGTGGATCATGTCCACACAGCTACTAGTGCTGGGGTATCAGATACACCAGTGTCGCCGTTCGTGGGGACCTCAGCACACACACACAGGGGTTGCTTTAACATGCAGGTGTATTGCACTTAGACGGACACAGAGATGACATATTTGCGTGACATTATGCACTGGGGAGCAGCACTTGGGGTTTGCATCAGGGCAGGCCACATGAGCTGTGGGGTACTCCCATATGCTTTTATAGTGGATGGTGGGGAGCAGTCGCATGCTGTCTTCCACACTGCAAATATGGGTCACGGCATTCATGCTTTTTCCAGGTGATTACCTGTCCCCAGTGCCACATACATGCCTCAATGTGGGTGTGGACATGTGTGCAGTGACACCTATGTGCAATGTCCGTGTCTCCCTGAGCGCATGGGGATGTTTCCCTTTGGCACCCTTGACAGACATGGCTTTGCCATGCCTCATTTGTTTGGCCAATGTGCATGTCCATGCAGAGGCCTTAAAGCCAGTAGGTATTACCTTAGATACATGTGTGGTCACATTATCTGTACATGTCATGCACTCCAAACGCAATGGCACCCTGATCTACCGGCAAACATGTTTGTTCTCACATACATGTGACATTGGGTGGTTTGCCCTATGCACCGTGGCAGGGGGCAGCTCCATGACACGTGGATATCTACATGGCCATGGATGTCCTTACCTGACCCACCACATGAGTTGTGTGTCCTGTATGTCATAGGGCTACTGATAGCTACATCAGACCTACCTTGCCGACTGTTAGACACAGCATACTGGCGACGGTGGACATGCATCTGTCACCTTCCAGCCTCTCCAGTGTTGTTATGTTCCTCTGACCTGTGTCCTTGCGGGTTATATGAGATGTGCCTGCACACACTACGGGCAATGACACATTACACGGATATGTGCTTTTTCTGCCCCTGTACATGTGTGGATTATAGGCTGTTGTGTGCAACCTGGATGTGTGTCTGGAACCCCCCAGGGGCATCTGTGAGGTACATGTACAGAAAGGGTCATTGTGCCTGGGTGCTTTTGGGAAGGGGAAACCTAATTCTGCATACATAGCTGTGGACATGTCCCTCTCGCAAGGCTTTTGACGTCCATCCCGAGGCTAATGTGTGATAGATGTTGTTGACGCACATCCGTATCTGCATCTACCATAACATGTCCATACGTCTACAGTGCGTGTGTTGGACTATGTGCCACATAGAGCGAGTGTGAGGTGCAACCAGACCACTATACCCTATGTGACAGATCAGACTAACATACCCTCTGTTACAATCAGGTATCAGCCACCAGGGTCTTGGGTGTCCTAGGGCACATCATCACCAAGATACAGCATTGCAATATGGTGACACCCTGGACGCCATGTGCATGAGTCAGGACTGCATGAGGTACAGATGATTGACTTAACACCATCCTCACCCTGCACCATATCACCAGGGTGACTGTGGCACACTGTGATGGGCTGGGCAGACAACTGGGGATTGGTCGATGTGTTAGCCTACACTGGCACATCCATACAAATCTCCAGGGTGATTGAGAACCCATTTGGATGGCCTCTCAGCACTCCTGGAGGTAAGGGGGAGGCTTGCAACTGCAATAGGACACAGATCCATATCTCCAGGGTGCTGGAGGACCCACTTGGATGGGCTCTCTGCACATCTGGAGGTAGGGAGAAGGGTTCAAACTACATTAGGACACACAACCCTAGCTCCAGGCTGCTAGAGAAGCCAATTGGATGGGCTCTCTGACCTCCTGGAGGTGGGGAGGAGGGTTCAATCTACATTAGGACACAGATCCATATCTCCAGGGTGATAGAGGACCCACTTGGATGGGCTCTCTGCACACCTGGAGGTAGGGAGAGGGGTTCAAACTACATTAGGACACAGATCCATATCTCCAGGGTGATAGAGGACCCACTTGGATGGGCTCTCTGCACACCTGGAGGTAGGGAGAGGGGTTCAAACTACATTAGGACACAGATCCATATCTCCAGGGTGATAGAGGACCCACTTGGATGGGCTCTCTCTGCACACCTGGAGGTAGGGAGAGGGGTTCAAACTACATTAGGACACAGATCCATATCTCCAGGGTGATAGAGGACCCACTTGGATGGGCTCTCTGACCTCCTGGAGATATGGGTTATGTGGGGTTGAGTGGCTCTCTGGACCCCTGAGGGGAGGGGGATGTATTATACCACATTTGTATACGACCCCTGGGCACCTGTGTGCGTCAGGGCCCTTGTGCTGACGGTTCCACGACCCCTGATGGTTGCCCCTATGTGTTACCCTCCAGATGCAGATACCGCCATCAGCACATGGTGATTCTGGACACTCCTTAGGCAGATGGTTGGCCTATCTGTGTTACAGTGGTCTGTAGTGCATCAATACCAGCAGCTGTCATGACGCCAGGGGGTCATCATGCCCTCTGTGGCCACATGGATCTGGAATTGGCTACATGGGCAACCACTCAGATGTGTTACACAATGCATATGGCATGTGGTTACCCTGCTACACGTACGTTATCTGGACTACTTACACACAACAGCATGGACAGCTGACATTATCCCTGTCTGTGTATATGGTTTTGTGACCTGTGCCCATTCACTTACCTTACGTGGGTGGTCTGCCTCACGATTGAAGCGCCTGGTCACCCTCTCCCAGGCCCTCAGCACCTTCCCCATGTTTCTCCTCCTGGAGGGCCCTGGGAACAGCCGTTTTTGTATTGGCCCAATAAGGGAGGCCAGGAGGCACAGCTCCCGATGGCTGAATGCAGGCTTCCTGCTTCTCGTCGCCATTTTGTTTTGTGGGCGTGTAGACGCGCGAACGCTAAGGACGCAACTTCCGCATTTGCGCGTATCAGAGCACGCACGTGCACGCCGCATGGCTGCGGCCCTCATCACTGCTTGCCCTTGCGTTCCGCATTGCTGCGCGCCAGAAAAGTGCAAAGATTACCGGCACGCAGCATTCATACACATTTCTTATATTTAACAATAGAAATAGGTTTCATGTTCTTGGCATACTCACATAGCTACAAGGTATCTCTCATGTCCCTATAACAGACTTTAATTATTGTGGATTTCACTTGTTCACACAGTGTGGTCTTGAACCTCTGGACACATATGCACTGATTTCTGGGCCATTGTCAGATGCAGTGTGCTATGTGTGTCACATAGCAGGTAGTGCTCTGACACTGATAGCAATGGGTGCAAACAGACCATCAGCGTCAGGGGTCAAGCAACCTGGTGATATGGGGTTATGTGTGTTAGTGGGCTATGTTCTGTGGTGACTCACCATGTACAGACAGCAATGATGTGGTGGTTGCCATAGGTGTTTTGAGGGGGTTCATATATGTGCATTACACACAAAAAGTAGGTTGTGTTAGACATTAGGGGGCAATGTGGTCAGCATGTCACCACAATCCACATTAAACTGTGATATATCTGCTGGCATACAGTCCTGGGGGCTGAGATATAGCGCAATGGTGGATACATTGGCTGCTTAACCTGGCATCATGGGTTACATCTTCCTTTTGCGCTCTGGAGTGCCTGTCTCAGGCAGCTCACATTATCATACTTTGTTACAACATTGGGCATGGTGCTTTCCATGTACATCTATGCTGTGCACAGCATATATTTTCATACTTCGCAACATTATTACTTGGCCCAGAGCCCTTTCTGCATTACAGAGGTGCTGCTGGTGGCAAGACACTCACACTGCTGCATACATCATGTGTCATACACCATTCTCACTGATGGGGCAACACAACCCTGGTAACAACAACACACAGTCTGCATGATTGCCTCTTTGGCCAGCCAGGCATCTGTTGTTAGCAATCTAGCTGTGGCCCACACCTAACCTTGCTGAATGGGGAGCCAGAGGTTGCATACTTCCATAAACAGTGGGTTTATTGGTGAGTGCAGCCAATGACAAGTCCATGACTGTGGGCTACTGGTGGTTGTTTGGAGATCCTCACAGTGCTGTCAGCAGCAGGTGCTCCACAGACCACCTTATAGGGTGTACCTGGGTTAATGCACTGTGATGGTGTTTAAGTTGCCAGTACTAGAGGACATTACCCACGTTCCAGGCCTGACAGCCCCCATGGACCTTGGAAAAACATTTGCCTAATGTGACACTGCCTTGTTCAATGTATGTTGGTTTTCAGAACGTTTACCCGCACTGCTGCTGACTGGTGGAGTCTGTGGGCCACTGTCAGGATATATAAAATACTTTCCTTGTATAACCACACTTTGGATTCGAACAAACAACCTTTTGTTTCTGAGGAATTGCAGTCACCACTGGACTACAGCTCTGGGGCTGTGATGAGTTATCTGGCTGTCTGCAATATAACCTATGCAGACTTTGTGCTGCAGTTAACAGGGTGGGGCCAATCCACTCACACCCATGATGCACTGCACATGCACAGCAGCAGTCTACTAATGGTCCTACGATAGGGTGTGCAACCACACAGCACCTGGGCATATTTTTGGGCACGGACCTTCTGTGTTGCAGGTACAGAGTGGGTACAGAACCTCACAGTGTGTGTGGCTTTTACTCACCCTGAGTGTGAGGTGAGACACACAGCACCTGTCCTGGCTGAGAACGCCAGGAACATCAGATCAGCTTGTCAGACGATGTTTGATAGGTTGACATATCAGACATACATACAGTCCTCCTTCAAGCATCTGTATTTCTCTGACCCATCTGGGCTACAATGCTCACCCAAGGGTGCATATCCTTTGTGGGTGCCCTGCCCTTCCTGATATATGTGAAGGGGTTGTGGGGGTGAGGGAGATTTCTGGCCACATTGGTTATTTGTGTCTGACCACCTGAACATCCCTGTCAAACACAGTTTGCACAATATTACGATATGCACATTCTGTAGCCCAACTACAGTGCTAGCAGTTGCAAGCAACCTCATTCCACCTGTCATACACAGACCCTACAGGTCACTCTCTGCAATTTCAAACATATCCATATGTCTAGATCAGGCAAACAGACAGTAGAGGCAGAGCCACACAGCTCAACCAATGCCATCTGACATTTTGCAGCAGAGAGCACAGTGTGTGCCCAGCTACTGACCCTGCAAGGTGTTCCAGCCAGACACATGTTAACTGCTTTCAGGCCGCTTGACAGTCCATGGTGCATGCTACCAGGTAGACTCTGTGCACCCATAACTGGGATGTGAGCACAGCCACCATGCAGTTGACTCAGTGATTGGGCCCCATATATACAGGACCCATAAAAATCACATGAGAGAACTACTGTATGGCAATATGTTGTAACCTAGCCATGGCGTGGTCACTGATCAGTCGGGGTGAGGGTTACCTCCTCACAGTACATGCTATGGGCACCATGTCTGTGGAGGTGATGGCACAGCACAACATGGTCCTAGGCATGCACATTTGCCCTGTGTAGCTGCATCCTGCTCCTGCCACCCTGTCTGTTCTATACCCAGAGTACTTTGCTCCTCATTATGCACATTTGCAGGCCAATACTGGCAACGGTGCTATCATTGTGGGCTGTGGGAGGTGTTGGCAGCCGTCACACACTGGATCAACAGACACACACTCCCAAACCTAGGACAGCATTGAGACGATGTACTGTTATGTAGGAGCAGAGACCAACGCAACAGTAATGGGCACACTGGGGGTATGGCAACGTTGGGGTACACTTTTGGTGAAATGTTCCAGGCTGTTAATCTCTGGAGGGCACATGACCTGACACACGTTGTACATACATCTGAGACGTTGGTCTGTTACAGCTCGATGATCTGCTTATGCTTGGCATAGGCATTTCTAACACTCACTGCTCATACCAGGCTTCTGATATGCGTGTGATGTATCGCCATGTGTAGCGTGTGATTGGTAATGTCTGCACATACTAGTTTTTGGAGGGGCACACAGGGCCTGACATCCTGCCACTGCATTGGTCCTCAGATATTAGGGCCTGCAGGTGCAGGTGTTTCTGCCCCTGTTGGCCACTGCTCTACGGCAGAATTTCAAAAAGCCAGTCAATATGGCACACACACTGGTCAGGTTTTCATGATGTCCGTGATGAGTATGCCTCTCAGACAGATGCATACCATGGTGGTGTTCACTTAACTTGCAGCACACGCATCTATATTGGATACATCAGCGAACATGAGTGTTCTTTGTCCCTGCATGGCTGCATTTGGGGGACTGTGCTGTGGGTGAGGCATATGTTTATGTGGTGTGGGCTGTTTATTGTAAAATATGTTGTCTTGACCAACGCCTATGTCATCAGCAGGGGAATTCCAGTCTTTACTAACAGGTTTTCTGCATGGAAACAAATATGGGGAGTGGGATGGCAGGTGCCCCAGCTGAGATTTGAACCTGGGGCCTTCTGCTCTTGGGGCACTTGCTATGTGTACTGCACCACCGTCTTAGCACAGCAACAGTTCATTCCCGGGGGAGTTCATGGCTGTTTGTCACACAGTGGCTGTCTGGTGATGGTGGCTAGGGCAGCATCTGCTGTGGTGCAGCAGCCACTGCCCCCTCTGCCAGCAGTAGGCGTCCAACACCATGATAAAGTGGCCTTATATTGGGGACAGCATCACAGCTAACTGCATTGTGTGTACTCTGCTGTAGCTGTTGTACATTTCTGAGGGGTATGAGCTACTTATTGTAAAATAGCAATCCTCAGAACATGCTTTTGTTCTCTGCAGGTGGGGTTTTTATTCCCTATAACGGTTTACTGGTGGATAAAATATGTGCACTGTGTTGCCGGTGGCCCCAGCTGGGAGTTGAACTTGTTATCTTTGCCTCCACAACACACTGGCTGTGTCCCCTGCACCACACTGCGGACACAGAGTCAATGTAGACCCTGCAAATAGCATGTCTGCTTGTCCTAGCGGCCCTTTCTGTTGTGGGCCACTGCACCCACGTGTCAGGGGCTCTGGCTCCATCTTCTCTGGCCACCTGCCACTGGCCCCACTGATACCAGTACACCTCTGCTAACATGCTGCAGGCCCTGCTAGTGCTGGTGCCACTCAGTTGTTGAACATCCACTGTGCATGTACGCAACTCCCTATGCTGGGTTTGGGGTGACTACCTAGTCCTCCACACATCCCCACAAATCACACATGCTGTTGTGCAACATGTGCATGCCCTAGGGGAAATCACCATTGGTGTGGGGACACCTGCTCTCTCCTTCATCAATGTTGACTCATCCACATGTTATGCTGCATGAGCCGGGAACCCTTCCAACATGCCTATTTTTTAGCCCTGCCTTTCTTGAGAGTGTATGTTGATGTTTCACATTGCTGTGACCATTAGCCAGGTTGGTCGTCTTGTGTGGTACGATCAAGTAGTTTAGCAGCCCTGGGCGACACACCAGTCCTGGGAACAGTACAGGCATGGGTATGTTACACATAGCTGTTGGGGGTCACCCACCCAGGATGTACACACTGTCAGACAACAGACCTGCTGCACACATAACCCACATCTGAATGATTGTCATGTGGTGCTCAATGGGCAGAATGTACTGAGCATCTACATCCATATTTCACTGTGTTCAATGGAAACATTAGATAGCTGTGTACCATGTCCCCAGGTGTGGGGTGGCATTGGTGACGTATGCAACTGCTACTATTGGGGGTTACAGGCAGGGCCCACTGTCCTGCCTTTCCAGGATGCATTGTGCAATGCGGCCTGTGGGTGTGGGTGTGTCAGGGCCTGTTGGCTGGTGCTTTTCATCGGGCCTTCCCACATCATGTCATGGTGTGGCAAACACTGTTGTGGTTTTATGCTGTCCCTCATGGATATGCATGTGCTACATCTGCATGACATGAGGGTGGTACATAGATATGCAGCACAGTCATTTGTATTAGAGGCAGCATGGAACCTGACTGGTGTGTGGTCCTCCAGGACTGCATTTGGGATACTCTGCTCTAGGTGATCACCCTGTTCATGGTGTCTGTGCTTGGGATGGTAAATGTTAGGGGTTTTACTGATGCCACTGTCCTCTGCCTTAAAGGTTTTGCTTACTACCACGGTTTATTTGTGTGTAAAATATGTGGTCATGATTGGCAATATCCCCAGCCGAACTTTGAACCTGTGACCTTCTGTTTTTTCATACACTTTCTGTGTACACTGCACCACCGTGTATCCACAGCTTGGCTGAGTTCCCTGGGATGTCCATGACTGTACATCCAACAGGGCCTGTCTGTTACAGTGGACGGTGGCAGCCTGCACCTGGCTAGTCAAATGTCTGCTGTGGCTGGCAGGCACTTCCCTCTACACCATCTGTACAGTCCCACCAACATGCTAGCATGTCCTTCTCTTAGCATAAGCATATGGCCTGATTGAGTGGAGCCACTCCAGGACTGCATTTGGGCGACTCGTATGTGGGTGATGACCATTGTTCTGATGTGTGTGCGGTGTGGGGTAAAAGAAGGATGTTTATGTTCTCTGCAATAAAGGGGTGTCTTTCATATCTCTGTTTAGTGGTGGGTAATATATTGGCATGTGCCCCAGATGGGAATTGAACCTGTGACCCTATGGTCTTATAGGTACTGGCTCTGTCCACTGCACTACACTGTTGCCACAGAGATGGTGCAGTACCTGGGGATGATAAACCTGGCAGGATGGGGTCACACACCCTGCTCTGCACATTTTTACTCTGGGATCCTTCACCCTGTCCGGTGACAAACATGCAAATAATACCCAGACATGACCACGGAAAGGGGCGATAAAATATAACCAACACGGGCTACAGTGATTTTCATGAACAAACATGGGGGACACTCCCAGGACAGCTACAAAAGAGGGGAGTTTGTTTTTTGGAAGAGTCTCCGCTCCATACACCTTTCCATGGTTCATTCCTTTTTTTTGGAGCTTTCCTGGGTGTGTTTTTTCTTTGTGCCCATTGCTAGCACTGTTCCCCAGCTGAATTATACTTTTTAAAATGTTTGTTGTGGTCATTTTCGCTTTTTATTTGCACTTTTGTTCTGTGCACATGTATCACACTGCTGACGTTTTACAGGTTTCCCCGGGTTTGCTGTACATTGCTGACGGAAATGGTTTCTCTTCCCTTTAAATGCTTTCTACCGCGAGTGTTTCACTCGCGGTAGTTTTTACATAGAAATTCGGCCCCGATACTGTGCGGGGAGCCTCTCCCCTCCCACTCTCCACCCATTGACCCCGTCCCTCCGCCCCTCCAGAGCCTTCCTCCGCCCTTCTTTCGCCGTTCCACGCCTCTATCGGACATTTGCGGGCCCGCACTTGTACGGGGCCCGTTGGTGTGCCGCGTACCTGTGCGGGGGTGACACGCACGTGTGCGGGGCGTTTAAACGCGTTTATTCACGTTTTAGTGCCGCGTTTCCGTGCGCTATTTTGCGGCACGCACATTTGCGGATTTTAGTAAACATCCCCCATAGTCTATTACATGTCCTAACCCCCCATAGCCCATTCCCAGTCTTAACCCCCCCATCAGCCCACTTCCAGTCAGAACCCCCTATAGCCCATTACCAGTCCTAACACCCCCTCCCCCCATCAGCCCATTTACAGTCCTTACCCCCCCCCCATATCAGCCCAGCTAAGTTTAAAAAAAAAACCCAGAAACCGGATGCTGCTGCCGCCATGGCAGCGGCAGAATCGAGGATCCCGCGGGGCCCCCCTGTCCTGCAGTCTTCTATGCGGCCTCAGCGCGGGCTTTTCAGAGCCGCGCGAAGGAAGAGTTTCCCTTTCTCACGGCTCTGTTAATCCCGCCGCGGGGCTGATGGGATTTCCCATCAGCCCCACGGTGTGATTAACAGAGCTGCGAGAGGAGAAGCTCTCTCTCTTCGCGCAGCTCTGACAGCCGACGCTGAGGCCACATAGAAGACTGCAGGACAGGGGGGCCCTGCGGGATTCTCGATTCTGCCGCTGCCACGGCGGCAGCGGCAGCAGCAGCCGGTTTCTGTTTTTTTTTTAAAACTTAGCTGGGCTGATGGGGGAGGGTGGTAAGGACTGTAAATGGGCTGATTCTCGATTCTGCCGCAGCCGCAGCCGGTTTCTGATTTTTTTAAACTTTGCTGGGATGCAAGATGTTTTTTGTGCGGGGCCCCCTGAAACGCGGGGCCCTGTGCAAAAAACATTCTTGCTCAATGGACGGGCCGGCCCTGCTCGTCCCATGGCTTTCACTATCATCTCTATGCCGACGACTCTCAAATCTATCTTTCTGCAACTGTTATCTCTCCTGATATCCAGTCTAAGATCTCACTCTGCCTCTCTGACATTGCTGCCTGGATGTCCCACCACCGCTTAAAACTGAACATGGCCAAAACTAAGCTTCTTATCTTTCCCCCGAATGCTTCCCCTCCTCTTTCCCCTTTCTCTCTCTCTCTGCTGATAACTCTGTACTCCTCCCTGTTTCTTCAGCACGTAACCTTGGTGTTATCTTCAATTCCTCTCTCTCTTTCTCTTCACATATCCAGCTCATTGCTAAAACTTGTTTCTTTCTATACAATATTTCCAAAATTCGCCCCTACCTCTCTGTTGACACCACTAAATTGATTGTCCACTCCTTAATCACCTCCCGTCTTGATTATTGTAACGTTCTTCTTGCCGGCCTCCCTGCAAGCCACCTCTTTCCTCTTCAATCAATTCAACATTCCGCTGCTCGACTCATTTTCCACCAGTCTCATTTTTCCCACATCACTCCTCTCCTCATGTCGCTTCATTGGCTTACCATCCGTCTCCCTATCCAATTTAAACTTCTCCTCCTGACCTATAAATGTATTCACTCTTCTGCCCCCCAGTACCTTTCATCTCTCATCTCTCCTTACACCCCCTCTCAGTTGCTCCGATCTTCTAATAGTCTTCGTTTATCTGTGCCCTTTACTCATACTGGCAATTCCAGACTTCGCTCATTCCAACTGGCAGCACCCTTTGCTTGGAATAGTCTTCCTATCTCTGTGCGCCAGGCGTCCTCCCTGGCCATTTTCAAGTCCAGACTAAAATCCCATCTCTTCACTATTGCTTTCCGTTCCTGTCTTACCCTATCTTGATCTCTCTATCATTTGCTTACTTTGTCCTGTAAATTTTTGTTATTTGTATTATGTAACTTATTTTGTTTTCTGTCTTATTAGATTGTGAGCTCTAATGAGCAGGGACTGTCTCTCTTCTATGTTTGTACAGCGCTTCGTATGTTACGGAACTTTAAAAGTCTTTAATAATAATAATAATTTCGCTATGACCAGATTATTGATGAGGAGGGAAGATATAAAATGAGAAACTAATCCTGGTATCCATGAATTCAAATGTTGGATTGGATTGTGCTAGAGCTGGAAAAGTCCGGAATTCAGCAGCGGTGAAGCTAACAGGCTACTAAACAAAATTAAACTGAGACATTCCCTTAAAATTTGAAATTTCCTTTAATCTGACCTGACAAAATATTTTAAATTTCAGTCTGGCAGCATGAAGAACACAAAACTGCAAATTTCAAAGACAATACATATTCCAGTCCCCCCCCCCCCCAACCAACACCCTAAAGCACAAAAACAGGAGCAACTTGATGCCCCAACACAGCACTTCCCACCCTCTGAAAAACTAGAAAGACTTTGTAACCATGAAGGACTTGGCAACCCCAACATAACTCCTGATACTGCACACTGGACCAGTATGGTGTTAATGTAAATATATATTCTGCAAAAGAACAAAGAAGATGCAAGATGCTCGCACACCAAGGAGCTAAAAGAAAAAGTGAGAACCATTGCACAGTTTATAATGCAATGCAATGTATGCTTTCGAGTCAATGCTAACTCCTGGCGACCCAGAAGCTCCTGGATTTTCTTGGCAGTGTGACCGGAAGTAGATTGCCAGGCCTTTCTTCCGAGGCAATGGAGGGTTAAGTGACTTGCCCAAGGCCCCAGGAGTGCTAGTGGGAATAAACCCAAATTATAACTTATTTTATTTTGTTATATACTGTGTTATGGGTCTCGCTTTTTCTTTTTGAATATATATTCTGCATCCACAGAAACCTCTCCCTCAACAATGGGTGCAGAGCAGAAGTAGGACATTCATCCACAGAACTCAATATATTAAAAAAAAGAATCTGATTCTGGTCATCTCAACAACAACAACAAACATTCTCCAGTACCAAGCATATTGGGAACCAATATAAAACCTTACAAAAGTCACCGAAGATCTACAAGGCCAAATCTACCATACCATACCAGGATAAACTTCCAAAACTCACATAAGGAACCTACCCAGAAAAACAATGCACTATAAATACTGCTGCAATCCCTAGAACATCCATACACCTACAGTAGTGGCCAACAAAAATTAAGGCAGGTATCTTTTTCTACAATTTATTGTTAAATAATGTACTGTGGAGATGTCACACATGCTTACTTATTTAATCAGCATGACAATTAGTCACACCATGCATCTGGCATCCATTTTAGTTTACTTACACTCTAGTAGGTTTCTTGGATGAAGTTTTGAATTTTTACAACTAGGAAAAGATTGAAAGTTACATGTAAAATATACAATCAAGATGGGTAGAAAGTGTGCTATTAATGACTTTGCAAAGGGACAAGTTGACACACTCCATGCTGAAGGATATTCGCAATGTGCTATTGCAAAACATTTGCATATATCAAGGTGTGCAGTTCAGAATGTTCTGAAATCAGGTGGCCGTACACGTCGTTGGAATATCAGAGACATGGTGGAAGGAGGACAACCAGTGGGACACTGTGATACCTGGGTACAAACTATATCGTAATGATAGAGCTGACCAAATTGGTGGAGGGGTTGCGCTCTATGTTAGAGAGGGCATTGAGTCAGAAAGGATTAAAGTTTTGCAAGAAACAAAATTTGCTGTAGAATCTCTATGGATTGAAATTCCATGTAAAAAGGGGAAGGCGATGGCAGTGGGGGTGTACTCTCGTCCGTCTGGCCAGAATGAACAAATGGATGATGAAATGCTCAAAGAAATCAAGGAAGCTAGCAAAAGTTACAGTGCAGTAATAATAATGGGTGATTTCAATTACCCCAGCATCGACTGGGTCAGTGTCACAACAGGACATGCTAGGGAGATCAAGTTCCTAGATGAAATAAATGACTGCTTCTTGGAGCAGCTGGTTCATGAACCAACCAGAGGGGAAGCAATATTAGACCTAGTCCTTAGTGGAACACCAGATGTAGTGCAAGAGATAAGGGTGTTGGGGCCACTTGGCAATAGTGATCATAGCATGATCACCTTTGATTTAATTAGTGGAGGAGGGATAGTAAGGAAATCCACAGTACTACCCTTTAACTTTCGAAAGGGAGACTATGAAAAAATGAGGAAAACAGTTAAGAAAAAACTAAAAGGAGCAGTTGCAAAGGTTAAAGACGTACATCAAGCTTGGGTGTTGTTGAAAAATACTATCTTGGAAGCCCAGACCAGCTGTATTCCACGCTTTAAGAAAAGTGGAAGGAAGTCCAAAAAACTGCCAGCATGGTTTAAAGGTAAGGTCAGAGAGGCTGTTGTTGCCAAAAAAGCATCTTTCAGGAAATGGAAAAAAGAGCCAAACGATGAAACCTGGAAACAGCACAAGCACTGGCAAGTCAAATGCAAGGCATTGATAAGGCAGGCAAAGAGAGAATTTGAGAAGAAGCTTGCTGCGGAAGCAAAAACGCGAAATAAAGACCTTTTCAAGTACATTCGTAGCAAAAAACCTGTGAGAGAGTCAGTTGGTCCATTAGATGATAAAGGGGTTAAAGGAGCACTAAGAGGCGACAAGGCGATAGCGGAGAGACTGAATGAATTCTTTGCTTCGGTCTTTACTGAGGAAGATGTAAGGATGTTACCCATGACTGAAGTGGTATTTAAAGGTGTGGAAGAATTGAAGGAAATATCGATACATCGGGAAGATGTCTTACAACTATTAGATAAACTGAAGAGTAGCAAATCACCTGGGCCGGATGGTATACATCCAAGGGTGTTGAAAGAACTGAAATTTGAGATTGCAGACCTGCTATCAGTAATCTGTGAACTATCATTAAAATCATCTCTAATACCTGAGGATTGGAGGATCGCCAATGTAACACCAATTTTTAAAAAGGGTTCGAGGGGTGATCCGGGAAACTACAGACCAGTGAGCCTGACATCAGTACCGGGAAAAATGGTAGAAACCATCATAAAGAATAAAATTACTCAGCATGTAGATAGTCACGACCTAATGGGAGACAGCCAACATGGCTTTAGACAAGGAAGATCTTGTCTTACTAATCTGTTATGTTTTTTTGAAGGAGTGAATAAACAGGTGGACAAAGGTGAGTCGGTTGATATTGTGTATCTGGACTTTCAGAAAGCCTTTGACAAAGTCCCTCATGAGAGACTTTTGGCAAAACTAAAGAGTCATGGGATAGGAGGCAGTGTACTACTGTGGATCAGGAACTGGTTAAAAGATAGAAAGCAGAGGGTAGGGCTAAATGGCCAATTTTCCCAATGGAGAAAGGTGAATAGTGGTGTACCCCAGGGATCTGTGCT
The DNA here is from genome assembly GCA_033557465.1 of Ichthyophis bannanicus. Classification (NCBI taxonomy): domain Eukaryota; kingdom Metazoa; phylum Chordata; class Amphibia; order Gymnophiona; family Ichthyophiidae; genus Ichthyophis; species Ichthyophis bannanicus. The sequence goes on along the minus strand of CM066033.1, from coordinate 950,867,435 downwards.
GGGTCCGCTGCTTTTTGACATATTCATAAATGACCTGGAAAGTGGAATAACAAGTGAGGTTATCAAATTTGCAGATGACACAAAACTATTTAAAGTTGTTAAAACCCAGGAGGATTGTGGAAAATTGCAAGAGGATCTTGATAAATTGGAAGACTGGGCATCAAAATGGCAGATGAAATTTAATGTGGAGAAGTGCAAGGTTATGCACCTAGGGAAGAACAACCCAAACTATGGTTACACGATGCAAGGTTCCACATTAGGAACCACCACCCAGGAAAAAGATTTAGGCGTCATTGTGGATACCTTGTTAAAACCCTCGGCCCAGTGTGCAGCGGCAGCCAAGAGAGCAAATAGAATGCTAGGTATGATAAGGAAAGGAATGGAAAATAAAACAAAAGATATTATAATGCCTCTATATCGTTCCATGGTGAGACCGCACCTTGAATATTGTGTGCAATTCTGGTCGCCGTATCTTAAAAAGGATATAGCGATTTTAGAAAAGGTTCAGAGAAGAGCCACCAAAATGGTAAAGGGGATGGAAGGCTACTCCTATGAAGAAAGGCTAAAAAGGTTGGGGCTCTTTAGCCTGGAGAAGAGACGGCTGAGGGGAGATATGATAGAAGTCTATAAATTAATGAACGGAGTGGAACGGGGTAAACGTAGATCGATTGTTTACCTTATCAGAATATGGAAAGACTAGGGGACATGCAATGAAGCTACAGGGTAAACTATTTAAGACTAATAAAAGAAAATATTTTTTCACTCAACGTGTAATCAAACTCTGGAATTTGTTACCGGAGGATGTAGTAAAGGCTGTTAGTGTAGCTGGGTTTAAAAAAGGTTTGGACAAGTTCCTGGAGGAAAGGTCCATAAACCATTATTAAGAAGGGACCCAGGATATCAATGCTTGAACCAGTACAAGCATTGTGGAACCTGTGTCCCTTGGGGAAACTGCTAGGTACGTATGACCTGGATTGGCCACTGTTGGAAACAGAATGCTGGGCTTGATGGACCTTGGTCTGACCCAGTATGGCATATCTTATGTTCTTATGTTCGAAATGTGGGTGCAGACGGATAACTACTGAATGAGATGACCGATTCCTCAAAAGCATTATTACATCTAGTCCACATACTTCAACTCAACGTGTGGCTCAGTTAGCTAATGATCGAGGAATAAAGATAAGTGCCAGATATGTCCAACGACGGCTTGTGGATGAATTAAAACACATGGCCAGAAGACCTGCCAAGAAGCCTATGATGATCAGGAAACACATTGCTGCCCACATACAGTTTTGTAGCAAGATGAAAGACAAATCTGCTGAATGGTGGGAGTGGGTAATGTTCACAGATGAAAGTACATGGGAGTAGTTACAACTACGTCCGTCGACCAGCAGGCGAGAGACTAAATCTGAAGTACATGAACAAGACTGTTAAACACCCACCATCGGTCATGGTATGGGGTGGTATCTCGGCAAATGGACGATGTGGCCTGCACATTTTTGAGAAAGGTGAAAGAGTAAATGCTGCAAAATACATATCTGTGCTGAATAGTAAAGTTAAAATACACATGAATGTTACTGGTACAACTATATTTCAGCAGGACTCGACACCGTGCCACACTGCAAAAACAGTCAAAAAATGGTTTGTGGACAACAAGATCAAACTGCTACCAAGTTGGCCATCAAACTCTCCGGATCTCAATGTAATTGAAAACTGTTGGAATCTTATGAAGAAAAAGGTGGCAGCACACCGTCCAACTTCAGAAACAGATTTAAAGGACATACTCAAGCATGTATGGGTCAACGATATCACTCCGGCATACTGTAAAACGCTAGTTAACAATATGCCTACAAGAATCCAGGCTGTGCTGAAAAATCATGGACACCCTATCAAATATTGACACATATATTGTTTCCTGAATAAAACTTTGAAAATGACATTTATATCTTTGGTTCTTAAAGCTTTTGACCATGAAAGTGACAACATGTACTTTTCTAATAAAATTCTGATATTTTGGACTCTGCCTTAATTTTTTGTACACTAAGCTGAACAAGTCAAATTAATACAGTACTGTATAGATCCCTATGTACAAACTCCATTTTAATAGAACACATGGCTTCAGTCATACAGACCCTCACCAAGTACAGAACAAGTGACTACAACCTAAAGTAAAAATAAATATATGTAGGCAAAAATTAAACTGAATCCCCAAGAAGCCAGACTTTGCCAGACGTGCAACATCAGATAAATAAGAGATGTAGGTCCCCATAAAGATCGTGCAAAGTCCAATCACTAAATTGAAAATAAGATTATTTTTTCTACCTTTGTTGTGTGATCGTTTTATTTTCTGATCATGCTGGTCCTGATCTGAGGCTTCTGCTTTCCTATCTTCTCTTAGCTCTCTTTCTATAGTCTATATCCATCTGCCATTTCTTGTCTCTTCTTTTGTTTTCTTCACTTCCTTCCATCAGCCTATTTCCCATCCTATTGACTCTCCACAGTATCAGCCCCCTTTTCGAGTCCTCCCCTCCCAGTACCTTCCAATTTCAACCACCTTGCATTCCTAGGATTTCCACTGGTGTCCATTCCCTTCCAGCCCCCCTCTTTCCCCACTGTCCAGCCCCTTCTAGTCCAAATACCATCACAGTGCCAGTGTCCCCTCCCTTCCAGCCCACACCCCCATTACCCATCCACCTACAAGTCCCATCACAAGTGTCAGCTCCCTTCCACCCCCCTCCAATCCCATCCCCAGATGTCAGTTCCCTTCCATCCCTCTCCTCCCTTCCCTAGTATCATCACCCTTCCAGTCCCCCTCCAATACCATCTCAGGTATCAGCTCCTTTCCAGCCCCCTCCTACCCCTTGCCAGCCCCCTTCCAGCCCCCACCTTCCCTGTGCCAGCTTCCTTCCAGCCCTCTTCTCCTCCCTGTGTCAACTCCTCCCCCTTGTCAGCCCCCTTCCAGTCCCCACTTTCCACATGTCAGTTCCCTTGCAGATCCCACCTTCCCTTGTCAGTTTTCTTCCAGCTCCTCCTCCTCCTGTGTCAACCCAGTTGCAGAACTCACCTTCCCCTCATGTCAATTACCTTCGAGCCCCCTTCTCCCCTGGGTCAGCCCCTTTGCACACTCCACCTTCCCCTCATGTCAATTCCCTTCCAGCCCCCCTGTCAGCCCAGTTGCAGACCCCACCTTTCCCTTGTCAATTCCCTTCCAGCCCCCTCCTTCCCTCTCCCTATGTCAGCCCCATTGCAGATCTCACCTTCCCCTCGTGTCAATTCCCTTCCAGCCCCCCAGTGTCAGCCCTGTTGCAGACCACACCTTTCCCTTGTCAATTCCCTTCCAGCCCCTTCCTTCCCTCTCCCCGTGTCAGCCCACTACCAGCCCCCACCTTCCCTCATGTTAGTTCCTCTACTGCAGACTCACCGTCTCCTTTTCCTGCAGCCACGGCTCCCTTCCTCTTAGAGAACCACTGCTGTGCTGGTAATATGCAGTTTAAATAAAAAGAAAAACCAGTGTGAAGCCTTCCCACCTCTTGAAGGACCCCATGCTGCTTCATCCCGCCCCCCAAAGGAAGTATCCTCTTTGGCCTGGATATTTGGTATCATCCAAATTTTTTCCCCTGGGCAGATGTCTATGCCTAATATTCCCTTTCATTTGTTTCCCATTTCTCTCTTCTCTGCCTCCACACATTTAAGTCTTAGCCCTCATTTTCCACTGTCGCCTGTCTCCTTTCACAGTTTCCTATCTCCCCCCCCCCCATCCACTCCCTAATCCCCTATTGCCATCCCCTACACATACCCCCTCCCAAACTTTCATCTACCTTCCTTTGCATCTCATTTGTTCACCAGACACAGCGCCTTCCTTATCATTCAATTCCTCTTGGCATCCAATCCTTTCTTCTCTTACCTTTACCCAGCTTCCCACTGTCCCTTTTTAATCTTCCCAAGTCTCCTACTCCAGGCTCCACAATCTTCTGTCCCTTTACACTTCATCTTAATCCTTTTCTAGCCACCTCCAGATCCTTCATACCATATCTTCATCCCTCCCTCCATACATCTTTTTCCTCTTCCCTTCCTCTTCCCTTCCTCCTACCAACCCTAAACTATCTTTCTCCTGCCATTCTTTCACTTCCGACACTGTTTCCCTCTTTTAGCTCTCTCCCTGTAGATACTCTTCTTCCTTATCACCCTCCCTCCATTTTCTCTTTTTCATCCCCTTCCTCCAGATACTCTTTCACCCTTTGTGTGTGCATCCTTCCTCTTTATTTCCTCTTCTAACTCTCCCTTTTTCTGATGGCTTTCCCTCTTCTGATCCCCTCCTTCCAGACATACTTTTCCCCTTCACCCCCTCACCTGGAAGAGGCTCTTCCTTCTAATGTTTTCTTTCCTTCTCATATCATTCTTCCCACTAAATGTTTCCCCTTAGTCCCTTCCCCATGTCCAACATCTCCCCTGTATCTCTCTATCCACCCCCCCCCCCAACACACACACACATTCCCCGCTGATGGTTCAGCATGTGTCCTCCAGCCTCTTCCTGCTGGTCCAGTATCTCCCCTCTAAGTGCTGCAAGCATCCCCCAATCCAGCATCAATCTTCCCCTCTGGTAGGCTGATCAGTGCCATTACATCACTCCTGGAAGTGTGGCAGCTGCAATTATAGAGAAAGAAAGTGTGAGCCTTGAGCCTGCACTTGCACTGAAGACTTATATAGTAATATTGTATATGACGGCAGATAAAGACCAGTATGGGCCATCTAGTCTGCCCAGCAAGGTGGCAAGCGTAGGTGCACCTGCCGCTCCATGCAGGTCACCTCTCCTCTTGCCTTTGTTTAGGGTGTACCCACCGCTCCATGTAGGTCACCTCTATTTGTTGCGATATAAAAGATAGTTATGTTTATTTTGATTTTATCCTGTTGCTATAAAGGGATCCACTGTGTCTGTCCCATGCCCTTTTGAATTCTGTCACTGTGTTTTCCCCCACCACTTCCATCAGGAGGGCATTCCAAGCATCCACCACCCTTTCAGTGAAAACGTATTTCCTGACATTGCCTTTCAGTTTCATCCCATCTCCCAAAGACAAACAATCTGCATCAGAAGGGACAAGACATGACCATGTCTTTAGCAAAGGCATGGGATCAAGGTCTCACACTTCCTTTCTCTGTTTCTTGCAGCTGCTGCAGCACCGGGACTGTGGGAGGGGCACTGGGGCTGTGGCAGCATTGGTTGGCCTGTGGGAGGGGAAGACTGGCCAAATATTAGTTGGTTAGCAACCCTAAAAAGATCATTGCCTGATGTTTCTTGCTGCATGACAATGGGGACAGCTGTCCCACTCGCCCCTCACTAGTCCTGGCCCTGGGCAAGAAACAAGTTGTAGGTATCCCCTTTTTGTAGGTATCACTTAATATCTCTATGAATAGCTTTCAAGAGCTATGTTCTCTTCAGCAAATCATAGCATAGCCCTCAAAGGTTATTCACAGATGTACTGAATTATTTCAATGCCTATTTTCTAAGAAAAAGGTACTGAGTTGGATGCAGTGATGGCCTTTACCTTCCACTCTGGCTGCAGTAGAAAAATTGAAGCAATTTGCCTCAGTTCTGAAATGTTCCATGCAGATGATCTGGCATGACCAGGCAGCAACAGCCCCAACAGCTTAGAAAGTGACTTGGAAAGAAAGATTCCTCTCCGTGAAGCAAAAAACATCAAAGGGGGCTTGACACTACATACCTCAGTGGGATTTGAGGTCAATATCCCCAATCTTCTCTCAATAGGTAGGGGTGACAAGAATCTAATGGACGGCTATCAAAGAAGTCTAGGACACTGGAGGGAGTCTACTACCTGCTGACCTCTAGCATTATCCAAGGACATGCTCTGGAGGCACTGACTGTGCTTTAATCTTCCATTTATCTATTCTTAAGTCATCAAAATCGCCAAAATTTAAGAAAAGCTGTACCAAAAGGTACACTTGTTGGTCACACCCCCTTAGGTATGTGGCTGCGGCCATGTGCCATACAGAAGCTTGCTTTTAAATGCTGGTATTCCTTTGATGCAGTCACCAGAGGCGAGCTATTCTACCCCGGATTATCTGCTCTCTCCTTTCCATTGGCTCTCAGGCAAGCCCTGACTGCGCTACCCATTCACAGCTCTGGTGATTTTATGCTCTCCCCAGATAGATGGTTTATTTTAGTTTTGGTAAGGATAATCTGCCTTTCTTCTGTGCTACCTAGATAGACTGTGAAGAGTACATAGCTCTCAGCAGTAGGGCATATGGGGTCAAGATAAATACAGTGTACCATACTGAAAATCAGTCCACAAAAGATAAATGATTGAACAGAAAGAATTTCCTGGACTGGCACACTGGTTCAGTCTGCAGCAATTTAGGCTATAGTGCAAGGGATTCACATTCACAAGACTGTCCAACAGAGGGTGAAGGGATTAGCCAAGCCAATGCATGCTGCCTTGGCACTGAGCTCCGGCTTAGGGAGGGAGGAAAAGTAGCTACCTTCAGCAGTGGCAGCCCCCTCCGGCCAGTCAATGTCACTGAGGGTCAACCTCGAAGGAGCTGCTCTAGGCAAGCAAAAGTTCCCTATTCACATAATCATGACCGGCTGTGGGAGGATGGAAATGATGAGATACTGCTGAGACTACTAGGGGAGCAAAAAGGTCACAATTACTACTCTTACTGGATGAAAGGGAACAAATAAGGAAATAACAGAAAAAGTGAAAATAATTACATGTCCTATTGTACTGCTGCAGCAAAGAAAAAACATACTTCTTACTGCGAAACAGATAAGAGATCTTAATAAACTGAAAAGAAACCAGAGAAAAACACTTTTAGTTCTAAAGGTACAAGTGGTTCTTGCTGCAATGTAGGTTGCAAGGAGAAGGAAGAGTGTATATGTAAAAGATGTACTGTAGATATTCTAGTAAATGTAGCACTGCATCCAAATGAACAATACATCTGTTGCTTTTGGAGGAAACAAAGCAAACTTACACCAGTATTCAGGGCCGCGTGAGAACAGAGACAAGAATCAGAGAAGCATTTATGAGCTGCATAATCAGCACGGTGGGCATCATATTACTGCTGGGGGTATTTTGATAAAGCGTTTTCTGTATGTAAGGCCTGGTTTTACACATGAAAAAGAGTTTATAAAACTGCACAGCTGCTTATGTGCATGAAGGGGCTAATTTTATGAGCCGCTATTTTAATGGATTTACATGGGCGAATGGCATCTATGTATATGCTTTGGGTCGTCAACATTCTATAATAATGCACGTAAGGCCTATAGTGTATGGTCATGGAGCTTGGGGGAGCCTAGACAGAGCCTCCATTTACATACATAAGTTCAAAATGCTACAACTTACATGCGTATTCTGAAAATCTAGCCACACCAGCTGTAGGGTAGGTGTAACTGTCATAAATAGGTTAAGGTGTATTTTATAAAGTACACACGTGCTTCACTTTATAACAAAGGCCCCAAATATGCATGGAGTGACGTGCATGGTCTGCGCAGGGGTTTATAAAACTTCTCTCCAAAAGTATGTGCGTGCAAAGCATGCCTCCGCTTTTCTGTGATCTGCTCATAGACACACTTTAGGTGGAGCACTATACATATGTACTCTATCAAATACATGCGTATACACGGAGAGTACACACATATAACTCTGTGGGAGAAATTTTATAACAAGGTCAGAAACCTTTGTGTGAAGTCCAAAAAGGAATTGTTTTTTAAGTGCCATTAAATCAATGTTGGCTCCTGTTTGTAGCAGCAGAGCGCAGACAAACCAATAATACCAGGAGTCTGTTCAGAAGGTCCAAATCATTTATTTGTGCACAAGTCTCAAGCAGAATCAAATTCAAAATGGCTGAGCAAAGTTTTCTAGCAATACAACAACTTTTATAGACTTTTACTCCATTCTAGGTATAGAAACACTTTTCATTGGTCCCGGTACTCTCCCGTACCTCCCGTACCCCTTCTATTGGTGTCGGTACTGATATGATTATCCAATTATGTTCCTTCAGTGGGCTCAGCACCTGCTTACCCCCCTTCTAGTCCCAATTACAATGGTCAGTTCATCAACTTGTTACTTTCATACTCTCAAGGCCATAGAGCCAATTTGTGCACGTAGGGGAGCAGGGCTCTGCAACTCATCTGTCAGCAATCCCAATTAAATCCCTTGCAGATGTACTTTCTTATCAGTAACTTTTAAACATATTTTTCTGTATTTTTCCATCTTCCAGTTCTGCTCGTCTAAACTAATTCAATACTTTTACTGAGTTCTATCCTACCATAGCAGCATGTTGGGGATGTGTTATTCCTATGAGCCTCCTCACAGGCTTCATTTACAGGTCAAGCTAGTTAGGCCTGCCTGCTTATGTCAGACACTGTGGATCACAGGCCTGCACCTGCCACATTCCCCCCTTTGATTAATCTCACCCTATTACTTAATAAGGTGTGAGAATTAAATCACCTTTAGAAGAATCACATCATGATCGAAGGATTTCGACTAGGACTGGCTTTATATAAAGCCATTATTTTAGTTGTGGTCTTCCGCTCTACTGTACTATCAATAGCATTATGAATAGATCGCATACAACATGGGATTAAACATGGTAATAAGAAAATAACAGCAACAAAGATTAGTACTAAGACAATGAAAGTCTTAAATCCTCCCAGCCATGAGAAAAGGTTAGCAAACCAGTTAGGGAATTTCAATGAGTGCCAAGTTTGTACTGGCACATAAGCATGTCTTTGCATATCTTTGGCAATTTCTTCAACTACTTGACCCTTATCATCTATTTTCAAACAACAATTAGTTAAATTCAGTTTACCACATACTCCTCCTTCAGCTGCTAAGAAATAATCAAGTGCTAAGCGATTCTGATATATGGCAGTGCGCATCTGAGTACTTTGTCTAGCTAAAAGTGTAAGAGCTTGACTAGTTTCATTGGTTATTATCTCAACTACGGCTTGTAAGCGAATAATATGATTAATCATATAAATTGGAGTTCGATAACCATACATACCATCATCATTCCAAGTGGCAGGCCCATAATACTCAATGATTCTTTCTGGTGACCAATCATCCCCCTGCCACTTCTCCCACTTGCCTACCTGGAGGGGTGATCTCTTCTGTCTCAAGGCTCGTTTGTGTCGGTGGGTAGTGTATACTGGGTATCCTAATTGTTCTCCATGTTCAGTGTTTAAAAGAAAGAAAGAAGGTCTGATAGTTCCTAAGACACATGCTCCTCCCCACAGTGGTGGAAGTTGTGCATATGCTCGGTTTCCGCAGATCCAATATAGGCCAGGTGGGGCTTGCCAGGTATGGACTTTGGCAAGATTAGTCCATAAATCAGCAAGTTCAGGAAATCTGGCTAATGGGTTAGGAGGTTCAGGGTGTTTGATTCCTGACCACCATGACGTCTTTTTGGTTGTGGCATTATAAAATTTCTGGCTAAGACAGACCAGCTGTCCTACCTGTTGGGTGAACTGGGGTCCAGTTCTGGCATAGCAAAGACGTCCAACAATTGAGTGCGCTAACACCCATTCGCTAGTAGTCTTGTGTAATTCAGTCTGATTGTAGACCAAAGAATAATTCAATTCTTGAGCTTCCCATGGCCACTGGTCTCCCATCTGGGTTCCACCACAGAAATAACAATCTGAAATTTTAAGACTAGATACTACTGCTCCGGCTAATTCTAGAAATAAATTCTGAGAAGGATGAGGGATTTCAAACTTATTTACATGCATGGCCTCATAAAAGGTGTTATGGATATGATATTTAGATGACATATGGGCTTGGGTATTTAATCTGATATACACAATGGTCCCAGGATCTATTGCTCCACCAGCAATACGTAAACCAAACTTGTATCCCTGTTTCCATGCACTGGGATTGTGTATGCGCAAGTGTAAGGGGTTACAAGCATCTTTCTGACATTTATCATTTGTCGTTGACTTGGTTAAGGTGGCCATGCGTTTATCTATCTTTTCGTCAACTATACCATTATTCCATGTAGCATAAAACACACATTCCCAATCCGGGCAATAGTAATCTGCTGCTGGGGCAGTACTATAGCCTGGTTCCTTTTTACCTGTACACTTTCTCCATCCTGTGGCACCTTCCGGGCACATATACTTATGGTCATTTCGATACGCTTTCTCCCAAGTACCACAGGTAGAATAACTATCTCTGTTTATGACATTACATGCATCGAAATTCAAAACAGCAGGTTTAGTAATGTCCTTAAGTGGTGGCGTAGCAGCTATTATAGGTCCATCTGCATCCTTCCATCGTATTTCCAACGTGTAATAGGATGGATTCTGATGCGGATTATAGCATACTCTAGATTTGCCATTTGTGCAAACATTTAGTTCAGTGGTGTTATAAATACACCGAGTCACTTTTCCCTTGCAGGTATAGTAAGAATGGTAAATCAAAGTCTGAGTTACTTTCAGTCCAGTTCGAGTAGAAGTAATGCAAGCAGTGCATGGAGGTAAAGCATAAGTCAGTTCAAATCCTCCACAGAAAGCAACCAGGGCAAAGCAAAGACAAAGATACATGTTGACTGGAGTTCTTCTGAATCCTCAGCTTGCAGATCTTGGCCACGACGTTCTTTTTCTTCGTCCCGTGCGCTAATGAAGCAATTCAACGGGAGCTGAGTGTTGATTGAAGATCCTCAAGTTGTCCATCACACCTCAACCAACTTAGCAATTTCAGTTGGTTTTTCTGAAGTATGGGTCAATATAGTAACAAAGTAGTGTGCAAAATCGCACGCAAATTGGGTTCGTTGAAACAAGACTGTTGCTGCATGGAAAACAGCAATCCTCTTCGAAAGACTTGGCTACTGCAAGGCACTGTGATGAAGTGTCTAAGTTGCTGGTTGCCGTCTCAGAGTAACTCGCAAGGGTGCATCAAGATGCTGTTCTGCTGTCCACTGCTCAGGCTCAGGATCGGCGGCGGGCTTAACTCTGCTGTGGTGGATCCAGGCGTCGATTTCTGCTACCTTTACTGCAGTTGGGGTAGACAGGATGACGGTGTACGGTCCCTTCCAATGGGGTTCCAACGGTGTCTTCTTCCAATCTTTGATCCACACCGAGGTACCAGGCTGATAGGGATGCAGAGGTTCCGTCAAGTTGATAGGCAACTGGTCTTGGATCCACGCATGGAGAGTCTGCAGAACAAAACTAAGAGCTAGGAGTTCTTGTCTGGTTACTTCTGAACCAATTTGGGCTAAACTTCCTTTGATTCCCTGCACTATGGGTGGGGGTTTACCATACAGGACTTCAAAAGGGGAAAAACCTGTTGACTTTACAGGAGCTGAGCGTATTCTGAGTAAAGCTATCGGGAGCACTTGGGGCCACTTCAAGTGTGTCTCCTGACAAAGATTGGACATCTGGGCTTTTAGGGTACGATTCATTCGCTCAACTTTCCCTGAACTCTGGGGTCTATATGCAGTGTGGAGCTTCCATTGTATCTGTAAAGCTTTAGCTAACTGTTGAGTAACTTGGGAGACAAATGAGGGTCCATTATCTGACCCTATTACTGCTGGAATTCCAAATCTAGGGACAATCTCTCTCATCAAAACTTTGGTAACTTCTCGGGCTTTCTCAGTTCTGGTTGGGAAGGCTTCTACCCACCCAGAGAAAGTACAGACTAATACTAATAGGTAATGGTATCCATTGGCTTTTGGCATCTCGGTAAAATCAATTTGGAGGTTGTGCATGGGGGTTACACCTCCTGACTGAACTCGGGGTGCTGTTATAAGGCCTTGCTTGGCATTATTTTTGGCACAAGTTAGACATTGACGTGCTACTGAAGCTGATATGGTTGTCAATAGAGGGATGTAAAAATGTGGTCTGAGTGCTTTCTCCATAGCACTTTTCCCATAGTGGGTGGCTTCGTGAAAGGCTTTGACAAAAGATGGTCCTAACAGTTCAGGAATTACTATTCGTCCAGGGGGTTGACTGTCCTCTGCTGGTGGCTGCTCAATCCATCCATCTTTCAGTACTCCATCTTCCTTGTTACAGTAGTAATCTAATTCTTTGGTGGTATATCGTGGTGTCCACAAATTCAAAGGTACTGGAAACAATGCCGCTTGCATTGGCATAGCTTGTGGTGTAATCTGTCCTGTCATAGCTGCTTGTCGTGCTGAGGCATCTGCAAATCTATTTCCTCGGGCAACTTCTCCTTTTCCTGCTTGATGTCCTCTGCAATGCATGACAGCTACACGTGTTGGGGCCCAAACTGCATCAAGTAACATCAGTATCTCGGGACCATATTTGACTGACTTTCCTCCGGACGTGATGAGCCCTCGTTCTTTATAGAGAGCTCCATGGGCATGTAGAGTAGTGAAGGCATATTTGGAATCTGTATATACATTTAGCACAAGCTTTGCTCCTAATACTAATGCTCTGGTGAGTGCTATTAATTCGGCTTTCTGGGCTGATGTGCCTGAGGCTAGAGCTGAGGATTCAACTACTTCGTGTTGAGTGACGACTGCATATCCGGCACAGCGTCGTCCATCAAGGATGAGACTGCTCCCATCAACATAATAGATTTGGTCAGGATTGTCTATGGGCACATCTGTCAAGTCAGGTCGACTGGAGAACACAGTTTCCATGACTTCGATACAGTCATGTTCTGGGAGTTCCTCACTAATGGGTATCAAGGTGGCTGGATTCAAGGCATGACTCACTTCTAGTTGTATCTGTGGGTTTTCACATAACATGCTCTGGTATTTCAACATTCGGGAATTGGTGAGCCAATAATTTGCTTTTTGTTCCATGAGGGCAAGGACTGCATGTGGCACAGTGACTCGTATGTTCTGTCCTAATGTGAGCTTGTCTGCTTCACTCACTAATAATGCTGTAGCTGCAACTGCTCTCAGGCATGGTGGCCATCCTTTGGCCACAGTGTCCAATTGTTTCGATAGATATGCTACAGGTCGCTCCCAATTTCCCAATTTCTGAGTCAACATGCCTAAGGCATTTCCCTGTGCTTCATGTACAAACAAGTGGAAAGGCTTGTGAACATCTGGTAGTCCAAGTGCTGGTGATGACATCAATTCTTCCTTTAACTTCTTGAAGGCTGTATCCTGCTCGAGTCCCCACTCCAGTGGCGACTTCTCTTCTCCTTTTGTGGCTTCATACAGTGGCTTGGCAATTTGGGCAAAGTTGGGTATCCAGATTCGGCAATATCCTGCCGCTCCCAGAAAGGCTCTGACTTGCTTTCTGGTTGTTGGGGTTGGAATTCTGCATACTGCTTCTTTTCTTTCTCTGCCTAATCTTCGGCTTCCTTGGGTTATACGAAAACCCAAGTATTTCACTTCTTTTTGGCATAGTTGTGCTTTTGCTCTGGAAACTTTATATCCAGCTTCATTTAGTAACTGCAAGAGGTCTTTGGTAGCTTGTATACATTCACTTTCTGATATGGCAGCTATCAGCAGATCGTCCACGTATTGGAGAAGCACTCTCTTCCCCGGGGCCACTGGATAGCTTGAAAGGTCTTGATTCAGTGCAGCACTAAAGATGGTAGGCAAATTTTTGAATCCTTGGGGTAATCGTGTCCAGGTGAGTTGGCCCCCTCTTCCAGAGATGGGGTCCTGCCATTCAAATGCAAACAATATTTGACTTACAGGGGCTAATCTTATGCAGAAGAACACATCTTTTAGATCTAGTACAGTGAAATGGGTAGCTTCAGCAGGTATCAGTCCTAGAAGAGTATAAGGATTGGGTACAACTGGATGTATAGTTTCAACTGCATCATTCACTCTCCTTAGGTCTTGCACTGGGCGATAATCATCTGTCCCAGGTTTCTTTACTGGCAAAAGTGGAGTGTTCCATGGGGATTGACATACTTTTAGTAGGCCATATTCGAGCAATCTTTGCAAGTGGCGATGAATGCCTTCAATTGCAGCTCTTGGGAGAGGGTACTGTTTGACGTGTACTGGTGTAGCACTAGGCTTAAGGGTTACAATTACTGGGGCTATATGTTTGGCTAGGCCTGGAGGACTGCCTTCTGCCCACACTCCAGGTGGTGCATGAATGTTCTTTAAAGTTTGCTCGAAATAGGTGTCTTGAATAGAATCATCAATGTAATATCTCCATTCTTCTTCTCGGGGAACCGTCAGCAGCATTATTCCTGCCGGTTTGACTTGGGGATTTATTGTCATTTGCATTTCTCCTTTTTCAGAGAAAGATATTTGTGCTTGAAGCTTGGCTAACATATCTCGTCCCAGTAGTGGCACTGGACATTCGGGCATGTAAAGGAATTGATGAGTTATTTGCTGTCCTCCTAGACTGCATATACGATTCTGAAGAAAAGATTTTGTAGCTTTGGCACCAGTTGCTCCTATAATGGTGACTGCTTTTGTAGAAAATGGGGCTATTTTTCTGTCTATTACTGAATGTTCCGCGCCAGTATCAACCATAAAGTTCATAACTTGGTCTCCTATTTGTATTCCGACCATGGGCTCCTGGAGACCTAAAGCAAACTCGGAGCCCGGTCTGTCCTAATCCACGTCATTTTCATCATGGATTGTCGTAGCCACTGCTTGGATGGCTCCTCCTCTTTCTCGCTGGAAATGTTCTCGATTGGCTCCTCCGCGGTTTTGGGGACGGCCTCGTCTTTCTTCTCGCCACTGATGATGGTTTTCGTCATCTTGCTGGGCGTCTTCGAGTTGCGGGCACGTATCTCTCCAATGTCCTTCTTCTCTGCAATAGGTGCATTGGTTCACGCCTAGCTGCTGGGACCGGCCTCCACCTCAGCCCCGCCCCCTTCCTCTGCTCCGTCGACTAGGGATACCTCCCCTTTTCTGTTCCACTATGGCTGCAGCCAAAAAAATCAGCTTTCTTCTTCATCTTTTTATCACATTCTCTCTGCCTTTCATTATCACGATTCACATACACTTTATGAGCGACTTCCAGTAACTGTGTTGTATTCATGCCCACAAACCCTTCTAACTTCTGCAATTTACGTCTAATGTCTGGTTGAGACTGGTTTACAAAAGCAGAATTCACCATACATAAACTTCCTGGTGCCTCGGGATCATAGGGAGTATACATTCTGTATGCTTCAATTAATCTTTCATGAAATTCTGCAGGGCTCTCTTCTATACCTTGAATGACTCCTGCAACTTTGGAAAGGTTCATAGCCTTCTGGCCCCCCCTTCTCAGACCTTGTAAAAAGCCTTGGCGAAAACGGGCTAGGGCTGTGGATCCTTCCTCTGTATTTGGATCCCAATGGGGGTCTTCATTCGGGAATTCTCTCTGGGCCGCTTCTCGAGGGTCTATTCTATCCACCCCCTGTCCCGGAGCTACAGGGTTATCCGCCAGCCAATCTATAGCTGCTTTTCTAATTCGTGCTCGCTCCTCTGTCGTGAATAGAGTAGTCAGGAGCTGGCGGCAATCTGCCCAAGTGGGTTGGTGGGTTTCCATAATGGTATTCACTAATTCTGTAAGCTCTAAGGGTTTATTGGTGTAGGAGGCATAATGCGACCTCCAATTTAACAAATCAGTTGTAGAGAAAGGGATATACACATAACTCAGGGGTCCCGCTACCACCTCATCATTTTCATTCTTTACGGGCACTCCCGGGACTTGCCGTAAGGGCATCATCTTGGCGGTAGATACCTTTTTGGATCTAAGGGATATTTTTGTAACTGTCCTATCAGGGGTCACTTTCTTCTTCTCTACATGTTTCACTTTAGATGTGCATTTTGCTGGTAGGCTAGTGCTGGCAACCATTTTTACACTGTCAACATTGCTTAGGGAATTTTCAGTTTCTAATTGCTCTGCTTCTGTATCTGACTCTCCTTTTTCTGTCTCAGACGATTCACCTTCCTGTATAGAGGATTCATCTTCCTGCTCTTCGGGTGATAGCTCTGGGGTTGGGTCCCGTCTCGGCTGTCTCGGGGTCTCTGGGGCGGGACGCCGGGCAGCCCTTACTGGACCTGGGGTTCGAGGCTGTTGGGGAATTATTTCTGGGGAATCAGGATCTACCAGGATGGGCTTCTTCCTGGACTTCTTATCCTGCCCTTTTGTTCTAGGCTGTTCTGTTTTCTGACTATAATCTGTCTTAGCTAACATTATCCTGCACTGTTCTTCATAACAGCGCTGCGCCCAAAGGGGCGGATCTTCACAAATACTTAACCAGGAATCTATATAGGGGTACTGATCGGGGTGCGCTATCCACACTCTACGATGTACTAACTGGATAATTTCTACATTAAAAGTTCCCTCTCGGGGCCAGGTGGGGTCTAAATTTGGCCACTCCCTAGTACACAAAATCTGTAAACGGGCTGCTGTCATTTTAATACCATAATCTCCAGAATATCCCTCTTTAAAATGTGCGATCATACATTCTAACGGAGTGTTCCTAGTAGACCCCGCCCCTCCCATTTCGATGTGTGCGCGCAACAACAGACAAAAGGGAAAAGGAGGGCGGACCGTGGGTAAGGGGTCCTCACGGCCCTGGAAACGTATAAGGAGAACAAATAACAAGACAAGACGACAATCGCTTCCCCCTTTTCGCGACCTGAACGCGGTCGCCCGGTCAGGAAATGCGCTACTCAGGGGTCCGCCTTCACTTGGTCCGTGCTGCCAGACCTCTCATCCACACTTCATTCACACAATCATGCTAGCAACGTATCCCAGAATGCATTCGTTTCTATCTATTCTGACTAGTCTTATTCAATTCCCAAAATACAAAAAGATGGGGGTTTCGCCCTGCGAATACTCATGCGGGGTTACTCGGCCCGTCTTTGAGAGGTGATCAGGCACTCTTACCAATTACCAATTTCTCGAGATTACAAATTCCAAGTTCCAAGTTCCAATGGCAGTACTGCTCTTTCTATATCTGTCTAGACAACAAATCAAAACTATACTCACCGGATCCGGTCCTCAAACTTCCCAAGCAGGCGCATGAGTTGGACCTCGGACTCCCCTCACTTGGGTTCGAGGCGTTGGCTCCAGCCGGGCCCGGCACCCGCCGAGGTCCGACCAGCTCCCTCCGATACAAGGGACCGGCGGCGCCAGGGAGCAGCCCTCGTCGGAAGGGCGCGATCCCGGCAGGACCAAGCCTATAGAGGCGGAAAGTCGTGGTATATTGCCCTATATACACTCTGATTCCACAACTTCCCGGCCAACGCACCAAGAATATGTAGCAGCAGAGCGCAGACAAACCAATAATACCAGGAGTCTGTTCAGAAGGTCCAAATCATTTATTTGTGCACAAGTCTCAAGCAGAATCAAATTCAAAATGGCTGAGCAAAGTTTTCTAGCAATACAACAACTTTTATAGACTTTTACTCCATTCTATGTATAGAAACACTTTTCATTGGTCCCGGTACTCTCCCGTACCTCCCGTACCCCTTCTATTGGTGCCGGTACTGATATGATTATCCAATTATGTTCCTTCAGTGGGCTCAGCACCTGCTTACCCCCCTTCTAGTCCCAATTACAATGGTCAGTTCATCAACTTGTTACTTTCATACTCTCAAGGCCATAGAGCCAATTTGTGCACGTAGGGGAGCAGGGCTCTGCAACTCATCTGTCAGCAATCCCAATTAAATCCCTTGCAGATGTACTTTCTTATCAGTAACTTTTAAACATATTTTTCTGTATTTTTCCATCTTCCAGTTCTGCTCGTCTAAACTAATTCAATACTTTTACTGAGTTCTATCCTACCATAGCAGCATGTTGGGGGATGTATTATTCCTATGAGCCTCCTCACAGGCTTTATTTACAGGTCAAGCTAGTTAGGCCTGCCTGCTTATGTCAGACACTGTGGATCACAGGCCTGCACCTGCCACATGTTGACCCAGCAGTCCCTGGGTTTCCTTGGAAAGGTGTGACTAGAGGTAGATTGCCAGGCCTTTTCTTCCAAGGCAATGGAGAGTAAAGCAACCTACCCAAGATCACAAGGTGTGCCAATGGGACTGAAATGCTGATCTTTTATGTACTAGGCTGTTGCACTAACCACTAGGCTACTTCTCCATCTGAAAAAAATGAATCTATTTAAGTCTATTTTACAAAGGCCACATAAAGGCTTTTGTGCCTTTAGAAAAACTCACTCCCAGAACCAGCCCCTGGAGCACATAAATACTGACTCTGAAACAGGTGTACTGTACAAGCATACTTACAAATTTTACAAAATATGTGGGTATATCGCATGTGATTCAGTGGTTTATAGAAGAAGCAGGACTGGTCCATCCACTTGGCTGGCTAGGCTGCCACCTAAGGCAGCAGAACTCTGTGGGTGGCATGTCACAATGCCTGTGGCAGGTCATGTGCTTAGGCACAAATGGCCTGCCACCTCTGACAGGAAGTTCTGTCAGAGAGGGGGACAGAAGCAGCAGACCATGTGTGCCAAAGTGGCGCCAATTCTGAGCCTTCCCCTCGCCGATGCCGGCTCCATTTCAACTCCAGTGGCTACACACATTGGTATATCGCCCCCCTCCAAATTGGCTGATTCCACTGGTCAACATTGAAATCGTTACTGACTTTAAAAGGCCCTAATCTGTAGTATCTTGGTGAGCTGAACACGAATATAACATTTAAAAAATTTTATTGGCTCTCGTTTTGAAGATATTGCATATAGTTCATTTTTGACATTTCACCGTGTAAATTTATCCAGTAGGACATCAACAACATCCCAAATAAGCCTTGAATGATGTAATATTGCATCACATTGCATAATACCAGCATGCACACATCATCCAGAGTTGATTGCATCATTTTATGATGCAATGAAATACTACTGCCAGATGGCTGCTGAAGCCATCTGACGTCAGCAGTGTACTATACGCAGTCGGAAATGTTGAGCATTTAAAATATTTCAGACTGTGTGCGAGACAGTTTAAGCTACTGTTACATGTAACTTTTATTAATCATATAATTTTAGCCATTTAGGTACAATACAGAACAGCAATGCTGTGAAAGTGCGTTAATACCGTTGACAATTTCTGCTACATTTGTGGGGAAGTGACATTTGCCAACCAGAAGAAAAGTATCACTTCTCAACTGAAAAAGGCATATCGTCTTTACTTCGGATGCAAAATTGGTGACCAAGACAAGCCTTGGGCCCCGCATATATGCTGCGCTACATGTACAACACAGCTTTCACAGTGGTTGAATTGCAAAAGACCATCAATGCCGTTTGCAGTCCCCATGGTGTGGAGAGAGCCAAGCAACCACATAAATGACTGTTACTTCTGCTTGGTTCCTCCTCTTTCCAGCGGAATAACAAAGCAAAAGAAGTCGAGCATAGTCTATCCAAACATTCCGTCTGCATTGAGACCAGTTCCACATGGTGAGGGACTTCCTATTCCAGAACCTCCATCAGAATATTCTCTTGAGTCATCTGATGAGGACAAGGGTGAGCCGACCTGTTCTTCTCCTGGTCTGTCAGCATGCAGTGACCCAGATTTTCATTGGGATGCATCATCAACTCCACACAGAGTAACACGGGAAAAACTACATGACCTGGTTCGTGATTTGGACTTATCCAAGAACAAGGCAGAATTGCTAGGATCAAGACTCCAACAATGGAATCTTCTATAAGAAGATGTCAACATTACTTCATATCAGAAGCGCCACCAGCAGTTGGAGCCTTTCTTCAGAAAGGAAAGTAATCTGGTATTCTGTTCCGATATTGAAAGCCTCGTGAATGCCTTAAAAATCACTCATGACCCACAAGACTGGAGACTATTTATAGACTCTTCGAAACTGAGTCTGAAGGCTGTGCTTTTGAACAATGGAAACCGTCTTCCATCTATTCCAGTAGCGCATGCTGTCCACATGAAAGAGACATACAACAACTTAAAGCTTCTACTGACTTCCATTAACTATAAGAAGTACAGCTGGCACCTCTGTGGTGACTTGAAGGTAGTTGCCCTTTTAATGGGA
This sequence comes from Ichthyophis bannanicus, assembly GCA_033557465.1. Taxonomy (NCBI): domain Eukaryota; kingdom Metazoa; phylum Chordata; class Amphibia; order Gymnophiona; family Ichthyophiidae; genus Ichthyophis; species Ichthyophis bannanicus. Next base: position 950,847,532 of record CM066033.1, on the reverse strand, counting down.
CTGCAGCAGAGATATATAAAATACATGTGTTTCTTATCAAAAAAACCACTGGAACAATATTCCACAAGGCTAAAACAGTACAACGCCTCAGACCTCTCCTTGAACCACAAGACTTCAGAACAGTGATGCAAGCCATGACACTCCCACACCTGGACTACTGCAATATAATCTACCATGGACTACCAGCCACTCACACCAACCCACTTCGAACTGCCTTGAATACAACAGCAAGGATTATTCAGAAAGCAAAAAAACAAGACCGCATCACCCCAATCCTGAGGGAACTACACATACTCCCCCTCGAAGCACAAATCAAATACAAATCCGCCCTACTTACACACAAAGCTCTCTACCAAACGCAGACTTCTCAGCTCCACACACTACTACACCGTCCAGCCCACAACAGAACAACCAGACAGACCACCAACAACTCCCTCACCATACCCCATAAACGAACCAAATGCAATCAACGGACCTGCAACAGAGCCTTCAAACTATACGCACCATTTCTCTGGAACTCTCTACCAAGCCACATCAGAAATAACAGAGACCCTCTATCATTCAGGAAACAACTAAAAAACGCCTTATTCCAGGAACACCTCGGAACTGAAGCAACCACCAGCCACTGACTACCTCCCCAGCCCCCCCCCCCCCCCCCGGAACATATGTTCTAAAGAGCCTGTAATACAATGTCTATATCCCAATTATTTGCTGAAATCATTAATGTTGGCCCCTGGTGATAGCCCCTAGTTTGATAGTTTGATCACTCGTTTGTTCCCCCCCCCCCCCCTCCAATGTTACACCGCTTTGACCCAGTGAAAAGCGGGATATAAATACAGCTAAATAAATAAATAAATGTGAGTGGGATAGCCGAGCAAGGGATTGACACTACTTGTGGAAGGAATGGAATCGCAGACAAAATGTAACAGTTGGAGAGAAGAATATCCAGCACCGAGCTCTGGTTGAGGCTCACAACATCCTGCTACCACCCCTTCACATCAAACTAGATTTGATGAAGAACTTTGTGAAAGCCATGGACTGCACTTTGCCAGCTTTCCGATACCTGCATGAAAGGTTCCCTCGACTCAGCGAAGCAAAGATTAAAGAGGGAGTTTTTGTGGGTCCTCAGATTTGAGAGCTCTTCAAAGATGACCGGTTCAACAACTTGCTGCAGGGTGATGCGAAACAAGCCTAGTGTCAAACTTTCTCGGGAATGTTAGGGCAGAAAACTACAAGGAACTAGTAGAAGACATGCTGATGCAGTATCAGAAACCTGGCTGCAATGTCTCTAAAGATCCATTTCCTTGATTCCCCTCTCGATTTCTTTCCTGACAACTGTGGTATGGTTAGTGATGAACATGGTGAACGTTTTTACCAGGATATCACAATGATGGAGCAAAGATACCAGGGAAAATGGTCCACTACAATGCTGGCTGACTACTACTGGACACTCCCCAGAGAAACTCCCGAACAGCTGTACAAGAGACAGGCAAAAAAATCTAAGAAGTAGTCTATGACTTGGTTTTTTACAGGTATTAACCGAAGGCCTATTATATTTACTATTGACATGCATTTCGTGATGTAAACATTAATTCTTGTAGATTACAAAAAAACTAGAGCCAACTTTGCAATTTCACTGTCATATTCATGTTCCGCATATAAAAATTGATAAGAAATTACTATTTTTATTTCAGTAACATGACTTTTGTAAAACTTTGTTGACCAGTGTTCTCAAATTATCAAAGCTTTGCACCAAAATTTGAAAGTATTAGTCTCTATTTGGGATACATCTTGGAATTAAACTGATTGCGCCCTGATATAGTTTAACCCTTACTTGCGTATTGGCAGGGCTGTGCAAGCGGTGCGGACGCACAGGACGTAAGCACAGAAGTGGGCACTGATATCATTACTGGGCTTCCAAGATGCTCAAAAAGAGTGAGTTACTGAATGTGGCTGGGTGGAGGAGGGTACCAAATTCATTACTCGCATAGAGCGCATTTCTAGCTTGGTATGGTCCTGCATATTGGTAAGATCCTGTAATGTGGAAGAAATGGTTTAAGGCAGGTATAATTACCATTCGGAATATATGGTATGGAGATCAATTTGTGTCCTCTGAGGTCCTCCCAGAGACATTAGAGACAGCTCAGCTGCTGGTTTTGCCACTTACAATTACAACATTTATTTTATTTATTTATTTATTTACAGTTTCTTTTATACCGCGCTATTCGTCATCAGTGCGGTTTACAATGAACATAAAAACTACACGTCTCAAATAATTGATCTGTGCTTACAATGAACAGGACAATAAACTTGGCATACATTAAACAGGTTTCATGAACAGTGAAACAGAGAACGTGAGAACTATGTACAAAGCAACTAAATGCAGCTATATGTAGAGTTACATGAATCTAGGTGAAATTTTCTTAGTGAGAGGAGGTGCAAAGTGAAATTGCTTTTTCATCATGCTTTTTCATGCTTTTTCATCATGAATGCAGAAGGATAATTTCAAAGGGGGTAGCCTTCTTTAATGGCATGCTGCCAAGAGACTTTGGACATGTAGCCTTCTGCTTCTATAGCATGCTTCGGGCTCGTTTTAGAAATCCTCATGTGGCACTCCAGAACCTGTGGCATCATGATCTTTCAATCCAATTTGCACTCTGGCAAGGATACTAACAAAACAGGGAAGTTAGGATGTCCAAACAGAGTGGTTCCAATAATGATAAAAGTAACCCAGATGCCCTTAAGTACAGAGCAGAAAAATTCCAAATTACCCCTATTAACTGATAACCAAATTAATATGATTGAAATACAACCTCTAAAATGTCTGTATGCAAATGCTAGAAGTCTAAAAAAATAAGATGGGAGAGTTAGAATATAAAGCACTAAATGAGAAGTTAAGATATGATTGGTATCTCAGAGACCCAGTGGAAGGAGAACAACCAGTGGGACACTGTGATACAAGTTATATTGCAATGATAGAGTAGATCAAACTGGTGGAGGGGTTGCTCTCTATGTTAGAGGGCATTGAGTCACATAGGATTAAAGTTTTGCAGGAAACAAAATACGCTGTAGAATCTCTATGGATAGAAATTCCATATAAAAAGGTCCATAGATGGAAAAGGTGTGTTGGCATGTTTCTTGCGTGCTGGATGTTTTATGCCTGGGACTTTAAGTAGGTTTGTGTTTTGGTTCCCTCTTGGTCTGTTGTCAGGGGGTGTATGTATGAGGGACTGTAAGCAGCCAGCAGTTATGTTGTGTATACTCTTAAAAGTGTTCATAATTGATTTGTATTTTATGCATGCTTGGATGGGTAGCCAATGTAGTAGTTCTTTTAGGACCAGGGTGAAAGGTTCTTGTCTAGATGTCTGTGTGATCATATGGGCTGCAGTGTTTTGAGCTATTTGAAGTGGGAAAAGTGTACATTTTGGTGGTCCTTGAAGAATAGAGTTACAGTAATCTGATATAGGAGTGATGATTGCCTTGCAAATAGTGCAGAGGTTGTGAAAGATCTTTATTCTTAGAGAAATTGCTGCAGTTGCTTTTTTAATATGGGTTTGGAAATTCAGTTTCTGGTCTAGAGTCACAACTAGGTATTTGACTTCAGAACTGATGGGGATATCACAGTTGTTGAATGTGATTTTCTTTTTTTTTAGTGCCATCAAGTCAGTGTTGACTCATAGTGACCCAGCTACCTCTGGCTTTTGTGGCAATGTATCACTGGAAGTAGATTACCAGCCTTTTCTTCCAAGGCAATGGAGGGTAAAGTGATTTGCTTAAGGTCACAAGGAGTGCCAGTGGGAATTGAACCCTTGATCTTCTAAGGACTAGGCAGTTGCTCTAACCACTAGGCTACTACTCCTCTGCAGTGGTATGTAGTTGGGATCTCTGTTAATTAGTGCCTTGGTTTTGCTGAGATTTAACGTAAGTGAATGTTCATGTAAACAGTGCATCATTTTGTTGAGACATGAGAGGATGGTGGAGAAGCCTGGGTTCTTTGTTATGAATGAAATATATTACATAATGTCATCTGCATAAATGTGATACATTATTCTGTGCTTCCAGAGGATGTGACATATGGGCTGGATGTATAGGTTAAATAATAGAGCTGAGAGAGCTGATCTTTGAGGTAATCCTTGGTGTACTTGAAAGAGCTTTCGTTCGATCGGATAAATAACAGTGGAACCATCTTAAGGGTGTCCCATTTACTCCAATTTACTCCAATTGACTACAGTCTGAAAAAAAATGATTGATAAGAAAAGAGAAAGAATGAAGCACAATACCTCCTAGAGCTACTTCAGCAAGACGGGCAAGGAGGATTTGGTGGTTAACCAGATCAAAAGCGGCTGACAAGTCAAGTGAAATAAGAAGGGCATATCTGCCTTCATCAAAATGTTGTTTTACCACACTACCCATAGATACTAGACAAGTTTCGCTGTTGTGCAATTCATGAAAACCAAACTGCTCTGGATGTAGAACATTAGTTTTACTGAGGAAATGTGAAGTTGAAACAAGTTTTCGCAATAACGTTTTAAATAAATGGTATTTCTAAACTGGATGGTATTTTGATGGGACTGACTCCAAAAATGATTTTTTTAAGCAAAAGGCAGACAATAGCATTTTTCCAAAATGTAGGAAAATAGTCCTGAGCGATATATTATTGCTCTAACTCTAATCTCTTTGTCCAAATTTGCTAACTCTTGGGACAGCTTTTTTCACATCCCAGTAGAGAGGGTTTCTTTTTTTTTTTTATTTAACCAGTTTTCTATACCGCCTTATCCTTCAATCAAAGCAGTTTACATTAAGTAAGAGAGGGTTATAATAGTTCCTCCCAGCAATTAACTAAATTAGTGTCAGTAGGCTCACTGTATTAGCAATAGTTGGCGATAACCATGTGGACATTTTTCCAAAGGGCCTCCTCACTCAGCAGGCCAGTGTTAAATTTCCAGTTTACAGAGCGGGGATTTATGCTTTTGCATTCAAGTACAAAGATTATAACTACATGATCAGACACTGTAATTGGAAGGATTCAGGTATCTTTTACCACATGTAGCAGCTCACTAGATATGAAAAGGTAATCAATTTGTCTGTACATCTGATGTGGTGCATTTTTTTGAGCCATTGAGTCAGTGTTGACTCATAGCAACCCAGCTACCTCTGGGTTTTCTTGGCAATGTATCACTAGAAGTAGATTGCCAGCCTTTTTTTCCAAGGAAATGGAGGGTAAAGTGACTTTCCCAAGGTCAGAAGGAATGCCTGTGGGAATCAAGCCCTTGATGTTCTGGGTACTAAGCAGTTGCTCTAACCACTAGGCTACTCCTCCACTCTGGTGCAGTAAAAATGGTAAAATATTTAGCTATCAGATCATAGAGCGCCAAGGATCTACTAGCACCATTTCATCTATAAGAGAATATACTTGGAAGGGGAGGGGCTAATATGTACCTCTTCATTGTCCATCCAGAATCAGGTCTAAAACGATTGCCAGGGCAGAGTAAAATTTCCCAGAGGAGGGGAGTTTTGGTGCTAGCCTGGACAGGAGGATCTGGGGTGAATATGGATGAGTTTAGCGGTTTTCCCCCAGGAAATATCCTGCCACCTGGTATTCAGTGAGGAACCCAGTGGTATGGGACGAGCTGAATGTTAGGACCATATTGCACTAATTCGACTGAGGCCTGGGAAGAGAAGCAACCTTTTAAGTGTGAGAAATGGAGAGAGAAAAATGTTCTGGATACTGTTAAAAGAGAGTCCTAGGAGGAGAGAGAAAACTGGTTTAACCAAATATCTTGAAAGAACTGTGACTATTGTTGAAACTTACTTTGGAGAATGTATTGTACCCTATGAGGCACATTCTGGTTCCCATAAGTCCAGTCGCAGTGGCCATGAAAAAAACAAACAAGCGTAAGATGGACCCTATTCTGCCGCTGCGGGGTCTGGATGTACCCACGACGGCAGAATCAGGGACTTGGATGACTGGGTGCTCCCCATAGGCTGACAAGATAGGGGAGCGGGAGCCATGGTATACTGGTGCAATGGCAACGAGCCATCTATCTGACGGCTCAGAAGGCCATAGCCCATGTCCACCCCAGCAGACCACGATGCAGCCAGCACTGGATGCCCCCAAGGCCCAGATTGTGGCTGCAAGAGCACAACATGGCCAGATGCCTGTGTTGAGGGGGAGTACAATGCACGTTGCGGGGGGCACCTTGGATTTATTCCACCTTCGGGGTGGAATAAGCTGGGAGTGCAGCTGTGTGCCGGTGGACATAAAGGGCCCTGACCTGAATAGGCCCTGTACGTCCAGACACCCTGCCACTCACCTGCTCTACCTCCGTTCCACCTCCGTTCCACCCCTCCCTCACCTGTCTAGCGCTCCCCGCACAAACACTGTGGACGTGTGGGGAGTGCTGGGACCAGAATTGTTTTCCAAGGCTGAGCATGGGTTAGACGTTCAATCCCGCTATTCGGGTTACAGAATGCCGGTCTATGTGTTTACAAGTTTTTGCTTTGGGTTTCATCATTAAAATGGAATTCAGTTACACACCAGTGCTGGGGAAATTTATTTCCAAGAACCATCCCCCTCCTCCACGAGTAGAGTGTTAACAATGAATGAGTAGTTGTGTAGAGCCTTTGAGAAGAATCCTAACCCCCCCACCATGCCCTTGTTCTGAAACGCAAAAAATCCACTTCAACCAACAAAGGCTTCAATGGAGGCTAGCCTTAGTTACAAAAGTGAAAGCATTTTTCTTCATGCAGCCTTTTTCACATAGAGCCTCATTCCAGGAAAAAGCCATTCCAACGTCCCCACTGAAGACGGGGCCATTAGGATCCAATTCTGGTTCCCGGGAGCCAGAATCAGGCCAGAGGATGGCCCAGTGTGCCCCTCCTGCCTGCAGAGATGTCCTCCCCACAGGTGCCCCAGACATCCACAGTGCCGTGCCCCCAAATTCCTGCTGCCCGAACCATGATTGGCCTCCCGCAACCTGGATCGAGCAGTGGGAACCTCCCGCACCCGGCCACAGCACCGAGGGTGTCTCATCTGCCCCGATCTTCCCGATTGTGCTGCTTTATACCACCTCTGAGGTGGTATAACCAGCACGCCCCAACAGGCCCAGCAGACGTACAGGTCCGTGACTTGAATCGCTGCTGTACATGCTGCCAGGCTGGCCTGATCCCGCCCCGCCATGATCCTGGGCCCTCCTGCCCCCCCCCCCACGGATCTCCGCGTCCTGATGCACAGGACATATAGGGAGAACAGGTGGGGGAATAGGGTAGAGGCGGTTTACAGGGCTGCACGTCCCGGCGGGACATGCAGCCCTGCAACCCGTGTTCGAGAATGAGGGCCATAGTCAATTAATTTTTTCATGATAGTGGATTTTTTATGGATTACATAGCAAATGCTTTGTATGTTTTAAGTTTTAAGACATTTTACATGGCTGTTTACGATGTATTTTTAAAAGATTGTTTATCTGTTTTGCAACAATGTTTATTACAATAGGAGGTATATACATAATTTTAAATAAATAAACATCATTCACCACAGCTTTTTGTCTTACCCTCTCCCCTTTCTTACTGCCCTCATGTTTCTTCTTCAGTCACCTTCCCTCTGATCTCATTCCTTCTAACAGAGATTTTACATCTTTCTCCCAGCATATACCATCTCCTGTTTTTTCACTGTCTCCCTTCTTTTCTGGCTGGTGTACTTTTCAGCTGATTGTAGTTTCTATGGAAACCCTTCTAAGTGGTGTTTGCATGCCTCTTGTAAGCTGACAGTCAACTACTTCACCGATCTATGAACAGTTGCACTAACATGGCTTGGGTGACTTTCCATGATGTGCACAGAATGAGGCAACATAGAGATCAGGAAAACATAGGGGAACAAATTAGCATGCATGAGACCAAGATATCATGCAAGATCACAAGATATCAAAGAAAGATGTATTAATATCCACAATATGCACTTATGTCATGTGATTTACATATTGCCAGGATATTGGAGTACCACGGGGATCTGTGCTGGGTCCGCTGCTTTTGACATTCATAAATGGCCTGGAAAAGGGAATAACGAGTGAGGTTATCAAATTTGCAGATGACACTAAACTATTTAAAGTTGTTAAAACCCAAGAGGATTATGGAAAATTGCAAGAGGATCTTGATAAATTGGAAGACTGGGCATCCAAATGGCAGATGAAATTTAATGCAGGGAGGAGTGGCCTAGTGGTTGGGGCAAAGTACCACAGGCCGGAAGGTCAGTGGTTCCAATCCCACTAGAGAACAGCAACCTTGGGCCGGAAGGAGTGGGGTTTCTAGTCCCACAGGTGCTCCTTGTGGTCTTGGGCAAGCCACTTAACCCTCCATTGCCCATGTTCCCTCTAAGTATTAGTGTATGTGTCTCATATCCCCTTGTGTTAAATGTATCCCCCAACCGCTTTGACCCAATGAAAAGCAGGATATAAATGCAGCTAAATAAATAAATGTGGACAAGTGCAAAGTTATGCACCTAGGAAAGAACAACCCAAACTATGGTTACACAATGCAAGGTTCCACATTGGGAACCACAACCCAGAAAAATGATTTTGGCATCATCGTGGATAACACGTTAAAACCCTCCATTCAGTGTGCAGCGGCAGCCAAGAGAGCAAATAGAATGCTAGGTATCATAAGGAAAGGAATGGAAAATAAAACAAAGGATATTATAATGCCTCTGTATCTTTCCATGGTGCGACCGCACCTTGAATATTGTGTGCAATTCTGGTCGCCGTATCTTAAAAAGGATATAGCGTTATTAGAAAAGGTTCAGAGAAGAGCCACCAACATGGTAAAGGGGATAGAAGGATACTCCTATGAAGAGAAGCTAAAAAGCTTAGGGCTCTTCAACCTGGAAAAGAGACGGCTGAGGGCAGACTCTTTTCCAGGTTGAAATTAATGAATGGAGTGGAACGGGTGGAGTGGAACGTGTAAACGTAGATCGATTGTTTATGTCATCAAAATATACAAAGACTAGGGGACATGCAATGAAGCTACAGGGTAACCTATTTAAGACTAATAAGAGAAAATATTTTTCACTCAAAGTGTAATCAAACTCTGGAATTTGTTACCGGAGGATGTAATAAAAGCTGTTAGTGTAGCTGGGTTTAAAAAAGGTTTGGACAAGTTGCTGAAGGAAAGGTCCATAAACCATTATTCAAAGGGACCCAGGATATCACTGCTTGATCCAATACAAGCATTGAGGAACCTGCGTCTTTTGGAGAGACTGCTAGGTACTTATGACCTAGATTGGCCACTGTGGAAACAGGACACTGGGCTTGATGGACCTTGGTCTGATCCAGTATGGCATATCTTATGTCATTTATTTTTGAAAGGGTACTTGGTGGTACTGAGTACTTTTTCATTGCCTGATAAAATTGACCCAACTCATGCTCCAAAACACAGAGATCATGATAAAAAGTGAAGTCAAATGCCTTGGCATAACACTGGATCATAACCTCAACATTCTTTCTCACAGCAAGGAATCATCCAATATAGCCTACATGAAATTCAAATCTCTCCAGCGTTTACATAGTAACATAGTATGTGACTGTAGATAAAGTCCAGTATGATCCATCTAGTCTGCCCGACAAGGCGGCAAGAGTAGGTGTACTTGCTGCTCCATGCAGGTCACCCCCCCCCCATGCCTTTATTTAGGCATGTACCCACCACTCCATGTAGGTCACCCCTGTATGATTAGATATAAGAGATAGCTATGTTTATTTAGATTTTATCCTGTTGCTATAAAGGGATCCACTGTGTCTGTCCCATGCCATTTTGAATTCTGTCACTGTGTTTGCCCCACCACTTCCATCGGGAGGGCATTCCAAGCATCCACCACCCTTTCAGTGAAAAAGTATTTCCTGACATTGCCTTTCAGTTTACCCCCTTGCAGCTTCATGTTATGCCCTCTAGTTTTACAGCTTCCCGTCTTTGAAAGAGGTTTGTTTGTCCATTAATACTCTTTAAGTATTTAAAGGTCTGAATCATATCTCCTCTGTCCTTCTTCTCCTCCAGAGTGTACATATTTAGGTCTTCAAGTCTCTTCTCATAAGTCTTCTGATGCAGGCTCCAAATCATTTTGGTCACCTACCTCTAAACCACTTCCAGCCTTTTCATATCCTTTGCGAGATACGGTCTCCAAAACTGAACACAATATTCCAAGTGAGGCCTCACCAGCGACTTGTACAGTGGTATTAATACCTCTTCCTTTCTGCTGGTAATTCCTGTCTCTATGCAACCCAGCATCCTTCTGACTTTTGCCACCGCCTTTTCACACTGTTTCACTACCTTGAGATCGTCAGAAGCAATCACACCGAGGTTCTTCTTCTGGTCCATGCTCACCAATTTCTCGCCCCTTATCGTATACAATTCCCTTTATTTCTGTTTCCCAAGTGCATGACATTGTACTTCTTCACATTACTCCAATACAAAGACTTCAGAACAGTTTTTCAGACCATTGTATACTGTATACCAAGGACTACCAAAACAAGCACTTTATCCACTTCAACTAGTACAGAATACAGCTGCCAGAATCTTGATGGGAACTTCAAGAAGGCAACAGATCACACCAACTTTAAAGAGCTTTCACTGGCTACCAATAGCCCAAAGGACAAAATACAAGATCATAGCCACCATCTATAAAATCATCCATGACGCATCATCTCCTTGCCTGGAAGACATAATCAATGGAATACTATCAACAAGGCCTAGAAGATCAGCAAATCAGAACCTTCTAGTCACTCCCCCCTTCAAAACCCGGACCACGCAGCAAACAAGCAATAGAGCCTTTTCCCTGCTTGCTCCAATAGTTTGGAACTCACTTCCGAAATCTATCAGATCAGCTCAGTCGATTCAAAGTTTTAAGAAACTATTAAAAACACATCTGTTTATTGAACACTTTAGTCCAAATGATGTCACTTAACTACACACGAAATGAGAGTCTGCACATGAAATGAGAGTCAGAAGCTGTAAAGATGTCTTACACAATGGAACATGGAACGTACGAAGCATGAACCAAGGGAAGTTGGAGGTGGTCAAGAATGAAATGGAACGTGTACAACTTGATCTGTTGGGTGTCAGCGAACTGAAATGGACTGGCATCAGGCACTTTGCATCAGATGATCACATGGTCTACTATGCTGGAAATGAAAGACAAAGAAGAAATGGTGTTGCATTTATAATAAAGAAGGAACTTGCAGGAACTGTAATGAAATACAATGCAGTCAGCGAACGCTTAATCTCTATTCGTCTACGAGGAATGCCTATCAACACAACTATAATTCAAGTATATGCCCCAACAACAGCTGCAGAAGAGAATGAAATTGAAGAGTTCTATGAACAAGTACAAACTGAAATTGACAGAACATGCAAACAGGATATCCTGATAGTCATGAGTGACTGGAACGCAAAGGTTGGCAGCAAAGAAGAAGACAAAGTAGTTGGAAAATGTGGACTTGGCAACAGAAACGAAGCTGTAGAAAGACTGATAGAATTCTGCATGACCAACGATCTATTCATCTCAAACACCTTCCTCCAGAAACACAAGCGGTGACTGTACAGATGGACTTCACCCAATGGATTGTATAAAAATCAAATTGACTACATCTGTGGAAGTCAATGATGGAAAAGCTCTATAACATCAACAAAGACAAAACCTGGAGCTGACTGTGGTACAGATCATCAACTACTAGTATGCAAACTCAAGCTAAAGTTGAAAAAGAGCAAACCACTCATGAATGCAGCAAAATATGACCTTGAGAATATACCACTGGAATTTAAGGACTGCCTGCAAAATTGATTTGCTGCTTTAGATACAAATGAGAGAGCTCCAGAAGAGTTATGGAATGACATCAAGAAGGTTGTGTTGGAAGAAAGCGAGAAGTCTCTACAAAAGGTGAAAAAGAAAAAATGGCCAAAATGGATGACGGAAGAAACTCTGAAAATTGCCCAGAAACGCAGAGAAGCTAAAGCCAGAGGAGAAAGAAAGACAATCACAGAACTCAGAGATTTCCAACGTGCAGCAAGACAGGACAAGGAAAAGTACTACAATGATGCATGCAAGGAAATAGAAGCAGAAACTATTAGAGGAAGAACAAGATCGGCTTTCCTAAAGAAAAAGTTCTAGCCTCGAATTGGAATGTTACAAGATGCTCAAGGTTCTATGTTGAATGATGCTGAGAAGATCAAGAAAAGATGGAAGGAATAAACAGAGTTTTTATATGATAAAGATCAAGTGGACCAACAGCCGTTTCAACCTGTACCTTATGATCGGGAACCATTGGTGATGAAAGAAGAAGTTGAAGCAGCATTGAAAGCCTTATCAAAGAACAAAGCACCAGGCATTGATAGCACTCCCATAGTATTACAGCAATCTGATGCAGCTGTTACGGTACTTACAAGGCTCTGCCAAGAAATATGGAAGACAACATCATGGCCAACTGACTGGAAAAGATCTGTGTTTATACCAATACTAAAGAAACGTGATCCAACTAACTGTGGAAATTATCGCACAATCACTCTGATCCCACATGCCAGCAAGATTCTATTGAAGATTATTCAAAAGAGACTACAACCATACCTGGAACAAGAACTACCTGAAGTGCAAGCAGGGTTCAGGAAAGGGCAAGGAACGAGAGACATCACTGCGGATGTGAGATGGATCCTTGAAAAGACTAAAGAATATCAAAAGGATATCTATTTGTGCTTTATCGACTATTTTGTGCCTGCCATGGCTGCCATCCCCATCCACTGGGGCTTCCGTCCTTTCTCTCCCCCTCTCGCCCTTTCCGGCTCCCTGGCACGCAACCCCCTCAACCTTCTTCCCTGCTCCTCCCGCCCGGCCCCTTCCACACCTGCTCCCTCTCCCTCATTGTGCTCCACGGCTGCTCCCTTCATTATGCTTTCCCTGGCCCTTCTTAACTGCCGCTCCATCCGTTCAAAGACCCATTTAGTTCACGACCTCCTGACCCAACACTCCTTGGATGCCCTCTTCATCACGGAATCCTGGCTCCGTGAGGGGTAGGACGCCCTCCTCCATCAATGTCTTCCGCCTGGTTACTCTGCCCTTCATACCCCTCGCCTCCATCGCTCCGGCGGCGGAGTGGCGCTCATCTTTAAGTCTCCTCTTTCCTTCATTCTAGTATCACCTCCTCCCACCTTCCCCGAATCCCTCCTAGTACGCTCTGACTCCTTCCCTCCTGTCTATTTTCTTCTCCTGTACGTTCCTCCTTCCCTGCGCCCCGATCTCTGGGACTCCTTGTTGAATACACTGTTCGACTCTGCCCTCCTTTCTCCTCATCTGGTCGTTTTGGGCGATCTCAATGCCCATCTTGATCCCCCCTCCCGCGCTCGTGACAAGGTTCTCTCTTCCCTATTTTCCGACCTATCCTTCACCCAACACGTCTTTTGCCCCACCCATGCCTCTGGACGTTCCCTGGACCTTATTCTTACCCTTGGCCCCTCCCCTTACCTCCCCTCTCGTATTCACTCTATTCCCGTCCCCTGGTCTGATCACCTCTGTCTCTTTTTCACCTTCTCTTTTCCTTCCCCCAGTTCAACCAGTCCCTCTCCTTCTGCTGCTCCGTCTCTTAGACGATGCTTTACCCCTAATTCCTTGCTTTCCTTCCCTCCAGCTAGTACACTATTTCCTCCGGAATTCCCCTCCCTTTCTGTCGATCAACAAGTAGACCTCTGGTCCTCCTCTCTTTCGGGCGCTCTCGACATCATAGCTCCCTATCGTCCAATGGTTCCCCGTCCCTCTTCTCACCATCCCTGGTACCACTCCGGTCTCCTTCTTCTCCGTTCCAATCTTCGCCGTGCGGAGCGCCTCTGGAGGAAGCTCCATACTCCAGCCTCTCACTCATCATACCGACTTGCCCATCTTTCCTACCGTTCTGCGATCCTCTCAGCTAAGCACTCCCATTATTCTCACCTTATCTCCACCTCATCGAACTCCGCTAGACGTCTTTTCCTCGTCCTCAAATCTATCTCCTCTACCTCCTCTCTTCCCGCTGTTCCCTCAAATCCTCCCCCTAGTCCCTCTACCCTTGCTTCCTTCTTTTCCAATAAGATCCTCTCCCGCCGCTCCGCTCCTCTTTCTCCGCCTGCCCTCCTCCCCTTTCCCCCCCCCCACTTCCCCTTCCTCCCCCCTCCCCCCTTCTGTATCCCCCCCATCCCCGTCTCATACATTTCCCCACAGTTGGTGTTCCTTTTCCCCTATTTCCTCTTCTGAACTTATAAAGGCTATTTCGTTCCGCCCATCAAACTACCTGTCCCCTCGATCCTTTGCCTTCTACCTGGTTGCTCAATCCCAACATTTCCCTTGTGCCCTTTATCCTTTCTATCTTTAATTCCAGTCTCTCCTCCGGTCTCTTCCCTTCCCGTTGGAAACATGCTATTGTCCATCCCCTCCTGAAGAAGCCTACTCTTGACCCTACCTCCCCTGCTAACTGGCGCCCCGTTTCCAACCTCCCTTTCCTGTCCAAAGTCCTTGAAAAGCTTATCTTTTCTCAATTGGCCTCCCACCTAGATTCCACCCACGCCCTTCACCCCCGTCAATCTGGCTTCCGCACCGGTCACAGTACCGAAACCGTCCTCACAGCCTTGCTCTCTGACCTCCACCGTTCTCACGATCGTGGTGATATCTCCCTCGTGGTTTCCCTGGATCTATCCTCTGCATTCGACGTGGTCGATCACCGCACTCTTCTGTCCCGTCTGTCCAACTTTGGTGTCCACGGCACTGTCCTTCAATGGTTCCGTTCTTTTCTATCCTGTTGTACTTTTTCAGTCCACTCTGGCACTTCGGCCTCTCCCCCTTCCCCCTCCATCTGTGGCGTTCCTCAGGGCTCTATTCTTGCTCCCCTACTTTTCAATGCCTTTCTTGCCCCTTTGGCCCTGCTCATCCAACAGTCTGCTCTCTCCTTCTATATATACGCCGATGACATCCTTCTGGTCCACCACACTTCTCCCTCTGCCCCAGACCTTGGCCCGCTCAACCTCTGTCTTTCTTCTATCGCCTCTTGGTTCGAGTCTAATTTTCTACAAGCGAATCCTGCCAAATCCTCCGCACTCTGGGTTTCCTTTGGTCTTCCGCCCCCCCAGTTGCTACCTGTCATGGGCCCCCATTCTATCCCCCTGGTACCTTCCCTCCGCTACTTGGGCGTTACCTTGGACCCGTCCCTTTCCTTTCAAGCACATATCTCCTCTGTTGTTCGTTCCTCTTTTTTCCATCTACGTCGTGTCAAAGCTGTTCGTTCCATTCTTCCCCCATCTTCAGTTGTCACTCTCGTTCTGTCCTTGGTCATCTCTCGTCTCGATTATTGTAATGTTATCTATGCTGGCCTTCCTTCTTCTCAACTTCGTCGTCTCCAACTCGTTCAAAATGCCGCTGCCCGTCTTGTCTCCCTATCTCCTATTCGCTCTCACGTGTCCCCCTGTCTTTTCACCTTGCACTGGCTCCCCGTCAAGTTCCGATTTGTTTTCAAACTATTAATCCTCACCCACAGGGCTCTCCACGCTGATACCCCGCAGTATCTAGCCAACATTATTCATTTTCAGCCTTCCCCCCGTCTTCTTCGTTCATCTTTCGGTAATCGTCTTTTCCTCCCCTCTCCTACACAGGCCCACCTGGAGTCCACCCGTCATTCCGCCTTCTTTTTCCTAAGTCCCGCTCTCTGGAACTCTCTTCCTCTCCCACTTCGCACCGAACTGTCCTATACTCGTTTCAAAGACCTCCTAAAGACACATCTCTTCTGTCAGGCCTTTGATCTTCCTCCCCTTGCTGATGGTGCCTCATCCCCTAGTCGTGCCCCCCATCCCCCTTGATCCCCACATGTTGCTCCTCCCTCTCCCTTTCCCCTCCTGTCTGTCTCTCCACAGGGCTCCTCTGTCTTCTATCTGTCTTGCTGTCCCTCTCTGTCCTATTGTTTTTGGCATTCCTTTCTCTCTTTTTTTTCCAGTAGCTGTCGTTTTGTTATTGTACACCGCCCTGATGCTTCAGCCTGGGCGGTTTATCAAGTGCCCAAATAAAGAAAAAGATAAAGATAGCAAAGCTTTTGACTGTGAAAACCATGAGAAACTCTGGGCCACATTAAGAAGCATGGGTATACCAGAACACCTGATCGTACTCTTGCACAATCTGTACATTGATCAAGAAGCAACAGTTCGAACGGAACAAGGAGAAACAGAATGGTTTAAAATAAGCAAAGGTGTAAGACAAGGCTGCATACTTCCCCCCTACCTGTTTAATTTATATGCAGAACAAATCATCAGAGAAGCAGGATTGTATGAAGACAACAGAGGTGTCAAGATTGGTGGAAGACTCATCAACAACCTTCACTATGCTGATGATACCACATTACTGGCTGAAAGTGAAGATGATCTGACACATTTGCTTCTCACAATCAAAGAACATAGTTTCAAAATGGGACTGCACCTTAATGTAAAGAAGACAAAGATCATGACAACTGGCACAATCACCAGGTTCATCGCTGAAGGAGAAGAAATTGAAACCGTGAACAACTTTAACCTACTTGGATCAACTATCAATAAAGAAGCAACAAGCAGTCAAGAAAATCAGATGACGCATTGCTCTTGGCAGAATGGCTATGAAAGACCTAGATGAGATTCTCAAGAGCAGAGATGTCTCTCTCCATACAAAGATTCAACTTCTTCAAGCCATGGTATTTTCAAAAACATCATATGGATGTGAAAGCTGGACAGTGAAAAAGATAGACAGGAAGAAAATTGATGCCTTTGAATTATGGTGCTGGCGGCGAATACTGTGTATACCATGGACTGCCCAAAGAACAAACCAGTCGGTACTAGAGGAGATCAAACCTAAGCTTTTTTAGAAGCTCAGATGACAAGACTTCGACTTTCATACTTTGGACACATCATGTGAAGAGAGAGATCATTAGAGAAAGACATCATGCTTGGCAAGATAGAAGGTCAACGCAAAAGAGGAAGGCCAGCAATGAGATGGATCGATACAATAACAGCAGCTACGGGTACCAGTCTGTCAACAATGAGCTGCCTGAATCAAGACCGAACACAATTTAAGATAGATATCCAGAGGGTCGCCATGAGTTGACTCTGACTCGATGGCACTTAACAACAACAACTACACACACCATAACTCCAACCATGTTCAATGAATATCTATAAAACGAGCCTTATCAAAGGAATGCCCTCCCCGACGAACTGCGTTCAACAACAGACCTTAAGGAGTTCAGGAAACTACTGAAGACAACCCTATTCATAGAACACTACAGTGCCATTACTTAAGCCATGCAACAGACACCTCAATTCCCCCAATTTGTCACTATAATTGTAATTAAGCAAGGAACTGATACCCATAGCATTGTAAATAGCGCACACTGTAAATAGCACCCCAGGAATCAACGTCCAGACACACTCACACGCAAACACTACCCGCTGCATGTGTACACTAGACACTGTATCTTATTGATTGTTTGCTGTTCAGACCGCCTTGATTGCAGGATAAAGTGGTATAGAAATACGTTTAAATAAATAAATAAATAAAAATAAATACCCGTTTTGTTAGCTCCAAGTTTGCTTTTCTTGTTATATATAATCACAAAATATTTGTGTTTGTTGTTCCATGTAAACCACCTTGGCATAAAGGCAGTATAAAAAACCTATTAAATAAATACTTAAATAAATAATATATTGATGATTGATCTTTCATGAGTAGCAGCACCTTTTTTGCAAAGAAAAAATGCCCTGTATATTGCCATATGTTTAGAATGGAAGGGCTCTGGTATTCAAAGGGTATAACATGGTTAACCAGGTTACTCCCTTTATCTGGGTTATTCAGCGGCACTAACACAATTAGGGCCACTGAATATCGGCGGATGCTGCTGCCACATGCCCCAATACTAACTGGTTAGCATCGAGGCGTTCCGGAACCAGTACTCAGCAGGGCCGGCACAAGGAGATGAGACACCCTAGGCAAACCTCATCCCTTGCACCCCTGCCCCTCCCCCCCCAGCAGCACCAATTGCCACCGCTACCATCCCTCTCCGGGACCGACAGCAGTGGCAATAGCCACAAACAGCCCCAGGGAGTTTACCTTGATGCCACAGGGCTCTTTGTTTCTGATGCTCTCCAACACACGATGCCAACAATGGGCATTCCTGGAGGGCCGGCGCTGTAGGCAACTTCCTAGTTCGCTTAATGGTAGTACGAGCCCTGACACCCAGCCATAACCGGGTAGTGGCAGTATTGAGCCACTGCCCAGTTATTGCTATGCGGCAAAAGCAAGGCCGTCGTCGTTAAGTGCCGTCGAGTCGAGTCAAGGCAAGAAAGGCTTATTCACTGTGGAGGATAATTGGCAGCATTTGAACACCAAGTGGTGGGGTAGCCTAATGCTTAGAACACTAGCTTAGGAACCAAGAAACCAACGTTTGATTCCCACTAGCACTCCCTATGGCCTTGGGCAAGTCACTTGACCATTCATTGCCTCAGAAGAATTCAAGTTATCAATGTCCCTGTTTAATATACATTACCAAGTTTGTTACAATATAAACTGCTTTGACTAAAATGATCAAGTTGCTGCCTGGTTAGCTTTCTGCAAATGCAAGCAACCCAGATATTCAATGCTGGGGCAGGATATGAATATCCAGGTTTAAAGTTCAGCTAGCAGCCACCACTGAATATTGGACCCAAAGTATTCTTATCCGGTGGTCTGGTGCTCAGTTTTTCTGGACAGAGTGCCTGCTATCCAGTCAACTGTAATCTTCAGCTACTAACCAAATTAAATTAGGGCAGCCATTGATCTAGCCTAACTTTATTTTATTTATTATTAGCATTTAGCTCATGCCTTTCCAGTAGCAGTTCAGGACAAGTTGCAGTAAGGTGTGGGAGGGAGGTTCTGGAGGTCAAATTTAGGCTTTTAGGTAGGAAGTTGCACAGTGTGCAGGACCCAAAAAGCAGGCAGAGCTCCGTTGTCTCAATGCATGAATGAGATAATGGTGCAAGGAAGAGGGTTTTGGATTTGTTAGGAACTGGACAACATTCTGGGGAAGGGAGGGGCTTTTCTGAAGAGATGGGCTCCACCATAACTGGGATTTCTTTAACAAGTTTTTTTATACCACTTTATCATTTTAGTCAAAGCAGTTAACATTGCAACTTAAACTTGGTAATGTACATTAAACAGGGGCATTAACAACTCGGACTCTTTTGAGGCAATGGAGGGTTAAATGACTTGCCCAAGGCCACAAGAAGTTCTAGTAGGAATTGAACCCTAGACTTTTTGTTACAAAGTCAGTGCACCAACCGTTAGGCTACTTCTCTATGCAAAGTGAATGCATCCAAGCTGTTGGCATTAACCTTTAAAAAGAAGATAAGACCGCTTTTAAACTAGATAATAGGGGAAAGCTGACAGTCACATGGTCCGGAAGGATGTATCCGTGAGGGATTCTAGCAAAAAGGGAAGTTAGGACATCCCGATAGGTTTCAATAAAGATGAAAGTAACCCAGATGCCCTTAAGTACAGAGAAGACAGAGCTTGAAAGATTCCAAATTACCCCTATCAATTGGTAACCAGATTAATATGAATAAAATACAACCTCTACAAATGATATAAATCTAAAAAATAAGATGGGGGGAGTTAGAATATATAGCACCAAATGAAAAGTTAAATATAAATGACATCTCAGAGACCTGGTGGAAGAACAACCAATGGGACACTGTGATACCTGGAAGCAAACTATATAGCAATGATAGGGTAGATTAAATTGGTGGAGGGGTTCTGCTCTATGTTAGAGAGGGCATTGACTCACACAGGATTAAGGTTTTGCAGGAAACAAAATACCTTGTAGAATTTCTATGGATAGAAATTCCAAATAAAAAGGGGAAAGCAATGGCAGTGGGGGTGTACTAGCGTCTGCCTGGCCAAAATGAACAGATGGATTATGAAATGCTAAAATAAAACAGGGAAGGTAACAAAAGTTACAGCACAGTAAAAATTGGTGATTTCAATTACCCCAGTATTGACTAGGTCAATGTCACAGCAGGACATGCTGGGGAGATAAAGTTTCTAGATGAAATAAATGACTGCTTCTTAGAGCAGCTGGTTCGTGAACTGACCAGAGGGGAAGCTATTTTAGACCTAGTCCTTAGTGGAACACAGGATCTGGTGCAAGAGATAAGGGTGTTGAGGCCACTTGGCAATAGCGATCACAGCATTATCACATTTGATTTAGTAAATGGAGGGAGGATGCAAGGAAATCCACAGTACTATCTTTTAACTTTCAAAAGGGAGACTAAGGGGTATGTTTACTAAACCGCGCAACTGTGCGGGGGTGCACTTGAGCATGCGCTAAGGTACCTTAGTGCACGCTAATAGTGCATTTTGGTGCCCCCGCACACGTGCGCGCCGCCCGCAAAAGTGTGCGGTGCGCTGATGTGCGATAGAGGCGTGGAAAGGCATTTCGAGGGCGGAGGAAGGCTCCCGAGGGGCGGGGGGACAGGGTCAATGGGTGGAGAGAGGGAGGGGAGAGGCTCCCCGCACAGAAGCGGGGCTGAATTTCGGTCCAAAAACTACCGCGAGTGAAAACCTCGCGTTAGAGTCGATTTAAAGGGAAGAGAAACCATTTACGTCAGCAATGTTCAGCAAAACCGGGGAAACCTGAAAAACGTGAGCAGTGTGATACATGTACACAGAACAAAATAGCAAATAAAACATGAAAAGGACCACAACAAAAGTCTAAAAAATTATAATCCAGCTGGCCAATAGTGATATCTATGGGCAACATTAAAAAACACTCCCAGGAAAGCTCCAAAAAAAAGAAATGATTTTTGGAAGGGTCTAGGCTCCGTAGACTCTTTCAAAAATCACTGCATTTTATTGGAGCTTTCCTGGGAGTGTTTTTTATGTTGTCCATTGATATCACTGTTGTCCAGCTTGGTTTTGTTTTTTTTCCCCTTTTTTGGAGGTCATTTTTGAGGTTTATTTGCACTTTTGTCCCCATACAAGGTAAACGAGCCCACAGTAAAATTGTGCAGAGCAGGGTGTCTGACTCATGCGGCCAGGTTTCCTATCTCCAGAGACTACACTGTCTCAGTGGCCACAGTGTAGTGCAGCAGACACAGCCAGTGCCTCTAGAACCAGAGGGTCACAGGTTCAAATCCCAGCTGGGGCTCCTACCAACCCAGTCCCCATAGTTTTACCCACCACTAAACAGTGATAGTACAGACACTCCTTTATTGCAGAGAACATAAGCATGGTTCCAACACCTATATTTTACCCTACACCGCACACAAACCATAACAATGGGCATTACCTACAGCCGAGTCCCCCAAATTCAGTCCTGGAGTGCCACAACTCAATCAGGTCATATGCTTTTTCCCAGATAGGGACATGTCTGCATGTTGGCGGAAGGGTACAGGTGGTGGAGGGGGCAGTGGCTGCAAACCACAGCAGACAGTGGCCTAGGCCTGTGCAGGCTGGCACCGTCCACCGCAACAGACAGGCTCTGTCGGATGTACAGTCATGGACTCCCCAGGGAACACAGCATATCTGTGGCAACACGGTGGTGCAGTGCACACAAACAGTGTGTGTAAGAACAGAAGGTCACAGGCTCAAAGCCCAGCTGGGGCTACTGCCAATCCAGTCCACATATTTTTCCTACAACTTAACCGTGATAGTAAGGACAAACCTTTATTGCTGAGAACATACGCATGGTTCATACACCTATATTTTACCACACCAAACACAGACACCATAAACAGCCGCATTACCTAGAGCAGAGTCTCCCAAATGCAGTCCTGGAGGGCACCACACCATTCAGGATCCATGCTGCCTCTAATAAAGATGCCTGTGCTGCATATCTATGCACCACCCCCATGGTATGCTGATGTAGCTCATGCATATTTATGAGGGACAGCATGAAAACCCGAACAGTGGTTGGAACACCAGGACTGGAGTTGGGACACTCTGCCGTAAAGCAGCAGCCAACAGGGCCAGACACACCCACACACACACACAGGCCCCATTGGCCAATGCCTCCTGGAGAGGCAGGACATTGGGCCCTGCCTGTATCTCCCAATACTAGCAGTTGCATACCTTAGCAATGCCACCCTACACCTGGGTATGTGGTACACAGCTATCAAACGTTGCCCATGATAACTGGCAGATATCAATTCCTACATTAAGCACATTTTGCTCATTGATCTCCACCATAACAATCATTGTGATGTCTGCGGTGTGCGCTGCAGGTCTGGTCTCTGACAGTGTTTACCACCCTGGGGAGTGACCCCCAACAGTATTGCGTACCATATCCATGCCTGTACTGTGCCCAGGACTGGTGTGGTGGGTATGGCTGCTGGACTCCTCTATAGTAGCACAATGCTGGCATAGGTGTGGGGGTGGCTGTCTGTCTATCCAGTGTGTGGTGGCTGCAAACACCTTCCACAGCCCACACTGCCAGCAATGTTGCCAGTATTGGGCTGGCAATGTGCATAATGAGGAGCAAGGTACCATGGGTATAGGCCGGACAGGGTGGCCTGGCCAGGGTGCATCTGCAC
This sequence comes from Ichthyophis bannanicus, assembly GCA_033557465.1. Classification (NCBI taxonomy): domain Eukaryota; kingdom Metazoa; phylum Chordata; class Amphibia; order Gymnophiona; family Ichthyophiidae; genus Ichthyophis; species Ichthyophis bannanicus. Next base: position 950,824,960 of record CM066033.1, on the reverse strand, counting down.
AGGGCATAGGGCACTGACTGGGACATTTTAGTGCCCGGCCACCACCTACACAGACAGGGTGACCTCAGTATGTCCTGCTGAGAGATCACTCTCACCCTGACTTTGCAGTGACCACAGCATGGCTAGGCACCCCCATAGTCCTATGTAGTATTTCTCTCATGTGATAGATATGGGTTTTCTTTTGGGGCCCAGTCACTGATTTATCTGCTTGCTGTGTGTGCTGACATCCCAGTTCTGGGTGCATGCATCTCCACTGGGAATATGCACTATGGACTAACCAGCGCACTGTTTGCAGCTGGTATGTGTCTTGGTGGAGTGGCTTGTAGAGTGCAGTGGCTGATGACTTGCTGCGGGACATTATCAGATAGTGGTGGGGTGCCGCTTAGCATATCCAGGCCTAATGTCTGTCTGCTATTGTGGTATGGATGTGTATAGAGCTGCAGTGACTGCCCTGTGGGGTGTCTGTTTCTCAGCAGGACTGGGGTTGATGGTCCCCTCTACTGCCACCGTTGCAGGGAGGTAGAATGTGGATCTATTGATGGGAGACCCTGTTTGCCACCCTCAGCCCTGGGGGAGGGGGGTGGTGGTGGTACATAGCCCACCTAGGGGTCCATGGGGGCTACATCTGACTGAAACAGACAGAAACATCCAAGGTGTTTGTGCAGAAACTACCTATCTCACACATTAACACTGCTTTGTACCTCTTTCAGCTATGGAAGGTGTTGTGGACCTGGTCCTGGGCGCTTCATTGCACCCTCAGGGTGAGCACAGTACCCGCACAATGTGACGGTGTGTAGCTACTCTGTGCCAGTAAAACACACGGTCAGTACCCCCTACCAGGCCGAGGTGCTGTGTGGGTGCACATGGTCACTTCCCCCTACCAGGCCGAGGTGCTGTGGGGGTGCATTGGCCATCTTGTGTTTATCTGTGGACAGCTGATTTGCATGTGCAGTGCATCATGGGTATGGGAGGGCTAACCCTATCCTGGTGACCACAGCAGACTGTCTGTGTGGTGACATGCAGGCTCTCTGTAGCCAGCCAGGGGCTTGCTAGCAGCTGTAGAGCTGTAGCCCAATGGTTATTTCACTGTCTGTGAAACCAGAAGTCAAGGGTTCAATCCCACCATGGGGTTATTTGATAGAGTTGTCCAATGCATTGTCTTTTTTTAATGTTCATATTTTGATGCCAGCAAAAACACCCTCAGCGTACTGTACCCATAAGGTGCCTCTGAGGGTGCTTTATAGGGCACCCTATAGGGCACTTTATGGTTCCCATCCATATAAGGTGCATTATACATTATCCTGTGGCGCAACTTATAGGGTGTCCTATAGGGGACATTTTAGGGTGCTGTGGCGGACAGTGCAATTTATATTGTGCCCTATGGAGTGCCTTATAGGGTGCCTTGTACGGCACCCTCATTTACGGCACATGAGGGCGTGTTTGCTGGCAGCAATTAATAAAATAAAAATAAGTGCTGCAGGAACAAATATGTACAATGCAAAGCTGATGCCACAGCCAGCCTTACGTATTAGGCACACTGGGGAACAAACTCATAACCCCTGTATCAGCAGTCAGTGCCTTAACCATTGTGCTCCACTGCTGCTCTTCCTTGCCTGTCAGCGCACCTACTTATGCTTTTCATTCCTTAAACTGCACAGTGCTGCCATAACAAACAGTACTCTGACCTTGCGGTACCTCATATGGCACCCTCTAAAGCGCCCTATACGCAACATTCTAGGGTGCCTTGGCTGACAGTGCACTTTAAAATGTGCCTTATAGGGCGCCTTATGTTAACACGCTTTGAGAGTGCGTTTGCTAGTAGTGATAATTAAAAACAAAATAAAATGCCTCCTAAACCACTCTTCCCCATAATATGCAATGCCTCAGCCAGCCTTGTTCAGTGAGTGCTTTGGGGAATTGAACCGCTGTTCCCTGCATCATTGGTCAGTGTCTTAACCATTGTGCTCTGGCTCTGCTCCTGTGACTGTACATCAGCGTGCCGCCTTATGCCGCCCAATATTGATCTTCCTCCTAAAACAATAGCACACTGCCTTATGCAGCCCAATAGTAACCTGGCTCCTAATGTAATGCCTCAGCCATCCGTCTTCATTGGGCACTGTGGGGGATTGAACCCCTGATCCCTGCACCATTGGTAGGTGTTTTAACCATTGTGCTGTGGCTCTGCTTTACTGTGTGCACATCAGCGCGCTACTTATACCGCCCAGTATTATAATGCCTCCATAAGCATCAGCACGCCGCCTTATGCCGCCCAGTATTAATATGCCGCCAAGAACATTAGCGTGCCGCCTTATGCGCCTCATAAATTAATGCCTCAGCCAGCAGTCTTCATTGGGCACTGTGGGGATTGAACTCTTGATCCCTGCACCATTAGTAAGTGCCTTGACCATTGTGCTGTGGCTCTGCTCTTCTGTGTACACATCAGCGCGCCACTTATGCCTCCTGCGCAGCTATCTGATGCGCTAATATGCGGGGCGCACAAGGGCACCGTGCACCTTAGCGCATATGCAAATTCCGGATTTTCTTCTTCAGCAGGAAACGCCCACTCCTTATATGGCACCTGCACACTACCGCGGCCCGCACATTACCGGGGTTTTAGTAAACATGCCCCTAAGATAAAATGAAGAAAACTAAAAGGAGCAGCTGCAAAGATTAAAGATTTCAATCAAACATGGACATTGTTTAAAAATACTATCTAGGAAGCCCAGACCAGATGTATTTCACACTTTAGGAAAAGTGGTAGGAAAGTCAAAAAGTTGCCAGCATGGTTTAAAGGTGAGGTCAGAGAGGCTGCTGTAGCCAAAAAAAGTATCTATCAGGAAATGGAAAAGGGAGTCAAATGACAAAAATTGGAAACAACATAAGCACTGGTAAGTTAGATGCAAGGCATTGATAAGGCAAGCAAAGAAAGAATTTGAAAAGGCTGCCATAGAAGCAAAAACACATAATACAAACTTTTTCCAGTACATTTGTAGCAAAAAACCTATGAGAGAGTCAGTTGGACCAGGGGGTAAAGCGGTAAAAGGGGTACTAAGGGAGGGCAAAACCATAGCAGAGAGACTGGGGGCCCAATATTCAAAGGCCCTTGCATGGGTAACTTCCTTAGTTACCATGTAAGGGCCTTATCTGGGATATCTGAAGGGCAGCTACATGAGTAGTGCCCTTCGGATATCCCGGATAAGTCCCTAACGCACCCAGATGCCATCCGCATAGCATCGTGACATGTTAGGGGCTTTCTGGGGCAGAGCAGGGGTGGAGGAAGGGGCTACATGGGCAGCAGCAATTTTCGTTGCTACCCGCATAGCCCTCTGAGCCTTAAAGATAGGTGAGAAAAAACCTTGCCTGTTTTTAAGATGCAGAGGCGATGCAGGTAGCAACAAAACTTTCTGTTACCCGTGTAGCCTCTGCGGCTGCTGGGGTGTCCAGGCTAATCTGGATACTCACTTCCACCAACCCAGAAGTGAATATCCTGGTTAGGGTGGTCGGCGGGCAGACTATGCGCTGCCGGGGCACATAGCCTGCCCAACTCAATATAGTCTTTACTGAAGATGATGTAGGGAAGTTGTACTTGACTGAAATGATATTTAAAGGTGATGTATCAGAAGAATTTAAAGATATATTGATAAACCGGGAAGATGTATTACAACTATTTGATAAACTGAAGAGTAGCAAATCACTTGGACCAGATGGTATAATCCCAAGAAGCTAAAAGAATTTAAATATGAGATTGCAGACCTACTATTAGAAATCTGTGAACTATCATTAAAATTATCTGTAATACCTGAGGATTGGAGAATAGCCAATGTAATGCCAATTCTTAAAAAGGGTTCCAGGGGTGATCCATGAATCCATCCGCTCCTCCGCCTTCTACTTCCTTGGCCCCCATCTCTGGAACTCGCTACCCCCCGGACCTCCGCTTAGAGCCCTCATTTAAAACCTTTAAAGCAAACCTAAAAACCCACCTCTTCTGCCTAGCCTTTGGCCTCTCTCCTCCTCCATGTCCTCTTTCACCTCCCCCACAATGATACTCCCTGACTTTGCTCTATAATCTATCTGTAATCCATACTCTTCTTTCTCCTTTCCTGTCATATTATGGCGTTCTCTTCCTATTTTCTTCAGAATCTTTAACTGTATTTTGTAAACCGCTCAGATGCTATTGTGATGGGCGGTCTATTAAGCAACTCAATAAACATAAACATAAACATACAGACCGGTGAGCCTGACGTCAGTGCCAGGCAAAATGATACAAATCATTATAAAGACTAAAATTACTGAACATGTAGATAGTCATGGTTTAATGAGAGAAAGCCGGAAGGACTGGGGTTTCTAGTCCCACAGGTGCTCCTTGTGGTCTTGGGCAAGCCACTTAACCCTCCATAGCCCATGTTCCCTGTAAAATAGTTATCTCCAAGTTATAATGCCCTGTTCAATGTAATTTCAGTTTGTTCAATGTAAACCGCGCTGATGCAGAATAGCGCGGTATATAAGAGAATGTAAATAAATAAATAAATAAAAATAAATAAATAAAGCCATCATGGATTTAGCCAAGGAAAATCTTGTTTTACTAATCTGTTTATATTTTTTTGAAGGTGTGAATAAACAGATAGACAAAGGTGAGCCAGTCAATATAGTATATCTGGATTTTCAAAAAGTCTTACAAATCAACTCAAGCTTCCCAACTATGACATCTTTAATTGTCCAAGAGTGGGTAGAAGAGGTAGTGACACTCTCATCTTGGCTAGATCTATTCTACAGTTCTAATGCCTATCTTCACAGAATTCCAACAGCCTTGACACCATCACGATTGCAAATAAACACTTAGCAACAACTCTTTTCTATCGTGCCCCATCCGCTTGCACAGATGACCTCTCTATAGCCCTTGATCTAGCTTGCAACCATTCCAAGGACTAGACCACTCTGGATTTTGAGCGACTTCACTCTTCCAGCCTTATCAAAGAAAAGCTCCACAGCATTTCTGGATGTGATGTCTGCATTAAGCTCTGCTCTACCTGTCTACTGTCCACAGTAGCATGCGCGTGCCAGTTAAAGTGCATTTCAGTGGTCGATAGCTGGCCTTTCCACACATAAGGGTTCACCGCGACCAGTTAACGCTAATGTGTTATCTGGTTAGTGGTGTTTAGTAAAAGGACCCCAGATTCCATTACTGGAGCATCTTTCTGCTTTTCAGCTAAAAGTAAAGGCAGCACAAATTTAAAGAAGAGGCTTACTTGCATTCTAGATTTAGAATTGAAGTTAAAAATAAGGGTGAAATGGGAAGCACTTTTTAGCATTGGAAGAGAAAAAAAATAGTAGCAACACACATACGAGGAAAGACTTTTCAAAACTGGCAAATTTAGTTTTTAGTGTAAAAACATAAGCAAATTCTACCCTCTAAAGAAATGAACTCCAGCAACATGCCAATATTGCACAAATTTTTTATCATCTAGGTGAAAATGCCAAAACTGAATGAATGACTAGCTAAAGGATGACGACGTCATTCTAAGAATTAAAAGTTTTCCAAGAGAACTTGTAAGAGTCAAGTCAACATAAACCTGAAATTATGGCAGATTAATAGGAGCATGGCAAACAGGAATGTGACATTCAGATTAACATTCATTTTAAGAATATAGTCATGCTCCTCATTTGCCTACAGAACCTTCATCTTTTAACCTCATAAATATAAAATTAAATGCTTTAGAATTATGACATTTTCTCTTCCTGCCTGAATGTTAGTGACCTAGTAGATTATAAGTTTAATATTTCAGTGAAGCAAAAGCCAAGAATGCTGTTTTACCCTGCCAGCTTCACTTGCCAACAGGATATTTGAGCCTAGGTGGCTCCGTGATGGGCAGGGTGCAAAGGTAACCCTTGTTAACTAGATTTGATGATGACAAAATCACTACAGGATAAGGAAATGGCCTGACGCTGGGTGTCAAAAGACTAGAGAGCAAGGAGTAAAAGAAGTCCTTTATTCAGAAAATGTCCCGGCACGGCCACAGTCGCTTGTCTTTTGGCATCCTTACTGTGCATGGGGTTGTGTGTTTGTTTGGTCACCCCTGATGCTGGATGTGACATGAGGTGGTGATCTGAGTCCAGCCTCCAGAAGACGAGTCACCAAAAGCAGATACTAGTTAATGCTTTGAGGCAGAGAATGAGATTCAACTGGTGAGCTGCTCCAAGGAATCACTATTCTGATTGTAGTTAAGTGTTAACCTGTGTTTAGTTTCTTGTTTTTAAGTAGATTTGAACAGTTATTTCTAAGGTTTTTGGAAAGAAGTTACTTAAAATTTGAGGTAACACTTTGCCCCTTTCATTGTGTTGCTTTGGCAATACAGAAGTTGGCTTGTTTAAATATACACAGCTTTTTAAACAGACACAGAATTTATCAGTTTAATCCAAATCTCCCTTTTACCCAAGTTTTAAGACAATTTCCCAGCAGGTAAACTCCAGACCAGCAATGGCAGCTCCTGCCTCAGACTTCCTTCAGATTTGCCCCCACTATCTTATTTCCACATACTGCTAAAGCTCTGACTGGGCAATTAAAACTGCATTCACTGTTAAGTTCATTCCCTTTCCCCTTATGTCTACCCTTACTTCTCTTTGCAAGCTCCATTCATCAAGCAAGCTGCTGTATCTGTTCCTATCACTTCCACTGTCAGCTCATGCCTTTCTACTTTCCACTTCCCTGAACCGTACTGCTGCCATGAGCTTCCTGAGTTAGTGTGTTATGCTGTCTGACCATATTCAAATCCTGTCCAAAAAAACACCCATTTAAAGTTACTGTTATCTCTTGAACCTTTCTCTAAGCATAACTCAGCCCACCGACCCTTAACCCCGGATTTTCAATGCCAGGGTCATATGTGGCCCCGGCATTGAATATCCGGGGATCGCCGCACATGTCGGAAGCCACAGTAGCTAAATGGGCAGCAGTGATATTGCATGCTACCCGGTTAGCTCCTGCGCCTTAAAGATAGACAAACGTTTTCCTTGCCTATCTTTTAGGCGCCGGTCACTAACCGGGCAGCAGGCAATATTGCCGCTGCGTGGTTAGCAACAGTCTCTGCTTCTGCTCCGCCCTGGAACACCCACAACACGCCCCGATACTAACTGCATAGCATTGGGGCATGTAACAGGGTTAGAAGGGGATATTCAATGGCACTAACCATGTAAGTGCCGTTGAATATCCCGATTAAAGGCATTTACATAGCATACTGGGCTGTAAACCATGTGATTGCCTTTCGAATATCGGGCCCTAAGTGATTAACAGAAGGAGTTTATACAAAGTGAACAAATTATTAGAGGTCTATAAAATAATGAGTGGAGTCAAATGGGTAAACATGAAGTGGTCGTTTACCCTTTCAAAATGCATTCCATCATCCCCAGTACACTGCACAATCACAGTGATAGCGGCAGTGAGATTCAAATCCTTCCTTCCCTGGTTCTAGTCCACATCTCTAATCATTCCGCTATTCCTAGATGTCCAGGTTCTGGAATACGATTCCGGGGATGTCTATGTAAATGCTCCTCAGATGTCCATATCGGGCACATCCACGTTTGTGAAATCGTACCTGAACTTGGACACGCCTGCCTTTTTTTTCAGACTTTCTGGCTTGGACGTCCCAGATTGCACTTGGACTTCATTTGTAAAATGCCACTAGCTAAGATTTTATGCACAGTAGGGCAAACTTATGTCTTTGGGATACAAGAATCCAGTGGTGTGGTACATGATTAGAAGGGTGGTAATATTAATGTGCAGTTGTGCACAAACTAAGGGATATGTTTACTAAAACCCCGGTAAAGTGCGGGCCCCGGTAGTGTGCGGGTGCCATATAAGGAGTGGGCGTTCCGTCCTGAAAAAGGAAAGGCGGAACTTACATATGCGCTAAGGTGCGCGGCGCCCATGTGCGCTAATGTTTTTGGCGGCATATTAATACTGGGCGGCATAAGGCGGCGCGCAGATGTTTATGGAGGCATTATAATACTGGGCGGTATAAGTGGCGCGCTGATGTGCAGGAAGAAAAGCAGAGCCACAGCACAATGGTTAAGGCACTTGCCAATGGTGCAGGGATCAGGGGTTCAATCCCCCACAGTGCCCAATGGAGACAGCTGGCTGAAGCATTATTTTAGGAGGCATTTAAATGATGGGCGGTATAAGGCGGCGCGCTGATGGGCATAAGGCGGAGCGCTAATGTTTTAGGAGGCTTTTTAATACTGGGCGGCATAAGGCGGCGCGCTGATATGCAATCACAGGAACAGAGCCACAGCACAATGGTTAAGACACTGACCAATGGTGCAGGGATCAGGGGTTAAAGTGCCCAATGAACAAGGCTGGCTGAGGCATAACATATTAAGGGGAAGATTGCTTTAGGAGGCATTTTAGTCATATTTTAATTATCACTACTAGCAAACGCACTCCCAAAGCGTGTTAACATAAGGTGCCCTATAAGGCACATTTTAAAGTGCACTGTCAGCCAAGGCACCCTAGAATGTTGCTTATAGGGTGCTTTAGAGGGTGCCGTATGAGGTACCGCAAGGTCAGTGTACTGTTTTTTATGGCAGCACTGTGCAGTTTAAGGAATGAAAAGCATAAGTAGGTGCGCTGACAGGCAAGGAGGAGCAGCAGTGGAGCACAATGGTTAAGGCACTGACTGCTGATACAGGGGTCATGAGTTTGCTCCCCAGTGTGCCTAATACGTAAGGCTGGCTGTGGCATCAGCTTTGCATTGTACATATTTTGTCCTGCAGCACTATAATTTTATGTTATTAATTGCTGCCAGCAAACACACCCTCACGTGCCGTAATTGAAGGTGCCGTATAAGGCACCCTATAAGGCACTCCATAGGGCACATTAGAAATTGCACTGTCCGCCACAGCACCCTAAAATGCCCCCTATAGGGCACCCTATAGGTTGCGTCACAGGATATTGTATAGTGCACCCTATATGGACGGGAACCATAAGGTGCCCTATAGGGCGCCCTATAAAGCACCTTCCATAGCTGAAAAAGGCCATGCCGGAAGTCCAAAGCCGTGTTAATGTGTGAGATAGGTAGTTCCTGCACAAACACCTTGGATATCTCTGTCTGACTCAGTCAGGTGTAACCCCTATGGACCCCTAGGTGGGCCATGTACCACCACCACCCCCCTCCTCCAGGGCTGAGGGTGGCAAACAGGGTCTCCTATCAATAGATCCACATTCTACCTCCCTGCAAAGGTGGCCGTAGAGGGGTCCATCAACACCAGTCCTGCTGAGGAGCAGACACCCCACAGGGCAGTCAATGCAGCTCTATACACATCCATAACACAATAGCAGACAGATATTAGGCCTGGATATGGTGAGCTGCAACCCACCATTATCTGATATTCTCCTGCAGCAAGCCATCAGCCACTGCACCCTGCTCCATCATAACACATACCAGCTGCAAACAGTGTGCTAGTTAGTCCACAGTGCATGTTCTCAGTGGAGATGCATGCACCCAGAACTGGGATGTCAGCATACACAGCAAGCAGATAAATCAGTGACTGGGTCCCAAAAGGAAACCCATATCTATTACATGAGAGAAATACTATAGAGCACTATGGGGGTGCCTAGCCATGCTGTGGTCACTGCATAGTCAGGGTGAGAGTGATCCCTCAGCAGGACATACTGAGGTCACCCTGTCTGTGTAGGTGGTGGCCGGGCACTAAAATGTCCCAGTCAGTGCCCTATGCCCTGTGCAGTTGCACCCTGGCCAGGCCACCCTGTCCGGCCTATACCCATGGTACCTTGCTCCTCATTATGCACATTGCCAGCCCAATACTGGCAACATTGCTGGCAGTGTGGGCTGTGGAAGGTGTTTGCAGCCACCACACACTGGATAGGCAGACAGCCACCCCCACACCTATGCCAGCATTGTGCTACTATAGAGGAGTCCTGCAGCCATACCCACCACACCAGTCCTGGGCACAGTACAGGCATGGATATGGTACGCACTACTGTTGGGGGTCACTCCCCAGGGTGGTAAACACTGTCAGAGACCAGACCTGCAGGCACACCGCAGACATCACAATGATTGTTATGGTGGAGATCAATGAGCAAAATGTGCTTAACATAGGAATTGATATCTGCCAGTTAGCATGGGCAACGTTTGATAGCTGTGTACCATATACCCAGGTGTAGGGTGGCAGTGCTAAGGTATGCAACTGCTAGTATTGGGAGATACAGGCAGGGCCCAATGTCCTGCCTCTCCATGAGGCATTGGCCAATGGGGCCTGTGGGGGGGGGGTGTGGATGTGTCTGGCCCTGTTGGTTGCTGCTTTACGGCAGAGTGTCCCAACTCCAGTCCTGGTGTTCCAACCACTGTTCGGATTTTCATGCTGTCCCTCATAGATATGCATGAGCTACATCAGCATACCATGGGGGTGGTGCATAGATATGCAGCACAGGCATCCTTATTAGAGGCAGCATGGATCCTGAATGTTGTGGGGCCCTCCAGGACTGCATTTGGGAGACTCTGCTCTAGGTAATGTGGCTGTTCATGGTGTCTGTGTTTGGTGTGGTAAAATATAGGCGTATGAACCATACGTATGTTCTCAGCAATAAAGGTTTGTCCGTACTATCACGGTTTAGTTGTAGGAAAAATATGTGGACTGGTTTGGCAGTAGCCCCAGCAGGGCTTTGAACCTGTGACCTTCTGTTCCTGCATATGATGTCTGTGTGCACTGCACCACCGTGTTGCCACAGATGTGCTGTGTTCTCTGGGGGTCCATGACTGTACATCCGACAGAGCCTGTCTGTTGCAGTGGACGGTGCCAGCCTGCACAGGCCTAGGCCACTGTCTGCTGTGGTTTGCAGCCACTGCCCCCTCCACCACCTGTGCCCTTCCGCCAACATGCAGACATGTCCCTATCTGGGAAAACGCATATGACCTGATTGAGTTGTGGCACTCCAGGACTGAATTTGGGGGACTCGGCTGTAGGTAATGCCCATTGTTATGGTTTGTGTGCGGTGTAGGGTAAAATATAGGTGTTGGAACCATGCTTATGTTCTCTGCCATAAAGGAGTGTCTGTACTATCACTGTTTAGTGGTGGGTAAAACTATGGGGACTGGGTTTGCAGGTGCCCCAGCTGGGTTTTGAAACTGTGACCTTTTGGTCCTATAGGCACTGGCTGTGTCTGCTGCACCACACTGTGGCCACAGAGACTGTGCACTCTCTGGAGATAGGTAACCTGGCCGCACGAGTCAGACACCCTGCTCTGCACAAGTTTACTGTGGGCTCGTTTACCTTGTATGGGGACAAAGGTGCAATTAAACCTCCCAAATGACCTCTGAAAAAGGGGAAAAAAACCACAACCAAGCTGGGCAACAGTGATATCAATGGGCAACATGACAAACACTCCCAGGAAAGCTCCATTAAAATGCAGTGCTTTTTGAACGTGTCTACGGAGCGTAGACCCTTCCAAAAATCATTTCCTTTTTTTGGAGATTTCCTGGGAGTGTTTTTTATGGTTGCCCATTAATATCACTGTTGCCCAGCTGGATTATAATTTATTTGGAATTTGTTCTGGTCATTTTCAATTTATATTTGCTATTTTGTTCTGTGCACATGTATCACACTGCTCACGTTTTTCAGGTTTCCCCGGTTATGCTGTACATTGCTGACGGAAATGGTTTCTCTTCCCTTTAAATCGGCTCTAATGCGAGGGTTTCACTCGCGGTATTTTTCTTGCCAAAATTCAGCCCCGCTCCTGTGAGGGGAGCCTCTCCCCTCCCACTCTCCACCCATTGACCCCGTCCCTCCGCCCCTCGGGGGCCTTCCTCCGCCCTCCGTAAGCCTTTCCCCGCCTCTATCGCACATCAGCGCCCCACACACGTGCGCCGGCCCGTTAATGTGACGCGCACGCGTGCGCGGCACTTAAGAGCACTTAAGTGCATCATTAACATACGCTATTGTGCGCCGCGCACGTGTGCGCGGTTTAGTAAACATACCCCTAAGAGATACCTTTGACCATCTATTTAATGATATTAAGGTTGTAAAACAGTGCAACAAAGTCATGGCCAGAGCCAGCACAATCCACTGTGCAAGCTGTATGCTTGCACAGGATGGCGGCTCTGAAGAATGGCGAGGGAAGGGGCCTCCTAATTTGGCAGTAGCCTTAGCTTTTCCCCCCATGCTGCCTGCTCCTCCTACTGCTGCTGCTGCTGCTGCTACCACCATTTTTCCTCTTCCAGCGAAGGTGGCAGTGGCGGCAGACCTCCAATTAAAAAAAAAAAAACCCACGGGTCTTTGTGACTCTGTGCTTACAAGGCTGGTCTTGTCCCTCCCTCCTCTGAGGTATGCTCACATCAGAGGGGGTGGGACAAGACCATACTATCAAGTGCACAGACCCACGCTTTCTTTTTTTAAGTTGGAGGTCTGCCGCTGCTGCCGCCCCTGAAACAGGAAAAGTGGCATCAGTGGTGGCATGGAGGGGCAGAGGTTAGCATATTCTAAGGATAAGAGGCCTGGCAGATGTTGGGCATAAAGGGTGGGGGCAGAGGCAGGTGCTAGATAAGAAGTAAGGAGGTCAGAGGACAGATGCTGGACACAAAGGAAGGTGTGGAAGGATACTGTGGGACTATAAGAAGACAGAGCACAGATGATGGATAGGAGTGGGGGTTAGATGCTGGATATGGATGGGGAACAGAGGCTGGACACGGTATGGGGGTAATAAGGTGATGGAGAGCAGATAGTGGGTATAGGGTGGAGGAGTGGTGGGCAGATGATGACATGGAGTAGGGGCATAGGGGGATGAAGGGCAGCTACTGGACTTGGGCTGGGGCATAGAGAGGTGAAGAGCATATGGTGAACATGAGGTGGAGAGCAGAGGTGAAACACTGGGCGGGGGCATAAAGGGATAGAGGATAGATGCTGATATTGGGTAGGGATCATGGTAGATGGAGTGCATATGCTGGACACAGGGAAGAGGTCACAGGGGACTAAAGGGCAGATGCTGGACAGGGGGTGGGGGGATAGGGGTATATAGGGCAGAGACTGGAGCATGCCCCTAAGTCATTGTTGAGACAAAAAAGAGGCTTGTGAAAGGCTTCTGCACAATAATTGTTTGCACAGTGCAGCAAAAAAGGCAGCACCGGCTCTGGTAATGGCCATAGCTGGAAGAATGGTAGGATACATAGGAGGGGCATAGCAGGTAGACAACAAAGAACATAAGGTCTCTGCACAAGTTTTTGATACAGTTGTTAAATTTTGTTCAGTTTTGGGCATTAGGGGCCCGATATTCGAAAGACGTTTACACAGTTTACAGCCCTGTAAACCATGTAAATGCCTTAACCAGGAATATTCAACGGCACCTATATGGTTAGTGCCGTTGAATATTCCCATCTATGTCTCCTACACGCTCCGATGCTATCCAAGTGGCATCAGGGCTTGTTGGGGGCATTACAGGGCAGAGTGGAGGCAGGGAGCCCCGATAATTGGGTAGTGGTGATATTGGACCCAAACCTGGTTAGCCAATCATGGCTAAAACTAGGTGAGCTTTTGACTCACCTAGTTCTAGCCATGGATGTTAACCGGGTAGTGGTCCAATATCGCTGCTACCCGGTGAGGCTCTGCAGGTGAATCTACATGGTGCCTAACCCGGATACTCAATACTGTTGCCACGGCATTGAATATCCAGGTTTAGTGATCAGTAAGCAGGACTATGCACCGATGTGGCTCATAGCCCGCCCAACAGAATATCGGGCCCTAAAACTCTAAAAGGAGATAGACAGAGGTAAGGCAGTTTAGAAAGAGTTACCAATAGAGTGCAAAGCATGTGCCAGAAGCCCTATAAAATGAGATTTACGGTTTCAAGTATGGTTAATCTAGAGCAGGGCTTCTCAAGCTAGTCCTCAGGATACACCTAGCCAGTCACGTTCACAGGATAATCGTAATGAATCTGCATGAGAGACATTTCATGCACTGCCTCCATGGCATATAAATCACTCGCATGCGGATTATCATTGTGGTTATCCTGAAAACCTGACTGGCGAGGTGCATCCCGAGGGCTGGCTTGAGAACCCCTGCTCGAGAGGACAGAGTGGTACATGAGTAATTTTATAACTGTGCACACACATAGGTAAAAACTATGCGCCCATTTCTAACTCTGCAAGCCTTGCTGAATTTGAAAGTGAAAGTACAGCATGGGCCTGATATTGAGTTAGGACAGCTAGGCACGAGTCCTCTAACCCCAGATGTTCAGTGCTAGGGTCATATGTGGCCCTGGTATTGACTATCCGGGGTTGCCACACATACCCGGAAGCCGCAGAGGCTAACTGGATAGTGGCGATATTGCACTGCTGCCTGCTTAGCTTCTATGGGTAAAGACAGAGGCTAACCAGGTAGCGGTGCAATATTGCCTCTACCCGGTTAGCCTCCGTCACCACCCACAACACATCCCAGAACGCCCACAACATGCCCCGATGCTAAGCATGTAGGGGAGAAGATTGGGGATATCCCACTGAGTGGCATTTACACGGTTTACAGGGCTGTAAGCCACGTAAATGCCTTTCAAATATCGGGCCCTAAGTGAATACTCCCATTTCAAAAACTGACCCAGGAAAACTACCTTTTCATGTTTCCACCAGCTAATGGGATGCACGGCTTTCAAAAGTATGGAGCTGAAGTAGCAAGAGCTCTATCTTTAGTGTAATGGTTTGCTTTGAGTTTAGCACAGATTTATTTTTGTATTAATATGCAACTTCTGATGCAGTATGCTTTTTAATGCACACAAAAAAATCTGTGCTAAACAAGAAGTTAATGTATCTAATGAGCTCTATATAGAATTACTTCCAATGCAGCAAAGTGTGCAATGTTTTAGTATAGTTTTTTTTTACTTCCAGCTAAGTGCTGAATCTTTATTTTGCCCCTAGAGGTGAAGTAAACTTTTTAATGCAGATGTAATAAGATCAGAGGTGAAAAGCAGCACTGAACAGGTCTGATAATTAATAGGAAACACATAAAAAAGGACCTGCATACCCCTCTCTGCCCAGCATCGTGTTTTCCATAGAAACAGTGCTGGTCAGCCCAGATAGCAGCTCCATCTTCCTCCCCTCTCTACTTTCTTCAGACCCTTCTTTGAGTCCGGCCTACCTGTGCACCACGTTTATCAGTACTGGTCTGAATCCAGCAAGTTTCCTGTCCCATCTTGGCCATTCTTGCTGGCAGCAGCTGGGACGCTCAAGGAGGCTTGTGCCAGGAGCGTTGATGGTGCGCAGTTCGGCTACCTGCCTGGAGCGCCTCCTGCTGTCTTCAGTAGGTGCAGTTCTTTGCTGGTATAGTTGCCTAGACTGCCCAGCCTTCATTTTCATGGAAATCAGCCGCTGAAGGGCACTGTGGCCACAGGCAGAGGTGGAAAGGGACACCCACCACCAACATCTCCAAGTAGCACAGGTTGTGCAGTATGGATGAGCATGCAAAATCCGACCAGCAGGAACTATGGTCCTCTTTCCCCCTCCCCAGTATACAACAGCATTCAGCAAGCTACAGCCTCTGCTGTTTATGCAGTGCTGATGTTTTTCAATCATTATTAGGGGACGCTTTGATTAACACCTATTTAAAATACCAAATTAAGATCAAGCCTTGGGCTAAAATTCTTTGAAAAGATTTATTGACTTCACAACATCACTTGGAGCGATAAAAAAAAACCAACCCTATCAGTTTCAAGCAGAAGTCAAGATGCAGCCACCCAGTCGTAACATCGTGTGTTTAGAGCAGGCACAGCCCCACCCGGCGGTGATTTTATATTAATAAACTGATAACTCTGCAGTGCCCTGACTGGGGCAGTGAAGCGGCATCATGATAGTGCTGGGCTGGCGTACAGGAGAACCTGGGGATATCCTGCATTGCTTCCTAGATGGTCGAGTGGATTCCTGGATCTATTTCAACACGCGGAGATGGTGCTCATGGTGCTGCAGCTCTCCAGTTCTGTTTCTTAACCGCAGTTGCAACAGGCAGTGCATGCAGGGAGCTAGCTGAAAGCAAGGGGATGAGGAAGTTAGAATCAAAGCATCAGGAACATGTCTCCCCGGGCATCTGCAGACATTTGGCCTGCTCTGTCAGTCCTGTGATAGGAGGGGGGAGGAGTTAAAAAAAATTCCCAGCTGTCCAGAACCTCTACAAAACTGCAATCTTCAGTAATGCAGTAAAATGTCATTCAAGATGTAAAATAATTTCAGTTTACTTAACTCATAGGTGTCAAACTCTGGCCCGCGGGCCAAATTTGGCCCGTAGTGTAATTATATTTGGCCCGCAAGGCTATACCAAATGACTACTAGAGCTAGCCCGCCGGTATTATACAGCGCATTCATTCATCGCTAATACTACAAATCCCATAATGCCTTGCTGTTGTTTTGGCGCGTCAATCAGGACAGGTCCCAGAAACGCCCTCTCCTGTGTGACAGAAGTCATAGCGATCTCAAGCTACAACTGTCACTGTGGAACCCCTTCCCAAAAATGGCAAAAAGAAAGGCAGACAACAGGAACTTTCTGGACAGGTGGGAGACAGAATATTTGTTTACATATGTAAAAGACAGACCTGTTTGTCTGATTTGTGGAGTCAACGTGGCTATAACTAAGGAGTATAACATTCGACGACACTATGAAACAAAACACCATGACAAGTACAAGGACCTGGACATGACTCAAAGGAGCCAGAAAGTGGAGGAGATGAAAAGAAGTTTGGTTTCACAACAGAATATGTTCAAAAAAGCCACATCACAAAGTGAGGCTGCTGTAAAGGCTAGTTATATTGTGGCAGCAGAGATCGCAAAATCAGCCCGGCCCTTTAATGAGGGAGAGTTTGTGAAAAAGTGCATGTTGAAAGTTTGTGACATCGTGTGCCCAGAGAAAAAGCAAGCCTTTTCAAACGTGAGCCTGAGCAGAAACACAGTAGCTGATCGCACATGTGATCTTGCCACCAATCTGTATGACCAGCTTTTGGAAAAGGGAAAAGATTTCGTTGCATTCTCCCTTGCTGTGGATGAGAGCAGCCACGCATCTGATACTGCTCAGCTGTCAGTCTTCATCTGTGGAGTGGACTCAAATATGTGTGTTATGGAGGAGCTATTGGGATTCAAATCAATGCATGGCACAACCACAGGAAAGGAAATTTTTGAGGAGGTTTCCAAATGCGTAACTGAAATAAAGCTGCCGTGGGATAAACTCGTGGGATTAACGACAGATGGTGCGCCAGCGATGTGCGGTAAAACAAGTGGACTGGTGGGCAGGGTCCGGGAGAAGATGCAGGAAGAGAACTGTGCAGGTGAACTAACTGTTTATCACTGCATCATACATCAGGAATCATTGTGTGGCAAAGCCCTAAAGATGGAACATGTTATGACCACAGTAACACAAGTAGTTAACTTTATAAGAGCCAAAGGTCTGAATCACCGCCAGTTTAAGTCTTTTCTGGAGGAGTGTGGTTCGGAATACGCAGACGTGCCGTATCACACAGAGGTGAGATGGTTAAGCCGAGGAAAAGTACTGAATAGATGTTTTGAGCTGCATGAGGAAATATGTCAGTTTCTGGAAAGCAAAGGGAAGGACACAGCAGAGCTTCGGGAGAAAAAGTTTCTGTGTGAGCTGGCCTTTCTGTGTGACATCTCGAGCCATCTCGATGCGCTGAACCTGCAGCTTCAGGGGCGGGGGCGCATCATCACAGACATGTACGCTGCAGTGAGGGCTTTTAAAACTAAACTGTGCCTGTGGGAGAATCAGATGCTGCAAGGAAACCTTGGCCATTTTCCCTGCTGCCAAACCATGAAAACGCAGTTCTTTACCAACTTGTTCCCATGCGCACAGTTTGCTGAAAAACTCAGTGTACTCGGCGCTGAGTTTAGCCGGCGATTTGCCGACTTTGATGTCCAGAAATGTAGGTTTGAACTGCTCAGTAATCCCTTTGCAGTTAATGTGGAAAACGCACCAACCAACCTCCAAATGGAGCTAATTGAACTCCAGTGTAATGACACGCTGAAGTCAAAGTATGATGCTGTGGGCGCCGCCCAGTTTCCACAGTTCATCCCTGACATAATGCCTCAGCTCCGCACCCAAGCTGCTCAGATGCTCTCCATGTTCGGCAGCACTTATCTATGTGAGCAACTTTTCTCCTCGATGAAGATGACCAAAACATCTCACAGGAGACGTCTGACTGATGAACACCTTCGCTCGATACTGAGGACTTCCTCAGCTCAAAGCCTGAGCCCAGACATTGATGAACTATCATCCAAGAAGAGATGCCAGGTATCTGGCTTGGGCACATCAGATTAGATCAGTGTGCAGCAAACTGAGCAATAATTAACGTTTTCTTTATGCACTTTTTCTTGCTACTCCAAGACATGGGCTTGAATGGTTGATTAATTTTATTATTGTTATTTTATTTTAAAAATTATTATTTATTATTATTTAAATCTTATTTAATAAATGAATGTCATTGATGTTTTTTTTATTTGAAATTGGTTTTTGCATATCTGAACTATTAAGTTATAAATTGTATAGTAATAAGTGTTGCTTCATATTCAATGTTAAAGCAAATCTTGTTTGGGTCCATATTAAAAGGTTCATTTGTTCAATGCTGGCCCGCGACTTTGTTCAAGTTTTACATTTTGGCCCACTGTGTATTTGAGTTTGACACCCCTGACTTAACTAATTACAAAAAAGCAACATGATAGGTGCTAGGCAGCTGATTTCAGCAGAATAACATTTCCTATAGTCCAGTCTCAGATCAATTTTTGCCATAGTAAATACCCCCGCCAACTCAATACCCAATCATCCCAACTAGACCTAAGAATTCATTATATAATGTTGTTAAGTACCCTCATACCAAATGCTAAATGTATCCCCCCACCTGTGATGTCTAAGGGGTATGTTTATTAAAACCACGGTAATGTGCGTGGCCTGCTAGTGTACGGGTGCCATATAAGGAGTGGGCGTGTCTGGCTGAAAAAAGCAAAACCGGGATTATTCATGTGCTAATGTGCGTGGCGCCCATGTGCGCCCCGCACATTAGCGCATGAGAAAGCTGCGTAGGAGGCATAAGTGGCGCGCTGATGTGGAAGCAAAGGAGCAGAGCCACAGCACAATGGTTAAGACACTGACCAATGGTGCAGGGATCAGGGGTTCAATCCCCCACAGTGCCCAATGAAGATGGCTGGCTGAGGCATTTAAATAATGGGCAGCACACTGATGTGCATAAGGCAAAGTGCCATAGCTTTAGGAGGCATTTTAATATTGGGCGGCATAAGTTGGCACGCTGATGCACAAGCACAGAAGCAGAGCCACAGCACAATGGTTAAGACACTGACCAATGGTGCAGGGATCATGGGTTCAATCCTGCACTGTCCCCATAAAGCTTGCTGAGGCATTACCTATTATGGGTAAGTTTGCTTTAGGAGGCATTTTATTTTTCTATCTTAATTACAACTACTAGCAAACGCACTCTCAAAGCGTATTAACATAAGGCGCCCCATAAGGCACATTTTAAAGTGCACTGTCCGCCAAGGCACCCTAGAATGTTGCTGATAGGGCGCTTTATAGGGTGCCGTATGAGTTACCGCAAGGTCACAGCAATGTTTTTGATGGCAGCACTGTGCAGTTTAAGGAATGAAAAGCAAAAGTAGGTGCGCTGACAGGCAAGGAGGTATTTGTATATAGTTATTGTACATAGTTTACAAGCTAGCCTTGTGCTGTTATGCATTAGTTCATGCTGTTATCCATTATTCTTTATTGTTACAAAATGTTCCATGTAAAACTAAGTTCAATGTAAAAGTAGTTCGATGTAAAACTAAGCTTTTGCTTTGTTGGATTGTTTTATTGTGAACCGCAACTGAACTCTGGAAGATGCGGGTTATAAATGATTGCTAAATAAATAAAATAAAATAAATAAATAGCAGTTCAGCACAATGGGTAAGGCACTGACTGCTGATACAGGGGTCATGAGTTTGCTCCCCAGTGTGCCTAATATGTAAGGCTGGCTGTGGCATCAGCTTTGCAATGTATGTATTTTTTCCTGTAGCACATAGGTGTCAAACCTGTCCTGGAGGGCCACAATCCTGCCAGGTTTTGGGATAGCCCTAATGAATATGCATGAGATATATATGCATTAGAGATAGCCTGCCAACCTGACTGGTTTGTGGCCCTCCAGGACTGGATTTGGAAACCCCTGCTTTACACCTCTGTCATTTAAGATTGTGAGTGGGCAAGGTGCAGATGTCCAAGACATCAAAAAGGTTAGATAGAATTTGTCACATTCCTCCTCACTTCTCACCACCACCAAAATATTGTCCATTAGACATCTTTTTGGTGGTGGTGAGAATCGAGGATGAATGTGACACATTCTAGCTACCCTTTTGATGTCTTGGACATCTGCACCTTGCCCACTCACAATCTTAAATGACAGAGGTGTAAAGCAGTGGTCTCCAAATCCAGTCCTGGAGGGCCACAAACCAGTCAGGTTGGCAGGCTATCTCTAATGCATATATATCTCATGCATATTCATTAGGGCTATCCCAAAACCTGGCAGGATTGTGGCCCTCCAGGACAGGTTTGACACTTATGCTGTAGCACCTTAGTTGTATTTTATTAATTGCTGCCAGCAAACAGGTCCTCACGTGCCATAATTGAAGATGCCGCATAAGGCACCCTATAAGACACTCCATAGGGCACATTATAAAGTGCACTGTCCGCCACGGCACCCTAAAATGTCCCCTATAGGGCACCCTATATGTTGCTCCACAGGATAACGTATAGTGCACCTTATATGGACGGTAACCATAAAGTAACCTATAGGGCTCCCTATAAAGCGCCCTCTGAGGCACCTTATGGGTACAGTACGATGAGGGTGCTTTTGCTGGCAGCAGTAATGTACATTAAAAAGAGATAATGCTCTGGGCAGCCCCATCAAATAAACCCACTGTGGGTTTGAACCCATGACCTCTGGCTTCACAGGCAGTGAAGTAACCACTGTGCTACAGCCCTATAGTTGCTAGTAAGATAATGGCTGGCTGCAGAGGGAGTGCACGTCACCACACAGACAGTCTTGCTGTAGTCACCAGGATAGGGTTAGCCCACCCGTACCCATGATGCACTGCACATGCAAATCAGCTGTCCACAGATAAACACAAGATGGGGAATGCACCCCCACAGCACCTTGGCCTGGTAGGGGGAAGTGACCATGTGCACCCCCACAGCACCTCGGCCTGGTAGGGGGTACTGACCGTGTGTTTTACTGGCACAGAGTAGCTACACACCGTCACATTGTGCGGGTACTGTGCTCACCCTGAGGGTGTGGTGAGGCGCCCAGCACCAGGTCCACAGCACCTGCCAATATACACTAAGGTGTTGTACTATGTTTCATAGTAATTGCTGCTGCATTCAATTCTGTAAATCATAACACCCTGCTACAAAGACTTTGGGATGTAGGAATATGTGGTACAGTCCTAGATTGGTTCTTCTCCTACTTTTCCCACTGTACACAACAAGTAAGAAACAAAACCCAACAGTCTGAACTCTTCACCCAGCACCAAGGAGTATACCACAAGGCTCAGCTCTCTCGGCGCTATTATTCAATATCTACATACAGCCTATTTGTAGCATCATAAAACAATTCAACATCAATTACAGAATATACGCAGATGACATCATGATATTCACCCCATAAACATCAAACACCCGGACTACTCACAGATCACAACATGCTTGGAATCAATGTCAGAATGGCTCAACAGTCAAAGCCCCTAGATAGACTATAAGAAATCTGAACTGATACACATTACCAGAAGCATGATATTCTCACCGTCAGGCTCAATGAAAATCTTCGACCACACTATAAGCAATAAAAGAGAAGTCAGATACCTCAGGGTCACCTTTGACCAACAACTCAGCTTCCAGCCACACTTAAAAAAGACAACCAGATCAGTCTACCACAAACAGAATACTACGCAACCTCAAACCACTGCTCACTGACAACGACTTCCGAACTGTCTGCCAAGCCATAATAATGCCTATATTAGATTTCTGCAACGCAATCTACCATGGACTCCCAAAGAAAACGACCCTCCCTTTACAGCTGGTACAAAACACTGTAGCTAGAATCATCACTGGAACGGCAAAATACAAGCACATAACACCCACGCTCCATCAGCTGCACTGGCTCCCTATGACTGTACGCACCAAGTACAAAAACATAATAATAATCTTTAAAACACTAAACAACCTCGCACCTACAACTTTGCAACCACTGATCAAGAAAACACTACCTACCAGAACAAGGAGAGGAACAGATAACAACAGCCTAGAGACCCCGCGAAGCTTCAGGAAAGCAAATCAATCTACCTGCAACAGAGCCTTCTCCCTATTTGCACCCAAGCTGTGGAAGGATCTCCCCACATCAACACGTGAGATCAAAGACCTAGCGGACTTTAGGAAGGCAATAAAAACCCATCTGTTCCTGGAGTACTTTAGAACTACCCCGGATGATGATGTTTAACAATAACAGCAAATAGATCATGAAAACACAGCTAGAGTTCTTATATATAGTTAGCATCTGACAATTGCTTGTTTTATCCCAATATAACCATCCAAGTTAAATAACCCTGTTCAATGTAAAGCTTGTTGCTATAATTGTTCATTGTAAACGCTTTGAATGTAAATGATAAGGCGTTAAAGAAGACCTGTTAAATAAAAAATACCATGTATATAGTTAAATGTCAACCATCTTCCACTATACTCCACCTATGTGGATAACTGGTATGCAAATAGTTCAGTGTAATATAATTTAAAAACACTGTTCTCTGTAACTGATATTTGTCCAATATAAATCACCCTTGATCGTTGGAAGAGGCAGTATGGAAAAACTGTTCAAATAAATAAATAATAACAAATCTATCTGGCAAAGAAATCAGATTTACACCACTCTTACTGGAACTCTGTAGCCAAATGTTCAAAGAAGGATAGTTACGTTTAGAAATACTGTACATATTTGGTCTTAATTTGATATTTCTAATACATCCCCCAAATGCATTCACATCAGCTCCATAGGAGACAAGAGCCTGAAAACAGGAAATTCAAAAATCTAAAATATTTGACCTTGTAAGATTTTCGATTGTCCCCAGCTTATGATGAATAACAAGCTATCTTTATCCCTGGTGCAGGAAAGAAACTTGGGAGTCCAATATATCTAAGCAAGATTTTATAAACGAAACACACTTCTATTTTGGCTACCATTTCCTTGGTAAAAAGCAAATGTTGCTCCACAAAACCTCCCAACATAGCTTCAGTTCTTGTCACTACACTGAAATGTCTGAGAGAAAGACATTTCTTGTGGTCTTGTCTCCCGGGTGGTAGGTGGAGTTGCTCCCCCAAGGGACAATGATATAATCTTGGGCAACAGGATCTACACATTCATCTTAGTCAATGTTGTGGATACAGATGGTTCAGCACATCAGATCTTTCATGCCAATTTCCTCTGCTTGGTCTTGAACTGAAGTCCCCAGACCAGAATAAGCAAGGGGGGAGGGGGGAGGGGAAGGCAGAGACCTATCATACAAACTTAGGGAAATAGCTGAAGCAATAGAAAAGTTCAGTACCTGAGCTTCTGATGTAGTTGGAGGAGACACCTGGAGAAAGCTAATATGGTAGTCGATATGACCTTATATAATTAATTTATTAATTTTATTTACCTCATGTCTTTCCAGGAATAGTTCAAGGCAATCAGATATAGTAGGTATTTCCCTGTCCCGGAGGGCTTATAATCTTTATCTTGATTTAAAAACTTAATATACCGCCAGAACCATAGGCATATGGTGGTTTACAATACGAGTATTGCCAGGAGAAGAGGAAAGGAAAAAAGAACACCATTTATAGACAGGAAAGAAATAGCCAGAGGAAAAGGGGGGGGGGGGACAGCTAGCAACAAAAGAGACAAGAGGAATTAAATGTCATCAATTATCAACGAGGGGGAGGGGAAAGAGGGGAAGTGGGGGAGGAAGATCAAAAGCTGTGCAAAAAAGATAAGTCTTAAGTTTAGCTTTAAAAGCAGGAAAGGAGAGCTCCAGACGAAGTTCAGATGGTAGAGAGTTCCATAGATGGGGGCCAAAAAAGAAGAAGGCAGAAGAACGTGTGGACTCCAAGTGAGCCTGGGAGGGGAAAGGAAGAAATAACTGGTTAGCATGTATTGATCTAAGGATTCTTGGAGGGCAGTGAAAATGAACTAGATCAGAAAGGTAGAGCGGAATGCCAGTGTGAAGTGATCTATTGACAAAAATGAGAATCTTATATTGAATTTGAAAAGGAATAGGAAGCCAGTGCAAACGAATGAGAAGGCGAGTGACATGGGCAAACCGAGAGGTATGGGTCAGAAGACGAGCAGCAGTATTGTGTACCAATTGAAGCCTATGGAGTTGGGTGAGGGGAAGACCAGCCAAGGACGCGTTACAATAATCTAAGCGAGTAACAACAAGAGAGAGAAGCAACGTGGTTAAAGAGGAGGGTGAGAGGAAAGGGTGAACTGCACGGAGTTGCCTTAGGGTATAGAACGAGCATTGAACAACAGAAGAAATGTGATCTTTAAAGGTCAAAGCCGAGTCAAGTGTGACACCAAGATAGCGTAGTGAGGTAACAATAGGGATAGGGTCAGCTAAAAGAAACGGAACAAGAGAGGGGCAGGAGTGCCAGCAGTGAACCAAATGGCCAAGGTTTTTAACAAATTGACATGTAAGAAATTATCCGAGAGCCAGGAAGCTACAGCGGAGAGACAGATGTTAAGTGGACCAATGTCAGGAGTGATGGAATCGGTGTGATGGAGAAGAATGATGTCATCTGCGTATTAATACGCAGAGATGCCATGTTGCTGGATTAACAAGGAAAGGGGGCTAAAAAGATGTTAAACAAAAGAGGTGCTAGTACTGAGCCCTGCGGAACACCACAGTGAAGGGGCATTGGAGAAGAAGAATCAGTGCCAGAAAGAACCAAGAAAGACCGATTGAAAAGAAAAGAATGAAACCAAAGAAATGTGCCATATAGGCCAATAGTGCTGAGACGTGAAAGAAGGGTACGGTGATCAACGATGTCGAAAGCAGCAGAGAGATCAAGTGAAAGAGCTATAGATATAGAACCTCGGTAGTGAGCGACGTGTAACTCATTGAGAAAAGAAATAAGGATAGATTCAGTGCTGTGACCGGGACGAAAGCCAGATTGACAGGGGTGAAGGGCCAGGGAAGCTTCAAGGTGAGAAGAAAGTTAAGAAAAGACTAGCCTCTCGAGAAGCTTAGAAAGAAAAGGAAGGTTAGAAATAGGACGCCAGTTTGCAGGTACAGAAGGGTCCAGTGAGGCTTTCTTCAGAACGGGACTTGAGGCAATGAAGGGTTAGTGACTTGCCCAAGTCCACAAGGAGTGCCAGTGGAATTTGAATCCTTGTCTTTCTGGCCCCAGGCTGCTGCCCTAACCACTACTCCCCTGATGCTGAAGAAAGTCACCCAGGTTGACTGAACCCCTCAGTTCTACCTTCAGTCTCCCACATTGCAAATGTCCATGTCCCTGATATGAATTCATTTTAATACTAATGAGCAGCTTTGCAAGAATTTGCATGTGAGGTAGCTCACTGGTATTTTTATGGCATCAGTGTTAACATGATTAAGGCTAAGAGTGTTAATGCGGCATTAGTCTCAATACACTTCAATATGATGGCCTCTTGATGTTTTGTTGAACACTTGATGTAAGTGATTGACATGTGAGGGCCGGTACCTCTCACAGTGAGCTTTTCCACAGTGAGTTCCAGCCCTGTCATCTTTGATACCCCATATACACACATACTTTGGTACATGCCAAGATTATGTGGGTCTCTCATGTCTTTTAATTGATTATCATCACTAGGTTGCCCTTTTTACAGCATTTTTCTTGCACAGGATATATAGACATGAGAAAGGAACTTGAGTCCCTGGATTAGATTCTAAAGGGAAGGGAGGATGGTCTAGTGGCGAGACGAATAGTCTAAAAATTTTGAGAATTTCTGCAGCTATTACTTTTAGTCTTCTGTGTCTGACTTCCTTTATGACCTTGGATATTTACTAGACTTTAACAGATAATAATAATAAGTTTCATTCTCTTTCCACTATGAAAAAAATAATCCATCACTTCATGTGTGTTTCTGAAGCACTCTTATTGTGTGCTACAGAGATTTTTTGTGCAATGGATGATAGGTGCTAGATAAAAGCAGATTATTTATTGACCCTCCAGAAGTCAATGCAGAATCTGATGCTTCAGGCGGGTTTGGGAACCGGGACTCCCAGATTAAGCATCTCTTCCAACTCCTTGGCAATGGCCTGTGGCCAACCTCCGGAATCTGATAGGGTCATTTCCGGATAACCATCCCAGGGTCAGCATTGACATCATGACAAATGAGGTGGGTTCATCCCAGGCAGGTGGAGAATAACATAAGGTTCCAGTGAATTAAACCTTCTAGATCTCTGGGCAGTAGAGAGCTGGTCTCCAATTGGGACTTGAACTAGATCCAACAGGGCTGAATTTTCTGGCCCAAAATCATCTCTGTGTACCATCACAGCCATCAGTGGAGTCCACGTTTTCAACAGCTTAATATGAAAATTTTGGCTTTCTTTTGTTTATCTGGCTGGGCAATCTTGTAGTTAACAGCACCTACTTTATCTTCAACCATCAAGTGTTCTCCTAAGAAATGGCTATGTGTCAACAATAATACTTGGTGGCATGGTTCCGAAATCAGTAACAGATGCCCCCGTTGGCTTTTCAACATCCTGACTAGCAAGCAAGGGATGAACCGCCAATGCCATGGAGCCCTCTTCACTTCCCAACACCAGCATGTTCATCAGTAAACCAGTGGGGCACACTTGGTCAGTGCTAAGCTCTCTTCCAGGTCATAGCAGGGGGTGCGCTGCTCCACGAATAACCATACCCCAGAGACACTCAGAGCTACTGAGCCTTTGTCCAGCAGCCCCACTCATCAGAGCTACTGAGCCTTTGCCCAGCAGCTCCACTGAGGACATTGCTGCAGCCCCAGAACAGGCAAATCCACACATGTCCAAAGTCCTCTGACCAACTAAGGTGACTCCGGTCGAGCCCAAGAGTAGGCTAACCTGCTTTCGTTTTCTCTGATTTCACAGATGGGGACCCCGTTCCACACTGGTGAGGTAGGTCAAATGAGGACTGCTGTTCCAGGAAGAAACCCTGCTACCATCTTGCCTCCAGGTCACCTCCCAGATTACTTTTACCAATGACGGATTTCATCTCTTTCCAAAGGTTTTCAATTGGATTGAGATCAGGACTCAATCCTGGGCAGTTTAAAACAGTCCATTTTTTCCTTATCAATTTTTGTTTTGTAATTCTGGATGTATGTTTTGTATCATTGTCCTGCTGGAGGACTCATGACTCTTGACCCAGACCTAACTTTTTGACACTAAATAGCACATTTCCCTCCAAAATATCTTGGTAGTCCTCTGATGTCATTATTCCTTTAATACATTCCAGGCCTCCAGTTCCTGAGGCAGCAAAATAGCCCCACAACATTATGGAACCTCCACCATATTTAACTGTAGGTAGGATGTCTTTGTTCCTTATAAGCTTCATTTCTTTGCCTGCAATGTATTACTGGTCTGCATAGCCAAAGAGCTCAAGTTTGATTTCATCTGTGTACAGAACATTTTTTCCTAAAGGATTGTGGTTTCTCAAGGTGGGTTTGGGCAAAGATCAGGCATGCCTTTTATGTCTTTCGCCTTCTTTGTTTTGTCTTTTTAGATTGTAAGCTCTTTTGGGCAAGGACTGTCTATTTTTGTCTTTTTTCTGTACAGCGCTGCGTGCATCTGGTAGCACTTCATAAATGCTCAGTAGTAGTAGTAGTAGTAGTATGTCCTACAAACACTGAATTTCACCTTAAAAGAGTTAGAATGCTAATACTATACACTCTCACAAACTTCCTCTAAATCGTTTAAAGAAAGGTTAAACACAAGCTTTACAATGCATAATTTTCAAACATGCAGCTGATACCCACATAATGAACAGAGAAACTATCAGAGTTTTGCTAAGGATTCAACAAACAGGATATACCTGCATAGCTTTAAATCCCAGATTTATCATTCACAGGTCTCATCTGTGCATATATCTACACTACATAAAAAAAACTTATATTGTAACACCTTCATCACAGTATCCATGACATCATGTTTCAGACTTACACGTCTTGCTTCAGAGAATCACTTTCATACAATAACAACTGCATCAAAAAAGAGCTCCTAAACTGATGTAATCCTCCAAACCCAGCGCCAGAATATTAAGATCCCAGCCTTACTGAATACAGGGGTACGTGCTAATCTATTCCAATTAACCACCCATTTCATAAATCATGAACTAGAGAGGTCCACTCAATCTGATTTTTTAAACCAATTGGTTCCAATGATTTCAAACAAAAGATCCATTTTTGCTCTATATAATTTAAGTACCCCAATTTATTCCCCTCCCCCCCCCCCCACGGCAGTCCAGTACCTCTTGATCAATCACTCGCCAATGAAACTGGTTAGCCTGATGTTGGTTGGCCACAAAGTGAGCAACCATAGGTTCATCAAAAACTTAATTAGACAACCTACTATGATGTTCAATCAAGTGTTTGCGAATAGGGTGAATCGTCCACACAGATCTTCGGGCAAGGGGAGATGATCACGTAGACAACATAAGTTAAAAGACAAGAAGCAACATGTTTTGTTGAAAAATGCTCATGGGATATGGGAGGAATCCAGGTGGGGCCTGTAATGGTAGTTTGACACCAATGGTTTGGTTCCCTTCAGCGGAATCCCTTTTCCTCTGCAGCCAATTACTGATATTTCTACCATGTTTATAGGCCATGCAAGGAGGACTGTCCGGGATACTTTGCAAAGCCTGCAGGGTGCACCAATGACATTTAATCAACCCAGCTATTCATGGCGCCATATTAGAGTAAGGAAGTACACATACCATATGATCCTTCTTTTCCTGAGATTCATTCTTAGGTAGCAACAATCACTCCCGATGAGCATATCTAGCATGCTTAAAAGCTTTCTTATTACAACAGATGGATATCCCCGCTCTAACAGCTGGTTCTTAAGATTATTCACCTTTCTCAAAAAATTAGTGAAGGATGTACAGATCCACCGTAAGCGTAAAAATTGCCCAATCGACAAACTCTGCTTCAAATGTTTGGGATGATCACTGGTGAAACACAATAAAGTATTGCATTCCATAGGTTTGCAATACAGTGATGTAACAAGTCCATCTGATGTACTTTGAACTAAAATATCTAAGAACTCAATCTGCTGTGCAGATAATTTCATTGTGAACTTCAAAAACAGATGAGAATCATTGATCCACTGCTCAAAATCTTTTCACTACTGCAAAGAACCATACCATAAGAAAAAATATCATCTAAAAATCTGCACCACAAAAAATATGAACAAAAAAAGAAAAACACATATATGAGTATTTTCAAAATATGTCATGTATAGCATGGCTAATGAAAGTGCAACGGCTGCCCCCATTGCAATGCCATGATGTTGCAAATAAAATCGACCTTCAAAATAGAAATAGTTGTGAGTTAATACTATTTCCAATAACTGAAGCAAAAAGCAGAAACCCGATGAGATTGCTGAGAATTCTCTAATTTCAATCGCACAATCTGCATAAAATCTGCTTGGGGTATAAATGTGTACGATTGTACATCCATAGTCACTAACCAACACTGAAGTATCTACCTGAAAATCAGAGATTAAACACAAAAAATGAGACGTATCCTATTCAAAAGAATGAACCTGTCTGGCCATAGGATTTAAAAATAAATCCAAAAATTTAGATAACGGTTCTAACACCATATTTCTAAGAGAAACAATTGGTCTACTGGAAGATGTAACAAATCTGTGTATTTTAAGGAGCATGTACAGTATATATATGGCATTGTAGGATGTTTCTTAATCATAAATGTGGCTTCTTTTAAAGTCAACATCTTAGATTCAATTGCTTCCTGCACTGCCTTCAAAATACACTGTTGAATATCCTCCAACAGATTATGCAACAATAAAGAGTAACACTCCCAATTGAGCATATACCTCTGTCCGATATTGATCAATGGATTGAGTTTCAGTACTGCTCCCCCTTATCTGCATGCAATATGATCAATGACTCATCCTCATGTAAAGAATGTAATGCCTGTCTCTCACAGGCAGATATATTAGATCTCCATCTATCTGGGGTGGAGCTCTCTAGTTCTTCAAGATCTTGCAAAATCAGATCATGAAAAGTAGCAATTGCAGGAGGAGGTAAACCATGGGGTGACCAAGTAGATAAAGGACGAACCAAATCACCTGATACACAATTTTGACCAAAAAACAAATTATCCCGTAGCTATAACTTACATATAAATGCATGTATGGCGACCCTGACAGCAAAGGGGTCATATAATACTGTAGGAATGAAATTCAGACCATGATTTAAAGCCAAGCATTGCTTCAAAGTCAGTTGTTTACTAGAAATATTTATAATGCCTGATTCTGACGAGTTTTGAGTCCTGAGATATCCATTTGGACCTTCCTCTGCCTCTGCCTCAACCTCGACGAGGCCAGCGTTGGCCCAAAAATCCCCATGATTATGATTCTCACTCAGGCACCAGATATTCAGGATCTAACTCATCAGAAGATAAATTAAAGATCATATTCTTCTTCTGATCAATTGATCCCCCCACCAAGCCAGTCCAGTATACTTGAACAATCACTTGCCAGTGAAACTAGTTAGCCTGATGTTGATTGGCCACAAAGTGAACAACCATAGGTGCCATCAAAACCTGATTAGACAACCTACTATGATGTTCACTCAAGCATTTGCGAATAGGGCGAATCGTCCGCCCCACATACATCTTTGGGCAAGGGCAGATGATCACATAGATAACATAAGTTGAAAGCTAAGTAACATGTCTTGTTGAAAAAATTTATAATATGGGTGGTTAATTGCAATAGATTAGCACGTACACCTGTATTAAGTAAGGCTGGGATCTTTATATTCTGGCATTAGGTTTGAAGGAGTACATCAGCTTAGGAGCTGTATTTTGATGCAGTTATTGTATGAAAGTGATTCTCTGAAGCAAGACGTGTAAGTCTGAAACATGGATGTCATGTCGGATGCCGTGGTGAAGGTGTTACAATATACGTTTTGTTATGTATTTATTTTATTTTATTTTTTATTTATTTTATTTATAGACTCTTATATACCGCACTATTAGGCATCAGCGCGGTTCACAAAAAACAGTGAGATACACAATTCAACAGTACTTTGTGTTTACAGATTGTATTGTATTGTATTGTAGATATACGCACAGATGAAACCTGTGAGTGATAAAGCTGGGATTTAAAGTTATGCAGATATATCCTGTTTGTTGAATCCTTAGCAAAACTCTAATGGTTTCTCTGTTTGTTATGTGGGTAACAGCTGCATGTTTGAAAATTATGCATTGTAAAGCTGTGTTTAGCCTTTCTTTAAAAGATTTACAGTAGAGGGAGTTTGTGAAAGTGTATAATAATCATGTCCTGGCAATGTCCCAGTTTTTTTTACTACTTTCTATTTTCTTTTTTAATTGGTCTTGTTTATTTGATTCTTTTATGTGTCAAATATGTGTGCATCTATAGTCCAAAGCCACTTTTTTTTTTGAGGAACTGGGCATTAAGGAGTTGAACTGCAAGGGTGCCAATAATATTGACCACAACTGCACACACATAGGGGTATGTTTACTAAACTGCGTTAGTGCAAATCGCGTTAGGAGCCGCGTTAGTGAAAGGAAAGCCAAAAAAGGACATGGGCGGGACATCGTAACGACTAACGCGCGTTCCAAAAACTAACGAGCGTTACAGGGCGCCGTGGCACATTAATCATATGAAGGCGTACAGACACAAATCATTGAAACAGAGCTGTAGCACAATGGTTAGTGTACTCACCGCTGTTACAGGCAGCATGGGTTCAAGTTCCCAGTGTGCCTAACGCAGAATGCTGTCCCAGGCAGCACCCTGTACATTACATAGGGAATGAGGAGGCATGTTTTTCTTTACATTCAGTAGTTGTTAGTGAAACACACTCTCGCAGTGCGCATAGCCATTTACGTTGGTGCGTGCGTTGTTACGGGCGTAGGTATGTGCATTGGTACGTGCGTACAATCGTGCGTGGGTACGTGTGTTTTTACCAGCGTGGGCACCTTATAGTACAGACACTTTAGGGTGTCTTGCACCTATGCACTATGCTAGCAGATGTACGTGTGATGGCCTATGGTTTATCAGAGCCTGAGAGCAGGCGCTGGATCTTCCCAGGGTTGGATTGTGCCAGTCACACCCATGATGCACTGCACATGCAAATCAGCTGTCCACAGATACACACCATGGGGAATACACCCCCACAGCACCTCGGCCTGGTAGGGGGAAGTGACCATGTGCACCCCCACAGCACCTCGGCCTGGTAGGGGGAAGTGACCATGTGCACCCCCACAGCACCTCGGCCTGGAAGGGGGTAATGACCGTGTGTTGTACTGGCACAGAGTAGCTACACACCGTCACATTGTGCGGGTACTGTGCTCACCCTGAGGGTGCAGTGAGGCGCCCAGCACCAGGTCCACAGCACCGTCCATGGCATAGGTCCAAAGCAGTGTTAATGTGTGAGATAGGTAGTTTCTGCACAAACACCTTGCAGTCAGGCGTAGCCCCCATGGACTCCCCAGGTGGCCCATGTAACTCCCCCCCCCCCCCCCAGTGCCTCCCAACAATAGATCCACCTCCTACCTCTCTGCAAAGGTGGCAGTAGAGAGGAACATCAACCCCAGTTCTGGTGAGGAACAGACACCCCACAGGGCAGGCACCACAGCTCTGTACACAGACAGACATCAGGCCTGGATATGGTAAGCTGCACCCCACCACTACCTGATATACTCCTGCAGCAAGCCATCAGCCACTGCACCCTGCAAGCAACATACCAAGACACATACCAGCTGCAAACAGTCTGCTAGCTAATCCATAATGCATGTGCCCAGTGGATATGCATGCACCCAGAACTGGGATGTCAGCATACACAGCAAGCAGACAAATCAGTGACTGGGCCCCAAAAGGAAACCCATATCTATCACATGAGAGAAATACTATATAGCACTATGGGGGTGCCTAGCCATGCTGTGGTCACTGCACAGTCATGGTGAGAGTGATCTCTCAGCAGGACATACTGAGGTCACCCTGTCTGTGTAGGTGGTGGCCGGGCACTAAAATGTGCCTGTCACTGCCCTATGCCCTGTGCAGATGCACCCTGGCCAGGCCACCCTGTCCGGCCTATACCCATGGTACCTTGCTCCTCATTATGCACATTGGCAGCTAAATACTGGCAACATTGCTGGCAGTGTGGGCTGTGGAAGGTGTTTGCAGCCACCACACACTGCCAGCATTGTGCAACTATAGAGGTGTTCAGCAGCCATACCCACCACACCAGTCCTGGGCACAGTTCAGGCATGGATATTGTACGCAAGACTGTTGGGGGTCACTCCCCATGGTGGTACGCACTGTCAGAGACCAGACCTGCAGCACACACCACAGACAGCAGAATGATTGTTATGGTGGAGCTCACTGAGCAAACTGTGCTTAATGTAGGAATTGATATCTGCCAGTTATCACAGGAAACATTTGATAGCTGTGTACCATATACCCAGGTGTAGGGTGGCATTGCTAAGGTATGCAACTGCTAGTATTGGGAGATACAGGCAGGGCCCAATGTCCTGCTTCTCCAGGAGGCATTGGCCAATGGGGCCTGTGGGTGTGTCTGGCCCTGTTGGCTGCTGCTTTACGGCAGAGTTCCCCAACTCCAGTCCTGGTGTTCCAAACCTGTTCGGGTTTTCATGCTGTCCCTCATAAATATGCATGAGCTACATCTGCATACCATGGGGGTGGTGCATAGATATGCAGCACAGGCATCTTTATTAGAGGCAGCATGGAACCTGAATGGTGTGGGACCCTCCAGGATTGCAATTGCGAGACTCTGCTCTGGGTAATGCACCTGTTTCTGATGTCTGTGTTTGGTGTGGTATAATATAGGCGTATTAACCATGCGTATGTTCTCTGCAATAAAGGGGTGTCTTTCCTATCACTGTTTAGTGGTGGGTAAAACTATGGGGACTGGGTTGGCAGGAGCCCCAGCTGGGTTTGAACCTGTGATCCTCTGGTCTTACAGGCACTGGCTGTGTCTGTTGCACCACACTGTGGCCACAGAGATGGTGCAGTCCCTGGAGTTAGTTAAAGCGGCCTGACGAGTCAGAAACCCTGCTCTGCACAGGTTTACTGTGGGCTCATTTACCTTGTATGGAGACAAAGGTGCACATAAACCTCAAAACAGACCTCAAAAAAAGGGGCAAACACCCATAACCAAGCTGGGCAACAATGATATCATTGGGCAACATTACACACCACTCCCAGGAAAGCTCCATCACAATGAAATGATCTTTGAAAGGGTCTACGGAGCGTAGACCCTTCCAAACATCATTTCTTTCTTTGGTGCTTTCCAGGGAGTGTTGATCATTGTTGCCCATTGCTATCACTGTTGCCCAGATGAATTGTGCTTTTTACAATGTTTCTTGTGGTCATTCTTATGGTTTTATGTGAACTTTTGGTCTTTGCACATGTATCACACTGCTCACGTTTTGT
Organism: Ichthyophis bannanicus; assembly: GCA_033557465.1. Lineage (NCBI taxonomy): Eukaryota > Metazoa > Chordata > Amphibia > Gymnophiona > Ichthyophiidae > Ichthyophis > Ichthyophis bannanicus. The sequence goes on along the minus strand of CM066033.1, from coordinate 950,790,230 downwards.
AGGTTTCCCCGGTTTTGCAGTACATTGCTGACGGAAATGGTTTCTCTTCCCTTTAATTTGCCTTTAACGACAGGTTTTCATTCGCGTTGGAATTGAGCTCAGAAATTCAGCGCGTTAGTATGAGGGGGGCCTCTCCCCGCCCACTCTCCGCCCATTGACCCCTTCTCTCTGCCCACTCTCCACCTTCTGCGCTGTTTTAACGCGCTGCAGAGGTTTACGATCGTTAACTGCGGTTAACGCACGTAAAGTACGTTTAACGATCGTTAGCACGTCAGAACGCGCGTTCGGACATGCGAACGATCGTTAAACGTACTTTATGCGCGTTAATCACGATTATTCCACTTCAGTAAACATCCCCCATAGTATGACGCAAGTCAAAATTAAATGGATCTCCCCAGTTTATTTATTTGTATAATTATTGCATCAAATTTGTTCCCTTTTGCAAATCCTGTTTGAGACAGATTATGGAAACCTTCCCCCCTTTTAAATCAAATAGTATGAGTGAGAGATCTCTCCTTTGCCCCCTCACCGTCTATGCAGCAGCCCGATCCCTTAATTGCTGGCCCACACCTCTCAGTCTGCTGATCCACTAATAATTGCAGTAATTCAAGACTGCAAGGCATAGCATTGAAGTATGTAGAAATGACTGAACTGGAAAATAACAATTTGGATCAATAGGTCACTTCAGAATGAGACACTAAGCCACTTCTTTGGAGGACAACCCCAACCTTATATATCTACATGCCATCTGTGCCGGAGGAAATATTTCTGAAAGAAAATAAGATAACTATCCAATTGCTGATGAGTCAAGTGAAATACACAGAGAGAGAAAAAGGCAGACTGGAAAGGCCAACCACCATCTACAACGAGGACGGGTTTTGGAACAATTTGCAGGGATAAACTGCTTCCCAGCAAATTGCCCTCAGAGCACATGAAATTATGTGCAGGCTTCTGGGCAGATATTCTTTTACCAGGTTAAATGGCCCTTCAGTGAAGGTGTTTAAGTCAGGGGAGGAAAGCAGTGTATGGACTCAACATTTTCACAACTATCCAGGCTCAAGGACCTTCACAAATAACAGACGCAATTAGCCAAGATGTTGTCTCTTGCCATAAAGCCCCACATGTGCATGTCAACCTATGATAAATATGTAGATGCAGTGATACGGAGCTCTTCACTCATTGCGATGGTATTTATTAACATGCTTTAAATCTACTAACAGCCCATTCCCTGGATATATCTACTGCTTAAACAGGACCACTTTTACTGATGGGCAAAAAGGCCAGTTGCTCCAGACCCCTGCCTAATAGGGGCCCCAGTGCCAGGTAAATTCAGTCCCGACTTCCTCCTTCCTCCGAGCACAGGCTACTGAATCTGTTGTCACTGTACTGTATCTGCCTGCTCCCACCTCCCACTGTTGCTTCCTTCCTCCTTCATATTCACACTGCTCAGGTTTGGCAGCACTATTGTCTGTGTTGTATCTTTTATGAGTCACCAGCATGCTGCAGCAGCCCCATAAGCAAGCCAAGCCCTTCCTCCTGTTCTGCATCCAAACAAAAACCAAAGCACTGACCAAGAGCACTATGGGAAGAGAAATGGGGGAGGGGAGAGAGGCAGTGGCAGGCACTCTGCATTAACACAGGCCTTCTCGTGCCTGCCTAGGCTTGCTCTGCCTCTGCACTGGACTTGCGTGAGTGTGCTGCGCTGTGCAATACGGCACATCCCTTGGCTTCCTTGCATGGGAGAACCAACAAATAATGCCACATGAAGCAAGCACAGATCTGGGCATGTGACTGAGAAAGCATGGAGTTGTGGCTGGTGGGCCAGGTTATGAGTATCCATGGGTGCCTGTGGTAGACAGCAGCAATGCAGATGACCAAATGCAAGCAGAGGCAGAGTGTGAGTGAGTGTGCAGTCAGCTAGGTATCAGCAGAGGCAGAGTGTGAGTGATTGTGCAGTCAGCTGGGTGTGAGCAGAGGCAGAGTGTGACTGAGTGTGCAGTCAGTTGGTTGACTGCAGAGGCAGAGTGTCAGTGAGTGTGCGGTCAGTCAGGTATCAGCAGAGGCAGTGAGAGTGAGTGTGCAGTCAGTCAGGTATCAGTAGAGGCAGAGTTCGAGTGATTGTGCACTCAGTCAGGTATCAGCAGAGGTAGAGTGTGAGTGACTGTGCAGTCAGCCAGGTATCAGCAGAGGCAGAGTGTGAGTGACGTGCAGTCAGCCGGGTATCAGCAGAGGCAGAGTGTGAGTGACTGTGCAGTCAGCCAGGTATCAGCAGAGGCAGAGTGTGAGTGACGTGCAGTCAGCCGGGTATCAGCAGAGGCAGAGTGTGAGTGACTGTGCAGTCAGCCAGGTATCAGCAGAGGCAGTGTGAGTTTGTGATTGCAGTCAGTAAATCAATCAGTGAGACAACAAACCTAGTCAAGCTTAGAAACAATTGATTCGTTCCAGTCGGGCCTCCCTCTTACTGAGTGGTTGCTGCTGTGGCCTGAAACCCTAAACAGGTGTGCACATACCTACAGGAAATAATTGCCAATGGCTTCAAAAATACAAATGTGGGCATCTGCATCAGCTCTAGTGTTCACACTGCAATGTAAGCATGTGTTTTGCCGCTGTCACTTGGTTTTATAAAAAGAAGTAGATGCCTACTTGTCTTTATAAAACAGGCTTGACATAGGCATCTTCAGACATGCTTTAACTAGATGCCTCCTATATAATTTCCCTCCCAATGTGCAAACTTTTTTTGGGGGTGTGGAGGGAATCTTTTTTGGGAATGTCTTCCTTGAAAAACCTAACCTGAGCCCTTCCTGCTGTGTTGGGTCAGATATAAAATCACAGTTAAATGCCCAGGTCTGGATTGGGCAAATTTTGGGCATGCAGAGAGAGATTGGCAGAGAGAGGGGCAGAGGAGGAGCAAGAGAGGGAGAGACGTTAGGTGGGGAGTATTGAGCAGGGAGCTATGTGAAAAAAAAGACCTTAGAAGAGGGCAGTTGGACTTATGGATTGGGTAGGGGTGGTGAGGGATCCTCTTGACATATTCTGTTGGGGCAGTTTCTCCAAATGGATGAGTTTCTCACATACCATGACGGTCATGAACCTCAGTGCTAATGCTTGGCATAGTACTTGCATCGTGCCAAGAAGTCTCCCTCTGGAGTTCATAAGATGTTATATGGAAGGGTAATTTATCACAGTGTGCTCAGAAATTCCTCTAATTAAGCCTGTGGCATCCAACACAATGGGAAATAACTTGGTATCTTTCTGCCACTTTTTCTTGGTCTCCGACTGCATTTCTTGGTACTTGAAGATTTTCTCCCTTGCAACGTGATTCGCTGACATTTCTACAATCAATGCCGTTCTAGTGTTTTTCTCCTTTATCACTATATCTGCCTTCCTCACATCCAGCTCTTTATCCATCAGAATGGGAGTATCCCAGATGATCATAACCTCTTCATTCTCTGTAATTCTTTTAGGGTCATGATCCCAATGATTTTCAGGCACAGTGGTGCTATAGTGTTTACAGATTTTCCAGTGAATGAGGAGTGCTACTTTATTGTACCTTTCTGTATAGAAATGTTCTGTCATCAGAACTTCACAGCTATTAGCAGAGGCAGAGTGTGAGTTGAGGTGAGTCACTGTTCCTGCTCTTTCTCACAGAACTGACATATGTCTGTTTGCTATTTTTTTTCAATGCTTGCTGTAAACCATTTCATCTGTAATCCGCTGTCCTGGGTTACAGCTATCAACCTCTCATCCTTCAGTTTCAGTTCACCTTTCCTTAACCATTAATGTGTCCGTTCTTGACTGACAAAGGGTTTCTGGAGTAACACTATGGGGTATATTTACTAAACTGCAGTAATGTTATTCATGTTAGGTTCCGCGGTAAAGGTACAGATGCCCATATAAAGGCGTGGGCGTTGCATCATTACAGCAAGCTGTAGCAGCTAATGCGCGTTACAAGGCACCTTAGACTAATGCACGTTACAAGGCGCCTTAGACTAATGAGCGTTACAAGGCGCCTCGTAAGGCACCTTGCAAGGCACCTTGTAAGGCGCCTTGTAAGGTGCCACGTAAGGTGCCTAGTAAGGTGCCCTGTAAGGTGCCTCATAAGGCGCCCTATAGGGCCTCCTAGGCTAAGCGCCATATTAGGCACCCTTGGACAAGGCACCGCAGAAGACACCCTGGGCTATGGAACCATAGGTTAAGGAGGCCTAACAAGGTTATGGTGTCCTAGGTTAGTGTGCCCTAGGGACTGCAAGGTGCCTCAGGATGACATGCATGACCTGTGCGGAACAGAGACAGATGTAGCCCTAACACTAGATAGGAAAAAGAAAACCTAACCTATTATAATACGACCTGCTACAAAATAAATTATTTTTTGTCGGAGCTGACCGTGGGAAGGTCGAAAGGAAAAACGACCCTCACCAGGCGGGTAGCTACTTTTATTATTTATTACGGTTCTTCACCAAATTTAAAAGTTCAACAAACAAGAGTAAGTAAAAAACTTATCTCAATCCCAAAGTGCTGATTTCAGAAGCCTTCCACACGACGCGCACGTTTCGGGCTCCTTCGCCCTGTTTCAAGTGCAATATCCACAAGTATTAAATTGTCAGCAATCATCAAGAAAAAACGCCGTCTGTTGCAGCTCAGGCACAACAGACGGCGTTTTTCCTGGAATGATTTTTTCTGAGTGTAAATATGTGCGTACTTCTACTATGAAACTCTTACAAAGTCCATCGATTGAAGAGCCCATCAAGCCCAGGATACTGGCTGATTAAAGTGACTGGCCGTTGCTGCTTTAACTCTGACCCAGATACTCAATGCCAGGGGTCATATCCAGCCACTAGCACTGAATGTCTGGTGTGCCCTTATATTCAGCCCGGTTAGGTAAAGTTAGGCCAGCTATTAAATGGAACGTGTACAACATGATCTGTTGGGTGTCAGCGAACTGAAATGGACTGGCATGGGGCACTTTGCATTACATGATCACATGGTCTACTATGCTGGAAATGAAAGACAAAGAAGAAATGGTGTTGCATTTATAATAAAGAAGAAACTTGCAAGAACTGTAATGAAATACAATGCAGTCAGCGAATGCTTAATCTCTATTTGTCTACGAGGAATGCCTATCAACACTCTACCTCTGCTGATACCTGACTGAGTGCACAATCACTCGAACTCTGCCTCTACTGATACCTGACTGACTGCACACTCACTCTCACTGCCTCTGCTGATACCTGACTGACCGCACACTCACTGATACTCTGCCTCTGCAGTCAACCAACTGACTGCACACTCAGTCACACTCTGCCTCTGCTGACACCCAGCTGACTGCACAATCACTCACACTCTGCCTCTGCTGATACCTAGCTGACTGCACACTCACTCACACTCTGCCTCTGCTTGCATTTGGTCATCTGCATTGCTGCTGTCTACCACAGGCACCCATGGATACTCATAACCTGGCCCACCAGCCACAACTCCATGCTTTCTCAGTCACATGCCCAGATCTGTGCTTGCTTCATGTGGCATTATTTGTTGGTTCTCCCATGCAAGGAAGCCAAGGGATGTGCCGTATTGCACAGCGCAGCACACTCACGCAAGTCCAGTGCAGAGGCAGAGCAAGCCTAGGCAGGCACGAGAAGGCCTGTGTTAATGCAGAGTGCCTGCCACTGCCTCTCTCCCCTCCCCCATTTCTCTTCCCATAGTGCTCTTGGTCAGTGCTTTGGTTTTTGTTTGGATGTAGAACAGGAGGAAGGGCTTGGCTTGCTTATGGGGCTGCTGCAGCATGCTGGTGACTCATAAAAGACACAACACAGACAATAGCGCAGCCAAACCTGAGCAGTGTGAATATGAAGGAGGAAGGAAGCAACAGTGGGAGGTGGGAGCAGGCAGATACAGTACAGTGACAACAGATTCAGTAGCCTGTGCTCGGAGGAAGGAGGAAGTCGGGACTGAATTTACCTGGCACTGGGGCCCCTATTAGGCAGGGGTCTGGAGCAACTGGCCTTTTTGCCCATCAGTAAAAGTGGTCCTGTTTAAGCAGTAGATATATCCAGGGAATGGGCTGTTAGTAGATTTAAAGCATGTTAATAAATACCATCGCAATGAGTGAAGAGCTCCGTATCACTGCATCTACATATTTATCATAGGTTGACATGCACATGTGGGGCTTTATGGCAAGAGACAACATCTTGGCTAATTGCGTCTGTTATTTGTGAAGGTCCTTGAGCGGGAAAAAAATAACATGGATAGTTGTGAAAATGTTGAGTCCATACACTGCTTTCCTCCCCTGACTTAAACACCTTCACTGAAGGGCCATTTAGGTAGAGTGTGAGTGACTGTGCAGTCAGCCAGGTATCAGCAGAGGCAGAGTGTGAGTGACGTGCAGTCAGCCGGGTATCAGCAGAGGCAGAGTGTGAGTGACTGTGCAGTCAGCCAGGTATCAGCAGAGGCAGTGTGAGTTTGTGATTGCAGTCAGTAAATCAATCAGTGAGACAACTCAGAAAACTACTACACATAACAACAACCCAGAACAAAAGATCAAAATGTGAAAACACTGTATTCTTATCAAATATCAAATCTTGTTGTAACCTATTCAATGTATATATAATTATGTATAATTATTTAGATAGTTATTCCCCAGTTCACACCCAGTTGATTTTCCCTGTTATCTGTAAACCTAGATCAGTCATGTACTGACAGGTATGTTGTTGTTCAATGTAAACCGCACTGATGATGAATAGTGCGGTATATAAAAAATGTTAAATAAATAAATAAATAAATAAACAAACCTAGTCAAGCTTAGAAACAATTGATTCATTCCAATCGGGCCTCCCTCTTACTGAGTGGTTGCTGCTGTGGCCTGAAACCCTAAACAGGTGTGCACATACCTACAGGAAATAATTGCCAATGGCATCTGTCCAGTTGCCCATTCCGACATGCCCGCCCTGCTGTTGTGGAACATGTGCACCCCATAGGAAACCTGTCCAATGGAGAGGGAAACCCTGATGAGCGCAATTGCACTTTAGGATCATTCACCTTGTATGGGGACGGAGCGTAGACCCTTCCAAAATTCATATCTTTTTTTTTGGAGCTTTCTCAGGAGTGCTTTTTGATGTTTCCCATTAATATCACTATTGCCCAGCTTGTTTATGTTTTTTTATATTTTGTTGGGGTCATTTTCAATGTTTCTTTGCACTTTTGTTCCATGCACATGTATCACACATCACTTTTTTGTAGCTTTCCCTGGTTTTGCTGTACATTGCTGACAGAAATGGTTTCTCTGCCCTTTAAATCAGCTCTAATGCCAGGTTTTCACTGGCGTTAGTTTTGAGCCTCGGATTTCACATCGTTAGTGTGCGGGGAGCCTCTCCCCTCCCACTCTCCACCCATTGACCCCTTCTCTCCGCCCCTGGGGAGCCTTCCTCTGCCCTCCGGGAGCCTTTCCCCGCCTTCAGCGCTCATTTGCGCCGATGCGCGCGTTAACGCGCGCTAAGGTACCTGAGCGCCTGATAAAGCACCATTAACGCACGTTAAGGTACCTTAACGCGCGCTAACGTCACAGAGCGCACATTAAGAAGGTTTAGTAAACATACCCCTAAGAGTCATAATAATAAAATAGAAGCAGAAAATCACAGATCAGCAGCAAAAGTCTAGTTAAACAGTCATATTTTGACACTTACATGAAAGGTAGATAAGCATATGCTAATTAAGCTCCCTTGGGACTAGAATTCCAAAACTATGACCAGTTTGAGGTCTGACCAGTGATGGAGTGCAAGGAGCCTCTTGGGAAGATCTTCAAATTCCTTGCCATGCTTCAGACAGTGCTCCTTTATACAGGCTGTACCAAGACCATTCACAGGGTCATTCATTAACAGCTAATGTGCTGTGACACCAGTAACATACCTTATTTACCACAGGGTCAATGTTATGCAATCTTAAGGGCATCATTCATGAACAGGATGTGCAAATGCCAATAACTCATGTTACTTACCACAGGGACCATTTTATGCAAAGGGTGCTATGGTAAATAATGCATCTTAATGGCATTTGCACACACTGTTTGTGAATGATCCCCATCAGGCTGCAAAGTGAGGACCAAATTCAGCACACCAGGGTAACCAATGGAGATCAGAAAGAAGAGCAATATGATCTCATAAACCGCAGCCCAAAGCCTCTCCAGCTGCTGTATTCTGTACCTGTTGGAACCTGTATCTTGCCTGAGCAGGAAGCCCAACGTTGACAGAGTAGCAACAATCCATGCAAGATTTGAAATTGGTACTAGATAAATAGGATAAAAATGCACCGCCATGCAAACTTCTGAACTACAATTTATTTATTGTTTTGAAGTTTTCCAACAATACTAATTCTAGTTTCCTTCAAGCTCTGGCAGGTACTCATAATCCTGTACCACAACCAAAGCCTCTGCCTTCTGTGCAGCAGCTACGCTTCACGGATCATATGCTACAGTATATTATCTGGCTGGTGAAGTATGGGATGGGGGAAACCTTGCTGAATTAGAAATGTATTCATTTGTCTGAGAATCCACCAGGTGGCAGCATTGACAGGGAAGAATCAGAAGCTCCTTCTAAAATCATATTCAGCAATACTGAAAACCATCTTCAAATAACACATTGAACACCATGTTGGCTGGTACCAACTTCAAAAGATGCAGTGCCTACTGTGTACTGGGTAGTTTGTCGTACCAAACCTGTGCTAGCCATACTTTAGTGGTAATGAAATGCTGTGTCCAGACAGCTAAGATTTACAGTGCTGACTCTCAGGGAGACATGGTGTGGGGGTGGATAACAGCATGCTTTACTCTACATGACGTCCAGAGTAATATGCTGAAAATAACAGTATATCTAAGCTAGGAATACCACTGTCTATCTGGTTTTCAGGTTATCCAAAATGAATATGCCTGAGATAAATTTGGAGGAGTAGCCTAGTGATTAGAGCAACTGCCTAATACCCAGAAGATCAAGGGTTCAATTCCCACTGGCACTCCTTGTGGCCTTAGGCAAATTGCTTTAACCAGCATTGCCTTGGGAGAAAAGACCTGGCAACCTACTTCTGATGATACATTGCCAAGAAAACCCTAGAGGCAGCTGGGGTGCCAGGAATAGCCACTGACTTGACTACACTAAAAAAAACTGCTTGCATTGCATACCTAGGGGTATGTTTACTAAACCGTCTTAACGTAGCAGTGGCGATGTTATCGCATGATATCATTGCACGATAACATCATGTATCGTGCGATAACGTCTCCGGCGGCGGTGAGGTGTGCAGAGGGAGGAGAAAGGCACCCCAGAGGGTGGAGTAAGGCTCCCCAGGGGCAGAGAGAAGGGGTCAGTGGGTGGGGAGTGGATCTATGCACACTAACGCTGTGAAATAAAGCTCTGCAAATTAGCGCCAGTGAAAACCTTGCGCTAGGCACATTTGCAGGACAGAGAAACCATTTCAGTCAGCAATGTACAGCAAAGGCAGGGAAACCCAGAAAAGTGATAATAGTGATACATGTGCAGGATCCAAAAAGGCAAATAAACATAGAAAATGACAAGAACCACATCTGAAATCCCAATAACCAAGCTGGCCAATAGTGATATTAATGATAAACATAAAGTAACACTACTGACAAAGCGTAAAAAGGAAGATATCATGTTTGGAAGGGTCTATGCTCTGTCCCCCTACAAAGTGAATGATCCCACATTGAAATAGCGGTGATCAGGGTTGTTGTCATTTATATTGGGCAGGTTTGTTATGGCGTGCACATGTGCAGCAACAGCAGAGTGGGCATGTAGGAAACGGCAACTGTACTGATGCAGTAAATGGGATACAGGGGGCTGCAGGCGGCACATGCTATGGTCCAGCTGGGGCACAGTGCGGACTAGGCAGATGCCTAGGTGGCACATAGGAATGCCGAAACTGTAAAGCAGCAAGACAGCAACTGACAAGGGTACAACATGGGCATGAGTGTGTGTCCCACAGTGTCACAGGGGATATTACCCAGCAGGTACACCCAAGGGTACATAACATTGGCAGGCAGTGCCGGGGGGAAGCACGCATGTCCATGTAGGCACCCCTACCTGACAACCCACACCATAGACAGCTGCCTACCGGCACACTGGATGGCCTGGGACTGCGCACTACCAGCACCACCGGCAGAAGGACATGTCATCATGGTGGCGGAAGAGTGCTGGTGGTGGAGGGGGCAGTGGCATCTGCCCACACCAGACCACAGCCAAGCCCCGTTTAGGTGGGTGCCATGCACGGCAGCAGACAAGGTCTGCCTGACATCAGTCATGGTATTCCCAGGGAATGACCTACCCCTGTGGCAACAGTTTGGTGTAGTGCACACACAGCCAGTGTACTCAGGGGCAGGAGGTCACAGATTCAAGTCCCAGCTGTGGCTCCTGCCAACCTTGTCCCTATATTTTACCCAGTACTAAACGGTGGTAATAAAGATGGAACCTTTATTGCAGATAGAATAAACATGCCTGAAATGCCTATATTTTACCCTACAGAGCACAGACACCATAAACATGTGCAATCCCTAGAGCAGAGTTTCCAAACTCCAGTCCTGGAGGGCCAAACACCATTCAGGTTTCATGCTGCCCCTAATAAATATGCCTGTGCTGCATTTGTATGCACCACCCCCATTGTATGCAAATATATCTCATGCATATTCACTAGGAACAGCATGAAAACCTGAACAGTGTTTGGCCCACCAGGACCGGAGTTGGGAGCCTCTGCCCTAGAGCAGTGGCCAACAGGGGCACACCCACCCACACCCACAGGCTCCACTATCCAAAGCCTCATGGAGAGTCAGGCTGTTGGGCCCTGCATGAAGCAGCATCTCCCAATACTGGCGCCTGCATACCTTAGCAATGCCGTCCTAAACTTGGGAACACGTTCCACATATATCAAAAGGTTGCTATGATTAATGTCAGCTAACAAATCCTAAGTTAAACACGATTTGTTGATGGAGATTCATCATAGCAACCTTTCTGATATCTGTGGAATGTGTTTCAGTTAGTGCTTCTGATGGTGTTTACCACCCCGGGGAGTGACACCAACAGTATTGCGTACCATAGCAATGCCCACACTGTGCCCAGGACTGATGAGGCAGCCAGAGCTGCCACAAACCTCCATATTTGCACAATGCTGGCATAGGTGTGGGAGTGTGTGTATGTCTATCCAGTGTGTTGTGGCTGCCCAAACCTTACTGAGCCCACACTGCTTGCACTGTTTCCAGTGTTAGCCTGCCAATGTGCATAATGAAGAGCAAGGTACTGTGGGTATGGCCCGGACAGGGTGGCCTGGGCAGGATGCATCTGCACAGGGTATAGGGCAATTGCTGGGACATTGTAGTGCCCGACCACCACCTGCACGGACAGGGTGGCCACAGCATATCATGCTGGGAGGTCACTCTCACCCTGACTGAGCAGTGACCACGGCATGGCTAGGTTCCCCCATAGTGCTATGCAGCACTTCTCTTAAGTAATATTTATTGGTTCTTTTTTTGGGGGGGCCCAATCGCTGACATATCTGTTTGGTGTGTGTGTGCTCACATCCCATTTTTGGGTGCACACAGTTTCTCCAGGGACATGCACTATGTACTAACTAGCAGACTGTCTGCAGTTAGCATGTACGAGTATATGGCTGGAACACCTTGCAGGGTGCAGTGGGTGGATAATGACTGTGCTCTCTGCTGGTGAATGTCAGATAGTGGTGGGGGACAGCTGAGCTTCTCCAGCTTTCTGCCTGTCAGCCATTGCCTTATGTGATGCATATAGATCTGCATCGACTGCACTGTAGGGTGCCTGTTCCCCAGCAGGACTGGGGTTGATGGTCCTCTCTACTGCCACCTTTTCAGAGATGTACAATGTGGATCTGTTGGTAGAAAATCCTGTCCCCACACCCTGAGCCACAGAGAGTGGATTGGGTGGTGCTACATAATCACCTTTTGGGTCCAAACACCCCCAGTTTCATCTATAACATGTGACCATGACACTCACACAGGATATGCATTATTCTGGGTATATCACAGTCCACAAGGACCAGATGTGACTACGAAACACAGATGCATTCTAGGTGTGTCTGCAAGGACCACCTATCATACACTAGCACTGATGGGGACCTGCAGTACAGCCTATCTCACCCAAGCCAGGTGCTGCGGACCTGGTGCTGGGTGCCCCACCTCACCCTCAGGGTGAGCACAGGACCCACCCAATGTCACGGTCTGTAGCTACTCTGTGCCAGTAACACACACGGTCGGTTCCCCCTACCAGGCCTAGGTGCTGTGGGGGTGCATACCCCATTATGTGATCAGCTGTAGACTGCTGATCTGCATGTGCAGTGCATCATGGGTACAGGTGGGTTTGCCCTCTCCTGATAACCACAGCAGACAGTTTGTGTGGTGACCTGCAGTCTTTCTGTAGCCAGCCAGCAGTGTGGTAGCAGCTATTGAGATGTAGCCTACTGGTTACACCAATGACTGTGGAGGCTGAGGTCATGGGTTCAATCCCACAGTGGTGTAATCTAAAAAGGCTGTCTGAGGCATTTTCTTTTCATTTAAATCAGTGCTGACAACAGAAACACCCTCACAGTGCTGTAGCCTAAGGTGCCTCATAGGTACCCTATAGCAGTGTTTCCCAACCCAGTCCTATGGGGCACACCGGCCAGTCAGGTTTTCGGGATATCCCTAATGACTATGCATGAGATATATATGCATTAGAGATATCCTGCCAACCTGACTGGTTTGTGGCCCTCCAGGGCTGGATTTGGAGACCCCTGCCTAACACCTCTGTCATCTAAGATTGTGAGTGGGCAAGGTGCAGATGTCCAAGACATCAAAAAGGTATATAGAATGTGTCACATTCCTCCTCACTTCTCACCACCACCAAAATATTGTCTATTAGACAACGTTTTGGTGGTGGTGAGAATCGAGGAGGAATGTGTCACATTCTATATACCCTTTCGATGTCTAGGACATCTGCTCCTTGCCCACTCACAATCTTAAATGACAGAGGTGTAAGGCAGGGGTCTCCAAATCCAGCCCTGGAGGGCCACAAACCAGTCAGGTTGGCAGGATATCTCTAATGCATATATATCTCATGCATAGTCATTAGGGATATCCCGAAAACCTGACTGGCCGGTGTGCCCCATAGGACTGGGTTGGGAAACACTGCCCTATAGGGTGCTCTGTAAGGTGCCCTGTACAGCGCCATATAGGGCACATTATAGGGTGCCTTGGCAGACAGGGCACCTTATAATGTGACCTATGGGGCACCTTATGAGACACCTTAGGTTACGGCAATGTGAGGGTGTTTTTGCTGGCAGCACTGATTTAAATTAAAAGAAAATGCCTCAGACAGCCTTTTTAGATTACACCATTGCAGGGTCAAACCCATGATCTCTGCCTCTACAGTCATTGCAGTAACCAGTGGGCTACATCGCTATAGCTTCTAACACTGCGCTGGCATGTACTTAGGGTTAACTTGCGTTAACATGCCACGGCACCCACTATCGCGCAATACATATTCTTGCTACCTTAGGACTGGTATACCCACTCCTTATATGGCATTCTTCACATTATCGCTGCAACTAGCACCAGTAACATTAGGACGGTTTAGTAAACATGCCCCCTAGTATATTGCTAGATATTCTTCCAAAGGTCTTGAGTGACTTCATGACAGATGCTGTTCTCCTCAATCCTTTCCATTGAGAATAAAGTTCTCATCCTGGAGATGAGTGGATGGTGTCATCAAGAGCATTTGAGTTTCCTGGACAATGAGATGATTTTCCAAGGGCTGCTGAGCAGAGAAGGCATCCACCTATCAAAGAAGGGGTAAGGTGTCTTCCGCAGCAGACTGGCTAACTTGCTGAAGGGGGCTTAAACTAGCTCATTGAGATGAGCGAACAAAACCCCCAGATAAGAAAAACATAAAATACCTGTATAGAAATGGGAAAATAAGAGTAACATCTGCAAAGTTGTGCATACTAATGGTTGTATGATGGGAAGTAAGATTCTGGATCTAGAGGATGCAATGGAAGAGGCCAGCTTGGATTTAGTGGTGGTGAAGGAGGAATGGTTCATGGACAAGCATGACTAGAATATTTATTTATTTGAACAGTTTTTTTATACCGCTCCTTCCAGCGATCGGGGCGGTTTACATGGAACTACAACTCAGTGGTACATGGAACATATTTAACCATTACATAATTTAAACAAGGAACTTAGAACAAGAATTATATACATACCAGTGCACACTATTACAGAGGCATAGTGAAGGCTGGATTCTCTTAGCTAATTACAATGAGTTCAAGTATAATTATATCAGATGATATAATTGTATTCAGGAGGAATAGGGTAGGAAGAAAGGGGGAGGAATGGTGTTATATGGAAACAATAACATTAAAGCAAAAGAATAGAAGGACTTGCAAGGTAAAGTGTGTGCAATTCTGGTGACCACACCTTCAAAAAGAAATAAACAGAATGGAGTCAGTGCAGAGGACAGCCACCAAAATGATCAGTGGTCTTCATCATAATCACATCAGAGGCTCTAACGACCTTGCAACATTCAGGAAAATGCTGAAGACCCATCTGTTCATGGAACATTTTGATAGTGTAACTTAATCCGGCCTTTATCTCTTACTCCCGTCACTTCCCTATATCCCCCACCCCCTCCCCTTGCCCCCAGCCTAAGATAAGGCATTGGACCGTAGACTGCTACAAGCAACCTCATTACTTTGTACATAGTTACACTGTTCTGGGTTATCGCTCTAGTTCCATCCATGTTATAATGTTAATCATTCAGTGTAAAACTGTTCCATGTAATGCTGAAGTTATGTTCTCTGTCAACCATATTGATCCTCAGAAACGTAATATATAAGAATAAATAAATAAATTTAAAGATCTCAATATGTATACTGGAAGAAAGGCAGGAGATGAAAGATATAAAGAGATGTTTAACTATCTCAGTGGCACAGGACAGCCTCTTTCAATTGAAAGAAAGTTCTGGAACAAGGAGGCACAGGATGAAGGTGAAAGGGGATAGACTCAGGAGTAATCTGAGAAAATATATTTTTGCAGAAAGTTTGGTAGATGTATGGAATAGCCTCCCATGGCAGGTGGAGGAGATGAGGTCTGTATCTGAATTCAGGAAGCATGGGACAAACACAGAGGATCTCTCAGGGAAAGGAAAGGATTGTAGAGCTTAGTTTTTCATATGGATGGGCAGACTAGATAAGCTGTCATTTTCTCTGTTTCTGAAAAACCCAGCTGGCTAGCAGGTCTCCAAGACAAGCTGGGGAAGTCCTGCTCTAAGCTGCAAATACTAAGGGGTATGTTTACTAAACTGTGGTAACATAGCAGCGGCTACGTTAAGGCGCGTTATGTAGCGTTAAGGCGCCTCAACGTTACATAACGCGCCTTAATGTTCCCAGCTGCGGTAAGTCCAGAAAAGGGTGGAGAGAAGGCGGAGAGAAGGGGACAATGGGCGGGGAGTGGGCGGGGAGAGGCCCCTTTCACACTAACGTGGAGAAATTAAGGGCTGAATCCTAACGCATCTGAAAACCTGGCATTAGCACACATTTCCAAGAGAGAGAAACCATTTCAGCATCAGCAATGTACAGCATAGGCAGGGAGCCCAAGAAAGGTGATAGTAGTGCTTGATTTGCAGCAACAGCATAGTGCCCTGGTATGAAAGGCCACTATGGTGATGGCGCAAATGGGGCATGGGGGATGCAGGCGGGACATACAGTGGGGGCTACTGGGGCACAGGGTGGACTAGGCGGTTGTCAAGGTGGCACATAGGAATGCAGAAATTGGAAACCAGCAAGACAGCAACTGACCAGGGTCAGACATGCCCATGAGTCTGTGGCCCACAGTGTCCCATCCAGGAGACACTACCCAGCAGGCACCCCAAGGGGTGCATAACATTGACAGGCGGTGCCTGGGGAAGCGTGGACCTCCATGTAGGCACCCCTACCCCAGAACCTACACCTTAGGCAGCCGCCTACCTGCCCCTTGGATGGCCTGGGATGGCGCACCACTGGCACTGACAGCATATGGTTATGGCGGCATGGCAGAGGGGGTGGGTGATTGTGCTGGAGGGAGCAGTGGCACCTGTCTGCAGTGGACCTAGGCCATGCCCTGTACCAGTACATGGTGTGCAGTGCAACAGAAGAGGTCTGGCTGAGGAACGTAAGGGCAGCCCCAGGGACCACTATGCTGCTGTGGCAACAGTGTGGTGCAGTACACTCAGCCAGCATGTCCATGAGCAGAGGGTCAGATGTTCAGGTCCCATCTGTGGATCCTGCAGAGCATCTCCCCATAGTTTTAGCCAATAATGCAGCCACAACAATAACATGGGCAAACCCCAACGCAGTGGCGCACAGGGGTACTGACACCCACTCACAAGGGCTCCACTATCCACAGCTTCATGGAGTGTCAGGCTGTTGGCCCCAGCACAGAGCTGCAATTATCACCAGAGTGCTACTACTATCCCCTGCACAGATTAGCAATGTGGGCACTGTGATCAAGACCAATGCAGCAGGTAGGGTTGTCAACCACCTCCATCTCTGCACAATGCTGAGATAGGTGTGGGAGTGTGCGTATGTCTCTTCATTGTTTTGTGTCTGCCAACACCTTACTGAACCCACATTGCTCACACTGCTTCCAGCATTAGCCTGCAAATGTGCATAATGAGGAGCTAGGTATTGTGGGTATGGCCCAGACAGGGCGGATTGGCCAGGATGCATCTGCACAGGGTGGAGGGCGATGGCTGGGACACTGTAGTGCTCGACCACCACCTGCATGGACAGGGTGGCCACAGCATGTCACATGGGGGGGGGGGTAACTCTCACTCTGACCGAGCAATGACCATGACATGTCTATGTTTCCACATAGTGCCACACATTATTTGTTTCCAGTGATACCTGTGTGTTCTCAGTTCTGGGGCCCAATCACAAGGTACCTGCTTGGTGTCTGTGCTGTGCATCCCACCTCTGGGTGCACAGGGTTCCTTTGTGAGCATGCATTGTGGACTGGTTAGTCGGCTGTCTTCAATTTGCCTGTGCATGGTGGGAACACCTTGTAAGATGCTTCAGGTGCAGTCTGACTGCTGTCTGTTGATGAATGGCAGATCATGGCATGGGGTAGTTGAGCCTTCCCCTGCCTACCCCAAGCATCACTGCTGGTCTGCAATGCTCACAGGTATGGCACTAACCCTGGAGGGCTGTCATCTGCCAGCAAGACTGTAGCTGCTGGTATTTCAGCCATTCTGCAAGGTGCAGGCACCTGTCCCACCACACCCTCATCTACAAAAGGGGTGATTGAGGCCCCCTTGGGGTATATAAACACATACCACTTAGACCCATAGTGACAGTGCTACATCATCCTCAAGCAAGTCTAGACACCCCACTACCCTGAGAACAGGTACCCAGCCAGACCTTAACACTAGGTACACACTAATCTAGATGGCATCCAGACCCACATGTACCTTCGGCTGCACTGCTGGGAATACCTGTCACACACTGGCAGTGCTGGGGATGTGCAGCAAGACCCATCTCTAGCACCACATGTACTGTGGACCTAGTGCTGGGCACCCATCCTATCCCTCAGGGTGAACAAGGAACCTGCACAATGGCATGGTCTGTAGCTTCTCTGTGCCAGTATCATGCACTGTCAGTCCGTCTTACCATGCTGCAGTACCGGAGAGGTGCAGACCCTATTTGGTGGTCAGCTGTAGGCTGCTGTTCTGCATGTGCAATGCATCATGGGTGCTGGTGAGGTTACCCTATCCTGGCACACAGAGCAGACGGTTTGTGCAGTGACCTGCAGTCCTTCTGTACCTAGCCATTGCTATGCAACAGGCCATAGAGGTATAGCCTACTGGTTAATACACTGACATTTTAGGTGGAGGTCATGGGTTTGAGTCCTCATTGTTCCCTCCTATCCAAGGCAGATATTTTGCTTGCCTGTGACAATCATATCTTTGCAGATTCATGCTGCCAGCCCATAGTACCCTCACCACAGTTGCCAGCAATCCTTATAAGGCGTTATAAGGCTCCTAATTAGGCACATTACAAGGCACGTTACAAGACACCTTATTGGGCACAGTACAAGGCACCTTTAATGGGCACAGTACAAGGCACGTTAAGGCACGTGCCTTTTACTGTGCCTAATAAGGTGCCTTATACTGTGCCTAATAACAGTGCTTTGTAACATGCCTTATAACGTGCCTTGTAAAGTGCCTTATAACGTGCCTTGTACTGTGCCTAATAAAGGTGCCTTGTAACGTGCCTTATAACGTGCCTTGTACTGTGCCTAATAACAGTGCCTTGTAATGTGCCTTATAACGTGCCTTGTAATGTGCCTTATAACGTGCCTTGTACTGTGCCTAATAACAGTGCCTTGTAACGTGCCTTATAACGTGTCTTATAAGGCGCGTTACCTGACGGCTTGCCATAATGATGCCCCACCCACGCCTTTATATGAGCATCTGTACCTTTACCGCGGAACCTAACGTGAATGACATTACCGCAGTTTAGTAAACATACCCCTAAGTGTTAAAGATAGAGCTGTCAAGGCTAGTACAGTATCAGTTCCTATATATATTTAAAAAAATGAATTGTTCAATATCAACAATTAATAAATTAATTTTAACAACTGTACTGAAAATAAAATATACCATTTTCTACCCTTCTTGTCTGAACTTTTTTTCTCTCATCATCCTCTTCTTGATATTTCCTTTATATTCATTTTCTCTGTCTCTTTTCTCTTTATGTCTGTTGCACAACAGATGATACCAACTGTTGTCAGGAGCGGCTCAAGGCAATCTGCTGCCTGAGGCGAGGGATGAGATGGCGCCCCCTCCCCCTCCCAGGTGGGGATCTTTCTCAAAACTCCAGTCAGGGACTGAACCAAATCAAAAAGTCAATTAGATAATGTGGAGCAAATGCAAGATGTTCGCACACCAAGGAACTAAAAGAAAGAGCGAGAACCACAGCAGTTTATAACTCCAAATTATAATTCATTTGTATTTTGTTGTTATAAACTGTGTTATGGTGCTTGCTTTTACTTTTTGAACATACATTTTGCATTCACAAAACCCCTTCTTCAACAATGGGTGCAGAGCAGAGGTAGGACATTCACCCATAGAACTCAATATATTTTTTAAAAAATCTGATTCTGGTCATCTCACCAACAAACATTCTCCAGTACCAGGCATATTGGGAACTAATATAAAACCCTACTAAAGTCACTAATATCTGCAAGGCCAAATCTACCATACCATACAGGCATACACTTTAAATACTCATACAATAAGGGACCTACCAAGAAAAAAGAAGCACTATAAACACTGCAATGGGTCCCAAAACATCCATACACCTATTTGAAAAGCTGAACAAGTCAAATTACTACAGTACGGTTCCCTACATACAAACTCCATGTTAACAGAACACCTGGCCTTGGTCACACACTCAGAACACAGACCCTCACCAAGTACAGAATAAGTGACCACAAGAACATAAGAACATAAGATATGCCATACTGGGTCAGACCAAGGTCCATCAAGCCCAGTATTCTGTTTCCAACAGTGGCCAATCTAGGTCATATGTACCTAGCAGTTTCCCCAAGAGACACAAGTTCCACAATGCTTGTACTGGGTCAAGCATTGATATCTTCGGTCACTTCTTAATAATGGTTTATGGACCTTTCCTCCAGGAACTTGTCCAAACCTTTTTTAAACCCAGCTACACTAACAGCCTTTACTACATCCTCCGGTAACAAATTCCAGAGTTTGATTACATGTTGAGTGAAAAAATATTTTCTTTTATTAGCCTTAAATAGTTTACCCTGTAGCTTCATTGCATGTCCCCTAGTCTTCCTATATTCTGATAACGTAAACAATCGATCTACGTTTACCCGTTCCACTCCGTTCATTAATTTATAGACTTCTATCATATCTCCCCTCAGCCGTCTCTTTTCCAGGTTAAAGAGCCCTAACCTTTTTAGTCTTTCTTCATAGGAGTATCCTTCCATCACCTTTACCATTTTGGTGGCTCTTCTCTGAACCTTTTCTAAAATCGCTATATCCTTTTTAAGATACGGCGACCAGAATTGCACACAATATTCAAGGTGCGGTCTCACCATGGAACGATATAGAGGCATTATAATATATTTTGTTTTATTTTCCATTCCTTTCCTTATCATACCTAGCATTCTATTTGCTCTCTTGGCCGCCGCTGCACCCTGGGCCGAGGGTTTTAACATGGTATCCACAATGACACCTAAATCTTTTTCCTGGGTGGTGGTTCCTAAAGCAAAAATAAAAATAGGTAGATAAAAATTAAAATGAAACCCCAAGAAGCCAGACTCCGCATGCGGTGTCACACCAGATAAGAGATGCAGTTCCCCATACAGTGTGAAATATAGATAGCACAAAGTCCAATCACTTAATTGAAAATAAAATTATTTTTTCTACTTTTGTTGACTGATGAGTTTTGATCATGCTGGTCCCGATCTGAGGTTTCTGTTTTCCTCTGTCTTCTCTTAGCTCTTTTTTCTATGGTCTATAGTCCATCTGCCATTTCTTGTCTCTCCCTTTGCTTTCTTCATTTTCTTCCATCAGCCTTTTTTCGGTCCCAGTAACTCTCCCCAGTATCAGCATGCTTTACAGCCTCCCCTCCCTGTACCAACCACCTTGCCTTCCCAGTACCGCCACTGGTGTCTATTCTCTTCCAGTCCCCCTCCTTCCCCATCGTCCAGCACCTTCTAGTAAAAATACCATCCTAGGTATCAGCGAACGTCCAGTCCCAGTGCCCCTTCCCATGTCAGTTCCCTTCCAGTCACCCTCTCCCCTGTCCATCCACCTTCCAGTGCCATCCCCAGGTGTCAGCTCCCTTCCAGCGCCCCCACCCCATGTCTGCTCTGCTCCTTTCCATCTCCCCCCTGTCTGCTCCCTTCCAGCTCCCCCCCCCCCATGCCTACTCCCTTCCAGGCCTCCTTGTCTGCTCCCTTCCAGCTCTCCCCCTATCTGCTCCCTTTCAAACCCCCCTGTCTGCTCCCTTCCAGCTCCCCCCATGTCTGCTCCCTTCCAGGCCCCCATGTCTGCTCCCTTCCATCTCCCCCATATCTGCTTCCTTCCAAGCCCCCCTGTCTGCTGCCTTCCAAGCCTCCCCCCCGTCTGCTCCCTTCCAGCTCCTTTCCCTCCTCCACCCCTCACTGATTCATCCTTTTAAAAGAAATGAAAGCAGCCGCTGAAACATTTCTCTGTTCCCGTGGCTCTGCTTTTAAACTGCTGCGTCCATCTTCCTGGAGCCGGCGCTACCCAGTAAGCCGGGTAAGCGTGGCTTGACGATGCCAGCAGAGTGGGGGGGGAGGTCAAGGTGAATCTCCCCTTCAGAGCAGATGTGGTTATCAAGAGAGCTGAAGATCAACTGGATAAAGATGGAAGACTTTCTTCTCTTCCGGAACAGCCCGCTGGAGAGTTTGTGTGCACTGCAGGCTGTCGAGGATATTATCGTGTAATGGAATCCTACGGCGGCTTTCCCTGCTTATGGACAGCTAATTCAGAATGTCGTGTATTCAATGCAATAAATGTGGTGCTTTCATTCCAAGAAAAATCATTTGGATTCTAAGAGCTTGCCCTATATGCCTCAAGTTAGCTGCTATGCATAAAGAATTGACTCTACTAAGGGAAGAATTAGCTGCAATTAAACACACTTCCTCTAGGATATAAACTGAACAAAATCCACCACCAGTTCTACAAAGAATCAAACAACCCAGGAACAAATGGATCACAGTGGGCTCTGGTAGGTTGCAGCCTGTAACGCAGAGACACCCTATACATCAAGTGATATCCCTGTACAATGTCTTCTCTGCCATGGATAATGAGGGTGCCCAATCGATTGAAACTGAAGTGTCCTTAAATGATAGACTTAATGTCAAATCTGCTGATAATGTATCAAATAGGAAGAAAAAAATCACAAAACAGAAAACTACTACTCATTGGAGATTCCATCATCAGAGGCACCAACTTGGGAACACAGCTCAAAGGAGAGAGGATGGTCAAATGCCTCCCAGGCTCTTCAGCCAGCAGGAATACAAATCAAATTCTTGGTATAGTTAATACAGAAAGTGAGCACTCCAAAACTGATATTGTCATCCACTTGGGTACAAATGACCTGTCTAGAAACAGTGCCTCTGCAGTTCAAAGGGACTTCCAGACTCTGAGAGAGAAACTCAGGCCCATTGCTAACACTGTAGCATTCTCAGAAGTTATACCTGTTCTCTCCGCCGCAGGGAAAAGGATCCTAAGTGAAAAATTCAGGTATTATGTGGACAGGCATTTAAACTAGGAAAAGGGGGTGATGGATGGAGAAGGACAAATTCAGTATGTCACTACCAGCAAAAGAAAAACATTGGAAACAGCCACGCATGAACACCATATCAATGGCAAGCGGGAAAGGGTGTGTAGAACAAAACCCATGCAAAAGGCAGGCAAGGAATTCAACAAATGCTGGAAAGCAATGAGCACAAATGCTTGAAGCCTAGCCAACAAAGTTCCTGATCTGGAAGCCCTAATGGTGGAAATGGACTTGGATATTGTGGCCATTACAGAAACATGGTTTAACGAGTCACATGAATGGGATATAGCCATAGCTTGCTGTAATCTATTTAGAAGAGATAGAGAGGGTAGAAAAGGAGGAGTAGCCCTGTATGTCAAAAGCAATATTAAAGCTGCTGAAATGCAGAGGACGTGAGGAAAAGAAGAAGCACTGTGGATTGTGTTGGAAAGAGGAGATGGCACTATCATCCATACTGGTGTGGTCTACAGGCCTCCAACTCAAACTGAAGAAATGGATAGCGAATTGATTGTTGATATTGCAAAGATAGTCATGAAGGGTGAAGTAATCATATTGGATGTTTTTAATCTACCCAATGTGGATTGGAGTGTTTCTTCTGCAAATCTGGAAAGAAGTAAAAAAATTGTGGATGCATTCTAAGATGCAATGGTGATGGAACCAACCAGGGAGAGTTCCATGCTGGATTTAGTGCTCACCAACTGAGATAGCGTGTCAAATATCCAGGTGGGTGCCCATGTGAGCAGCAGCGATCATCACACGGTGTGGTTTGAGATAAAAGCCAAGGTGAAATCCAATCACAGCAAACTCAAAGTCTTAGACTTCAAAAATGCTGACTTTAGTAAAATGGCCAAATACGTGAAGGAAGAGTTAGTAGGGTGGGAGGGGTTATGGGCACCAGGAGTTACGGGCACCATTTTGAACTCAAAGTCACCATGAGCAGAACCCCACTAAGAGCCAGGGATAGGATCATAGTGATGGAGGGATTTGCTGGGTGGGAACCAGGAAATAAGGCTTGATGTCAGAGGGAAGCAGAGGGGGTATAGGCCTTATGGTTTATGGTTTATTAATATTTGATATGTCGCCCTTCAAAATAAAGTCATCAAAGCGGTTTACAATTGTAAAAACGGTCAGATAGAAAGGAACTACAATATGCAAAACAGAAAAGACTGTATAGAAAGAAAGAAAATATGTACAACATGCACATTTATATAAACCTTTTCCTCCCAGGGCTACATTCACAGGGGAAGAAAAGCTTTCTTGAACAGATAGGTCTTACGGGCTGAACAAAACCAGAAATGGCACTGTTCCAGGCATAAATCGAGTGGTAGAAAATTCCAAAGCAAAGGTGTCTTAATATAGAAAGCGGACTGCCGGGTTATCTCATATTTGGCCTGAGATGGTGAAGGAATATGAAGATGATATCCATGTAACGATCTCAATATGCATGTGGGGGCGTGGAAGGTGAGTAATGAAGCCAGATATTCGGTTGCCTGATAGGCAAGGCATTGTGAGCCAAAGAAAGGTTCTGAACATGATTCTGAAGGAGATAGGGAACCAGTGATGTTCAATGAAAAGAGGAGTTATGTGGTCAATTTTTCGCATCAAAGTCATGATGCGGAGAACCATATTCTGAATGGATTGTATACATTTTATTTCAAATGCATTTGCACCTGCCCCTTCAAGCAAGCACTTATATGTGTCTTGAGACAGGTGTAAAATCTGACTTCGCCTTGCAAAATGGTGGAATAAATATCAATATTTTAGATCTTTGGAGCATTCCTTCTTCATGCCCTCAACACACCTCCATGCAATCTCTGTATGGTGTGGATCACCACATGTAAATAATGGTTCTCTAAAATTGCTGTTTGCACATGTAGCTGATCTACCTATTTAAATATCCCTATTTAGACATGCAGATGATTCTGCAATAACCCCCAATATGGCACTGAGTGTGTGTTATTTCATTTGGAATTAATAGGTGGCAATTGTAACCCCCTGCTTATGTGTCTGTCCCTTACAATGGCTATGCACACTGTCCGACAGACAGAGGTTATGCTCTTCCAAGAGCAATGCTGTCTTTCAGTCTCTGTTCTTGGGGATAATTAGAGTTCCTGAAGTGGGACCAGTATGCATTGGGAGGCCTTAGGCACCTTCACCCCACTCATTCCTCTTTTTCGCAAGAACAGAGTCCCGGCCAGAATTTGTGTTCTGAACCAAAGGCTTTACTTAAAGACAACTTAGGGTCACTCATAACTATAACAAAACAGCTATTAGCAAAGTCCAAAACTATGATACAAGCAGTTGAATCCCCTTCTCCACATGCAATTGCATTCCTGTTTCTCCTCTCTCTGTGGTGGAAAATTATTCCCAACTGTTCCACTCTTCTTTCGTTGTTCTCTGTGATCACTCCTGCACTAACTTCTTTTTAGCTGCTGTAAATGCATCATTGTAGCTTCTGGCTCTGGTGTCACTGAGTCTCATGAATGTTCTTCTGGACCTATTTTTTTATTTAGTTACTTTCCTCAGCTCAGGAATTCCAGATGTTATGTGGTTGCTTCATCTCCCTCTCTTCACCTGTAGGACTGTTTTTTTCCTCTTGTGAGCTGTGGGGTGTGCTGGCAGGGTTTATACAGACACAGTGGAATTTGAGTGCAAGGCTTAAGCGACCTGGGTCACCCTTCTGCTCACTTCTTAATGCAGTAGCTAATCATGTGGATCCAGCCAGGTGGTATGATGGAGGAAGGAGCCAGGGAACTCCCTTCTCCGGCTATCCTGTACCCTCAGGCAAAATTCCTACTTCATCCTTATGGTGTAGTGGCTATGTGCCAAAGACATGAGTCTGCCTTCAGGTGCAATTTATATATTAGTTGAATTTTCACTCCTAGAGGATTAGGTCACTTGTAATAAATAACTCCCTTATTCTGGAAAATTGCCAGTTCTTTTCCAGGTTACACTGTAGAAATTTAGTAAGATCACTGGAGGTCTCTGTTGCTCAAAGTAGCAGAAGCCTGAGGGGTTTCTACACAATTTTAAAATATAATTGAAGAAAATATTTTTTCCTCAGCACACAGTTAAAATTTGGAATTTGTTGCAAAAGGATATTTTATTTATTTATTTAAGAGGATTTATATACCGCATTCTCTAAAGCGGTTTACACAGCAAACAATCATATTGTGGGCATGCAGTGGCATCAAAGAGAGTGTATGTGCATGTGTGGTGATGATTAGTGGTGAACTATTTACAGGGTGAGCTAATTACATGGAAATAAGTACATGGGGAAGGATGGGGGAATTTTGACTGTCATGAGCTGAAGGGGGACTATGTAAAAACAGTGCTGTGGGGGATATAGTGCTGTGGGGATATGTGTAAAAACAGCGCTGAAGGGGGATATAGTAAAAACAGCGCTGTGTTACTGGGTTTAAAACAGGTTTCAATAAGTTTTTGGAGTAAAAGCTCATAAATTATATTTAGCCATATAGATTTGGGAAAGCCATGTTTATCCCTGGATAATGAGCAAGAAGGATAGAAACACAGAAACATTGAAAATGATGGCAAATAAAGAACATATTGCCTATCCATTCTGCACATCCATTAGAACTATTAAGTTCTACAATCTCTTCCTTTCCCTCAGAGATCCTCTGCATTTTTACCATGCTTTTTTTTAAATTCAGATACAGTTCTTATCTCTACCACCTCCACTGGGAGGCTGTTCTATGCATCCACTACCCTTTCCATAAAGAAATATTTCCTCAGATTACTCCTGAGTCTATCACCTTTCACCTTCATCTTATGACCCGTTACTCCAGAGCTTCCATTCAACTGGAAGAGGAGAACCTCTTGTGCATTTATTCCATGGAGGTATTTAAATATCTCTAATCATATCACCTCTCTCATGCCTTTCCTCTAGAGTATATATATTGAGATCTTTAAGCCTAGTCCCATATGCCTTATGATGAAGGCCACTCACCATTTTTGTAGTCACCCTCTAGACTGACTCCATCCGTTTTTTATCTTTTTGAAGGTATTGTCTCCAGCCGTTTCAACCTATACCTAATGATCAGAAACCATTGATGATGAAAGAAGAAGTCGAAGCAGCATTGAAAGCCTTAGCAAAGAACAAAGCATCAGGCATTGATGGCATTCCCATTGAGTTATTACAGCAATCAGATGAAGCTGTTACCATACTTACAAGGCTCTGCCAGGAAATTTGGAAAACAAATTCATAGCCAACTGGCTGTAAAAGATCTGAAAGGTGACCAGACTGAAATTGTGGAAATTATCGCACAATCGCTCTGATCCCACATGCCAGCAAGATTCTACTCAAGATCATTCAGCAGGGACTACAACCATACCTGGAACAAGAACTGCCTGAAGTGCAAATGGGGTTCAGGAAAGGGAGAGGAACGAGAGACATTATCATCTCACGGATGTAAGATGAATCCTTGAAAAGTCAAAAGAATACCAAAAGGATATGTACATGTGTTTTATTGACTACAGCAAGGCTTTTGACTGTGTAAACCATGAAAAACTCTGCACCACATTAAGAAGCATGGGTATACCAGAACACCTGATCGTTCTCTTGCACAACCTTTATACTGATCAAGAAGCAACAGTTCGAACGGAACTAGAAGAAACGGAATGGTTTAAAATCAGCAAAGGTGTACGACAAGGTTGCATACTTTCTCCCTACCCATTTAATTTATATGCAGAACAAATTATCAGAGAAGTAGGACTGTCTGAAGACAACAGAGGTGTGAAGATTGGTGGAAAACTCATCAACAACCTTTGCTATGCTGATAATACCACATTACTGGTTGAAAGTGAAGACGATTTGAAACATTTGCTTCTCAAAATCAAGGAATATAGTCTTAAAATGGATCTGCA
This sequence comes from Ichthyophis bannanicus, assembly GCA_033557465.1. NCBI lineage: Eukaryota > Metazoa > Chordata > Amphibia > Gymnophiona > Ichthyophiidae > Ichthyophis > Ichthyophis bannanicus. The sequence goes on along the minus strand of CM066033.1, from coordinate 950,762,975 downwards.
CCTTAATGTTAAGAAGACAAAGATCCTGACAACTGGCAAAATGAATAAGTTCATAGTTGATGGAGAAGAAATTGAAATAGTTGACAACTTTAACCTACTTGGATCAGCTATCAATAAAGAAGCAACAAGCAGTCAAGAAATCTGATGATGCAATGCTCTTGGCAGAATGGCTATGAAGGACCTAGACAAGATTCTCAAGAGCAGAGATGTCTCTCTATATACAAAGTTCAACTTGTTCAAGCCATGGCATTTTCAACAACATCATATGGATGAGAAAGTTGGACAGTGAAAAAGATAGACAGGAAGAAAATTGATGCCTTTGAATTATGGTGCTGGCAACGAATACTGTGTATACCATGGACTGCCCGAAGAACAAACCAGTCGGTACTAGAGGAGATCAAACCTAAGCTTTCCTTAGAAGCTCAGATGACAAGACTTTGATTTTCATACTGTGGACACATCATGCGAAGAGAGAGATCATTAGAGAAAGACATCATGCTTGTCAAGGTAGAAGGTCAACGCAAAAGAGGAAGGCCAGCAATGAGATGGATCGATACAATAACAGCAGCTATGGGTGCCAGTCTGTCAACAATGAGCCGCCTGACTGAAGATCGAACACAATTTAGGACAACTATCCAGAGGGTCACCATGAGTAGACACCGACTTGACGGCACTTAACAACAACAGTCTCTAGAACTGTACACAATATTCCAAATGAGATCTCACTGGAGACTTGTAGAAAGGCACTATCACCTCCTTTTTCCTGTTGATCATTCCTTTCCCTATGTGCCTAAGTATCCTTCTGGCTTTTGCCTTCACCTTTTCTACCTGTTTGGCCACTTTAAAATTATCTGATATGATCACGCCCAGGTTCGACTCTTCTTTCATGGACTAAAATACTTCACCCCCTACGCTGTGTAGCTCTCTTGGGTTTTTGCAGCCCAAATGCTTGACCTTGCATTTCTTTACATTTAATCTTAGCTGTCAAATTCTCGACCCTCCTTCAGACTTAGCTAGATCCCTCCTCATACTATTCACATCTTCCAGGATGTCTATTCTTTTGCAGATTTTGATATCATTTGCAAAGAGGTATAGCTTTCCTGACAGATTTTCTGCAATATTGCTTACAAAAATATTAAAAAGAACAGGGCCAAAGACTGATCATTGAAGAATGCCACTGATAACACGTGTAGCTTCTGAGTGAACTCCATTTATTGTTACTATCCTCTGGCATGTCCCACTCAACCAATTTCTTACCCTGTCAGCCACTTTAGAGTTTATTCCAAGGGCGCTCAGTTCATGTATAAGTTGCCAATATGGTATGATGTCAAAGGCCTTTCTAAAATCTAAGTACATGATATCTAGTGCTCTCCCATGATCCAGTTCTATAGTCACCTAGTCAAAGAAATCAATCAGATTTGTGTGACAAGACCTACTTCTAGTAAGGCCAGGCTGTCCTGGATCCTGTAATCTCTTGTATTCCAGAAACTTGGATTCCATGTACTTGTGACCTGGATTGGCCACTGTTCTTGAGTTGCAGTACTTTGTGCATGTTTAATTTGCTTTAGTACATACTATAAGCATGTGAAGAGCAATTATATAAGAAGGCACCTATGCATGCAGGCTGAAAACGCACTTATGACACGTGGAGCCTGATGCAGGAAGGGGCACGTCCGGGCCATCTGAATATTCAAAATATGGACGGCCCGAATTTGTACTCGATTCTGCACCCACGGGAGCTAGATGTTGCCATGGTGCAGAATCTGCAACTTAGATGGGCCAGAGGGGATCTGATTCTGTGCAAGAGACATTCAGCCCGCTGCACGCACAGCCAGCCCCATGCTTCTGCTGGAGCATCGGTGCTATGGTATCCCATCGCCATGGCACTTGGACACCCAGCAGGAGTCCCATCACCCTGCACCAATGGCAATTCTGTTTTTACCCCCTGCCTGACCCCCAGGGGGCCCTGCCAGGGCCAGGATCGGGTGGAGTGGATTCCCCTGCTGCTGCTCATCTCTGCGCCGGTGACTGCCAGACCTGATCTCCGCAAGCGGGGGGACTTATTCCAGCTCTAAACCACTCTCCCAGTCACTCTCTTTTGGACAGTGGTGGAGTGCTCTGCAGTAACAAATGCAAATGGAGCATAGGGAACCACAACCACTGAAAATCCATTTTGGATTTATGTAGTGATTATTTGCAAGTGCTTTTCACGTCATCCAGGATTAGTGTCCTAAACTTCCCTTAGAGCAAGAGTTGTGGTGGTAGGGGAAAGTAGAAGGTGAGAGTTATGTGATCAAAGGCTATATGGTAAATTGCAACACACACTGGGTGGGAATGGAGTTGGTGTGGGTGGAATGCGGTGTGGAGGGTTTAATCTGTGGCATGGGGAGGGTGGGAATGGAAAGGGGAACAGTGTGGTATAAGATTTGGTACTCAGGCATATGTTGATGGGGTGTGAGTCCTGATTTGTTTGTCTCTGTTTAGGTGTCTATGGGGAAGGGGTCAGAGGGATGGGGGTGAGGCAGTGGGTGAAAACATAATAAACTGGTGTGAAGTCTCTGTGCCTGAGATTGATGGGCTATCATGTTTAGATAACAATTTGATTTGAGAAATGTTCCTGATTTAATATCTGCATGTGCAAACGTGTCTGTTAATTGGTGGGTTTTCCTAAAAGAAAAAACAGTTTAAACCTAAAAACGTATACTCACATGAATCAGCCATTTCTTACAGCCTGCAATCTATTGATCTGCTGTCTCTGCAGATGCTTGTATACATTTGTGGAAGAGGAAGCATTCTTATATCACATGGTCACTTCGCTGAACATGCTTTTGGAGTGCATCCAATGTTTTATAGAGCCCCACCCTGTCTGCTTGTGGCATGTGCAGGTGCAACAGCATTTGAAATTCTTTGGCCAGTATAACCAGTAGAGTCTCCATGTTTTATTTTCTTATATTTGCTATTCAGTCCTTAGCAATTTTATAATTTTCCCACTCTGCTCTGAAATATATCTAGTAGTTGAAGTCATCACCTGCCATTTAGAAGGGCCCGGGGACGGGACTCAGGCATGCAGTCAGGGCTGAGGTGTGGAGGATTACTGCTGAGGATAATGCTCTACAGGTCATTGATGCACCTAGTGGAGAGGGAAGCCAACTATTGAAAAGGTGGGATTTTCCCAAAACCCATCAGCTTTGGAAAGATGTGCAAGAAATGATTTCAGGTTATTGTAGTTAGTATTCAATAGACGGATGATAGTTTTTTATTGTATGTTCTGTATGGTAAGACATCCGCCAGTAATGCAGTATTATGATGCATGGGGAAGTGGAAGGGATCAAGATGGCAGCAGCAGCAACAAATAGCATTATGAGAGCTTTGCGTTATTTGTCTTTCCTTTTTTGTACCTATTTCTTATTGAATTTGTGCTCCAGATTTAGAAAAGAAAGAGTAAGGTGAAGGGGCCCCGATTCTACCTCAATTCTGCAGATATCTATCGGCAAGATGCCTTCCTGTCTACCTGTGCTTTCATCTAGCAGGTCTGTTGTCAGGTTGGACTCCAGAGTAGTTATTCATCTGGACATGGATACAATGATGAATCAAGTGATGATCAGTGCCTTTTGCCCAATACAAGGAAAATCAGTCCAATGCTGGTCTCTCTGTTGTCCTCCATGAGTAAGAAGGAAGTGGTACTGGATCCTTCTGAGGGTTGACTCTTGCAAGATCAGAGGGAACAGTGCAGATTTCAATTTTCTAACACACAATGGAGTGCAATGTGCCTGCAACATCTAGTTTGGAAAGACTGCAGTAATGAAGCCGGTAGGGTTTGCAACTTCATTCCCAAGCACGGAAATGTGTAGAAATGTGTCTGGGAGAGTTGTTGATGACCCATCAATTGTGAGTGCAACTATTTCCAACTTGTCATTGGTAAAACTACCCAAAATAACTCTAGAAATCTTTTGGAACGCTAGATCTTCTTTGTAACAGTTCATTATCTCTGTGGCTTTGATTACAAAAGGCATATGCTGATGAATGCAGAGCCAGGAGGTAAGCTTATCTCACAAACTGCAAAAACCAAGAAATTAGAACACTTAATTGCTCAAATGTTCTGCCCACACAATTGTATTTATGTTTCTGTAAGCTTTACTGCATTGAGCAAACTAGCTTCCTGCAAGGAACATGTAATCTTTGCTCTTGTATACTGAATGTTGCATGCAATCCAGTCTCATTGAGACCTTCCTGGTATTATGTCCTAGACCAATGTGTAACTTTTACTCTATTGGTCAACTTTAGAGAATCCTAGTCCTTATGGGTAGGGGTAAGCAAGTGAAAACATTTCATTTTGTTTAGTTTCCTGTGTCATTTGCGGGGGGAGGGGGTATTTTATTTTGTTTTGTTTTTATAACTTTTTTCATAAGTTTTCATTTCAGAGCAATTTTATTAATTAAGTGGTTGCTGTAGCTGCTGCCCAAATAAAAAAAATGACTGAAAGGTTACTAGAGTTTTCAAGGCACAGGAGCTAATTGCAGGTTTTATTTCTTAGATGGCGTAGGCTTGGTAAATACAGTATCTCTGATAGTACTAATCATAACTGGAAATTTCACACAAGGATTCAAGATTGTAAACTGTGTAAATGCCTTTGAATATTGGGCCCTAAGTTTATATTTCAGGCAATGGAGGGTTAAGTGACTTGCACAATGTCACACAGAACATTGGTGGAATTTGAACCCTGGCTGCATTGGTTCTCAGCCCACTGCCTTTACCACTAGGCAACTCCTCCACTTTTACTAGAATAAATTGAGTTTTAATTAACAGACTGGCCTGGACAGAGAACTTTGTAGTGCATCTGACGGGTGAATACATTGGTGTAGCCGAAGGAGGAAGACGGAGAGTTTGCTCTCTCCTTATCCAACACAATGCCAGGGGTCAGGAACCTGGAGTTTTGTCCCTGTCTCACACTGTACACCCAGTGTGAAGACCCCTAGCCACCTAGGACGGTTACACGTATAACCATCCACATCAACTGACTTTTGTGAGGGCAGTAACTTAAACGCTTGTTCGGTTTCCTGAGAGTTTAACTGTATATTAAAGTTGATATTTTGGGCCCCACTAAGTTTGATAAAATACAGTCTATTTCTTGTTCTGAGGCAGTAAGAAGAATAAAGTTTAGAATAATAATCCCTAAAGGCTTCTGCTCTCTCTTTGTCACATATCAAAATCTTCTTAAGAGTCTCAGGACACTGTTCAGTGGCACTAGTGACTGCATTAAACACCAGGGCTGTCGACCGTCACTGCATTCATTTAAACCCCAGCATTATTCTGCATAGCTTATTCACACAGCACCTGAATATCACCATTCTCCGGATAATTTCATGGCACCGCCCTTCCTCCACCCCCCTCCATCTCTTCACTATACAAATAACAGAGGCCAGTTAGAGGGACCTTTGCCCCAATGCTATCTGTATAGTGGGCAGACTTAGATAGTCATCAGTCACCATCAGAATATCAGGCCCTTTGATACTAGAAAACCGGGTTGAAGTTTTCTTTATTTTGAGATCATTTGAAAGGAGTCTGCCTGACTTCTTGTTATTTGCACAATATGAAGACTTCTGCAAAAGATGGACTCTTCTCCTTGTTTTGTTTTCTTATCCTCATATCTATCTCTGAAGAGCTGGACCAAAAAATTACTTGGGTCAAATCTGAGCCACTGCGATCAGAGTTTTTTAAACATCAGCCTTAGCGGCTAAAAATCAATCTAGCATGCAGATTGTGGCAAGCACTACATAGTCAGATAGGGTGGTCAGTGCTGGCATATTAGAATAGAGGCAATATTCAGTACTGCTATCCAGAGAGACCTTTTTGCTATCCTAAGTTAGTGGATAGCAATCTAGAGAGCAGCACTGAATATTATCACTATCTGGATAATTCATCGCTGCGCCCCCGCTCCATTCACAAACTGCTCCAGCATCAACAGGATAGAATATGATGATCTGTAAGGATATTCTGCAACACTATCCGGATATCAGCAAGCAGCCTAGTATTTGAGGAGAGAATTCTAAAAAGTGGGAAGTAGGGTTTGAGAACAACCTCTGAGATCAAACCTTCAATGCCTTATTCCCAGAAATCAGTTTTTCAGTAGTTAATAGGAAACCTGGGTAGCCGAATGAAGATTCACGGTACCTCAACTGGTAGCCTAAAAGAGCTACTGGACCGAAAATAAAAATGAGCATTTCAAATTCAACAACTTTAGAGTATTTTTCATTTTGCAGCTGGAAAACAATTACTTATCACCAGTCACAACTGGGACTCATTTTATCTGCTTCAAGAGGATGGATGATAGAGTGAAAAATCCAGGATTAAAACCAATTTGGTCAATATTCAGCCGCAGTGATCAGTGTTTTCTTTTTAAACGCTGGTCACTGCAGCTAATTTTATTTATTTATTTAACCAGTTTTATATACTACCGTATCCTCAATCAAAGTGGTTTACAGTGTAACTATGGGGTATGTTTACTAAACCGCGCAATTGTGCGGGGTGCACTTAAGCGTGCCCTAAGGTACCTTAGCGCACGCTAATAGTGCATTTTTGTGCCCCGCACACGTGCGCGCTACACTAACGGGCCCGCACAAGTGCACGGCGCGCTGAAGTGCGATAGAGGCGTGGAAAGGCATTCCGAGGGCGGAGGAAGGCTCCCTAGGGGCGGAGGGACGGGGTCATGGGTGGAGAGTGGGAGGGGAGAGGCTCCCCACACAGGAGCGGGGCTGAAATTCCAGCTTAAAAATACCGCGAGTGAAAACCTCGCGTTAGAGCCGATTTAAAGGGAAGAGAAACCATTTCCGTCAGCAATGTACAGCAAAACCGGGGAAACCTACAAAACGTGAGCAGTGTGATACATGTGCACAGAGCAAAATAGCAAATAAAAATTGAAAATGACCACAACAAAATTCTAAAAAATTATAATCCAGCTGGCTAATAGTGATATCAATGGGCAACATTAAAAAACACTCCCAGGAAAGCTCCAAAAAAAATAAATGATTTTTGGAAGGGTCTACGCATTTCAACACCCTCCACAGCCCACACTGCCAGCACTGTTGCCAGTATTGGCCTGCCAATGTGCATAATGAGGAGCAAGGTACCATGGGTATAGCCCGGACAGAGTGGCCTGGCCAGGATGCATCTGCACAAGGCATAGGGCACTGACTGGGACATTGTAGTGCCCGGCCACCACCTGCACAGACAGGGTGGCCACAGCATGTCCTGCTGGGAGATCACTCTCACCCTGACTGTGCAGTGACCACAGCATGGCTAGGCACCCCCATAGTGCTATACAGTATTTTTTTTCATGTGATCTTTATGGGTTTCTTTTTGGGGCCCAGTCACTGACTTATCTGCTTGTTGTGTATGCTGACATCCCAGTTCTGGGTGCATGCATTTCCACCAGGAACATGCACTATGGACTAGCTAGCAGACTTTCTGCAGCTGGTATGTGTCTTGATGGAGCGCCTTGCAGGATGCAGCGGCTGAAGGCTTGCTGCAGGAGAATATCAGGTAGTGGTGGGGTGCAGCTTAGCATATCCAGGCCTAATGTCTGTCTGCTATTGCGTTAGGGATGTGTACAGAGCTGCATTGACTGCCCTGTAGGGTGTCTGTTCCCCAGTTGGGCTGGGGTTGATGGTCCCCTCTACTGCCACCATTGCAGGGAGGTAGAATGTGGATCTGTTGGTGGGAAACCCTGTTTACCACCCTCAGCCCTGGCAGAGGAGGAGGGTGGTGGTGATGGTGGTACATAATCCTCCTAGGGGTCCATAGGGGCTACACCTGACTGAGACATACAGATATAGCCAAGGTGTGTCTACAGAAACTACCTATCTCACACATTAGCACTGCTGGGGACCTGCAGCATGGCCTATCTCTGCTGTGGACCTGGTGCTGGGTGCCCAACCTCACCCTCAGGGTGAGTGCAGTACCTGCACAATGTGACGGTGTGTAGCTACTCTGTGCCAGTACCACACACAGTCAGTTCCCCCTACCAGGCCGAGGTGCTGTAGGGGTGCATACCCCATCTTGTGTTCATCTGTAGACGGCTGATTTGCATGTGCAGTGCATCATGGGTACGGGTGGGCTAACCCTATCCTGGTGACCACAGCAGACTGTTTGTGTGGTGACATGCAGTCCTTCTGCAGCCAGCCAGGGGCTTGTTAGCAGCTGTAGAGCTATAGCCCACTGGTTATTTCACTGCCTGTGGAGCCAGAGGTCATGGGTTCAAACCCACAGTAGGGATATTTGATAGGGCTGTTCAAAGCATTATCTATTTTTAATGTACATTAGTGCTGCCAGCAAAAACACCCTCAGCGTACTGTACCCATAAGGTGCCTCAGAGGGTGCCCTATAGGGCACCTTATGGTTACCGTCCATATAAGGTGCACTATACGGTATCCTATGGAGCGACTTATAGGGTGCCCTATAGGGGACATTATAGGGTGCTGTGGCAGACAGTGCACTTTATAATGTGCCCTATGGAGTGCCTTATAGGGTGCCTTATGCGGCACCTTAGGTTACAGCACGTGAGGGTGTGTTTGCTGGCAGCAATTAATAAAATACAAATAAAGTGCTGCAGGAAACAATACTTACATGTCAAAGCTGATGTCTCAGCCAGCCTTAAGCACACTGGGGATCAAACTCATGACCCCTGTATTATCAGTCAGTGCCTTAACCATTGTGCTACACTGCTGTTCTGCCTTGCATGTCAGCGCACCTACTTAAGATTTCCATGCGTTTAAATGCACAGTGCTGCCATCAAAAACAGTGCTATGACCTTTCCGTGCCTCATAGGGCACCCTATATGGCGCCCTATAGGCCACCCTTTAAGCAACATTGTAGGGTGCCATGGCGGACAGTGCACTTTAAAATGTGCCCTCTGGGGTACCTTATGGGGTGCCTTATGCAGCACCTTATGTTACAGCGCTTTGAGAGTGCTTTTGCTAGCAGCAGTAATTAAAATAAAATTAAAATGCCTCATAATGCAATATTACACATAAATGGTAGTGCCTCAGCCAGCCTTAATCATTAGGCACAGTGGGGGATTGAGCCCATGACCCCTGCACCAGCTGTCAGTGTTTTCACCATTGTACTGCAGCCCTGTTCTTCTGTTTGCATATCAGCGCGCCTGCTTATGCTTCCCGCGTGCGTTACTCGCGCGCTAATCCCGTTTTGTTACTTTAAACTGAAACGCCCACTCCTTATATGGCATCCTGCAGACTAACGCGGCGCGCACGTTAAGAGGGTTTAGTAAACATACCCCTTAGCACTAGGGATTTTCAGTGCTTTTTGCTGTCCACACAGCTACCTTGCTGAAAACTGCCATTATACAGATAATTTGCTGCTCTTCACCCACATTGCCCCATCACTATTTGGATAGTGCTAAGACGGCCATGGCGCATATCCATTATCCTTATGAGTTTTAGTTGTACATGGTCACTAAGGAAGCAGGCGTGCATCTTAGATAGAAGAGGTGTCCTTCCATGACTGTTTAGAGATTCAGCATGGCAATCAAATTAAGTAATGGTAGAGTTCTGGATATATATGGATCTATTTTCAAAATCCCAAGAGGGTGTTTAATCGAGAACTCCACTATAGCACGCTGGAGTGATGCTTTCCATATATATTTCAGTTTGGAATGTCAAAGCACTGCCCTTTGACTTCTCTAATACTCAGACCATTACTGACTCGGCAATAATCCACAATAAGCACCTTTAGGAAAAGGCAGCGTCTGCATCATGAATCATAGCTGATCACCATTACAAAGCACAAGCAAAGATTATTTCTTTTAGTTCTGTGCAACCATTGTCACGATACTGTGAGAAATAGCTATGGGCTTAGTTTCCTGGTGGTTGAGTGGGCTGTTCATTACATTTTAATGCACTTGTAAAGAATGAAACCGACAAAGGAAAGAGGGAAATTGAACTGTCTGAAAGCCAATACAATGCATTTCATATTTTTTTATAGTCCAGTTTGACTATAGGTGCGTTCTCGCCATTGGCTCATGCAGTTGCCATGGTTAGTGGTTCATATTGTTTCACCGAATGCTGAACTCTCATTCTTATGCCAAGCAATGCTCAGATTGATGGGAGGGAGGGTGATGAAAGCAGAGTTTGGCTACAGATAAGGGCTTTGATATGGTTTACAACTAATCCCAACAGGGTGATGAATACTTCCAAAATAGGCATGGCTGAAGGAGCACAGTGCTTGTAATTATGCTGTTTTCCAAAAATAAACCTCGGCTGCTTTGTTTAGGGCTGACACCACTTTCTTTAGATTCAGCCTGTCTACATTTAATGATGATTACGGCTCAGCAAGATTACTGTTTACAGATTTCTATGCAGAGACTCCTAGGAAAATGATCCAGTATCGATACATAGAAATTTCACTCTCGCTCATCTGCATCCAGTTTTTAGGATCCTGGAATGAAGGGAAAGAATAGCAGAACTGAGGGGGTGTTATGCGTGTCGGGTAGCAGGATACTGGCAGTGAGTGTTGTAAGAATTCACTAACAAACAATGAGAATGTGTTGCTATTGTAAGAGAATATTGTTTGGCCCTCATCTTGTTACTTCGAAACGCTTAACATTCACAGGCCAACGCTCAGCAAGCATGCTTTGCTAGTTTGAAAAGATGTTAGTGCTGGCATGCTAAAATTAGCAGGAACGTGCATATAAATGAAGGAATGCCATTTGCAAATGAGGCTTTAGGAGCTGCATGCTAAATAGCATTGTATGCTTGCCTCCATAAGCTATTTAGCAAACATTTTCTATGGCCTAAAATTAAACTGTTTCACTTCCACGCTATTTCAAGGCCTCAGCTAACTTCTGATGGAGGAAATGGGACTGTTAGAACATGTTTCAGGTACTGTATGGCGGAAGCCCTGCTAATTTACAAGGGGGTCATTTTGAAAGGCCGTTTTGTGAGTTGGACGTCTAAAAATGAGCACTCAGACATCCCAGTCACAACCACATCCCAAGAGCCATTTTAGAATGCACTGAACTTGTAAGTGTCTGGCGCGATCATATCTCACAGGGGCATGAAGGAGGCATGTCTGGGGCATTGTGGAAAAAATGCATGTGTGCACTTGATTTCAGAATGGGGATGCATGTTGACAACAGAGGCAAACACATCCATGTTTATTACTGCTCCAGAGCATGAAATAGACATTTGAAAAGTGCTCGTTTCTGCCAGCTATCCAAAGGGTTTAAAGAACACAACCCACCCCCATAAAGTCAAATCAAAAATAGTTGGTTCAAAACAATATAAATCCCAGCTAAAGAAATTTTTTTGTCAGATAAGGACCAACAGGTGGGAGTTAGCCACTGCTGAAGGTCACGTCCTTTTAATCATTTGCGGTAAGAGATCAAACTTATCTTTTTAACTTGCACTTATCTGAACAGGCCATAGCACAATGGAGCCAATGTAGCTTAGTGAATCAATAACACAGTCCTGCGTTTCGGGGCTGCCAAATTTCAAAACCCTGCTTCAGGTCTCCAGTCACCAAAAACAGTACTCCGTTCTCGAGTGGATTGGAGACCTGAAGCAGAGTTTTGAAATTTGCAAGCTCGAACAGACTGAGTGTTGTTTTTGGTGACTAGAGACCTGAAGCAAGGTTTTGGTGACTGGAGACCTGAAGAAGGGCTTTGAAATTTGGCAGCCCCGAAATGCAGGACTGTGTCATTGATTCCTCAAACTACATTGGCTCTGTTGTGCTATGGCCTGTTCAGATAAGTGCAAGTTAAAAAGATAAGTTTGATGTCTTGCTGCGAATGATTAAAAGGACGTGACCTTCAGCAGTGGCTAACTCCCACCTGTTGGTCCTTGTCCGACAAAAACATTTCTTTAGTGGGGAAATATATTGTTTCAAACCATCTGTTTCTGCCAGCTAGCATCAGTACAAAGGAGAATGCCCCCTCGGGCCCACAATATTTTTGCCAACTCAAAAAACCCTAGTAGGTTCATAGTGAGGCCTTATTTTCTGCTGCTGCACCACTTCATGTCTCTGTTTTCTTAAAATGGCAGACTGGGACATGTACAGTATGTAGTAACTGTAACCTTTCGCTGCTCCGTACTTTCGGTTATGCTCCATTTGGTCCTGGGTCCACTTCACAGAGGCAGTAGGGTTTGTAGCACAATAAGACAACCAAACCTGGTGTGGCTTGGAAAAAGGTCTTTATATAGAAATAGGCTTATTACATAGGTACAGAACAGAGGTGGGTGCATGTGTGTGTGTGAGAGAGAGAGAAAAGAGGGGGGGGGGATAAAGAGAAGTGTGTGTGTCCGATGAATAGGAAGAGAGAGAGAGAGATTTTTGTCCGTCTCTGTATTTTATAGTGAAATTCTCCAGCACCTCCCTTTTGTCATAATTTGGTCTGTTTGATCTGATCTCTCCTGATTAGCAAGGAGGGGCTGTTGTCTTACAGACTAATCAGGCAAACTAGGCCCCTCAAGTTCTCTCCTGATTAGCAAGGAGGGGATGTTGTCTTGCAAACTAATCTCATCAGGCTGACATCACCAGAGGGTCAGAGCTGCCTGCAATCCAAGGTCTGGGAAAAGCCATGACACCTATGCTAGCATAATGTCATGCTGATGTATGCTGGCATCTCCCACACCTTTTTTTTTTGGGGGGGGGGGGGGGAATGATGGAAGCAAACCTGTGGTACCTGTCCCAGCTGCCATTACTATATACATGACAGTAGGCAGCTTGTCTAATACCTCCTGTATTAAATACCTTGCTATGTCCAGCAGGTCCCCTGTCCTGCACAGTACTGTCTCCAGTGTTTTAGAGATGAGCAAGTCCCATTATGAGTCCAAACCTCATGTCTTAGGTAGGGCAGTCACTACTGGGTGGGGAAACGCAATATGCCACCTCAGTGCCCGTCTTAGAGAGAATGAACAGTGCATAAGGGATGCAGGAATTTCTGAGGAGGTTAAAGCCGAAAGGTACCAGGATGCTATGAGTGAGGGTAGGAAGCAATACTAGACTGCAGCTGACTCTGGTATTCAATGTAGTAGGAAATGCCAAATTAGCCAAATTAGCAGGCCAAATGAGCCTGGATGTAGAGGTAGATGCTGGAGAAATTAAGTGTAACTACCTTAAAACGTTGTTGGTATCTTGTAGGACATGCGCTGCAAAGAGATGTACATGTGTTTCATTTTACAACACAGGAAAATTATGATAATGCATAGCAATATTTGTACAGCAGTTAAAATAATAATAGGGTAAATAAAAACATTAAAGACATGATCAGCAGTAGGTGAGCAACCAAATAACAGTTCCCACACAGACACATGAGCATCTTGTAGCAAGTGTTCAACAGTTTGTCGAATGTGACCATTCTCATAAGTGATGGTGTGATTCACTTCGGTGGCTGTTGTTTTAAGGTGATCAATATAGGCATGGAGTTCTGTAAAGTTGAGCAGTTTATGTAATGTCTCTTCTCCCATGCCAAGTGGTAATGGATGCACAGCATATGAGATATAGTCTGGAATGTCAATAAAGTCATTGGTAACCAGCGGTGTGGAATAAGTTGTCCCGTTAATGGTGATGGAGACCAGTGGTGTATGACTGCACCAGGTATTGTTTAGTAAATAGTTTGAAATGTCTTAGGAATGTGAATGTCATGCATTCTGGGAGCAATTGAAAAAGAAACATTCTTTGTCCTGACAGGAAATATTGTACAAAATCAAGGCAGGAGGACCTAGAAAGTAATGTTCTGGAGATGTCCTCAATTCTTGTGTCCTTTCTAGAGAAGTGGAAACTGGTGGCGCCCATTGTACTTGAGTGATGTTTAATGAATAGAACACTGGCTTGTCCTGTATGGAACAGAAACTCAGGATGACCAGATCCTTTCCTTCCGGGGAAGGTGGGGGTATTTCTTGATAGCGATATACACCATCTGTGGAGTTAGCCCAACCAATTGTGCATATTCGGATGATAGTTCCTGTAATGAGACTTGGGTAGAAGAGAGCAGATACAAGAACAACAGGAAACCGGAACATAATAAAAGCTACTAGGGGGTAAACTAGTGCTCCCCACTTATACTATGCAATCACAGAAATAATGTTTACTATTTATTTACAAAACTATTAGACACATGCCCAGTATATAGGACACATCAACTATACAGCAGAAGTAAATAGTTACCATCCTCAAGTGACTTTTGTTTAGAAAGCAGCTGTCCGTGCTGTCTTCAGAAAGCAGCTGTCCGTGCTGTCTTTAGGTGGTACCTGAAAACAAAGACTGATAAAACACGTATTACCCATATGGTTTCAACTGGTTGATGTGTTTCCAATACTTCTAGTTGTCGGGCATTAGGATCTGGTATAGGCTTGGGCCTAAGGTATCTGTAACTAAGTACGGTCCCTCCCACTTTGCAGTTCCAAAGGGGAGGTTTGGTCTAGGTGTCAGGGTCATCACTTTACTCACAACCTTGAGGGGCCTTAAATCAGAACCTTTTGCATGTACCTCCTGCAGATAATCTCTAGCTTTTTCTGTGTTAGCTAGCACAGTGGTCCGAATTTCTTTTAGATGTTCTTGCAGGGATTTCATCCACTCATTGGTAAGAATTACAGTCTGGTCTTCTGGAAGAAAAGGATGCAGCAGATTTTCCCACCGTGGCATTGGCCTTCCCATTAAGGCTTCATAGGGTGCAAAACCTGTGGATTTATAGACATTAGCTCTGATACGCATAAGGACTAAAGGGAGCACCAGATCCCAATTTTTCCTGGTCAGATTAAGCATAGGGCTGAGGTGGGCCTTAATTGTTTGATTCATTCTTTCTACCTGCCCTGCTGCCTGTGGATGGTACGGAATGTGGAGTTGTTGTTCTATGCCTAGAAAATCAAACAATTCCTTGATCAGCTGAGAAACAAATGCAGGGCCATTATCAGAGTCAATAGTCTTAGGGATGCCCCAGCGTGTAAAAAATTGCATAGTTAGGATTTATGCAGTGGTTCGAGCAGTTTGATCTGGGATAGGGAATGCTTCTACCCAATGAGAAAAGGAATCAACAACAGTGAGTAAAAATCTATTTTTCCTAGCTGTTAACGGAAGAGGGCCCACATGATCTATTTGCAATCTCTCAAATGGGCCATGAGGAGGTGCTCTCATTAACTGTCCCCTTCTCTTTTTAGGTTGCCTCCCAAATGAAGCACAGATTACACAGGAGGAAACATGATCCTGTATATCATGTTTCATTTCTGGCCACCATACCAACCTATTAAGGATAGTCTGCATTTCTTCTGCTTTAGGGTTTCCAATAGGACCTGCACCATGAACCCAATGCATCCATTCTTTACCTCGAGCTCTGTAGATAGCTATAACCAAGCCTTCCTCTCTTTTTGCACATAGAATGTCTTTCTCTATAGTGAGTGTGATAAAGGGTGTGTGCTGATATAGGTTATCTGGGGCGTCCTGCACAAGCTTCCTCAAATTGGAAAGCTCAGGGTCCTTTGTCTGCAGTGCTACGAAGTAATCTGGTAGTATTATCTGATCATAATCTGTGGAACGTGTAGCAATAGCAACCATGCGTGTCTGTTCATACCAGGGCCATATGAGGCCTATATGGCATGCTTCTTTGACTAGTGAGTCTGCTAATGTGTTTCCTTTTACTAAAGGGCTTTTCTTCCTATGTGCCTTCACTTTAATTAAATGTACTCTCTGAAACTTCTCACTCAGTTCTTGTGCCATAATCCACAATGATGAATTTTTCACCGTGGACCCATCTGTGGATTTAAATTTATTTGCCAGCCATCAGGGTAACAGGGCAATGGCACTTTTAAAGACATAATCAGAATCTAAAATGATTTGTATCTCTGGGTGTGAATCCTGATATTGTTGCATACAAGCCACAAAAGCAGCCAGCTCACAGTACTGTGCTGATGCTGACCCACAGGAATACTGTCTCTGCAGTACCACTTGGTTATTTGGGTCCAATTGTACAATTGCAAAACCTGCTAGTCGCCTGCCTCCTTCACATTGGCTACTACCATCAATATATACTGTAGGAAGAAAAGATGAAATTTTGTCTAGTCCCATTTCCCTAAAGATCATGTGATTAGGGGCACTGGGTGAGGACTGACAGTCATGAGGTTACCCCTCCAGCAAGATTCCAGTCACTTGCATGTTAGGTTCTTTCAACAATTCAAACTTTACATTCTGTGCCTGCAACATGAGAGTCCACTGGACTATTCTCTCAGTCCTAATCTTGCTACATGCTAACTTTCCCTCTATAATGAATTTGAGTGGGATGTGATGGCTGCATATGTATGTGGTTTGAGCACCAATGATGTATGTAAATTTCTGCATAGCAGCATAGGAAGCCAGTACATGTTTTTCACAGTTTCCCATTTTGAGTTCGGGAGAAGTGAGAACTCTGGAACAGAAGGCAATAGGGCGATCTACTCCTCCTAGGCGTTGTGTTAGAGCTGCACCTATACTGTCCTCTCCAACTACAGGGTACAGGGAAAAAGGTTGTGTGTGATCTGGGTGTGCCAGAACCGGAGCAGAAGTCAAAATGTGCTTTAATTTAGTTACAGCCTCTGTATGTTCTTCCTCCCAAACATAACCTTTACTTTTTAGCAGGGAGTAAAGTGGAGCTGCCACTTCAGCATAGTTGTGCATGAAGTCACGACAGAAACCAGTGAGCCCTAGAAAGGACTGGAGTGATTTCTGATCTGTAGGAAGTGGAAGTTTCCATATCAGCTCTATCCTCTGAGAATCTACAGATTTACCATCCTCGCCAATTGTAACCCCTAAAAAGGACACCTGTGATTTACACAGTTGAGCCTTGGCAGGATTAACTTTAAGACCAGCTTGTAAGAGGGCTTTTAAAACTTCTCTTACATGATTCCAGTGTACAGCTTCATTCTCAGACTGAATCAGAATGTCATCTACATACTGAATTATATTATCTCTGCAAGACACTAGTGACAGGGCTTCCTGCATGTATTTATGAAAGATTGATGGTGAATCTTTATAGCTTTGTGGCAGCACAGTCCATGCATATTGTTTATTCAGCCACTGAAAGGCTGTTTTGTACTGGCATTCAAGGGCCAGGGGCAGACTCCAAAACCCATTGGATATGTCTAAAACAGAGAAAAATTTACATTTGGGATTCAGTTTAGAGATCATTTCAGGGTATGAGGCTACTACGGGCACTACAGATTTTGAAACTTGATTCAGAGCATGGAAGTCCATAGTGAGCCTGAAGGAACCCCCCGGTTTAACTATCGGCCAGGCTGGTGAATTGCATGTGGAAGAAATAGGTCTAATCAGACCCCTCTCCTCCAGTATCTTCACAATTTTAGTCACTGGTTCTATAGCCTAATGAGGTACTGGGTATTGTTTCTGTGGTGGAGGATCCTCGCCTTCCAACAGTATTTCTGTGTGAATTTTCCCACAATCTAACTTGTCTTGTGCCCAGACTAGAATATCAGCCACCTCTGAGGGAATTACACACAGATCATACTGCTGAGCTGCCTTGGTGCACTGAGTTGCTAATTGCATGGGAATGACTTCATGCACTAAAGTTTTAGAAGCACTTGAAGTTCCTGAATACTGCCACAATTTAAGATTAGCCATATCCACCACCAAATTTAACTGGTTGAGAATGTCAATTCCAATTATTTCTTTTGGTGTGTTCACTATAGTGGAGGCAGTGGTTTCCAACATGTCCTTGTTTTGTTCACTGTGCACAGGGATACCCCATTTAACTGGGATAGCCACACACTTGGAAGATGTGTCATTAATTCCTTGAATTTCATAAATTTCCATGTTTTTCTGATCTGCAGTGGGAGAAGCTCTGTTTGTAAAACTAATTCCAGCCCCTGTGTCAATCAAAGCTAGTTTATCCTGACCCCCTATTCTGCTGATAACATTGGGGCATCCACAAGAGTCCAGTATCAAACATGTTACAAGCCTTAACTGTATTCTGGGCCTGTATCTGTTTCATCATCCAGAGGCTCTGGAATCGAGTCCTCTGCTGAGGGAACGGAGGCAGGCTGGGCTATGAAGGCTTGAGACATTTTGACATCTGAACCCAGAAGGTCAGGACACCACTATGCACTAGCCTTGTGTTTGTCCTGAGCTGCTTGTAAGTCCTGTTTTAATTTATCTAGTTCTACCTGCAGTATGTGTTTGTCCTGTTCCCATTTAATTTTCTCCTTTTCTAATCCATCTATCTGTGTTTTGAGCTCCTGAAAGGGAATGTAACCTGAGGAATTTCTAAAAGTAGCTCTGCCTTGTCCTCTCCAAGGTGTCTGTCCTCTGTATCCTTTGTCTCTGTTTTTTGTGTATTGAGAGGATCCCTCAGCTTGCCACTTCCATGCTTCTGATACTGCTATGACCTGCGAGGGCTGGGTCTTCCAAACAGACCCAATTCTGAGCATTAAAGTATCAAAAGGGGTTGCTTTAGGGTCTTCAAAAAATAACAGAAGGTGTTTTGTAATCTCAGGGGATAGCAATTCTAATAAAAATGCCTTATGCGTACTCTCCCCATAATCTTCTGCATTGGGCCAGGACTCTTGCTCATTAAGAACTGCTTTTTATTTATTTATTTAATTTATTTACATTCTCTTATATACCACGCTATTCTGCATCAGTGCAGTTTACATTGAACAAACTGAAATTACATTGAACAGGGCATTATAACTTGGAGATAACTATTTTTTACAGGGAACAAAATCCCTTTTAAAATCCAGGCTCTATATGCAAACTCTTCCAGTGTATCATTTGGTAGAGGTGAAATAATTTTAAATACTTGCATTGGGGAACAGTGAAATAGTTTCTCAATACCTCTTTTAACCAACTGGTATGGGTGAGTGAGAGACCCAACTTTATAATAGTGTGGCCCCAGCACCAGATGCATAAGTCTATCAAAGTCTGATTGTTTTCTTCTGTATTTCCCTAGACCCCAGTGAATCAGAATATCAGTGGCCCATTTGCACCATTCATTAACATTAAAAGGCATAGGGCCAGCTTTCTCAACTATCCTTTCAATGTCCCTATCTTTTAATGAATCCTGCAGCATCACTTTAACTGGTGCTCTGAGTTCAGTACTGGGTGCCGGGTCTGAGTCATTTGAATTATCCTCCTGACACAGGCCCTGGTTATTGCTCTGTTCTGGCTGAGATAAACTATTAGGATTTTCTTCCTCTGTACTGTCTGATTCATCTTTATTTTCCCATTCTTAAGCCCTGCTATACATACTTCTGTGTTCTTTTGTTTCTCAATAGCTTGGATGCCTGGATTATAGGGTGTGTCATAGGCAGGGGGGCTGAGGGAGAAATGGTTGTTGGCCAGGGCTTATATTTCTTTTGTCTAAAGGAATTTGTGGCTTGTATCACCTGAGCCCGTTGCATGGAAATGCAAATTTGTGCTTCCTCCAGGTCTTTGGTTAATTGTGTACACTGAGTAGTCAGTTCAGTATTGTCCTGTTTCATGCTAATGAGCCCCCTGCACATGCCTTAGATAAAAAGGCATTTTCTTTTATTTGTTTTCTTTTTGAATTCTTGATAATAGTTTAACATTTGTCTTTGAATATTATACCATGATGCCTCAGGGAATTCCCCTTCAAAGGGACCACCTTTTCTCTTACAGTATGTCATTACAATTTCTTTCAGTTCCTTAAAATCAAAGGCCTCCATATTTGAGATTGTAGTTGGTACAGGGGCCTACGCTTATTATGTTTTTATTTGGTTTTACGCGACTATCTCAATGTGCAACCTTTGAAGGAGGAATGCTCACTTTTATGAAGAAGTGAGACTTAGAATTATAGTTGGAATGGCATAAATTTTATGGGTGTTCAGTAGAGAGTACTGGCATAAAGACCATGCCTTAAAATTATACCTGAATAAAAAGTGCTTACCACCTTTTAACAGGGTGGAAGTTTAGGGTGAAATTATAGTAAGAAGGTTGTTAGGAGATTAACAGAATTGTCAGGTACTGTATCAGTTGCAGCAAACTTTAAGCCTGCCCTCACCAAGATACATACTGGCAGGAGACTGAGAAATAAAAGGCAGAAGGACAAGAGGTAAAGTATTGTTACCAGGAAAGATGTATATTGTATTCAATGAGGGACTGTTTAACTGTGTACCACTTCCAAACTAAAGCTGGACTATCTCTCTTCCTTTTCTTAGCAGCTCAAATACTAGAGAAAAATCTGTGCCTTGTAACAAACCGTAACAAGCCTATACAGACAAATAAGAAAATTGCAAGCCACTCTATGTAATGTCACTAGGTGTAGGTAAAAATTAAAATTCAGGATTATTACAGAGACGTTTGACAATAAAAATCTCACCTTGTCTAACCCACAAAACAAAGGTATCATTGGAACATTTCACTAAATAGTGCCACTCTGCCTGTCTACAGAGTTTTTTCACTAACGTGTCATGCAGCCCTTTAACCAAAATTGTAACTTGTAAATGGTCACAAGGGCTTTTGATTTTCCTGTCGCACCCTGTCTGAAATCCACTTTAATGTTTAAAACAAAATTGCTACTTACCCAGCTGGAGATCCACTGCGAAACCGAGACGAGCACCCATAAAATGTAACCTTTCGCTGCTCCCTACTTTCGGTTATGTTCCATTTGGTCCTGGGTCCACTTCACAGAGGCAGTAGGGTTTGTAGCATAATAAGACAACCAAAACTGGTGTGGCTTGGAAAAAGATCTTTATATAGAAATAGGCTTATTACAAAGGTACAGAACAGAGGTGGGTGCATGTGTGTCTGTGAGAGAGAGAGAAAGGGGGGGGGGATAAAGAGAAGTGTGTGTGTCCGATGAATAGGAAGAGAGAGGGAGAGCAGGGGGGGGGGTAAGGAGAAGTGTGTGTGTCCGATGAATAGGAAGAGAGAGAGAGAGATTTTTGTCCTTCTCTGTATTTTATAGTGAAATTCTCCAGCACCTCCCTTTTGTCATAATTTGGTCTGTTTGATCTGATCTCTCCTGATTAGCAAGGAGGGGCTGTTGTCTTACAGACTAATCAGGCAAACTAGGCCCCTCAAGTTCTCTCCTGATTAGCAAGGAGGGGATGTTGTCTTGCAAACTAATCTCATCAGGTAAACTACACTCATTAAGTCTGGAGACTGACATCACCAGGGGGTCAGAGCTGCCTGCAATCCAAGGTCTGGGAAAAGCCATGACACCTATGCTAGGCATAATGTCATGCTGATGTATGCTGACAGTAACATTATACACGTGTGCATTCCAAACTACAGATGCTGGCACACCTATGTGGCTGATATGCATGTCTACGTTGCTGAAATCAGTCAGATTTCTGCACATCTGATGCCTTATTCTGCTCATTATTCTGACTAATGCTCTGTATTGTCTTGATTAGATTGTAAGCTTTGATGAGCAGGGACTCTGACGAGCAGGGACTGTCTCTTGCAGGCATGTCTGTACAGCGCTGCATGCGTAGCACTATATAAATGCTGAATAGTAGTAGTAGTAGTACATCCCTGCCCCACTCTGTATCGCAGCAGACACATGCATCTTTAGGAGTGGAGCTAAATGCCATTTACATGTGTCTACCTTCACTGCTACCCAAGACCATAGCAAGCTAGGAGTTCGAGTGTTGATCAGGATGAATAGTTAAGGCACGTGGTAGGAGATATCCTTTAGGGTGAGGGTAGAATTGTAGCTGGGGTGTCGCAGGTTGGGTTGTAGCTAGGGTGTCGCACCAGTCCCTAGCCTCCCACCATTGTAGCCATAGTTGTGAACACCTTTCTTCCCGGAAATAGAGGCCAAAATCTTGGCCTCCCGACGTGTGAGAAAATAATTCCAAGTCCCTGGACTTCATTGGTGGGGTCTGCCTTATGTGAACCCCATTAAAATCCTGCAAGAAGGACCCTCACAGATCCAGGTCTTTCCTCACCTTCTTTGGGACCCTAAATAAATAATGTTTCTTCAGCAACCCTCTGGTTAAGTTTCCAAGCTATGAATAAACCTGCGGCCCATTAGAATCCCCAGAGAGGCAAAATTCAAGCATCAAATGAGGGCCTGAATCTGTCCCAGCATGAGTTTCTTCCAGCACCTTGACCTCCATAATTACATCCCACATGCCTTGACTTGATCTTGTGGCAGCCTTGACTCCGTGGACTCTGAATCCAATTTATCCCTAGAAAGGTCAAGCTAGTACTAGGCCCTTCTGACTTCTTTTCTGGTAGAGGAAGTCTGAGGTCACCAGCTACAACTTGACAAGTCTTCACCAATATTTGACATTTATCAGTTCCTGCTACCCCCAAAAAAAGAAAATCATCAAGGTAATGTATAATCATTTCCCTGTCATAAGAACATAAGATATGCCATACTGGGTCAGACCAAGGTCTATCAAGCCCAGTATCCTGTTTCCAACAGTGGCCAATCTAGGTCATACGTACCTAGCAGTATCCCCAAGAGACACAGGTTCCACAATGTTTGTATTGGCCCTGGGTCCCTTTTTAATAATAGTTTATGGACCTTTCCTCCAGGAATTTGTCCAAACCTTTTTTAAACTCAGCTACACTAACAGCCTTTACTACATCCTCCGGTAACAAATTCCAGACTTTGATTACACGTTGAGTGAAAAAATATTTTCTCTTATTTGTCTTAAATAGTTTACCCTGTAGCTTCATTACATGTCCCCTAGTCTTTCTATATTCTGATAGCGTAAACAATTGATCTATGTTTACCTGTTCCACTCCATTCATTAATTTATAGACCTCTATCATATCTCCCCTTAGCCGTCTTTTCTCCAGGTTGAAGAGCCCTAACCTTTGTAGCCTCTCTTCATAGGAGTAGCCTTTACCATTTTGGTGGCTCTTCTCTGTACCTTTTCTAATAATGCTATATCCTGTCAGATATCCGCTGCACCATCCAGTATACAAACACTGAGAATGTCTCAAAACAAGTTTATGTCACAGAACAACTCAATGACATGCATTTGTAAAAATAAAAACATCCATAAAATTTGAAGCTCAGGAGATGAAAGGAGGCCAGGTGGACAGGTAACAAGTGGAAGACTGACTCCACGCTAGACTTGGTCATCAATGGCATCAGGCCCAAACCTCACAACATGCCACTGCAGATTCAAACGAGGCATATTGGATGGAACAGTGACTTGAGTTGATAAAAGGTGTTTACATTATACCCTGCCAGTAGGACAAGTTGTGGATAAGGTGGTACTTGCCTGGCTATTTTTAGGAAATCAGTCCCAAAGGCAAAACCACAAGGTTCCAAAGGTTTACAGAAGGGGCTCACAATTCAACCAAGGCACAGTTTCTTCGACAACGTCTCCCGTATGATAGTCTTATTCTTCACAATTATTAGGAAGTTTCTACTAACATGAAATAGCCCAGGGCCCTCAAATGAAATCCAAAAAGCCTTCGTAAAACCCCTCCCATAAAATATGGGCAACCATCACTCCAAGACTGCAGTCTTAATGGAGGATGGACTATTCTCCACCTATAGATGCTCCTGACATATTGCCCAGTGGTCTAACCCACTCTCTAACCAGGGCACAATGGTAGGCTGGCTGAGGACTCCTGCAGCTGCTATACTTGCAACATTACTGACAGGCAGGGTGCTAACATTTCTTGTCATTAAAATCAAAGCTAGCTGTGCTTGACAGGTATGATCAACTGATACCTATAGAAACTGATTGCTAGGGAAGGGTGAGCTCTCTGTTAAATTGAGGAAGACCTACCATTAAATCCAGAACTGGAAGGCTTTCCAACAGGCATCAACTACCCTGTGGAGACCCCCAGCTAAAAGGGAACTTGACAAGCAGGGTTCATCTCAGTTAACCACAGATCGATGTCCCAGAAGACCCAGAACCCTGACTTGTCTTGCGCCAACCCCTTCCAGAATCGTTTATCCTAATTTAACCAGGCCCAACTCCTGACAAGTGCAGTAGGCCCTCAGGATAAAATCAGAATACCATAACAAGTTGGGATAAATTGAAGGTTTAACCTCCCCAATGATGTTGGCTTTGAGTGTCAGGAGCCAGTTGAAGATAGTTTTAGCTACCTTTGCACATTTATGCCTCGTGTCATCCTTCCCATCGCCTTCTTTCCCTTTTTCCTCCCCTTGTTCATTTTCCAGCAATCTATAAATTTCCACTTATTTTCCACTAAGAATCTTTTGCTTTAGCTTTTCTGGTACCTGACGATCCAAGGGTGTGATTGAACACAGTTAATTTGAGACTGATTAATTTTCTTAAGTCAGCGGTAGTCTCTGCTAGAGACATATTTAAATCTTATTTGGTCGAAGTTTTAAATATCCCTCCTGAGTCACTTCCACCTTTGACTAGTTTACATTATTTGCCTCCTGCTAAGAAGGATTCTGGGGGAGTGCAGGATGCTGACTCACAACAAATGAACAACTATACAGGAAGATTCTGAGTTACAGACTATAACTTATTGGTTACTTTTGCTTCATCCTCTGAATGTGAATGGCTCTTAAAAATGTTTTTCAAGAAAAGGAATGTTGTCTTTAAAGGACTTTTGGTCTGTATTTTTCCTGATTTAGCCAGCGAGACGTCTGCTGAGGCCCAGTGTGTTGCATCTGGGAGCTTTATTTTTTCTGAAGTTTCCCTGTATAGTAAGTGCTTAGTGAAGCTACAATCTGTTACCTATGTTTTCTTTCAGCTTTCCCAGTTGCTGTCACTCATTAATGTATGAAGACCTATGGTCTCTGTGGTTTCCATTTCCAATCCATGAAACTAGGTCTTGGCAGTTTAATGCCTGAAGTATTTATTTGCTTTCTTCGCTTGGATGTAATTTCTTATTTGATCCCCCCCCCCCCCCCTTTGTTTGTGAGCTGGATTTCTAAAGAGCAGTAAGTTATTGAATCTTGGTAATTATTTTCTTTGAATTTATTTTACTTTCCTTTGCTCTTTCTATTCCTATTCAAGATATATATGCTTGGATATTTGTAAATGCTCTAAAGACTAAAAAGAAAAAGAAAGAAACACTTTGGGGTATGTTTACTAAACTGCGTTAGTGTGATTCGCGTTAGGAGCCGCGGTACAGACAGAAATCCCAAATAAGGACATGGGAGGTACATCGTTACCGATAACGCGCGTTACCAGGCGCCAGAAATGAACGAGCGCTACAGGGCACGTTACCGCACGTTATTCTTAAGAAGGCGCGCAGGCACACAAGGACAGCAACAGAGCTGTAGCACAATGGTTACGACACTGACTGATGGTACAGGGGTCATGGATTTGATTCCCCAATGGGCCTAATGTATAAGGCTGGCTAAGGCAGCACCCTTTACATTTAAGTAGTGATTGTTGAGGCATGTGACGTGTATTTTAATTAGTGCTGCCAGAAAACACACCCTCATGGTGGCATAACCTAAGGTGCCGCATAAGGCACTCCACAGGGCACATTATAAAGTGTACTGTCCGCCAAGGCACCCTATAATGTCCCCTATAGGACACCTTATAAGGCTGTGAACAAAGCCCTGGCTGGCTGCAGAAGGACTGCACGTCACTACACAAACTGTCTGCTGTGGTCACCAGGATAAGGTTAACCCACCCATACCCATGATGCACTGCACATGCAAATCAGCAGTCAACAGATGGGCACAAGATTGGGTATGCACCCCCACAGCACCTCGGCCTGGTATGGGGAAAAGACCGTGTGTGGCACTGCCACAGAGTAGCCACAGACAGTCACATTGTGCGGGTACTGTGCCCACCCTGAGGTTGGGCGCCCAGCACCAGGTCCACAGCACCTTTCATGGCTGAAATACGCCATGCTGCAGGTCCCCAGCAGTGTGTGATAGGTAGTTCCGTTAGACACACCTAGGATACATCTGTGTCCTGCTGTATGTCTTGGTCATGTCCAGTCCATATGGGCGATGATGCACCCAGAATAGTGCATATCCTGTGTTGGTGCCATGGTTACCTGCTGTAGGTGAAGGGGGGGGGGTGTATGGACCCATAGGCAGATCATGTACCACCACACATCCCACCCTCTGGAGCTAAGGGTGGGAAACAGGATCATCCACCAATAGACCCACAGTCTACCTCCCTGCAATGGTAGAAGTAGAGAGGACCATCAACCCCAGACCTGCTGGGGAACAGACAGAGCAATACACATCCATAACGCAATAGCAGACAGACGGCAGGCCTGGAAATGCTCAGCTGCCCCCCACCATTACCTGACATTCTACAGCAGCAAGCCTCCAGCCGCTGCACCCTGCAAGGTGTTCCAGCAAGACACATACTAGCTGCAGACAGTCTGCCAACTAGTCCATAGTGCATGGTCCTGGAGGAGATGCATGTACCCAAAACGGGGATGTCAGCATACACACCAAGCAGATAAGTCAGTGATTGGGCCCCAAAAGAAAACCCATAAATATCACATGAAAAAAATGCTATATAGCACTATGGGGGAACCTAGCCATGCCATGGTCACTGCTCAGTCAGGGTGAGTGTGACCTCCCAGCAGGACATGCTATGGCCACCCTGTCCGTGCAGGTGGTGGCCAGGCACTACAATGTCCGAGCCATTGCCCTATGCCCTGTGCAGATGCATCCAGGCCAGGCCACCCTATCCAGGCTATTCCCACAGTACCTTGCTCCTCATTATGCACATTGGCAAGCCAATACTGGCAACAGTGCTAGCAGTGTGGGCTGTGCAGGGTGTTGGCAGCCACCACACACTGGATAGACAGACACACACTCCCCACACCTATGCCAGCATTGTGCAACTATAGAGGTGTTGGGCAGCCCAGGCCACCACACCAGTCCTGGACACAGTGCAGGCATGGCTATGGTATGCAATACTGTAGGAGTCACTCCCCAGGTTAGTGAACACTGTCAGACACAAGACCTGTAGGACACTCATCAGACATCAGAAAGGTTGCTATGATGCAGCTCACTCAGGAAATTGTACTTAACCTAGGAACTGCTATCTGCCAGTAATCATAGCAACCTTTTGATAGATGTGTACCATATTCCCAGGTTTAGGGTGGCATTACTAAGGTATGCAAGTGCTAGTATTGGGAGATGCACGCAGATCCCAAAGTCCTGCCTCTCCAGGAGGCTTTGGATAATGGGGCCTGTGGGTGTGGGTGTGTCTGCCCCTGTTGTCTGCTGCTTTACGGCAGAGGTTCCCAACTCCAGTCCTGCGGTGCCAAACACTGTTCGGGTTTTCATGCTGTCCCTCATGAATATGCATGAGATACATCTGCATACCATGGGGGTGGCACATAGAAATGCAGCACAGGCATCTTTATCAGAGGCAGCATGGAACCGGAATGGTGTTTGGCCCTCCAGGACTGCATTTGGGAGACTCTGCTCTAGGTAATGTGCATGTTTATGGTGTCTGTGCTCTGTAGGGTAAAATGTAGGTGTCTTGGGCATGTTTACGTCATCTGTTTGTCTGCATCTGTTTGTTTTAGCATGTCGTAGTAGTGGGTAAAATATGGGGACTGGGTTGGCAGGAACCACAGCTGGGACTTGAACCTGTGACCCTCTGCTTCTGAATATACTGGTTTTGTGCACTGCACCACCTTCTTGCACAGAGTCAGTATGTTCCTTGGTGATACCATGACTGTTCGTCAAACAGGGCCTGCCTGTTGCAGTACACGGCATCCACCTACACAGGGCTAGGCCACGGTCTGCTCTGGGCAGCTGCCACTGCTTCCTCCACCACCAGTATCCCTCAGCCACCATGCTGACATGCCCTTCTGCTGGTGGTGCTGGTGGTGCGCAGTCTCAGGCCATCCAGTGTGCAGGTAGATGGCTGCCTATGGTGCGGGTTCTGGGGTAGGGGTACCTGCATAGACGTCCCCGCTCCCCCCAGCCCCGCCTGCCAATGGTCCGTGCCCTTGGGGGTAGCTCTTGGGTACAATCCCCTGTGACACTGTGGGAAACACACTCGTGCCCATGTTGGGCCTTCAGCAGTTGCTGTCTGGCTGCTCTGCTGTTTCAGCATTCATATGGGCCACCTAGGCATCACCCTAGTCCGCACTTTGGCCCAGCTCCACCACAGCATGTGCCGCCTGCGGCCCTCTGTATCCCCCTCTCCAGCATCTGTCCAGTTGCCATTCCGACATGCCCGCCCTGATGTTGCGGGACATGTGCATGCCATGGGAACCCTGTCCGATGGTGGGGAAAACCCTGAGCAGCGCTATTTCACTGTGGGCTCATTCACCTTGTATGGGGACGGAGTATAGACCCTTCCACGGTTTATATCTTTTCTATGGAGCTTACTCGGGGGGGAGGGGTTGATGTTTCTCATTGATACCACTATTGGCCAGCTTGGTTATGGTTTTTTTTCCAGTTTGTTGGGGTCATTTTCAGTGTTTATGTGCCCTTTTGTTCTGTGCACATGTATCACACTTATCACTTTTTTTAGGTTTCCCTGCCTAGGCTGTACATTGCTGACACTGAAATGGTTTCTCTCCCCTGTAATGTGCATTTAACGGCAGGTTTTCAATCGCGTTAGGATTCAGCTCTTCAGATCAGCGCGTTAGTGTGAAGGGAGCCTCTCCCCGCCCACTCTCCGCCCACTGACCCCTTCTCTCCGCCCTCTCTCCACCTTCTGCGGTGTTTTACCGCGCCGCGGAGTTTTACGATCGTTAACGCATCATAACGCGCATTATGTAACGTTAACGATTGTTAGCGCATCATAATGCACGTTATGATGCGCTAATGATCATTAACGTTACATTACGCGCGTTATGTAACGTTACCGCAGTTTAGTAAACATACCCCTTTGACTTGGAGAAGAGAGTGACTGTGGCTGGGACATGGGTCTACAGAAGATGGTCCTGCGGTTGATGCTATTGCTAGGACTTGGGCTTGGAGAAAGTGGGCTGGTTCTGAAAAACTGCGTTTTTCATCATTGAATGGAAGCCAACGGGAATCCACCTAAAAAGCCACAAAAACCTTTTTTTTTCACAATGTGAATGCCCCCGATAAACCTCTATTTTTTGGAGTCTGGGGAGGCACCTAATAGACTCAAAAATAAAGCAATAAAATCCCAAATGATAAACACCTAGAACCAGAAGCCCTAGGTGTAAACCAGTATTAAGAAAAAGGTTTTAAAAAGCACCTGAGAGGGGTGGACATTGGACTCCAGACATCAATCTATAGGAGGTGACACGAGCAGGAAACTCTTTCTCCTCTCTTGACAGAGGAGGAGGAATGATGCCATCAACCATATAAGGAAGAACAAAGAAATGACTGACAGGCACGTGGGGCTCAGAGACTCCCATATAAAAGCACTGAAAACCTCTGCAGGCTTGTGATGAGGGATAATCTGCAGAACAAAATATGAAAGAAAACCACATGCTCTAAACAGAAAGCCTGTGTAAGTGGGAGGGGTTTTGCCAGAGAAAGAAAAGCCAGAGCTTCCCCCTTGCCCCTTCAGAGAAAAGTGTGGCTGGAAAGCTAAAAGGAAAGGAGAAAAAATTGTAAGAAGTTAAACTGAAGATAAGAAGGAACATTCCAGCAGTTTTTGCCAGAGAAAGAAAGCACCTGGAAAGAGAGAGAGAGAGAGAGAGACCAAGATGACAGCACAGTATTTACTGCCAGAAGGAAAGCCTTTAGTGCTTAGGGTATATTTCAAGCAAAAAAACAAAACACCCACGACCAGGTCAAAATTTACAATTACAAAGACAAAACCCGGTATTAATAAACCAGTTTTCCAAAATCATTCTATGTAACTACTTTTTTTGTCGGAAAGGCCAACCAAGCCAAGAGGAGTGTACCTCTCACCGTTGTGGCCCGTCCATTTTATTAAATAAAAAACAATCTTATTTCCTTTTTAGAGACAGCTTCTATTGTGTTACTTAGCTGAATCACAATCTTGAAAAGGCTGCACAATAACGCCACAGTCAGCAGTAATACGACGTGTCACGTTTCGGGGTGTTCAAGATAATCCCCCTGCTTCAGGTCAAAGCCGCTGTGTAGTAAGCTCTCAGCCATCAAACTTGAGAGCTTACTACACAGCGGCTTTGACCTGAAGCAGGGGGATAGTTGTAAGTGGCTATATCAGAGCAACCTGGGACAGCAAGAGCTTAAGAACCTTGCTAGCAGATCTGTGAGTGAGATGGGCCCAGCTCTTAGTGAAGACCTCTTTCAAACAAGTAGCAGCACCCTGATACACTGAGGGTTGAGAAAGCCAGATAGCAACCCTGGCTTTGCACTAAAACTGCAGCCTAAGCTGAGCTAAAGACACTAACATGCCCCCATAGCCTTCATATTTCCACAGGGTCTGGACTAAACATGAATGACAATCTTACTGAAATACCACTGGAACAGATTTTGATTTTGGGAAGTTCCTGTGTTTGAAAAGAGTAGACGCCAAGAAGTCTACAAATCCTTCTGCCTTGTAGGGACTGAAAGTGTTGTAACTCTAGTCTGACAGACTACTTAAAGTAGATTTTATTTTCATAGTTTCGCTAGATCACAGTGTAGAGGCAGTGCTTTCACAGAGGACAGGCACACTTTTGCCTAAGGCCTAGAGAGGTTTTTGGTTAATTTTATAGTTAGGTGCAGCATGGGACCAGAAGGCTGGACTGACTGAAACAAAGGAGCACCACAGAACTAGGAGAACCTGGGATCTCAGCTGCTGGCAAGGCATGTGCTTCTCAGCGTTGATCTCAAGAAGACACCCAGCAGTGAGATTATATGAGCACCCCTACACATGCTGGCCAGAGCCCCGCTTTAACTGAGCTCAATTAGCTTAAAAGCAGCAGAGAAAAGAAAGAAACAAAAAAGTGAGGGTGGGAATATGCTATCCAGGCGATGCATGAATTTAAAGTCAAGTGCTGCTTCATAGCTGGGCAGAACTTGCAAAAACAGACTAGTGAACACATTTATTTCAACAGGGTGAGGCACTGGTATCAAGAAACATTGGAATTGTAGTTGTGAATGTTGGTGTTTCTCAGCAAGCAGACAAAAAATCTTTGCAATCTCTTTATATTGATGTTCTCATACCTATGTTAATTGAAAGTGCCACATTGCATTTTTCATTGTTGGTGCATATTAAGCTAACTTGTTGTTTTTCTTTATCTAATAAAAAAAATCCTCATTATCTTTCAAATTTATTTTTACATTTAAATAAAATTGTCTAACATTTTCCATTCAGGTACAGTGTCCTTCCAGTGCCATTTTGTGTTCTTTAGGCTTAAGCTACCACTTTTCCTTTTAGCACCAGTCCCTCATCCCTACTAGAGGAGTGGTAGTCATAACTGTACCTTGCCAGGTAGGAAGGGGTCAGGGTCTCAAGTTGAGACTCAGTCACTGGTGACTCAATGCAAAGGAGACAGGGGAGCTAGGCCGTCTTCCCCACCCACCTAGGAGAGAGTAACGGTGCGTATATTCAGTAAAGCTGACTACACGTATACTGGCACTGAATTTCTACTGTATTTGAATTTAATCTGCTTTGAGTTACCATTAAGAAGGCATGCGCTAACCACAAAATCCCTTTCCTATATAGAATAAGTTAAAAGCTGCAGCTAACATTTAACTTAGTTTGGTCGCTGCCATCAATGAATATGGACTCCAAAATGTATCTCTAAATCTTCACACAAGGTCCAGAAAGATTTAGGGCATTGCTAATCAATAAATTATGAAAATATGAGAAAACATCCAAAATATAAAGGAAAAAGGACAAACTCTGACAACTGCAGTGCTATATTCAATGAAGGCACATTCCTAACTCAGAGGTTATAAGACAACGATAGGTGAAACCAGTGACTTTTCACTGAGAAAAAAGCTACAGAAGAGGTTAAAAAATCAGGTATCTCATCTTACAATATTTCACCAAACATTTGCAATTGCAAGAAAACTTCTAGAAAAATATAGGTCCAATCTTTAAGAACTTAGGATGAAGCAACAAAAATGTCTTCTATTCTATAAAGTAGATGTACTCACATTTGGAAAATTTCTAACTTTTAAATTTGAAAAAGAGCTCCTCTCTGTAGTGAAAAAGTAGCCTTTATATTCATTCTCTGTCCAGTTCTGACAGGAAATCTACTGTCAGAGTTGCTAGTTGATCTCCCTTTTTTAGATGTTTTCTTTGAAAGGGGGGAGATAAAAAGCCCTGAAAACTCGTTGCAGGAATTTTAAGAATGTCCCAGACATACCTCTTGAACATCCCCAGAGCTAGAGTAGATTGGACTTAGAAAACTGATTAAGCACAAATTCATATTTTTGATGATGTTTTCCAAATTTTCCATCTTATTGCAGAAATGAGTGTTTTCTTTAATCAGTAATACCTCATTCTGCAGAACCTGTTGAACTTTTCAACAGAATTCAGCCTATGATTACAGTTAGAAAATCCAACTTCCTGAGCAGATAACTTCCCAGAAACTGCCTCTCTTTCGATGTTCCATAGAGAACGCTCATCATCATATTCATCAACTTCTAGTTAAATGAGTTTAACATCAAGGAGAAGACCTGGGGGTATGTTTACTAAACCGTCTTAATGTTACCGGCGCTAGTTGCAGTGATAATGTGAAGAATGCCATATAAGGAGTGGGCGTTCCGTCGGCAAGGTAGCAAGAATCTGTATCGCGTGATAGTGGGCGCCATGGCATGTTAACGTGTGTTAACCCTAAGTTCATGCCAGCGCGGTGTCAGAAGCTATAAAGATGTAGCCCACTGTTTACTGCAATGACTTTGGAGGCAGAGGTCATGGGTTTGATCCTGCAGTGGTGTTAGGAAAGAAGGCTGTCGGAGGCATTTCCTTTTAATCTAAATCAGTGCTGTCTGAGGCACTTACTTTTTAAATTTAAATCAGTGCTGCCAGCGAAAACACCCTCACAGCGCCGTAACCTAAGGTGCTGCATAAGGCACCCTATAAGGCACTCCATTGGGCACATTATAAAGTGCCATGTCTGCCAAGGCACCCTATAATGTCAGTCAGTCTCCAGCCACTGCATCCTGCAAGGTGTTCCAGCCATACACATGCTAACTGCAAACAGTCTGCTAGCTAAAACATGTTCCTGGAAGAACTGTGTGCACCCAAAAATGGGATGTGAGCACACACACCAAGCAGGTATGTCAGTGATCGGGCCCCAGAAAAGAGAACTCATAAATATCACTTAAAGGAAATGCTGTATAGCACTATGGGGGAACCTAGCCATGCCATGGTCACTGCTCAGTCAGGGTAAGAGTGCCCCCCCCCCCAGCATGACATGCTGTGGCCACCCTGTCCGTGCAGGTGGTGGTCAGGCACTACAACATCCCAGACATTGCCCTGTGCAGATGCATCCTGCCCAGGCTGCCCTGTCTGGGCTATACCCACAGTACCTTGCTCCTCATTATGCACATTGGCAGGCTAACAATGGAAACAGTGCAAGCATTAGGGGCTCAGTAAGGTGTAGGCAGCCACAAAACACTGGATAGACATACACACACTCCCACACCTATTTCAGCATTGTGCAAATATAGAGGTGGTTGGCAGCCCTGGCCATCACACCAGTCCTGGGAACAGTGCAGGCAGTGCTATGGTACTCAATACTGTTAGGGTCACTCCCCGGGGTGGTAACCACTGTCAGAAACAACAACTGAAACACACTCCACAGATATCAGAAAGGTTGCTATGATGAATTTCTGTCAACAAATTGTGTTTAACTTAGGATGTGTTATCTGACATTAATCATAGCAACCTTTTGATATATGTGGAACGTGTTTCCAAGTTTAAGACAGCATTGCTAAGGTATGCAGGTGCTAGTACTGGTAGCTGATGTTCTGCGCAGGGCCCAACAGCCTGCCTCTCCATGAGGCTTTGGATAGTGGAGCCTGTGGATGTGGGTGTTTGTGCTGCTGCTCTAGGGCAGAGGTTCCCAACTCCGGCCCAGGTGGGCCAAACATGGTTCAGGTTTTCATGCCGTCCCTAATGAATATGCATGAGATACATTTGCATATAATGGGGGCGGTGCATACAAATACAGCACAGGCATATTTATTAGGGACAGCATGAAACGTGAATGGTGTTTGGCCCTCCAGGACTGCAGTTGGGAAACTCTGCTCTAGAGATTGCACATGTTTATGGTGTATGTGCTCTGTAGGGTAAAATATAGGCATTTATGACGTGTTTATTTTATCTGCAATAAAGGTTCTGTTGTTATTACCATGGTTTAGTACTGGGCAAAATTTAGGGACATGGTTTGCAGGAAGCACAGCTGGGACTTGAACCTGTGACCTTCTGCCCCTGAATATACTGGCTGTGTGTACTGTGCCACACAGGCAGACCATTCCCTGGGGATACCATGACTGTTCGTCAGACAGACCTTGTCTGTTGCAGTGCATGGCACCCACCTAAACAGGGTTTGGCCTTGGTGTGCTGTGGGCAGATGCCACTGCCCCCTCCACCACCAGCACCCCTCTGCCACCATGCTGACGTGCCCTTGTGCCGGTGGTGCTGGTGATGCACAGTCCCAGGCAATCCAGTGTGCCGGTAGGCGGCTGCCTATGGTGCGTGATATGGGGTAGGGGTGCCTGCCTAGACATCCAAGCTTCCCCCCGGCACTGCCTGCCAATGTTATGTGCCCTTTGGGGTACTTGCTGGGTACTGTTCACTGGGACACTGTGGGACACACACTCATGGACATGTTTGCCCTTGGTCAGTTGCTGTCTTGCTGGTTTTCTGTTTTGACATTCCTATGTGTCACCTAGGCATCTGCCTAGTCCACCCTGTGCCCCAGCTGGCCCACTCCATGTGCTGCCTGCAGCCCCTTGTACCCCATTTACACCATCACCATAGTGCCCTTTCCTACGTGGCCTCTCTGCTGTTGCTGCACATGTGAATGCCACATACGCAAGCTGCCCAATATACACCACAGCAAACCCTCATCACCACTATCAATGTTGGAACATTCACTTTGTGGGGGAATCAGGATTGCCCCTTCCAAAAATGACATCTTCCATTTTATTCGTTATGGGTAGCGTTGCTTACCGTTTATCATTGTTTTTTCTATTGGCCAGCTCGGTGTTTTGTATTTCTATTTTGGTTCTGGTCATTATCTCTCTGGTTTTTGCATGTTTTGTTACTGCACATGTATCACTACTATCACTTTTCTTGGTCTCCCTGCCTTTGCTGTACATTGCTGACTGAAATTGTTTCTCTCTCATGCAAATGTGCCTCTAGCGCGAGGTTTTCACTGGTGCTACTTTTCAGACCTTTATTTCACGGCGTTAGTGTGCATGGAGCCTCTCCCCGCCCACTCTCTGCCCATTGACCCCTTATCTCCGCCCCTGGGGAGTCCTACTCCCCCCTCTGGACAGCCTTACTCCGTCCTCTGCGCACCTTAACGCCGCTGGAGACATTATCGCGCGATATGTGACATTCTCGCACGGTGTGCCATTATCTTGTGATAACGTCACATATCGCGTGATAACGTCGCAGCTGTGATGTTAGCGCCATTTAGTAAACATACCCCCTAGTCTCTTAATTTCCATTTATTATAATAAGTAAAATAAGCCCTTGCTCCAATAGTTCAATGCAGAGACAGCACCGTTCTTAGTTAAACGTTCATAGCCATTGTCAGGAGGGATCGTAGATTGAGCTAAATGACAGTACACTGAGTTCTAAATTCATGAAAAGATAACGGGCCTGATATTCAGTGCTGGCAGCTAGCCGCTGGCGCTGAACTTTAAACCCAGATATTCAATGCTGGGGCAATATCTGACTCCAGCATTGAATATCCAGGCTGCCCAGATTGCCGCAAAGCTAACCGGGCAGCAGCAATATTAAACTGCCGCTTCTGAGGCAAAGGTTAGACTAGGGTTTCCTGCACCTGACCTTTGCCGCATGTCATTAAAATGTCTCAATAGTGCCACTGCCTGATTAGCAAAGGGTGCTACACTGCAACGCTACAGCATGCCCCATTAGCATCAGGGTATGTAGTGGTGGCACCCGCGGATATTCAGTGGCACTAACTGCTGAATATCCCGCAGAGATGCATTTTCATAATTTGCAGGTCTGCAAACCATGTAAATGCCTTTGAATATCTCCTCCCCCTCCAATGTTTTTTGCATGGATGGAGAAGGAGAGAGGGGCATGAGTTTTTCTTGCTTGTGCCCCAAGATAGAGAATTTTGACCAAGGATGAGCGGAAGGAAGAATACCTAAAAGGCTAGGGACTCTGTCACTGGGCTAAGGAATGACCTAAGCAGATCTCCAGGGACTGGAGAGAGAGAGTCACATACAACATCTAACCAGTAGGAGCAAGGTTACAAGACCAAAGCAGGAAGAATATAAAATATGCCATACTGGGTCAGACCAAAGGTCCATCAAGCCCAGTATCCTGTTTCCAACAGCTGCCAATTCAGGTCACAAGTACATGTCAGGTTCTTTGAGAGCCAGGAGGGAAGGGGTCAACACAGAGAACATTTAAAATATGTCCAAATTGCTGGCATTTGCACTGCTTGTGCTTCATAGGGTGCTAGAGGTATTAGGTGACTTCAGATGGAAGAAATGTGAGGAAAAAAACACACTGATCTACAGAGCACAGGAGAGAGAAGGCATCATTAGTATGGTTATGCCAGTTTGGAATGGGGCCTACTGAGGCTTAGTGTGGAAACTGTCAGAAGATATCAGAGAACTAATAAGATATATTTTCTGTATTTCTTGAAAATAAGGATGGAAAGACAAACCAGGTGGAAAATTGAATAAGTGGGAAAAGGGTCAGATAACAGGGAATAAATCTGACAAAGGCCTTAGCAAATGGTTATACACAAGGCCATAAGGGTAAACAGGTCAGCAGGAATGGGAGTGCAGATATGACAGGACAAAGGAAGGAATGAAGGAGAGAATCCAGATGCTTGGAATCGAAAGCAAACAAACTAATTAAAGGGGCTAATTGGAAAAGAAAACTATATAACAGGACAGAACTTTTAAAGATTGTGAATTTACACCCCATTTTCTGAAGAAGGTAGTTTGTAAATTTCCACTGCATGTCCGTAGTTGAAAAATCCAACGTTGCTCACAACTCTGCAACTTATTGATACGATCCCCACGTTGGATTTTTCAACTACAGACTGTACATCCTGATGGCCTCAACAAAGAAATTGATTGGTTTATTATTTCTTGATGTCATACCCACTCACTCATTAGCAGACATGCAGTGGAAATTATTTCTTGACGTCATCCGGTGAACACAGGATTCCCCTGAGTTAGTGGGGTGTTCCTGGTGTTTCATTGGTGGTTTGGTGTGATTGACAGCAAAAATTAGCCATTCTTGGAAGAGTTTGACCCTTATCAGGAAACAGCTGGTTTCAGCATTTGATGGCGGTTGATTTGAAGAATATGGTGATGGCAGCACTTGAAACAGGGTTATAGACCCGAAACGTGCACGTCGTGCTCCAAAGATTTTGAGTTTCGACACTTCTGATCCAGCTAAGTAGCGGAGTTCCTTTTTGATTTTTAAAAAATATTTATTAAAAGGATGTAACTGAGTGGTGGACATAGTTCTGATACATGTTCCTTTCCTGTAACATCCGACAAAAAGTACTATAGTGTGTTCTCACAGGGGTGTTTTGGGTTTTTTTTGCTGAGTTATTAATAGTTACCACTGAATTGGGGGTTTGTTGAGTTAAGATTCCAGCAAGGCAAGCCATGTTCTATGTCATGGTGCTGCCCTGGCTACCATATCCAATGGCGACTGGTCAAGACTACGCAAATTTCAGAGCAATATGGTTCTGGCTAACTGAGGGCTCTACTAAGTCGGACCAGGAAGATTTCCCAGAGATCTTTCCCCGGAAGACCTGGATCTATATGTTAAGACTCCCAAGCCTACTAAATCCCGGAGTCGGTGTTGTCAAGAAAAGCTACACTAGCAACAGAATCTGGGGGTGTCTATGGGGAAGGAATCCAGGGAGGGGGAGCTTAGTGTGGAAACCCCTGAGGATAGCTCAGGGCTCAGCAGAAGTGAACCAAAAACACTTGTCCCCTTCCCAGAGTGGGGGCTGGGGAAGACCAGGGAGTTTCAGGAAAGCGGTATATAAAACCTGTTAAATAAATAAATAAATAACCTTTCCCTATTTTATGCTAAAGAGAGAATTATTATAGAGTGGCCAAAGGGGCCCTAGAGGGGGAAGAGGTAGAACAACCGATAGGTCCCCAACCCTATCATCAGCAAGTGTTTTCGTTGGCCCATAGTCATTTATTAGGAGCACATCTGGGGGTGGAAAAAACATTAG
This sequence comes from Ichthyophis bannanicus, assembly GCA_033557465.1. Taxonomy (NCBI): domain Eukaryota; kingdom Metazoa; phylum Chordata; class Amphibia; order Gymnophiona; family Ichthyophiidae; genus Ichthyophis; species Ichthyophis bannanicus. The sequence goes on along the minus strand of CM066033.1, from coordinate 950,724,791 downwards.
AGCGTGTTTTAGCCTGATTTTTCTGGCCTGGGGTGTAGTTATATTGCCAGTCATGTCTCATCTGCCAACTTCATAACCTCCCCAGGGTCTTACATGTTCCTCTAGTGCCTCTGCCTATCATTGAAACCCCATTTGAAAGATTGGCCATGGACCTGGTAGTCTCTTGGAGGGAACCACCCAAGGCAACAAGTATATTTTAATCACACTAGACTATGCTATATGTTTCCCAGAGGCCTTTGCTATAAGGAATATGAAGGCTACTATGATCACAAATGCCCTCTGGGAAGTATTCTTGCAGGTGGGAATACCCAAGGTCAAGATGTTACGTACATCATAATATCACCCACAGATGGATGGCCTCATTGAACGATTCAATAAAACTCTGAAACATATGTTTAAAAGTTCATGCAGGAGAACAGGAAGAAATGGGACAGTCTCCTACCCTATTTGATATTTGACATCCGCAAGGTACCTCAGAGTTCCACGGGTGTTTTTGGCTTTTGAGTTGCTCTTCAGAAGATGGCCAAGAGGCATATTAGATATGGTAAGGGAAACCTAGGAAGAAGGACCTCTTGTTGGGTGTAATTTGGAGAAGTATATTATACAAATGCAAGACCTCCTGAGGAAAGTCAGTGGCCAAACTCAGTCTGGATAAGGCCCAAGCTGAGCAGACCAGACTAAGGGCTCCAATCGGGCAATCGTGCACCACATCTTCCAACCAGGAGACAGAGTTTTAGCCTTGCTGCCCTCCTCCAAGAGCAAGTTATTTTGTAAATGGCAGAGGCCCTATGAGGTGAAAGAGAAAAGGAGGCCTATTAACTACAAGATTACCCAGCTAGAAAAATGGAAGAAAGACAAAATTTACCTTATTAACCTACTGAAAAAAGTGAACTCCAGTGATGGCTATGATGATTTTGGACTGGAAATTTCAGCCACATCAGATCCAGCTCAAGTCCCAATTGGAGACCAGCTCTCTGCTGCCCAGAGAAGAGATCTAGAAGGGTTCATTCAACAAAACCTAAAGGTGTTCTCCACCCACCTGGGACAAACCCACCTCATTATGTTTATGTTTATGTTTATTTTAGATTTGATATACCGCTCAGGCCAGAGGCATTAGAGCGGTTTACAATGCAATATCATTCTAGGAAATAGGAAAAGAACGCCATTATATAATAGGACAGAATAGAGGATAGAGACAGTCAAACAGATAATAGCAGAGGAGAAACGTAGAACAGCAGGTTACCACATCACAGACGCACGTCAGCCCAGTCCAAGTCATCAGTGCAACTTTCAGCAACAAGCGCCACGGACCAACGCCTAAGGGTTGACCCTCTGATATCATTACTGACCCTAGGGTGGTTATCAGACAACAACTCTATCAGATTCTGAAGACCCAGCAACAGGCCATCATCATGGAACTGGAAGAGATGCTTAATCTGGGAGTTATAGAAGAATCTATGAGTGACTGGTCATCATCCATCATCTTGGTTCCTATACCTGACGGAAGCATCAGATTCTGCATTGACTTCCAGAGGGTCAATGCAGTTTCTAAACTGGAAACGTATCCCATACCCAGAGTAGATGAGCTAATCAAGCGACTTGGTGGAGCCCACTTTATATCAACCTTGGATTTGACCAAGGAATACTGGCAGGTGCCCTTGGCTCTGGCTGCCAAGAAGAAGACTGGAAGGTCTGTTCCAGTTTACAGTGCCACCCTTTGAATTACACGAGGTTCCTGCTACATTTTAATGCCTAGTTGACCATTTACTGAGACTGCACAAGAAGTATGCGTCTGCCTACTTTGACATCATCATCTATAGCAGAGAATGAACCACACATCTAACCTTACAAGCCATACTTAAGTTAGATGGAAGGCCAGTGGAAGGCCAGGTTGACAACTAACCCAGAAATGTTTTCTGGGAGGTTGGGACATTCAATATCTGGGATATTTAATTGAGAATGGGCAGATACGACCTCACTATTGAAGGTGGATGCCATTGCCAAGATAATCCCCATCCCCTAAAATTAAAGAAAGAGGTTTTGGCCTTCCTTTAATTGATTTGCAATTACTGCCAGATCAACCCTAATTTTGCAGAGGTGGCAGAGCCATTAACCAATCTCCTCCGGAAGAGAGCTCCCGAATAGATCCAGTGGTCACCGGACCTGGATCTGGCCTTCCTGTATCTTATGTTCTGAACCCATCCTGATTAGCCCTGATTTCTCCCTACCATTTATTCTGCAAATGGATGCCTCAGAGGTGGGCCTAGGAGCCATTCTGGTGCAGGAAGTGAGGGGTGAAGAACAGCCCATAGCATTCATCAGCAGAAACCTGCTTCTTCAGAATAAGCATTATGCAGTGATCAGGAAGGAGGCCCTAGTGTCAAGTGGGCACTTAAAACCTTCAAATCCTACCTGCTAGGCTATCCGTTTATGCTAATAATGGACTACCAATCCCTCAAGTGGCTGGCTCAACATAAGGAGTCCAATGACTGTATTATGCAGTGGTTTTTGAGTCTCCAACCCTACCAGTTCCATTTCTGCCATAGGGATGGTCTGACTCACCTTATCACGGATTACCTTTCCTGAGTGGGGGTCCCAGGTGAGGCAGGGGCTCAACAGGGCCTGGTTGAGCTGAGGGATGAGGGGGAAGGTGTGTAATGGGGCATATAGAATGTTACCCATCACTCTCCAAAGGGATTATCAACAGTGCTCTTTAAGAACATAAGATATGCCATACTGGGTCAGTCCAAGGTCCATCAAGCCCAGTATTCTGTTTCCAACAGTGGCCAATCTAGGTCATATGTACCTAGCAGTTTCCCCAAAAGACACAGGTTCTGCAATGCTTGTACTGGGTCAAGCATTGATATCTTCTGTCACTTAAGAGAGTCACTTAAGAGAGTCTGTAGCCCAGAGTTCAAGGCTTGGAGGGTGTGGCTTAGAGGGAGAGGTTAAGAGCCCAGCAGGCTGCAGGAGGGAGAGAGGCCTGTGGAGCCAGACGTTCCCTCCAAGGCAAGCTTCACAAAGGAGTTATGAGGTAGGAACTTTAACTGGGGCTTGATGAAGGGCCAGAAGAACCAGCTTGTGGAGTTTTAGCAAACGAGGACAAAGTAAAGCTGTTTTAGGTTTCCCTGCATTGTTGTCTGTTCTGAGTTTTGCTTTGTGGAGATTTAAGAAACTGGGACAGAATAAAAACTACTTTTGTTTTCTCTGAGCTGCTGTCTGGCCTATGTTATAAAGAAAATCCCTTCCCACTGCATGCCACACTACCACACCCTGTCTCTATAGGATCGTGCTTGAAACTCAGGAAGCATAGAGCAACTTTTTGCTTCCTAGTTCAGGCCTTCCTTCTGCTTTCCCAGGCAGAAAGGAGGGAACAGGAGGTAAAGGAGCAATCCTAGAGCACAGAGAAAGTAACAAAGAGTTGATATTCTCCTCTATCCAGAATCTCCCTTCTGGTCATTTGGGAAAAGGAGGCGAAGGAGTGAGGATAAAACAGACTGACTGCAGAGGAGAAAAGATTTGCCTCATCCTTCTGCCCTCCCCCCCTTCCAAAAGCCAGCATATTTGGAAGTAACCAGAAAGGTGAGGGTGAAGCAGAGAGTAGGAGGGGATTCTATTTTGCTGTTTCACTGCTTATACCCAGGGGTTTCCTGCTGCTACCAGGGACGGTGTCCTGGAGCAGAAACCCTGTAAAATAGTTATCTCCAAGTTAAAATGCCTTGTTCAATGTAATTTCAGTTTGTTCAATGTAAACCGCACTGATGCAGACTAGCGCGGTATATAAGAGAATGTAAATAAATAAATAAAAAAACAGCCTGGGCCATACTGACTCCTGTGAGTGATTCTGTGGAAAAAGTGAAATAAAGACTGTGAATGCCTGGGGAGAGCATGATAAGAGGTAAATATTGAGAGAGATATGAATGCTTTGGTGCTGGCTTGAAAGAGCGAAAATGCTGAAGAAGTGAGGGGAGAGAAGAATATAAATAAAGCTGGACTGCATTGAATTGAATTGAATGAATGAGAACGTTGGGCTGGGATCTAGGGAAGAGGGAGAGAGATTATGTTGGGTTTGAGGATAGCGGGAGAATGAGGAGAATGTTGGGGTCATTGCTTGAAAGAAAGAAAAGAGAAAGAAGAAAGCATGGGAGAGAGAGAGAAAGTGGAATTGAGGGAGTGGGAAAACAAAGCTGATGTACACCCCCTTACCAAGCTAATTCACTCCAATCTCAGGATGACCAGAGCTCAATAGTTTGCCAATAGTATGGTCAATGCTTTGACCTTAAAATCACACAATCAAGACAATATCTTCATACTAAAGCAATAATTAAATGAACAAAGAAGAAAACAATGTTTCAATTTATTTCTAAAGACTCCATGGCAACTAAAGCTTTTGAAAGAAGCATGATTACAAAGAAGGAGAGAGAATATCTTTGTATTCAACATCCTGTAACAGTAGTTATTTATATACTGTAGTATGCAAAATGCACAAAACCTAGAACATCCACTAGGACAATAAACAGCAGCACAAAGCTCATTGTTGGAATCTTTGTGTATTATGGCAGATAAATTCTTCAGGACATTTGTACCTTTAGCAACACTATATACTGTGTTATAGATGTGGCGTACATGTTGCAGAGTTGAGAAGAGTTAAATGAGCTGCTTCACAAATTGTTAGAAACTGTATATATTACTTTATTATAACCTAATATTCTTCAAAATTGAGTTCTTGATACTTTAAAATGGTGAAATGATATTTAGATCTTTCTACTTGCTTGTATAAATTGGCTGAAATTGCATTGTCTAGGAATTATATTTTATTCCATGATCAACATTCCTTTCAGATTAAAGGCACAGCAAGGGGGTCATACTAGAAACATAGAAACATAGAAATATGACGACAGAAAAGACCACATGGCCTATCTAGTCTGTCCTTCCATAACAACTACAACAGTCCCCTTTTTACCTTTAGAGATCCTCTGTGTTTGTCCCATGCTTTTTTGATTTCAGTTACTGTCCTCATCTCTACCACCTCCACTGGGAGACTATTCCATGTATCCACCACTCTTTCCGTAAAGAAATATTTCCGCATATCACTCCTGAATCTATCCCCCTTCACCCTAATCCCATGTCCCCTCATAGCAGAACTTGCTTTCAATTGAAAGAGGCTCTCCCCCTGAACATTTATGCCACGGAGGTATTTAAACATCTCAATAATATCACCTCTATCTCGCCTTTCCTCTAAGATGTACATATTAAGATCCTTAAGTCTGTCCTCATATGCTTTATAATGAAGACCACTAACCATTTTAGTAGACACCCTCTGCACCGACTCCAACTTGTTCACATCCTTTTGAAGATGCAGTCTCCAGAATTGCACACCATACTCCAAATGAGGTTGCACCAAAGACTTATATAGAGGCACTATCACCTCCTTTTTTCTGCTAATCATTCCTCTCCGTATGCACCCAAGCATCCTTCTAGCTTTTGCCGTCACCTTTTCTACCTGTTTAGCTACTTTAGGATCATCAGACACAACCACGCCCAGGTCCCGCTCTTCTTTAGTGGACAAAAGTACTTCACCCCCTATACTATACTGCACCCTTGGATTACTGCAGCCCAAATGCATGACTTTACATTTTTTAACATTAAATCCCGGCTGCCAAATTCTAGACCATTCTTCAAGCTTTGCTAGATCCCTCCTCATGTTATCTGCACCTTCCTGGTTGTCTACTCTATTGCAGACTTTGGTATCATCCACAAAAAGGCAAACCTTACCCGACAGTCCTTCCGCCATATCACTAATAAAGATGTTAAAAAGAGTTGGACCAAGGACAGATCCCAGGGACACACCACTGGTAATATCCTTCTCCTCAGAGTGAGCTCCATTTACCTGTACTCTGTCACCTCCCACCCACCAATTTCTAACCCAAGCAGTAACTTTAGGTCCATTCCTAGGGTGCTTAGTTTGTTTATAAGTCGCCTGTGAGGAACAGTGTCAAAGGCTTTACTGAAATCTAAGTACACCACATCTAGGGCACTCCCTCGGTCCAGCTCCCTGGTCACCCAATCAAAGAAATCAATCAGATTTGTCTGACAAAACCTGCCTCTGGTGAATCCATGCTGCCTCGGATCCTGTAATCCACTGGACTCCAGAAACCTCACTATTTTCTCTTTCATTAGCGTTTCCAATAATTTACTCACCACCGAAGTTAAACTAACTATTTCATCTAGAAACTTTATCTCCCTAGCAAGTCCTGCTATGACACTGACCCAGTCAATATCAGAGTAATTTAAATCACCCATTATTATTACTGTGCTGTATCGTTTGTTAGCTTCTCTGATTTCTTTGAGTATTTCATCATCCATTTGTTCATTTTGGCCAGGCAGTCGATAGTATACCCCCACTGCCATTGCCTTCCCCTTTTTACATAGAATTTACAGCAAATTTTGTTTCCTGCAAAACATTAATCCTTTGTGACTCAGTGCCCCCTCTAACATAAATTGCAACCCTGGCACCAATTTTATCTGCTCTATCATTACGATTTATTTTGTACCCAGGTATCACTGTGTCCCACTGGTTGTCCTCCTTCCACCATGTCTCTGAGATACCAATCATATCTAAGCTCTCATTTAGTACTATAGATTCTAACTCTTCCGTCTTATTTTTTAAACTTCTAGCATTTGTATACAGCATTTTAGAGGCTGTATTTTATTCATATTAATCTAGCTATCAGTAGGCAGTGGTGATTTGGAATTTGGAATCTTTAAGCTCTGTCTACTCCTTACTCAAGGGCATTTGGGCTACTTTTGTCTTTATTGGAATCTCTCTGCTGATATGCCCTAACTTCATTGTTTTGGTAATATCCTTCAAGGATACCTTTTTTCGAACCATGCGCTCTTGGACGACTCTCGGCTCTCCTCTATTATCTAGTTTAAAAGCTGCACTGTCTCCTTTTTAAAGATTAATGCCAGAAGCCTGGTTTCATCCTGGTTAAGGTGAAGCCAATCCCTTCAGAAGAGCCCCTCCTTTCCCCAGAATGTTTCCCAGTTCCTAACAAATCCAAAACCCTCATCCTTGCACCATTGTTTCATCCACGCATTGAGACTCCGGAGCTCTGCCTGCCTTTTGGGTCCTGCGTGTGGAATGGGAAGCATTTCAGAGAATGCTACCTGGAAGTTCTGGATTTCAACTTCCTACCTAAAAGCCTAAATTTAGCCTCCAGAACCTCCCTACCATTTACTTGTACTCTTAGTCGCCTCCCACCCAACCAATTTCTAACCCAAGCAGTAACTTTAGGGTCCATCCCTAGGGTGCTCAGTTTGTTTATAAGTCACCTGTGAGGAACAGTGTCAAAGGCTTTACTGAAATCTAAATACACCACATCTAGGGCTCTCCCTCGGTCCAACTCCCTGGTCACCCAGTCAAAGAAATCAATCAGATTTGTCTGACAAGACCTGCCTCTGGTGAATCCATGCTGCCTCGGATCCTGTAATCCGCTGGACTCCAGAAACCTCACTAATTTCTCTTTCAGCAGCGTTTCCAATAATTTACTCACCACCGAAGTTAAACTAACCGGCCTGTAGTTTTCAACCACATCCTTACTTCCGCTTTTGTGTAAAGGCACCACATGAGCCTCTCTCCAGTCCTTTGGCACCACTCCCGACTCCAACGAGGCATTGAAAAGGTCAGTCAGTGGAGCTGCTAGAACGTCCCCAAGTTCCCTCAGTATTCTCGGGTGTATCCCATCCGGTCCCATCGCTTTGTCTACTTTAAGTTGAGATATTTTCTCACGAACACAGTCTTTTGAAAATTGTTCAAGATGTCCTTTGCTTCTGTTCCTATTTGTGCGTGTTTTCTGAGGTCCTGCTCCTGGTTCTTCATCTGTGAGCACAGAACAAAAATATTTGTTAAGCAATTCCGATTTATCCTTATCAGCTTCTTCATATTCCTCACCTGCACCCTTGAGTCTGACAATACCACTCTTGCCCTTCCTCTTCTCACTAATATATCTGAAAAATGTCTTATCCCCCCATTTTATTGCATTGGCTATTTCCTCCTCCTTTTGAATCTTTGCCTTCTTGACTACTTTGCTAGCTTCTCTAAGTTTTTCCAAATACAGATGCCTGTCTTCCTCTCTCTGTGAGGACCCTACCTAGGAAAAGACAGTGACATAAATATTGTCGTGGGCCCTAGAACATTGATGCACCTATTGGGAAAACTGAACAAGCCAGATTACTACAAATCACTACATAGAAACGCCTTGCTTAACAGAGTACCAACCCTCATGCACACATGCAGAACACAAAAATACTTACTCTTGATGAAGGAGCAGTGGAAATCATTTTGCACACAGATGTAAGGTGGCTAAGTAGGCACAAATTTCTGCAAAGATTTTGTGATTTGCTGAATGAAATAAGACGTTTTTTGAAGGAGAGGGGAGATGACCAAGCAGAGTTAGAAGATGAGGAGTGGTTATGTGATCTGGCATTTCTCACGGACTTTACAGGCGAACTAAGTGATATGAACCTTGAACTACAAGGTAAAAACAAATGCATTGGTGAGATGATGAGTACAGTTTCATCCTACAAGAGAAAATTTGAGCTAATGATGACTGACCTTGCAAACAGCACTTTTGATCATTTTCCTAATATGCAGGACCATCTGGGACAATATCCAAATTTTGTTTTTCAGAACGAGAAGTATGTGACAGAAATCTGTTCTGTTATCCAGGAATTCGAAAATAGAATCTGTGACTTCCAAAAAATTGGAACAGTTGTGGAATACTTGTCATACCCATTCAAAGTACTGTAGATGTGGACATTAAAGAAACTGCAGCTGCAATCAGTAAAAATTACTCATTGAACAAGCCATCTCTTGAAAACAAAATATTAACTCTTAAAAATTACATTTTTCTCAAGACCCGTGCTGAGCAAGAATCGTTTGGAAGCTAGTGCCTAGAGACAAATTTCCCAACTTGAGAAGATGCAGTGAAGCTGTACACTCCTGTTTTGGTTCACCTTATTTGTGTGAATCTGCATTTTCCCATCTGAAAATGACAAAGAGTACACAACGTTCCAACATGACAGATGAACATCTCCAGGATTCCCTGTGACTGGCCCTCACACAATAATCACCCAACTTCAAAAAGCTGGTGGATGAAATGCAGGCTCAGACGTCTCACTGAGCAAGAGCGAAATATTAAAGATTGTGCAAGATCAGCCTGGATCAATACTCCACCTAAATTTAACACAAATTACTCAATAAAAGTTAAAGAAAGTTATTAAGACAGTTAAAGAAAGTTATTACTCAATAATACTTTAAGAAAAAATGTACTTTCCATTTCCCCTCGCAGTTCTTACTGGATCTACGTCTCTCTGTTTTGATTTTTCTTAATTTGCTTAACAGCTGATCACATCCAAGTAAATGACAGAAGGTTCATTAAAAATGGGGGGGGGGGATCCTCTAACTTTAATGGGTTAAAATTTAATTTGAAACTAATTTGAAACTTAATTTTCATGGTGGTAGATCACCGGCACTTTTAGCCGGAAAAAGTAGATCACGAGCTGTTCAAAGTTGGACATGCCTGTTTAAAGGAAGTCCACTATTCGCTCTTTCCGGAGCACCTCCATTACTTTTCCCGCCACTGAGATAAGGCTGACTGGCCTGTAGTTTGTCACTTCTTCCCTATTACCACTTTTGTGGAGAGGTACCACATCAGCCCTTCTCCAGTCCTGTGGAACGTCTCCTGTTTTCAAGGATCTATTAAAAACATCCTTTAAAGGCCGTGCAAGAACTTCTCTGAGCTCTTTCAGTATCCTGGGGTGTATCCCATCTGGTCCCATAGACTTATCCTCTTTCAGTTTTGCAAGCTGTTCTAACGCATCATCTTTTGTGAATGGTGTGGTATCTACTCCATTCCCATTTGTATATTTGTCAATCACAGGTGGTCCTTCTCCAGGATTTTCTCTAGTGAAAAGAGAGCAGAAGTATTCATTTAGCATTGGCGCTTTTTCAATGTCACTTTCCACAAATCCGTTCCCAGCACTTTTGAGTCCTGCAATTCCACCTCTGAATTTCCTCCTCTCCCGAATATACCTGAAAAAAAGTCTTGTTGCCACACTTCACATCTTTAGCCATCTTTTCTTCTGCCTTTGATTTTGCTATCCTTATTTCTCTTTTTGTCTCTTTTAGTTTGATCTTGTATTCTTTTCTGTGTTCCTCTGTTTGCGAGCTTCTGAATTTTGTGAATGCTGTGTTTTTGCCTTTATTTGTGCAGACACTTCTTTGGAGAACCAAATAGGTTTCCTTTTCCTCTTGTTTTTATTTACTTTCCTTACATATGTAACTGTTGAACCTTTTTTTGCTTTCTTTAGTTTAGCCCATTGCAATTCCACTTCCCTTAACCCCTCCCATCCTACCAACTCCTCCTTCAGGTACTTGGCCATTTTACTGAAGTCAGCGTTTTTGAAGTCTAAGACTTTGAGTTTGCTGTGATTGGATTCCACCTTGGCTTTTATCTCAACAATACAGACATTTTGACGTAATTCTTTATAAAAAACACTTAAGGGCTCATTCCATCCTGGATGTATACCCCCTCTATACATTTGGTTTGACCGGACGTACAGAGGGGGTCGCGATTCTGATCCCAAGGGGCACATTTAGACCCACAGGATCAGAATCGCGATCAGGCCTGTATGTGCAGGCTGGCACTGTGATTCAGTCTGGCCTGCATGTACAGGCCTGATCCCTAGCTAACTCAGTCACGGTATTTAAATGGAACCACAGCACCTTGGTGTCTGGTTGCCATGGCACCATGCCTCCATTTAAAAGCCGCAATGCCGGCCGCCGGACTGCAAAGGTGATTTCCTCGCAGCCCGACTCCCAATCTGGCCTCCTAAGACCAGGGTCAGGTTGTGGGAAATGTCCTTGGGCCCCCCTGCCCCATGTCCAGGGAGGTTTTTCCACCTCAGAGATGGAATAACTTCCCTGCACAAGTCGCAAGCCCTGGACATACAGGGCCGACATTAGAATTGGTCCTGTATGTCCAGGGCCGGCGACTTCCCACTGCCCACCCAGACTCCGCCCCCGAGCCGCCCCTTCCCTGCCCCTGTCTAATTTCCCCGCACAACCAGTGGGGAAGTTAGACGTTGGCAGGGAAGGCACGAATAGCGGGGATGGACGTCGCGTTCGGATGTCCATCCCCACTATTCGTGCAGCAAAATAACCCCCTTATGCAATAGAATTTGGTGGTGATCATATAAGTACTTTAGAATATTGACCTGCAACTTTTTAAGGGCACTTTTAATTCTTAAACCCTGCTTCTCAATGATCATAGTCTTCTAGCCATTTTTCTATAATAAACTATTTCCCTTGAAACCTCTTCTTTGTGCACTATTGTATGTGTGTCTATACTAGATTGTAAGCTCAGTGCAACAGGGGTTGTTTCTTATATTTATTGTTCATTGCTAAATATATCGAGTAGTGCTATGGACATGATAAGACGTAGTGTTAGTAATAGTAACCTGATTCTGGCCACCTAGGTTTAGGAAAATTTTCATCTGAACCTAGGCAGATTTGCAAATGGAAATTTCTCCTACATCCAGAGCAGATAGGGAGTGGCACACAGGGTAATTTCCCTGGGCCCCCATACCACAGGGGGCCCCAAGCCTGCCTCAAGCTGAAGGAGGCATAACCTTCAGGCGAGCTTTGGGGCCCCTTACCAGTTTCTGCTCTGGGCCCTCTGCATGTCAAAACTGGTCCTGCCTAAATGTAGGCATTCAAAATCTGGCTGCTTAGATTTAGGTCTGGCATTTGGCCACTAGGAGTTAAGTGACAAAGCTTAGCTGCTTAGCACTGAATCAATCTTCTTCCTGTTGCAGAAACTCCTCCAGGGTTGTTTACATGTAAAGCAGCTAAATGAAACTACTTAGCACTGAACAGAGTTCCATGTGGACATTCTAAGAGGGTAATTTTATAAAGGATTTTTCATGCATACATGTGAGTATATACATGTCAAATGCCATTTAAAAAATTAAACTCGTGCAGATAAGTACGCACAGTGACAAGAATGCACATACTTGTATGTGACAGGTGTAGGCGTGCTCGGGGCAGGCTTTGGACAGAGCACGGATGGAGTTGCAATTTATGCATGGCCTTTATAAAATGCATATGTTCGTAAGTTCTTTATGCATGCACATTTACCCAACCTCCCAAAATTGTGTAAATGTATGTGGCTTCATTATAGCCACAATTTCTGCGGCTTTTGTCTCCGTGTGTCTTTATGAAATAGTCCCTAAATAAGCACCTGCTTGTCCTTCACACATACAGAGTTGCCAAGTTACCCAGTTCTAGGAGTGAAATTTTAACTACCCGAGTCTGTACATCAGGCGCCTTATCTGGCCCTTTTCAAATCTAGGCTAAAAACTCACCTCTTCGCAGCCACTTTTGGATCTTGACTCACCTGATCTCATTCATGTTTCCTTACCATTCCTCCTAGATGTATCCCATGTCTATACCTACTGTGTTGCCTGTTTTGACTAGATTGTAAGCTCTGATGAGCAGGGACTGTGTCTTACATGTCTGTGCAGCGCTGCGTACTTCTTGTACTGCTATATAAATGCTCAGTAGTAGTAGTAGTAGTTAAGCCAGTTCTAGTTTTGCATTGCAGTGCAGTAATGGTATTTGAAGTCCACGATTTTCCTATTGGATTCAGCGTTGAAGGTCCCATAATGCATCTAAAATCCAGAACTGGCTTCAAATCTAACTCCTGGAGCTGGGTAACTTGGCAACTCTGCAAATAAAATTACTCTCCACAAGCCCAACTCCTGAAGTAGGGCTGCCAAGTTACTTGGTTCCAGAAGGGAGACTCTGGCCAGTCCTGGTTTACAACTTACATCCCAAAGCACTGTGGAATTGTAGTCCCTGATTTGAGCCATTGAAATTGGTGCTGCAAATCCCATAATGCACTGGAGAGAGCTGTCAGAAATCCAGGACTGGCCTAAAATCTTCCTCCTGGAACTGAGTAACTTAGCTGAACCTCACAGTGCTTTCAGTCTACACATCATTATACTGACTCATTAACAATATGTACAGTTAACAGAAAGGGTTGATCATCTAAGCTTGTATACATGGTGGTGCGGTGACTAAGAGCAAAATGATTACATCCAGCATTGAATACTTAACTGAACGTGTTTTTCTGAAGAGATGCTTTCTGCAGAGTTTCATCTGTTCGGTGTGAGAGTGGGAGAGACATTGCTGCTAAAAAAAAAAAAAAAACAAGCTTCAGGAGATTTCAAGCATTCAGTGACAGTTGAGACCTCCACCTTGGGAAAAACTAATCAACTTTGCAGCATCCTGTGGTTAACCCATAGCCTGTGTGTTCAACAAAACAAACGGTTCCCTTTCATTCTAAAGTTAATGAATGTAATAATAATATCTATAATTTATATACATTCATCAGTGTTTGCAGCACTGAATATGTTCATGAACATGGATGAAATGTGTCTGCCTAAAGAGTCTGCATTTGAACTTCTGAGGTATTTTATTTATTTATTTTACTAGGCTTATATACTGCTTTCCTACCAAAGTGCTGTACATTCAGGTACTGTATATATATATTTTTTTCCCTTGTCCCTGAAGGGCTCACAATCTGTTTTTTGTACCTGAGGCAATAGAGGGTTAAGTGGCTTGCCCAAGACCACAAGGAGCACCTGTGGGACTAGAAACCACAGTCCTTCCAGCCCAAGGTTGCTGTCCTCTAGCAGTATTCATACCCCTAGCCCACTGGCCCTTGGTAACTTGCCCCAACCAAAGATACAGTGAGTGCATTCCTCACGTCTCACGCAAACATTTGCTTTGTGTCTGCTCTGAGCCACCATTAATTTAGTGTGAAATAAGAAACACCACCAACCAAAGACGATATAGAAACATAGAAATATGATGACAGAAAAAGACCACATGGCCTATCTAGTCTGTCCTTCCATATCAACAACTACAACAGTCCCCTTTTTACCTTTAGAGATCTTCTGTGTTTGTCCTATGCTTTTTTGAATTCAGTTACTGTCCTCATCTCCACCACCTCCACTGGGAGACTATTCCACACATCCACCACTCTTTCCGCAAAGAAATATTTCCACATATCACTCCTGAATCTATCCCCCTTCACCCTCATCCCATGTCCCCTCGTAGCAGAACTTGCTTTCAATTGAAAGAGGCTCTCTCCCTGAACATTTATGCCACGGAGGTATTTAAACATCTCAATCATATCACCTCTATTCCGCCTTTCCTCTAAGGTGTACATATTAAGATTCTTAAGTCTGTCCTCATATTTATTTTATTTATTTATTTATTTATTTACATTTCTTTTTTTTTTTTTTTTTTTTTTATTTAATCTTTATCAATTTTATTACAACATTCCAGAAAACTTTCTGAATCAGAATTTCATATACAATGAAGAATAAGAAAAATAAGAACCGCAAAGCAGCCCTATAGAAATATAAACAAAACTTGGTATAGACCCCAATATTCCCCCAATAAGGATCCAAGAAAAAAGAAATTAATTCTAAGGTTAATCACCTAACACAATTATAACATTATAGGAGCGTGATTATTATTATATGGCAGCCGGTATAGAAGGCTCCTCAGATCCAAGCCCCTCCTTACTTAAAAGAAAAGACAAAAGTTGCTTGGGTTCAAAAAACAAGTATTGCTTAGATTGAAAGCATATAACACATGTACAAGGATATCTAAGTTTAAATTGCGCACTCAAAGCGAGCGTCCTCTGGCGCAACTCCAGGAACGCTTTTCGCCTTTTCTGTGTTTCCCTTGCTAAATCGGGAAATATTGATATTCTTGAACCCAAAAACATAGCATCTGAAATATGACGGAAATACAATTGCAGCACAGTATTCCGATCAGACTCGAAAGCAAACTTTACCAATAGAGTAGCCCTGCTAGTAACCACCTCAAGTGAGCTCTCCAAGAAATCAGAAAGATCCATATGAGGGGGGCCACTACCAGCAGGTTTCCCCAGCTGATTTGCAACCTCCCCAATCGATATTGAAACATACTGAGCTCTCACTATCGGAGGCAACGATCCTGCAGGCATCTGAAGCACTTCTAAAAAAAACTTACGGACCAAGTCAATGGAATCTAACAGAGGTGATCGAGGAAAGTTCAGGAATCTAAGATTATTCCTTCGAAGCTGATTGTCCAAATACTCCATTTTCCTCGCCTGAACTAATCGATCCTGAACCCCAGCGGTTCCAAGAGACTCCAGGTCCTCAACTCTAGATTCAAGTGAAGAAATTTGTCCCGATTGACTCACAGCCTCCGCGGCCGTCGCCTCACACTGTGCTTTAACGCCAATCAGTTCTTGAGAAACAACCCCAAATAAGGGCAGGAGGGTTCTTTGAAGAGCCGAGATAGCCTCCCACAAGCTATCCAACGTTACTTGCGCAGGTTTCTCCACGACCTCAGGGATCCGGAACGCCGAAGGACCGGAGGGACTAGATATCAACTGCTCCCCCAGCCGGCCTCCCCTACACAGAGAAGAGACCATCAGATCTTCTACGGCAGCGCCCAAATCCACTCCAGGTTCCGTTGTCGATAGTTGTGACCTCCCGGGCGAACTCCCAGCAGCCTGCAAAGCCTCGCCTTGCGAAGAAGCCTGACCAGGCCGACCTTTCCCGGGATGACTCCCGGGCTGAGGAGGGGGCAACTGCTCGGGGCTTAACAACACCCCATCGAAGCTCAGATCCACCGAGTCACTCGGTGGGTCCGCCGAAGCCATAACGCCAGAAGTCGTGCAAAATCCAGCTATAGACGCCTGCACCAATTTACTCGTTGGGGTCGAGGACTCAGGGAGTTTCTGAGGACGCTGTTTTCTCTTTTTCCCCATCGAGGAGCAAGTGTAAAGCCGGTGTAGAGCACTGCACCTTGGCGTCTCACTCCTCCACCGCCATCTTGGATCCTATTTACATTTCTTATATACCGCGCTATTATAATCAGTGCGGTGTACAGTTGAACAAAACATACTACAATGCCACAGGAACATTGAGTTTACAATGAACAGGGAAGTAAAATATGGAAGTAACGGGGGGAACTAATTACAAATATAGTACACTTTTATGCAGGAACTTTATCCGAGACATATAAGGGAATCCGAGAATGTAAGGGTCATTACCATGGCATATGCTTTATAAGGTGATTATATGAAGTCATCAGATGTCCCTTTGATATATAAAAGTGGTCTCATAGCAACCATTTTCAGAATTTGTTCACAATGCTATTTGATTTCTCTCTGAAGAAGTTTTGTGTTCAATATATAGATTAATGTGATGTTTTTGTGAAAATTCAGGCTGCCATGTTTTTTATAGTGTTGGATGCTTATACTGCCGGATGTATGTATGGATGTGAGTTATATTAGGTATGAAAGTGGAATGTTTGAGTATTAAATTGAATTATTATTATGTAATGTATATTTATGGTTTATGAATTTATAAATTTTGAATATTATGAGAAGAAATGCAATAAAGTATTTTAAAGAAATTACAGCATAAAGTAGAGTTTTTGACACCTAGTAAAGTTATCCAGATGTATAAGAGTAAAAAAGATAGACAGGAAGAAAATTGATGCCTTTGAATTATGGTGCTGGTGGCGAATACTGTGTATACCATGGACTGCCCGAAGAACAAACCAGTCGGTACTAGAGGAGATCAAACCTAAGCTTTCTTTAGAAGCTCAGATGACAAGACTTTGACTTTCATACTTTGGACACATCATGCAAAGAGAGAGATCATTAGAGAAAGACATCATGCTTGGCAAGATAGAAGGTCAACGCAAAAGAGGAAGGCCAGCAATGAGATGGATCGATACAATAACAGCAGCTACGGGTACCAGTCTGTCAATAATGAGCCGCCTGTCTGAAGACCGAACACAATTTAGGATAGCTATCCAGAGGGTCGCCATAAGTCGACTCCAACTCGACAGCACTTAACAACAACAACATAAGAGTAATAAATAGGGAAAATAGAAATATTGTCTTTTAAGGTAGAGGATTACATTGATGTTGTTTATGATCCTTGTGCATCATGTTTGTTTTGGTTGAAGATTGAAGCTTTGGTGATCACAGCTTTGAAGTGATGAATGCTTCACTTTGGGATAGTGTGTTTCCATTGTCTTTGTAGAAGGCCATGATAATACCTACTCTGAAGGGTCAATCTTTGGATCAAATCCAGCTGAAGAACTATAAATTTACTGTTTCTAGGTAAAATTTTTGAGAAGGTGGTTATCTGTCAGTTCTTAGAGTTTTTGGAGACTTCTGGAGTGCTGAATTAGGCAAGGTCCCACCATTTTCATAGCACTGAAACATTATTAGTGGTATTGTTGGAATATCTGGATGATCTTTTAGATAGAGGCCAGTGCGGTGTTTTATTGCTTCTGGAAGTGAATGCAGCATTTGATACATTGACCCTTAGGTTATTGTTGCATTATCTTTCAGTAGCTGGAATTACAGGAGATATGCTGAGGTGATTTGAATCATTTTTATCAAATCGCTCTCAAGTGGTGAGAGTAGGGGAAAAGTTGTTGGACACCTAACCTTTAATTCAGGGTATGCCACAAGGGCTAGCGCTAGTCCTCTACCAGTTTGCTTGGTCATGAATAAAGTTGGTTTACACTTGTATGTGTATGTAGATGATGTACAGATGTGAATTCCATTGTGGAGGAAGGAAGATCAAGTAGGTCAAGTTTTGCAGGAAAAGTTGAATTTGCTAAGTATATTGTTCAAGGAGATGTAGTTGAAATTAAATACATCTAAGACAAAGATGTTATGGCTCTCTGATCAAATGCAAGGTCCCCTTAATGGATGAAGTGATTAGATTAGACTTGGTCCTAAAGGAATTCTATTGGAATTAGGAGGTCTGATTAGACATGGGGCTACAGATGAGGGATAATGTTGCAGAGTAGTGCGAAGATCATTTTTGACCCTGCTCCTAATCCAATAGCTGTGGCTATGTCTTTCTGGGCTGATTTGGAACAGGTTATCTGATCGTTGATATTGCCCGGGGATTTTTGTAGTGTAGTGCTGAGGGTTTTTCTTTCTGTTATAGTACTGTGTGTACCACCCCAACATTAAATGCCTTACCATATAAAATCCTTATCTCTTTCACAACAGGACACCGGACATTGAATTGATAACATAAGCACCTAATTTATTGTTGGTCTGCAATAAACAAGCTCAGCATTGACTTATATCTGATACACACAATTTGCAGTTATAGTCAGTCTTAAGCAGCACCTAGTATGTTGCTCGCATCTAGAGTGTCTGTACCTGTCTGCCCCATATACAGCTTTCAGTTACTCCTTATATGTGCTCAAACTATGGAACCTAAGTCCTTAATGGTTTATAGCCTGTAAATCAGTTTCCTTGTCTTGACATGCTCTTAATCCCTCCCTCATTCAACTATCTGATTTCCTAATAATCAGGTGGACAAAGGTGAGTCGGTTGATATTGTGTATCTGGACTTTCAGAAAGCCTTTGACAAGGTCCCTCATCAGAGACTTTTGGCAAAACTAAAGAGTCATGGGATAGGAGGCAGTGTACTATTGTGGATCAGGAACTGGTTAAAAGATAGAAAGCAGAGGGTAGGGCTAAATGGCCAATTTTCCCAATGGAGAAAGGTGAATAGTGGTGTACCCCAGGGATCTGTGCTGGGTCTGCTGCTTTTTGACATATTCATAAATGACCTGGAAAGTGGAATAACGAGTGAGGTTATCAAATTTGCAGATGACACAAAACTATTTAAAGTTGTTAAAACCCAAGAGGATTGTGGAAAATTACAAGAGGATCTTGAAAAATTGGAAGACTGGGCATCAAAATGGCAGATGAAATTTAATGTGGACAAGTGCAAGGTTATGCACCTAGGGAAGAACAACCCAAACTATGGTTACACGATGCAAGGTTCCACATTAGGAACCACCACCCAGGAAAAAGATTTAGGCGTCATTGTGGATGCCATGTTAAAACCCTCGGCCCAGTGTGCAGCGGCGGCCAAGAGAGCAAATAGAATGCTAGGTATGATAAGGAAAGGAATGGAAAATAAAACAAAAGATATTATAATGCCTCTATATCGTTCCATGGTGAGACCGCACCTTGAATATTGTGTGCAATTCTGGTCGCCGTATCTTAAAAAGGATATAGCGTTATTAGAAAAGGTTCAGAGAAGAGCCACCAAAATGGTAAAGGGGATGGAAGGATACTCCTATGAAGAAAGGCTGAAAAGGTTGGGGCTCTTTAACCTGGAAAAGAGACGGCTGAGGGGAGATATGATAGAAGTCTATAAATTAATGAACGGAGTGGAACGGGTAAATGTAGATCGATTGTTTACCTTATCAGAATATAGAAAGACTAGGGGACATGCAATGAAGCTACAGGGTAAACTATTTAAGACTAATAAAAGAAAATATTTTTTCACTCAACGTGTAGTCAAACTCTGGAATTTGTTACCGGAGGATGTAGTAAAGGCTGTTAGTGTAGCTGGGTTTAAAAAAGGTTTGGACAAGTTCCTGGAGGAAAGGTCCATAAACCATTATTAAGAAGGGACCCAGGATATCAATGCTTGAACCAATACAAGTATTGTGGAACCTGTGTCCCTTGGGAAAACTGCTAGGTACTGTGATACTGCAGGCCCTCTGACACAAATAAAAAAAGTTTTAAATCTTGAAAAAAACAAGATTTACCCGCAATTACATGAAGGTACACATAGAGGGAGCAGGAGAGCAAGCCTGGAAGCAGAGGAACCACGCCTCTATGGGCAGGACCCAGAAGCAGCTGGTCTCGATTTAAGCAGGGACAGAGCATTACAAGAGAGGAGGCAAGGAGCTTGGCAGAGAGCTTCACAGAGAGCATTACAGGAAGCAGTGCCAAGAGCAGCTCCAGAAGCCGGAGTCAGAGACCGAGGTGAAGTCACTGACAGACCCAGAATAACTCAAGGAGTGAAAGCTACTGGGAGAGCAGGCCGAGGTGGAGGCCCAAGAGCAGGCCTAGAGGAAGGCCATACACAACTGCAAGGGGCAGTGTTACAGAGTGCAGCCAAGGAAGGAGGTGCTTACCCTTCCAGCTGGAGAGGAAGCCTTGTCCAAGGAGAAGGACGGGGATACAAGCAGAGGAAGATATATCCACTGGAAAGGAACCTTCAAGGAGGAAAAGGTACTTTTAAAAGTTTTTATAAAAGTGACCTGAAAGATGAAAGAAAGATTCAGAGGCATGGGGAAGAGGACATAGCTGATAGGGCGCGGCCAATAGCCAACTGCCACAGGGGTGGAGGTGGAAGACAGGCACCTCAGCAGCAGCCCTGCCTCAAAAGAGTTATACCCTATTCTAAAGCAGGAAAGATATCCTGGGATCATGGAAACTGCCTGAAGCAGAGGACATTCAGACTAGGCCTCAAGCCTTACACAAAAGGGATTGCAGGAAGCTTAAAGGGGAAACAGTTGGTGCCTGTAATTGTCTACCAAGGCCTAGACCAAGAGAGAAACAAAGGACTAACTTTTATCTGGATGATAAGGACAGTTTTAAACCAGAAATACCAGATAATCTTTATAGGAAAAAGGTTAGTGCTGCCAAAGACTGGAATAAGCAAACTTTTAATCCTGTAACAGCAGAAAATCCAGGGTGTTACAACATACCTAAAAGCCGATGCCCCAAACTGTCAAGCCAACACTGGGATACGGTATGGCATGCTTTTAGAAAGTCAGATTTTAACATCCCTGAGACATCAGATTCGGACCCCTCAGAAATGGAATGGCTGCCAGGGGAATCTGAGGTTATGGAAGCCATCGAACCGATGGACTGTAATTATTGCACAATGAGATGTGTTTAAGTTAAGGGAAGCAAACCCAATGTATGAAAAGAATACAGGAGACCTTATGCTTTAAGTTTGTGAAGGTTAACAATGTTACTTTGAATGTTTTGCTGATTTACATTTGGATACAAGGAAAGTTATCGCTCTGTTACTCATAACCGCCTATTTTGAACTTCTTTTTGCGCAAAGGTGAAATAAATGCCTTTTCTTTACCCTACACTTGGCTAAGAGTTGCTTTTTGGGAAGTTGACCATGAGGCTGACACAGAGGGCTGCTACCTCATTGACCCTCACAACAGGTCAACCCTAAAACCCCTATTTCTTATGCGCTCCCCAGCCCCGGTGGTACCACTACGCCACCACCAGAGGGGGCTGAGGGGGACATAAGTGGCGTAGTTTTACGGATTTTTGGGAGGTACTCTTGAGTGTACAGAGCGACGTTGGCAACTACACAAAAGAGAAATAGAAGCTCTTTCCTTTTTGGAAAAAAAAACTGCAAGTAAAACCCGGACCGTCCTGCATTAAAAACCTGGATCGGAAGGAAAAACCAGGAGACCGGAGCAGTTACAAGAAAGTGGACCAGAGTTAAAAACAAGGAGTCCTGAAATCCAGACCGGACCGGGAAGAAGAAAAAAAAGAAAATCCTGAAGGTGGGAGATCCTCTGGAGAATCCAGAAGCGGTGGAGCAACCCCTGGACGACCGCACATATATTCCCCAAAAGCTGATGCAACACTAGAGCAAGGTAAGGCGTATATAACCCTACCTAGTGTTGGACACCTGGGGAAGTTGGAAAAAAAAAAAGTAGAGGGTCTGAAAAAAAAAAAAATATATATATATTTGTGAAAGAGCCGCACTTGGGTTTTTCTCTCTGTTTGTTTTATCAACAGGTGTGATGGAGCCCAAGGAACTGTGTGCCTGGATGGCACACCAGTTCAGCAAACAGGCTGAGCTGGCACAACAGAGCCAGGAGCAGGCGCTGAAGGCGATGAAAGAGCAGCAAACACCTGTCATAGAAACTATGAGCGCATGGCTTGCGCAACAGCGAGAGGAGCTGGCTCGAAGCAAGGAGGAAGGAACATCACTCACCGGACGGGTAAACCCTGAACACGGACACTGGTCTTGTTCGGACTTGATGATAGGGAAACTCAGTCCGAGTGACGATATTGATGACTTTCTAGACACTTTTGCTAGGATTGCGAATTCGGCTAAGTGGCCTGAGGAGCAGTGGGCAATATGCCTAGCGGCATCACTCACGGGTGAAGCGCTGGCGGCCTATAGGTCAATGCCCCCAGAACTAGCAAATTCATATCATGATGTAGTGACAGCAATTAGAGATCGTGTTGGTCTTACGCCAGTGGCGTACAATAAAATGTTTAGAGCTGCTATGCTTAAGGTAAATGAGACACCTAAGGCACTAGGCCACAGGTTACGTAGTCTTGCTTATAAGTGGCTACAACCCGAAAAGAGAAGTATAAGTACGCTCATGGATGCGATAATTTTAGAGCAGTATATGAATGCACTACCTAGTAGGGTGCAAAACTTTCTGATGCTCCAAAATTGTGGCAATACCACTGAAGCTATAGTACTCACAGAAAGATACTTAGAAGCTGAAAAAGTGACACAGCCTAGTGCAAGCCCACGAGGTGCCATGGGATTGAAGGCACAAGGGAGGGGAAGTCCCTCACGTCCTCCAAGTGGTAGGTGGCAGAGTTATAAACCCCTAGATAAAGTGAATACAAAAAAATGTTTTGCTTGTGGTAAGAAGGGACATGTACAGTACGAATGTCATGCACGAACTGCCTTGGTGGGGGAGTCACCAAGACTATTGCATGATGGGTTTTTGGTCAATGTAAAAATACACGGAATAAGTGTACAAGCATTGTTGGATTCTGGAGCCGACCAGACCATGCTTTCTAAGAAGTTATGGTCGACCATCCAGGATCATGGACTCTCGGTTCCAGAATCACCCGAGGGGTATGTGAAAATTAAGTGTGTACATGGAGCAGCCACACACTACCCCATTTATAAGTTGTGGATAAAGGGGATGGGTATTGTGAAAGAGATGCCAATGGCAGTGGTGCCAAGGTTACCGCAGGACCTAGTCCTGGGCCGAGATTGGCCCCAATTTAGAAAAACTTTGAAGGAAGAGTGTTTGCCTCAAGTTAAACCAGGTTCCACTGGCATGCCACATGACCTTGTTAAAAACTCTAGAGTACAGCGGAGCAGCCTGGCTGCTGCTACGGATACTACGATCCCTAGCCCACTGTGGGAGAAACCCCCGAAGGCCGTTGTGAAGGATCGGTCACAGCCGCTCAAAAAGTTTGTGCTCCGGTACTGTAAAACATCCGCAAGAGCGCGGACGCCTCAAAGAGCATCGGCACAAGCTGCAGGCTATGACCTCCATAGTGCCGTGGATATTGTCATACCAAAGCGTGGGAGAACATTAGTGACCACGGACTTACAAATTGAGCTGCCGCCGGGATGTTATGGAAGAATAGCCCCAAGGTCCGGACTGGCCGCCAAATACAACGTTGATGTGGCTGCAGGAGTCATGGACCCTGATTATAGGGGCGTCCTAAAGGTCCTCTTATGCAACTTTTCAGAGAAGGACTACGAGGTTCAAGCCGGCGACAGAGTGGCACAGCTCATTTGTGAGCGGGTAGGATTTCCTGATCTGGAGGAAGTCGCTATGCTAAATCCCACAAGCCGAGGAGTGGGAGGTTTCGGCTCAATGGGGAGAGCAGAAGTGGAAAATTTAATGGCCATAGGGACCGATCCACCCGAAGAAGAATTGGGCCCTCGTCTGGAGGATTGTAAAGAAAGCTCTACCCCAAAGCTAGGAGAGGAACTCTCGGTAAAACAAAAGGAAGATTTGACCCGATTGTTAAATAAATACAAAGACGTCTTTACTCCAATGCCTGGAGAGACCTCGTTGGTGGCGCACGAAATCCAGACTCCTCCTGGTAAAATTATTCGACAGCGTCCATACCGACTGCCGGAAGCGAAAAAGCAGGAGGTCATTAACCAGGTGCAAGAAATGTTACAAATGGAAATAATAGAAGAGTCACATAGTCCCTGGTGCAGCCCGGTGGTGTTAGTACCAAAGCCAGATGGCTCTATGCGTTTTTGCATAGATTTTCGGCAAGTCAACGTGATTTCCACCTTCGACGCGTACCCGATGCCGCGTATCGAGGAGCTATTAGACCGGCTCGGGCAAGCAAAATACCTGACGACGTTGGACATGACCAAAGGATATTGGCAGGTCCCTTTAACGCGAGATGCCAAGCCGAAAACTGCCTTTAGTACACCCTTTGGGCTTTACCAATTTAGGAGAATGCCTTTTGGCTTACATGGGGCAGCCGCCACATGCCAGCGGTTAATGGATGTGATTCTTCGACCGTATCAGAATTTTGCGACCGCATATATGGATGATGTGGTGATCCACAGCGCCACGTGGACAGAACATCTCCAGCAGATAGGCACCATATTAGAGGCTATGAGGAGAGCGGGCCTCACCCTTAATCCTAAGAAATGTACGTTCGCAGCGGAAGAAGTCAAGTACCTGGGTCATCTAGTAGGTCGGGGAACCGTACGGCCATTATTGGATAAAGTTGAGTGTGTCAGGAACTTTCCAGTTCCACAGAATAAGAAGCAGCTGAGAAGCTTCCTCGGGCTCATAGGTTATTATCGTCGGTTCATACCGTACTTTGCCGAGGAGAGCAACCTCTTTACAGAGATGCTCAGAAAGAATGCCCCGAATGTAGTGCAGTGGACGCCCGAAGCAGAAGCTGCTTTCCAAAGATTGAAAGGGAAGTTGTGTCAGGCCCCCATTCTGCGTGGGGTAGATTTCCAACAAACATTCCTGCTTCAAACCGATGCCTCAGAAACTGGGCTGGGTGCCGTTTTATCCCAGGTACAAGAAGGGGCAGAACATCCTATTCTGTTCCTTAGCAGAAAGCTCTCAT
The DNA here is from genome assembly GCA_033557465.1 of Ichthyophis bannanicus. Taxonomy (NCBI): domain Eukaryota; kingdom Metazoa; phylum Chordata; class Amphibia; order Gymnophiona; family Ichthyophiidae; genus Ichthyophis; species Ichthyophis bannanicus. The sequence continues at coordinate 950,699,961 of CM066033.1, read as the reverse complement.
TAGCGGAAAGAAAATATGCCACAATTGAACGCGAATGCCTCGCTATCAAGTGGGCCATTGAGGCATTAAAATTTTACCTCACCGGGAGGAAGTTTGTCCTCATTACAGACCATGCCCCCCTGAAATGGCTGCATACCATGAGGAACGAAAATGCCAGGCTAACCCGGTGGTATATGGCTTTACAGCCTTACGACTTTCGTGTGGAGCATAGAGCTGGGAAGCTACATTGTAACGCTGACACCATGTCTCGTATTACGTGCTGCGGTGAAGACCTTCCCCCAGCCCGTAATATTTTGAGAAGGGGGATATGTGATACTGCAGGCCCTCTGACACAAAGAAAAAAAGTTTTAAATCTTGAAAAAAACAAGATTTACCCGCAATTACATGAAGGTACACATAGAGGGAGCAGGAGAGCAAGCCTGGAAGCAGAGGAACCACGCCTCTATGGGCAGGACCCAGAAGCAGCTGGTCTCGATTTAAGCAGGGACAGAGCATTACAAGAGAGGAGGCAAGGAGCTTGGCAGAGAGCTTCACAGAGAGCATTACAGGAAGCAGTGCCAAGAGCAGCTCCAGAAGCCGGAGTCAGAGACCGAGGTGAAGTCACTGACAGACCCAGAATAACTCAAGGAGTGAAAGCTACTGGGAGAGCAGGCCGAGGTGGAGGCCCAAGAGCAGGCCTAGAGGAAGGCCATACACAACTGCAAGGGGCAGTGTTACAGAGTGCAGCCAAGGAAGGAGGTGCTTACCCTTCCAGCTGGAGAGGAAGCCTTGTCCAAGGAGAAGGACGGGGATACAAGCAGAGGAAGATATATCCACTGGAAAGGAACCTTCAAGGAGGAAAAGGTACTTTTAAAAGTTTTTATAAAAGTGACCTGAAAGATGAAAGAAAGATTCAGAGGCATGGGGAAGAGGACATAGCTGATAGGGCGCGGCCAATAGCCAACTGCCACAGGGGTGGAGGTGGAAGACAGGCGCCTCAGCAGCAGCCCTGCCTCAAAAGAGTTATACCCTATTCTAAAGCAGGAATGATATCCTGGGATCACTGGAAACTGCCTGAAGCAGAGGACATTCAGACTAGGCCTCAAGCCTTACACAAAAGGGATTGCAGGAAGCTTAAAGGGGAAACAGTTGGTGCCTGTAATTGTCTACCAAGGCCTAGACCAAGAGAGAAACAAAGGACTAACTTTTATCTGGATGATAAGGACAGTTTTAAACCAGAAATACCAGATAATCTTTATAGGAAAAAGGTTAGTGCTGCCAAAGACTGGAATAAGCAAACTTTTAATCCTGTAACAGCAGAAAATCCAGGGTGTTACAACATACCTAAAAGCCGACGCCCCAAACTGTCAAGCCAACACTGGGATACGGTATGGCATGCTTTTAGAAAGTCAGATTTTAACATCCCTGAGACATCAGATTCGGACCCCTCAGAAATGGAATGGCTGCCAGGGGAATCTGAGGTTATGGAAGCCATCGAACCGATGGACTGTAATTATTGCACAATGAGATGTGTTTAAGTTAAGGGAAGCAAACCCAATGTATGAAAAGAATACAGGAGACCTTATGCTTTAAGTTTGTGAAGGTTAACAATGTTACTTTGAATGTTTTGCTGATTTACATTTGGATACAAGGAAAGTTATCGCTCTGTTACTCATAACCGCCTATTTTGAACTTCTTTTTGCGCAAAGGTGAAATAAATGCCTTTTCTTTACCCTACACTTGGCTAAGAGTTGCTTTTTGGGAAGTTGACCATGAGGCTGACACAGAGGGCTGCTACCTCATTGACCCTCACAACAGGTCAACCCTAAAACCCCTATTTCTTATGCGCTCCCCAGCCCCGGTGGTACCACTATGCCGCCACCAGAGGGGGCTGAGGGGGACAGTACATATGACCTAGATTGGTCACTGTTGGAAACAGAATACTGGGCTTGATGGACCTTGGTCTGATCCAGTATGGCATATCTTATGTTCTTATGTTCTTACCTCCCTACGTACCCTGACTCCTCATTATCTAATCGTCTTGTTTGTTATATCTGCTCTTCGTGCCTTCAGCAGCTTCCTCATCTCTGGAATTTCCTATCCAGCTGGTTTTCTTCACACCCTTTGTGAGAGTAGGGCCACACCTGATCGCTGGTCTGTGGTCGTAACAAACTCTGCAACATTAGCTGTTTCATTGTACAAGCTTCAGGTATCAGTTTACAGCATGACGTTTGGCACAGAAAATAGTCTCATAGATCAGGAGAAACAAGATGAAGTCTAGGAGAGATTGATCCCTTCTCAACAGTTTTTATGGGGTTTCCTCAAAAAGATATTCAAAGGCTACAACTAGTGCAGGACACAGCAACAAGGCTGGGTAGGGGCCTTCGGAGGTTCCACCATGTTTCGCCAGCCTTGGCTCAGCTGCACTGATTGCCAGTCAGGTTCCAGATTCATTTTATTTAAGCCTCTTCATGACTTGGCACCAAGTTATTTAGCATCTCAAATTCATCACTATATACAAGGGTAATCATTGCACTCATAGGAGAAGGCCTGTTAAAAGTGCCAGATATGAACAGGGTGCAGGTGTGGTATTGGGACATATCTTTTCTTCTCCAGGCTTCTTTGTGGTGGAACACCATAGCTGTTGCTTTTAGACATGAAAGGGAGTTGGGCATTTATCAAAAGAGCCTGAAAACATTTTTTTAAGTGTGCTTTTGATGGTAGAGATGGGAAGGATAGGGGGATGTTACCTGACGTTTGTGCTGGGGAGAAGTGAGAGGGTTAGGAGATAGGGGATAGAGGATAGAGGATAGAGATCTTGGAGGCTTTTGTGTGAATTTGAATAATAATTATATTTATGATATATTTTGAGGGGTTTGTCTTTGATAGAGTTGGGGGTTGGGGGGGTTGTATTAATCTGTATTTGTATTGTTTTATTTGATGATATTTTGTATATTGCATGTAGTGGTTTACAACAGTAATTAAATAAATATACATTTTCAATCCAAAGTGTTTCACATCAAAAGTAATACAATAAATAAAAAAGCATCATAATAAAATCAATAAAAATAATATACAATACATGACATATAAAGTGATGACAGAGGACTGTCAAGGTTGCTGCTTGCTCTAAAGCAGGGGTTCTCAACCTAGTCCTTGGGACATACCTAGTCAGTCAGGTTTTCAGGATAAACACAATGAATATGCATGAGAGAGATTTGCATGTCTATCTCATGTAAATCTCTCTCATGCATATTCATTGTGGTTACTGAGGACTGGGTTGAGAACCCGTGGTCTAAAGTTTAAAATAAGAGCTGATTTAGCATAGAAACATGAACAATCAGGTCTAAACTGGGTAACTTTTATTTTTTTGTCACCAATATGGGGAGAATTTAATAGGTTCAAATAAATCTCTAACTTTCTTATCACTGGAGCAGAGTTTTGGACAGAAATTACTCCTGAAGGCACCCAAGAAAATCGCAGCAAAAATGATCAGAGCAGGGAGCCTATCTGGTATCAACAGTTGGTAGTATAAAGCATACAGCACTATTTGGAATAAAGATTAAATCTAGGCTATGCCCGTTTTCATGCATTGGGTTGGTGGCCAAATGATTTCACTGATTCAAAAAAAATCATACTGGTGAGATGTTAAATCAGCAAAATGAATTCATGTATTAAAGTCCTCTAATATAAAATAATATAATTTTAAATTTCTACTTGCACATGCAAATAATATCTTATAAATATTGATTAGTGTGAAAATACATATATAGTTACATCACATGTACTTTCACTGTCGGCATACACATGGGCAATTATGCATATAGATCAGTAGTTCCCAACCCAGTCCTCGGGTACCCCCAAGCCAGTCAGGTTTTCAGGATATCCAAAATGAATATGCATGAGATAGATCTGCAAGCACTGCTTCCATTGTATGCAGATTTATCTCATGTATATTCATTGTAAATACCCTGAAAATCCGACTTGCCTGGGGGTACTCGAGGACTGGGTTGTGAACCACTGGATAGATTATAAAACTCTTTAATGTACAAGCACAATTGCAAAAAGTAGGCACAATCATTTACACCAACTCTAGTGCTGGTATAGGTGAATGTGTCTTAACATACGCATGCACATTCACAGTTACACCCTATTTTATAAAGTACACATGTACTTCCTTTATAAAAGTATGCACAGGAAAATGCTTGTTAACCAGATGTTGTTTACAAAATTACCCTTTTAGGCGGTCATTTTATGAGGAACCACCTAATTCAAGACACCAGTAATGCAGCAAAATGTCTGTATTTTAGCCATTTGTGTGCATAAAATACTGAGTAGCATATAAGTATGCAAATTGTTTGCATCACTTGTACTTTCACTGTGGGCATCCATGAGAAGAGTTTAGATGGAGCATAAACAGAGCACGCAAGGGCACATGTTGATTATAGAAAACAATAATTTATGTGCCACCCACATCTTTCCTCCTAAGGCCAGGGACGGGCTGCGGGGAATTAACTTTGTCCCCAGCCCTTTCTACACCCCGAATTGAAAATAAAAAATGTCAAGGAAGGTTATTCCACCCCAGGGTGGAATAACCTGCCCGGCCAATTCTCCGGCCCTGGATCTACAGGGCCAAAATTAGAATCGGCCCTGTACGTCCAGGGCTGGCGACCGCCCACTGCCTGCCCCCAACTAACTTCCCCACACAACCAGTGGGGAAGTTATTCGGGGGCCTGCAGCCACACAAATAGCGTCCCATTGGACGTCCATCCCCGCTATTCGTGGTTCGGAATAACCCCCTTACTGTATAACTACATGCCGGCATAACCTAGATTTACAAGCAAAAATGGTTTAGAAAATTATCCTCCACAATTTTCAGATGAAGTTGGTTTCTTAAGTTTTAATTTGAAAATGAGTCTAACTTTAGGAGTCCGAAACTGAAAGGCCTAAATTTAGGCAGGGCTACTGTAAGAGACACAGGGGTCCGGGGTAGAAATTTGAGAAGAGGTACCAAAACCCATTGGTAGACTTTATCCTCTTCAGTTTTAGGTAGAGTTTGGACCTGCATGGCATGGCCAGCCAAGGGCAGTTGCCCTGGTTGCACTCCTCTTATGCCAGCCCTGCATTTAGGCACAAACATGCCTCACTTTATAAAATAGCGGCATGCCAACACACCATACCCTAGGCACGGCTGTTATGCCTACCCTATAGCCTAAATCTGCACAGAGACACGTGTCTGTGACAGTATTTTATAACATACGTTGTGATAAGGAAGCTTATCATAGCTCAGGTAGGAGCTATAGAAAAGATGATGTGACTCTGAACAAGCAACCTGTCAGTTCTGGTAGAATTGAGAAAACAGAGTTTTCACATAAAAGACTACCAGTCCCAGAATGCACCAGCTTTCCAGCAGCCATGAGAGGGGCTGAAGTGAGAGAATGTGTGTGCAATCAAGAGAGCTATGAGGTAATCCCTAAGCACTCAGCTCAAAGGGCAGGGCTTGATTCAACACAGCTGCGCTGTGTTAGGGAGCAGCACACATTAGGAAAGAATAAGAATAGAGATTATTCTTCAGGAAACAGTTTCAGCAACAGTTTCAAGAACAGCTTCAGGAAGAGATACAGAGGGGAGAGCTTCAGCAACGGCTACAAGCACCAGTATCACCTGGAGAAACAGAAGCCAAGCCAAGCAGATAGAGAGAGAAGGAAACTCTCTGGAAGGAAGAGAAGAAAGGCCATTGGAAGGTCTGGGAGATTCCAAGGCAGTACTCATACTGGGAGGTATTCCAAAGGCCAGCAGAGTCCATTGGACTGGATTCAGCCAGAGGAATGGAGTGGCAGAGATAGGAATCACCAGTGGCTACCTGGAAGAGAGAAGACTGCATGTGGAAGGGACTTTCAGACCAAGGCCAGAAGGTATGTGAGAGAAGATCCAGTGTCCAGGGATCAAGATTGGAAGGCTGGACATCAGAATTGGATTACATATTGGCCAGGCTATACAGAGAGGAATAATGATAGCAGGAGAGGCTCAGGTATGAACACTGATCCAGACCCTATCTATAATAGAGAATGGCAGCAAGGGAATAAGCATTCTCATGATAGTGCCTTAATGAAAGACTCATCTGTGCCAATGTATGATATTGACCCTATGATTGTTGATGCAGGGGGAAATACAGCAGATGAAACTATTTACATGGACTGTTCTTTATCTAAATGCTATTGCTAGTTTTCTATGAGCAAACACATCAGCCATCACAAAGAAACCTAACTTTGTTCTTTATTTCCACTGCAAACAGCTCTTAAAGCAGGATTTGGGCTCACACAGTAGCAGCCAGCCAGCTAAAGGCTTTCAGCTGGTCCATGGATAGTAATCAGGGCTGCACCTGATTGTGTGTGTGAGCAAGGGAGAATCACTGCTGAGATCTGCGTGGAAAATAAGCAGAAGTTAACCTAACCAGCAAAGTTTATTCTTTACTTTGTGCCTTTGTATTTGGTAATTATTTGCTAAGAAAACATTAGCTAATTGCCTGACAAGCTGAAGGTTGTTTTCTGGTTTACTTTGTGACTTTTTGTTATCCATTTTAAACACTGCAAGCAAGTAACCTCATTTATAGTGCTATCAAGCATACATGTGCTGGGTGAATTAAACCCCATCAATAAAAGAAGTATTTTATTGATCTTACCACTTGGTTTCACAACTCAAATTATTGTCATCAGCTGTGTTTGGGAGTGAATGAACTACAATACCCACAATACCTTGCAAGAATCATATGAATATATGCATCGTCAAGATTGTGTAAGTTCTCACCCTAGGCAGCCGTCTGACAAATGGCGTAGTTTTTCGGATTGCTCTTGCACCAAGAGGATTTACTTGTTGTGGATTACAAATAAAAGTCAAGTTTAAAGCTGTAAGAAGATTTTTTCCCTCGTCTGCACTTTGGAGGAAAAGTGGTTGTTCCAGGAAGCTGTCCCAGATGAAAAGACCCTGTGAAAAGCTGGATTCATCACTGAGACAAGGTAATATGTACCTGGGCATGTCTAGTGGTGGATGTGTGTAAGCACAGGGGGTAATTGAAAAAAAAAAAAGTTGAAAAAAAAAAAAAAAAACACACCTGGTTGGAAGGTGCTGCTCTTTGGGGGTTTTTTTCTCTTTTCTTGCAGGGGTCAAGATGGATCCGAGGGAGATGGCTCAGTGGATGGCAGCCCAATTTAGCAAGCAGCAGGAGATATCACAGCAGGCCCAGGACACTGCTATGAAGGCCTTAATGGAACAGCAGAAACCAGTGCTTGATCTGGTGCAAGCTCTAGTTCAGCTGCAGAGCCAAAGTGGAACAGATGCAAGACCAGCAGTTAGTACTGGTGCACCACATGTGGACACTGTGGGACTCAATCAAGGGATTGGGGCATTTAATTTTGGGAAATTAACTCCAGAAGATAATGTTGATGATTTTCTAGAGTCTTTTGAAAGAGTGGCACTGGCTTTAGCATGGCCAGAGACCCAGTGGGCAGTAAGGCTGGCAGCCTCATTAACCGGTGAGGCACTAGCAGCTTACAGAGCAATGCCAGCAGCCCAGGCTTTGATTTATAAGGATGTAAAGGCAGCTATTAGAGATCGCCTAGGGTTGTCAATTTCAGAGTATAGGCGAATGTTTAGAGCTGTTACATTGAAAGTGGGTGAGACACCCAGGGCTCTGAGTCAGAGAATTAGAAGTCTAGCTGTAAAATGGTTGGAGCCTGAGCAAAAGACAGTAGAAATGTTATTAGATATTATAATGCTGGAACAATTTATGCTTGGGGTACCTAAAGATTTGAATGTTTTTCTTATACAGCAAAATTGCCAAAATCTTGGAGAGGCAACCATGCTAGCAGAGAGATTCTTGGAAGCCACGCAGGCTTGCCATAGAATGGGTGGCCCTCTAAAGATGGATGCTGAGGCTAGATGTGCTGTATCAGAAAAAGGAATAATTAGGAATGTTTCTAAAAATGAATGTACTGTATCAAACCAGATGACACAGTGGAATAGAAAGAAATGTTTCAAGTGTGGGAAATTGGGACATTTAGAGAAGAGATGCCAGACACACACTAGTTTAATCGGTCTGGATTTAAAACAACCCAAGGAAGGATTTCTTTTGATGGTTGATGTGCAAGGAATTACCACAAATGCATTATTAGACTCTGGGGCAGACCAGAGTATGATGTCAAAAAGGCTTTGGAAGAGGATAGAGGCCCAAGAAAGATTTGTGCCTAGAACCCCTGAAAGCCAAGTTCACATCAGATGCATTCATGGTGCTGCATCATCATATCCCACCTATAGGCTAAAGGTTAAGTGCCTAGGGAAACAAGAGGAAGTCCTATTAGCAGTGGTGCCTAGGCTACCCTTTGATTTGGTTCTAGGAAGAGACTGGCCAAGATTTAAGCAGGGTCTAGTGGAAGGACTAGGGAAAAAGGAGGGAGAAGGTTTAATGGTAGTAGCTCCCGGGCCTTTATTTGGAAGTCCTCAGACACCAGCTAAAAAGATGGTTAAGCGTCCAGAAGACCAAGCTACCCCAAGGCAGATATTCGTCCTAAAGTACCATAAGGTCTCTGAGAAGGCCCAAGCTCCTAAGCGGGCAACCCCTCAGTCTGCTGGGTTTGACCTATGCAGCATAGAAAATGTGACTGTACCTAGCCAAGGGAGAGCCCTGGTTGACACCGGTCTCCAAGTGGAAATACCAATTGGATGTTATGGGAGAGTAGCCCCAAGGTCCGGATTAGCCCTTAAATATTTCATCGATGTGGGTGCGGGAGTAATTGATCCCGATTACAGGGGCAATGTTAAAGTTCTATTGTTTAACTTTGGACAGAATGAGTATCATGTGAAGACAGGAGACAAAATTGCCCAATTGATCTGTGAGAGGCTGGGTTTTCCACCTGTGGAGGAGGTCACATCCCTAGAGAATTCTGAACGTGGAGCCAAAGGCTTTGGTTCTACTGATGTCAAAGGGGTTAAAAGCTTAGCTGCCACCTGTCCCCGAGAGAGGGAAGTGAGTGAAGAGGAAGATTTGGGACCCCAGGTATCTGATTGTAAAGAAAAATCAGAGCCCCAAATAGGTGAGGACCTGACAATGGTACAACAGGAAGAAATTAGGAAGTTGCTTAAGGAATTCCCAGATGTGTTGACACCCATACCTGGGGAGACCCATTTGGTGGCCCATGAAATAATAACTCCACCTGGGAAATTGGTTCGTCAAAGGCCATACCGCTTGCCTGAAGCCAAAAGACAGGAGGTAGTGGCACAAGTCCAGGAGATGTTGGACATGGGGGTAATAGAGGAGTCAAAGAGTCCCTGGAATAGCCCCATAGTCCTGGTGCCGAAGCCTGATGGATCCTTAAGATTTTGTATTGACTTCCGGCAGGTAAACGCCATATCAGTTTTTGATGCATATCCAATGCCAAGAATTGAGGAGCTGCTAGACCAGCTGGGACAGGCTCAATACTTAACCACCCTTGATATGACAAAAGGATATTGGCAAATCCCGCTCACCAGGGAGTCGAAGCCGAAAACTGCGTTCAGCACCCCCGTTGGCCTTTTCCAGTTCAAGAGGATGCCTTTCGGACTGCATGGAGCAGCGGCTACCTGCCAAAGGTTAGTGGATCAGGTACTTCGACCCCACCAAAGTTATGCTTTTGCATACATGGATGATGTCATAATCCATAGTAACACCTGGGCGGAGCATTTGAAGAGGATCAGGGCAGTCTTGTGCTCTATGAAGCAAGCGGGAATCACTTTAAACCCGAAGAAGTGTGCCTTTGCAAATAGGGAGGTAAAATACCTAGGCCACCTAGTGGGAAGAGGAAAAATTAAACCTCTATTAAGCAAAATAGATAGCATCAGGAATTTTCCTCCTCCAACAACCAAGAAACAACTAAGAGGTTTCTTAGGACTTATTGGATACTACCGCCGGTTTATATCGCAATTCGCAGAGAAAAGTGCCATTTTCACGGATATGCTGCGAAAGAATTGTCCAAACCAGATAAAGTGGACACCAGAAGCTGAAAAAGCGTTTTCAGTATTAAAAGAAAAATTGTGTACAGGACCGGTACTGAAAGGAGTAGACTTCAAGAAACCCTTTCTGGTTCAAACCGATGCATCGGATGTAGGGCTAGGAGCAGTCCTATCCCAGTGCCATGATGGAGAGGAGCATCCTGTGATGTACCTGAGCAGGAAGTTGTCACTGGCTGAACAAAAGTATTCCACGATAGAAAAAGAGTGTTTGGCTATCAAGTGGTCAGTGGAGGCGTTAAGGTTTTACCTTACAGGGAGAAAGTTCCAGTTGGTCACGGACCATGCCCCACTTAAGTGGTTGCAGCAAATGAAGAACCACAATGCCAGGTTGACACGCTGGTACATGGCCTTACAGGCGTTTGATTTTCAGGTTGAACATTGTGCCGGGAAGTTACACAAGAATGCGGATGCACTTTCCCGTATTACGGACTGTAGAGAAGAAGTTTCACCAGTAAAAACCAGTCCGTAATAACTTAAGCAGGGGGGTATGTGATAAGGAAGCTTATCATAGCTCAGGTAGGAGCTATAGAAAAGATGATGTGACTCTGAACAAGCAACCTGTCAGTTCTGGTAGAATTGAGAAAACAGAGTTTTCACATAAAAGACTACCAGTCCCAGAATGCACCAGCTTTCCAGCAGCCATGAGAGGGGCTGAAGTGAGAGAATGTGTGTGCAATCAAGAGAGCTATGAGGTAATCCCTAAGCACTCAGCTCAAAGGGCAGGGCTTGATTCAACACAGCTGCGCTGTGTTAGGGAGCAGCACACATTAGGAAAGAATAAGAATAGAGATTATTCTTCAGGAAACAGTTTCAGCAACAGTTTCAAGAACAGCTTCAGGAAGAGATACAGAGGGGAAAGCTTCAGCAACGGCTACAAGCACCAGTATCACCTGGAGAAACAGAAGCCAAGCCAAGCAGATAGAGAGAGAAGGAAACTCTCTGGAAGGAAGAGAAGAAAGGCCATTGGAAGGTCTGGGAGATTCCAAGGCAGTACTCATACTGGGAGGTATTCCAAAGGCCAGCAGAGTCCATTGGACTGGATTCAGCCAGAGGAATGGAGTGGCAGAGATAGGAATCACCAGTGGCTACCTGGAAGAGAGAAGACTGCATGTGGAAGGGACTTTCAGACCAAGGCCAGAAGGTATGTGAGAGAAGATCCAGTGTCCAGGGATCAAGATTGGAAGGCTGGACATCAGAATTGGATTACATATTGGCCAGGCTATACAGAGAGGAATAATGATAGCAGGAGAGGCTCAGGTATGAACACTGATCCAGACCCTATCTATAATAGAGAATGGCAGCAAGGGAATAAGCATTCTCATGATAGTGCCTTAATGAAAGACTCATCTGTGCCAATGTATGATATTGACCCTATGATTGTTGATGCAGGGGGAAATACAGCAGATGAAACTATTTACATGGACTGTTCTTTATCTAAATGCTATTGCTAGTTTTCTATGAGCAAACACATCAGCCATCACAAAGAAACCTAACTTTGTTCTTTATTTCCACTGCAAACAGCTCTTAAAGCAGGATTTGGGCTCACACAGTAGCAGCCAGCCAGCTAAAGGCTTTCAGCTGGTCCATGGATAGTAATCAGGGCTGCACCTGATTGTGTGTGTGAGCAAGGGAGAATCACTGCTGAGATCTGCGTGGAAAATAAGCAGAAGTTAACCTAACCAGCAAAGTTTATTCTTTACTTTGTGCCTTTGTATTTGGTAATTATTTGCTAAGAAAACATTAGCTAATTGCCTGACAAGCTGAAGGTTGTTTTCTGGTTTACTTTGTGACTTTTTGTTATCCATTTTAAACACTGCAAGCAAGTAACCTCATTTATAGTGCTATCAAGCATACATGTGCTGGGTGAATTAAGCCCCATCAATAAAAGAAGTATTTTATTGATCTTACCACTTGGTTTCACAACTCAAATTATTGTCATCAGCTGTGTTTGGGAGTGAATGAACTACAATACCCACAATACCTTGCAAGAATCATATGAATATATGCATCGTCAAGATTGTGTAAGTTCTCACCCTAGGCAGCCGTCTGACAACGTGCATCTTTCGAGGCTGACCAAGGAAAGGTATGTGCAATGAGCACCTTTGTGTGGCCTTACTAAATAGCAATCAGCCAAAGCACACGCAAAAATGTTCATTCATGAGCGTAAGTCCTGTAAAATAGGATGCATATCTTCCACGGCACTCTTATAAAATCACCCCTAAGTGCCTAAGCCAGGTACTCAGCTGTCTCAAAATTTCCACAGTTATATAACTGCCCAAAATATGGGGTGCGGCTAATCCAAATTAGTGCAATGAGCCTTCTAACTTGCAGGGATTTCCACATTCTTTTTTTTTACTTTTTATTTATAGTTAAAATATAATATACATTCTTGAAATCAGAATGCAAGGAAACAAACTTTAACCCATAAAATAAGGGGGCAAGATACAGGAAATATAACAAGAAAAAAAGAAAATATCAGGGAAGCTCATAAAAGGAACTAAATGTCGCAGCCAGCTATATCAATATGGTTTGATTTTTCTCTAGATACAAGAAACTCTATCAGCTGTTTAGCTTTTAAAAAACCATGAAATTTTTACCCTCGTGGGTTACAAAATGAATGTAAGCTGGTCTGTACAGGGCGGTATACACAACCAGACTGTCTAAGAAAACCTGAGAAAGAGTTAATTTTGTTCAGAACTTTGCTTAGAAATAAACTTCATATATTTGCTTACTAAGTAGGTGAAGAGGTACAAGTCCTGTAAATAAGAAAAGGGGCAGGTTGTCCTCCAGCCTTTCAGTCTCAGGGTTACTAGATATCAAGCAGTCAGCAGTAAACAGTTATGTCTTGGAATACATGTATGTCTCCTCATACTGACCTATGCTGATTAGAAATTGACCTATGATGTGATGAATACGTAATACCTGACGTAGAACAATAAAGTGAAATTATGCTGTATCCTCCAAAAGAGCCTTATAAATAAAGTAAACCATAGCTAATAGTTAGAGTAAACAAAGAGAACTTGTTTCTATTTGTTTCTCTCCGCAAAGCTTTGGTGTATCTATATAGAACTGTGTGGTATTTTATTGCTGTCTCTTAGATTCCCTTCTCATTGCTTTGAGTGTGGTTTTCTGTGACTCCAAGAGCCCTGCAGGTTGCTGGTGAGAGGGGGCAAAGAGAAGCCCTTCAATTGGTGCCGTGCCGGTCTACAGATTTCTCCATTCCTGGCAAGGGCAGAAGGTGTTTGTGAGTATTATATGGTGACAGCAATGGGTAATCTGTTAGGTAAACGTGAGTTATCTCAGTTGCGTGAATGGCATGACAAAGCTAAGGTTTTAGCTGTTCAGAAAGGTAGCCCTTCTTATTGTATGCATGAGAAGTATGGGGATCTGGCTACTGATTATATTGTACACTGGCATGCAGTGACTAATGATAATGTGCTTCTACAGTTTCCTTTGGAGGGAACTTTTTCTATAGATAAACTTCGTTACTGAAATGTGCTTTGCAGGCTAAACATAAATTATGTGATGCCCGTGAAGGGCTAGAGTTTAATTGGTGGCAACGGATGGCACATGATACGAAGAATGATTTGTTTGTGTTAAAGAATGTTGGTAAAGCGAGTGAAGTACAAGAGAATGATAATGAACGGGCAGGGAAATTCCCAGCCGTTCTTTCTCCAGAATATGATGCAGATGTGACTGCATTGGTAATTGGAGCTGGAATAGTCCCAAGTGCATCCCCATTGTCTCCCCCTGTTTCTTCTGAGAGTCATGTAGCTTCTGGAAGGGGGAGGATCACTCGTGCAGCTGAACTAAGAGAAGAGATAAGGAATAAACAGAAGATATTGGGAGATGCAAAGATTGAAGAATACAGTAATTGTAATATTTCTCAGCTTAGAGAAGTGGATGCACTTCTTAGCTGTGAAATAGAAAGTATTGTACATATGATAGAAACCTTAAAAGGAATAGTAAGGAATAATATTTCTGCTACAAAGGAATTGGGAATTTCTAGTAAACTTATTGATGCTATTGAAAAAGATCTGGATAAGCATTTTTTTACCTATAAGGAGAAATGTGATCAATTATATGGTGATATAAGTTTTCTTCAGACTGTTTTACGCCAACATAATGATTCATGTTCTGTAAATGCAAAATCTGTAGAAGAAGATACAGTACCTGCATATCCTTTTCGTGTATATCCAACAGGACCTACAGGTGCAATGACTGTACCTGCAAATTGGAGTCCTAAAGAGGTATTTGATTTGGCTAAAACCTTTCCTGATTACAGGGAAAATTCAGGTAGATTTGTGTCCTTATGGTCTCAAATAATTAATAGTTATAATCCTACTTGGGCAGATCTAGATAATCTGCTTAGAGCTGCTTTTATTAATCCAGCTGATTTTCATAAGGTAACTCATCCAATTAGAGATGATAATTGGGTATGGCCACAGACAGACCCTGTAACAGATCTTCAAGAACAGACACAAAGAGATAGTTTTGTTCTGTGTAGAGAGAAATTGTTAGAATCTCTTAAAGTAGCATGTAAGTCTGTGAGGGATTGGTCAAAGCTTACTTCTTTAACACAGGAAAGGAGTGAGAAAGTTACAGCTTTCCACATTAGGTGTATGCTAGCGTTTAAAGATTATTCTGGCGAGACAGAGGATACACCTTCAGGATTTACTAATATTTTTGTAAATGGTTTGATTCCAAGAATAAAAGAAATTTTGGAAACTTCAATAATAGATTGGCCTGCTAGATCAGCTGATGCAATTTTGGAGGGTGCACGGTACAGTGAATTGAAATATCTCAAGGAATTGCAGGAACAACAAGCCAGATAAGATGTAAAGAAGACTAAACTGCTCAATTTACAAATTGCTTCTATGCATCCAGCCCTGGGAAGGGGGCGGGGGAGAGACAGGTTCAGAGGAAACTATGGGAATTCTCAGCGAGGCAATTCTCAGCAAGGCACTTCTCAGCGAGGGCGTGGACAAGCTAGAGGAATGCATGCTTGTTATACATGTGGTGAGTGTGGCCATTTACAGCGAGACTGTCCACAGAATCGGAATTTAGATGGCCAGAGAGCTGCGTGCCTTCCTCCCCCACCTGCTGAGTTCACTCCTGTATATCAATGTTTTTCTAACCCAGAAGACTGTGATTCTTGGGATGCATGACTATTATTGAATCTGAATGTAACTTCTCAGGGTGAGTTAGAAGCTAAACTGGGAGGCTCTACTGTGAAATTCATCATTGATTCAGGAGCTACTACATCTGTGTTGCGTCTACAGGATTTGCCTGCAGTTTATAAAACTCTTCTAGCACATGCTCCAACAGTGCATTGTGAAGGCATTGAAGGTAAGATAATTCCTCACCGTAAACTTGAAGCTTTGCCTTTGCAGATTGGAGAGACTGTATACCCTACTAACTTTCTGGTAGGAGACACATTACCAGTGAATATTTTGGGTCGTGATTTCCTGGCTTCACATTGGATTTCCTGGCTTCACATTGGATGAGTGGAAAGTTACATTTTCAGTTGTATTCTTTTTCTGAAGTGCAGCCCCCTGCGGATGTCACAGCTATTCACCCTGATCTCGAAAAACTTCCATCTACTCTGTGGGCAGTCCCAGGATCAAATGTCGGATGTCTCTCAATTTCTCCTGTGAAGATTACCGTAAAACCTGGTGTACAACTTCCTAGACTCAAACAGTATCCACTATCAGCAGCTGCTATAGATGGAATTCGACCGGTAATTGAAGATTTACAGATGCAAGGTGTCATCTATCCTACTACGTCGCCGTGTAATACTCCAATTCTTCCTGTACTGAAAGCTGACGGCGAGACTTATCGATTTGTGCAAGATCTGCGAGCTGTTAACAAGGTAATTTTGCCAATCTTTCCCTTGGTACCTAATCCGTATGATACCTGGACACAGGTACTTCCAAAATCTACGTGGTTTTCTGTTGTAGATTTGAGTTCTGCTTATTTTTCAGTGTAAATTAGCAAAGAAAACCAATTTTTATTTGCTTTTCATTTTGACAATCAGCAGTACACATGGACTAGACTATGCCAGGGCTATACGGACAGTTCTGCGTACTTTTCGCAAGCACTAAGAACTGCGTTATTAGATGTGAAGCTTGACCAATCCTCTTTAATTCAATATGTGGATGATTTGCTTTTATGTTCACCAAGTTATGAGATCTGTTTAGCAGACTCATTATCTTTGTTAGCTCATATTGCCAAATTAGGACTGAAAGTCAATTTGTCTAAATTGCAATTTGTATCTCAAAATGTTACTTTTCTGGGTGTTGTTCTAACTCCAGCTGGTCGTGAAATTACTTCTGCCAGATTGAAACCTATTTTGTCATTATCTTTTCCAGCGACACCAGCATTGTTACGTAGATTTCTGGGCTTATTGATTTTCTGTAAACAGTGGATAGCTAATTTTTCAGACCTTACAGCTCCGCTTTATGTGCTGATTGGGAAAGAGGGTCCACAGGGTCTCATTGTACCTACGTTATCACAGTGGGAAGCTTTTGTAAATTTAAAAACTGCACTAAGCACTGCTCCATGCTTGTCTTTTCCAGACTATTCTTTAACATTTAAATTGTATGTGGCTAGTTCAGCCATATCTGCTACATATGTGCTTTTGCAAGCATTTCCAACTGGTCGCAAGCCGATAGGATATTTTTCAAAGCGGTTTGATTCAGTGACTTTGGGACTTCCGCCCTGCTTGCGCAGTTTGATTTCGGTGGCATTTGCAATTGAAATTACAGATTTTTTATTGCTACAGCACCCTCTTGAGGTATATGTGGCACATTCCATTTCTAGGTTGCTCCATTTAACTAAAACACAACCTTTATTTTCCACAGGTTTATTGACTCTTGAATTGATAGTTTCTCAGTCTCATGTAAAAATATATACTACATCCATATGCAATCCATCTACGCGCCTGGCTCCTTTGACAGATCTGGTGGAGGAGGATGGGTCCCATGATTGTTTTCAAAGTATTTTAACTTCTTCCCGTGCTAGACCTGATCTCTCACCTGTACCTCTGCCAGCCCCAGATGTAACCTTATTTGTGGATGGTTCAGCCTTCAGAGATGACATGGGAAAACTTTGTGTGGGCTATGCAGTAAACACAATTGATGACGTGGTTGAATCAGCTTCCCTGCCATTTTCTAATGCCCAGTTACACACACCCTATCACCCGCAAAGCTCTGGCCAAGTGGAGCGGATGAATAGGACTCTCAAAGGTTTCTTGCGCACTATGACACAGGTAGAGTTTGGACCTGCATGGCATGGCCAGCCAAGGGCAGTTGCCCTGGTTGTACTTTCACTGTGAGCATCCATGAGAAGAGTTTAGGTGGAGCATAAACAGAGCACGCAAGGGCACATGTTGATTATAGAAAACAATAATTTATGTGCCACCCACATCTTTCCTCCTAAGGCCAGGGACGGGCTGCGGGGGATTAACTTTGTCCCCAGCCCTTTCCACGCTCCGAATTGAAAATAAAAAATGTCCAGGAAGGTTATTCCACCCCAGGGGTGGAATAACCTGCCCGGCCAATTCTCCGGCCCTGGATCTTGTGACGCTGTACCGGTGCCAGAAGCCATGGAAACAGATGGTGACCCAGTGGAAGGTCCGTGTACTGCAGCTAAAGGCAAGATTTTCCCTTCTCAGCACAAGATGCACATGGCTAATCAGCTAACACAGCTCACCTCGGGGGAGGGGAGAAGCAGAGTTGCTGATTGGGCACGCCCTAGCAGGAGGCGGGTTCCCCAGAGCAGAGGCAGCTTGTTAAACAGGAAGAAGGAAGAAGGAAGACAGAATGAGAAAGGGAACGAGAAGCCGAGGAGGTGGAAGGAAATACAAGACACAGAAGAAGCAGATGTGTGCTTTAGAGATGGAGCAGTGCAAAGACAAAGGAAGCATCTTGGAAGGCAGGAAGTAGCCTTAGATACCAGAACCTTTGACTTTGAAGGAGAAACGCTCCCCAGCTGCAATTCCAGGAGAATGCTTGCCAAGCCAAGAAGCAGGTACCAGGGAGACTCAGTGCATGGAAGAACCTTCTGGGAGCAAGAGAAGGGTGAGGCACTGAGAGACCCAGGGGTAAAGCCTATGCTTTTGGAACAGAGAGCTGACCCGTGGAAAGAATGGCAGACTGCTAAAGAACATTCAGGCATTCCTCAACACAAGGTACAGGGTGTCTTTAATTCTGATAACAGCTTTTATGAGAAGCCAGACTGTGTAAATGCTTATTTTAAAACCCAGGGCAAACCCAGGTTTTATGAGGGCAGTTGGCTGCAACCAGAAGCTCATTCAGATAAACCCTGTTTTCCTCCCCAAACTGCTGACAGAATTAGCAAGCTAGCTAGTGTGGTGGCCAAAGTGTCCCCAAGCCCTTAGAAAAGGGAAAAGAGCCTACTTTTACCTTTAGGGAAAGATGCAGCAGGCGGGGAGGTGAAACACAAAATGTTTTGAAACCTGAAAAAACTCACCTAGTGAAGAGCTGCAGGCCACACCCTAGCTTAGGAACAAGCTACAAGGGTAATGAAAACCAGCTGGAGAACCAGCACGTGAGCACTGCTCTGATACGTGCAGAGGGAGTTCCCAGGGGATTACAAAAAGGAAGTAACAGAGAGAGGAAGGAGTTGCAGGTTGTCTCCAAGGTTCAGCAAACAGAGGAAGTCACTCAAGAAGTTGCTGGAGAGAGTGTTAGAGACCACGTTCCAGATGCCGTGGTAAATCCAGAGAAAGAAAGAGAAAGACAGAGAGACTTGGAGCGGAAGCGACTCAGGAAGCTGGGAAGGAGACAGCATTGGGCACACAGATACCGAGTGCAGAGGGCTGAGTCAGACAGCACAGATAGTGATGAAGTAAGTCTGAAAAGCAGCCTGTTTCCTGAAGCATATTTTGATGCTGGTGCAAATGCTGAGCTAGAGAAACAGCATTGCAGGAGAAAGGAAATTCCCAGGGGAGGAGCTACTGGAGACTCTGAACGGAGCAGAGAGCCCAAGGCACTGGGGAGAGAAAAAAGCTCTCGTGTTTCAGAGGAGAGAGGTATTTCCCAAGAAAGCCCAGCCTTAAGGGAAACTGCTAGGACATTCAAACAAACAGGCCACAAGGCAAGGAGCTTTGCTGTGGAGAGAAGTTTGAATGAGGACAGTTTTATCACAAGCCAAAGGTTTGATAAAAGCCCAACTGAGAAATGGAGAACCGTGAGTAATCCTCTGTCTAATAAGCAGTTAAGTAAACTGAAGGCTTTAAACCATTTGGAGGGAAGGGAAGAATTGTCTATGTGTGCTGAGCAGCCTAGGGACAGGAAAGCCTCTAAGTGGAAAGATATCCTTAAGCTTTTAGAAACTGCAGAACCAGGTTTTATCAAGAGGAATGTATGCCATGAGATCCCAGAGTTACTAGTGGAGGATATGGAAATAGGGAGTTACCCTTCTGAGAGTGAGAGTGACAGTCTTATGGAATGTGCTATCTGTTATAAAACAAACGTTTGAGCCCTGGAAGGAAAGAAGCTCAAACAACAGCCTTTATAATTGAAGAGGTATAAACAGGCTGGACTATGTTTTAAAAGCCTTGTTTTCTTTTTATTGTTCCTGGAGTAAAACCTGAAAGTAATTGCATCTAAAGAAGTTTAGCAAAGTAACCTAGCACTGATGTTAATAAGGCTAGAAGAAGTAATGAAGCTGTGGTTTGTGGAATCTGGAAACATTTGAAGCTGATTCTGTCAGGAGAAGAAAATCCTTTATTTTTCTTTCTTATTTTTGCGTTAAGCTTTATACAAGCAATGTTTGGAGAAGCAGTACAAATCAAATAAAATTCCTGTGCTTGCCTTAACCTCTCGGACTTCTCATTTCAAAAATGGAAACCCACAACTACGAAATATAGAGGTGGCACCCCACTATAGGCGACCGCCTAGGGTGGCCCTATAGTAGCTTGGCTGTAAAGGGGTGGATCGGCCACACTAGCTACAAGGACGTAGCAGATATATTTGCTAGAGATATATGCCAGAAGGCTTTAGATGGTCATAAGTTTGAATTGCTGTCTAAAAATCCTTCATCTGCAAATGAACTGACTTACCCAGCACTTGCTGACAGAGACAAGTGGGGGAGGGGTAATTCCAGTGCAGTGAATGAGCATAGTAAGAGAGACGGCATTGTTTGTTTGCCTGAAGCAAAACCCTCAAGCTATTACTCACCCCAGGAAGGAGTTAATTCCATGCCTAGCCCATATAGTAAGCAGGCTGAAGCACTCCTGAAAGAGTTTAAAGATTTCTTAGAGAAACGAACTGTTCCTGGACAGAAAGTAATTGAATCAGTACAGAGCCCAGAAGCACAAGTGCCATTGGTTCTTCCCTTACCAATGGTGGATTTGAATCAGCCAATGGACTGCTCAACCTGTCTCATAGACAAAGAATAGTCAAGCAAAGCTTGTGTGGTCATTCGTTATAATAGGCTGAAATGCATGCTGTTTAAGTTCCTTACCTCAAGAGCTTATGAGGAGATAAAGAATAAGCTGAAGCATAACTTAGTTACAGTGCATGAACTTTATTATTTGCTCTTTGTTTAAGTGATTTCAAAGTAAAGCTCACATGACAGGAATGTGAACTCCTGTGTTAAAGGACAGTTTTGAACACAGTGTTGGAAAAAGCCTGTTTTCCTTTTGTTCTTGTTTTGGCTACAAAAGTATATTCCTTTACGCCTGTTCCATTCCACCACGGAGCAGGAGAAATAAATCCTTATAAAAATATATATTCTTTATACCTGCCTTGTCATTCGACCTTCACAACTACAACTTAACCTCAAGGCACACCCCTCCTCAAACCCTCAAGGTTAGGGAGCGGGTGCTGGCTATAAAGTGGCGTAGTTGGCAGGATTCGGCGCAGGCGCAAAAGGAGCCACAGCAGGAGCTGCAGAGGAACTTCTTCCACTGGACCCCGGCCGAAGAGCTGACGAGCCCAGCAGAGGGAGAAGGACTGCAGAAAGGCTACAGGAGCCAATCCTGACGTGCTCGAGATACACCTCTGCCAGGTAAAGGGTATCCACCCCGGGTTGTGAAGGATACCAGGGCGAGGGTGTCCCCTAGTGGTAATTGGGGAAAGCAAGAAAAAAAATTTTTTTTCTTAGGAAACACACAGAGAAGTTAGTGTTGGGATACTGCACTTGGGTCTGTGTTTTTTGTTTCCATTACAGGAGTCCCAGAGCCCTTGGAACAGCCCTATTGTAATGGTTCCAAAACCAGATGGGTCGATTCGTTTTTGTATCGATTTTCGAAAAGTGAATGCGATATCCCGGTTCGACTCCTATCCAATGCCTAGAATTGAGGAGCTGCTCGACCGCCTAGGGCAAGCCAAGTACCTCACAACCCTTGATATGTCTAAGGGGTATTGGCAGGTTCCCCTTACGAGAGAGGCTAGGCCAAAAACCGCCTTCAGCACCCCCATAGGCCTCTACCAATTCAGGAGGATGCCCTTTGGCCTGCATGGCGCCACGGCTACATGCCAACGGCTTATGGATATGGTCCTACGGCCTCATCACGCATACACAGTCGCCTACATGGATGATGTGGTGATTCATAGCGAGACCTGGACTCAGCACGTCCAAAGGATTGAAGCCGTATTATTGTCTATTCGGAGTGCAGGCCTCACCTTGAATCCAGCTAAATGCCTCTTCGGGGGACAAGAGGTGAAGTACCTGGGTCACGTGGTGGGCCGTGGAATGGTAAAACCCCTGCTTAGTAAAATTGCTAGTGTGCAGGCGTTCCCAAAACCTGCTAACAAAAAGCAGTTATGCAGCTTTTTGGGTCTAGTGGGGTATTATCGAAGGTTCATTCCTCATTTTTCAGAAAAAACAGCCTCACTAACGGATATGTTGAGGAAGAATGCACCTAATAAGCTTAAATGGAATACGGAAGCTGAATGGGTGTTTGATCTCTTGAAGAAACAGCTTTGTGAAGCACCGGTGTTAAAAGGGGTGGATTTCTCCAAGACTTTCATCGTGCAGACAGACGCCTCTGATACGGGTCTCGGAGCTGTCTTATCGCAGCGACATGAAGGTGTAGAACACCCGGTTTTATTCCTGAGTAGGAAGCTGACACCGGCGGAGCGGAATTACTCTACCATCGAGCGCGAGTGCCTGGCCATCAAGTGGGCTATCGATGTGCTGCGCTTTTACTTAGTGGGGAGGAAATTCGTCTTAATCACGGACCACGCGCCCTTAAAGTGGTTAAACCTGATGTATAACCACAATTCCAGGCTTACGAGGTGGTTTATGGCGCTACAAGCCTTCGAGTTCCAAGTAGAACACCGAGCGGGCAAACTCCACCAGAACGCGGATGCATTAAGTCGTATCGCGTGCTGTCCGGATTCTCCTCAACCAGCCTGTGATATCTTAAGGGGGGGATCTGTGACGCTGTACCGGTGCCAGAAGCCATGGAAACAGATGGTGACCCGGTGGAAGGTCCGGGTACTGCAGCTAAAGGCAAGATTTTCCCTTCTCAGCACAAGATGCACATGGCTAATCAGCTAACACAGCTCACATCGGGGGAGGGGAGAAGCAGAGTTGCTGATTGGGCACGCCCTAGCAGGAGGTGGGTTCCCAAGGGCAGAGGCAGCTTGTTAAACAGGAAGAAGGAAGACAGAATGAGAAAGGGAACGAGAAGCCGAGGAGGTGGAAGGAAATACAAGACACAGAAGAAGCAGATGTGTGCTTTAGAGACGGAGCAGTGCAGAGACAAAGGAAGCATCTTGGAAGGCAGGAAGTAGCCTTAGATACCAGAACCTTTGACTTTGAAGGAGAAACGCTCCCCAGCTGCAATTCCAGGAGAACGCTTGCCAAGCCAAGAAGCAGGTACCAGGGAGACTCAGTGCATGGAAGAACCTTCTGGGAGCAAGAGAAGGGTGAGGCACTGAGAGACCCAGGGGTAAAGCCTATGCTTTTGGAACAGAGAGCTGACCCGTGGAAAGAATGGCGGACTGCTAAAGAACATTCAGGCATTCCTCAACACAAGGTACAGGGTGTCTTTAATTCTGATAACAGCTTTTATGAGAAGCCAGACTGTGTGAATGCTTATTTTAAAACCCAGGGCAAACCCAGGTTTTATGAGGGCAGTTGGCTGCAACCAGAAGCTCATTCAGATAAACCCTGTTTTCCTCCCCAAACTGCTGACAGAATTAGCAAGCTAGCTAGCTACAAGGACGTAGCAGATATATTTGCTAGAGATATATGCCAGAAGGCTTTAGATGGTCATAAGTTTGAATTGCTGTCTAAAAATCCTTCATCTGCAAATGAACTGACTTACCCAGCACTTGCTGACAGAGACAAGTGGGGGAGGGGTAATTCCAGTGCAGTGAATGAGCATAGTAAGAGAGACGGCATTGTTTGTTTGCCTGAAGCAAAACCCTCAAGCTATTACTCATCCCAGGAAGGAGTTAATTCCATGCCTAGCCCATATAGTAAGCAGGCTGAAGCACTCCTGAAAGAGTTTAAAGATTTCTTAGAGAAACGAACTGTTCCTGGACAGAAAGTAATTGAATCAGTACAGAGCCAGTACAGTGCCATTGGTTCTTCCCTTACCAATGGTGGATTTGAATCAGCCAATGGACTGCTCAACCTGTCTCATAGACAAAGAATAGTCAAGCAAAGCTTGTGTGGTCATTCGTTATAATAGGCTGAAATGCATGCTGTTTAAGTTCCTTACCTCAAGAGCTTATGAGGAGATAAAGAATAAGCTGAAGCATAACTTAGTTACAGTGCATGAACTTTATTATTTGCTCTTTGTTTAAGTGATTTCAAAGTAAAGCTCACATGACAGGAATGTGAACTCCTGTGTTTAAAGCACAGTTTTGAACACAGTGTTGGAAAAAGCCTGTTTTCCTTTTGTTCTTGTTTTGGCTACAAAAGTATATTCCTTTACGCCTGTTCCATTCCACCACGGAGCGGGAGAAATAAATCCTTATAAAAAAAAATATTCTTTATACCTGCCTTGTCATTCGACCTTCACAACTACAACTTAACCTCAAGGCACACCCCTCCTCAAACCCTCAAGGTTAGGGAGCGGGTGCTGGCTATAATCTACAGGGCTGAAATTAGAATTGGCCCTGTACGTCCAGGGCTGGCGACCGCCCACTGCCTGCCCCCAACTAACTTCCCCACACAACCAGTGGGGAAGTTATTCGGGGGCCTGCAGCCACACAAATAGCGTCCCATTGGACGTCCATCCCCGCTATTCGTGGTTCGGAATAACCCCCTTACTGTATAACTACATGCCGGCATAACCTAGATTTACAAGCAAAAATGGTTTAGAAAATTATCCTCCACAATTTTCAGATGAAGTTGGTTTCTTAAGTTTTAATTTGAAAATGAGTCTAACTTTAGGAGTCTGAAACTGAAAGGCCTAAATTTAGGCAGGGCTACTGTTAGAGACACAGGGGTCCGGGGTAGAAATTTGAGAAGAGGTACCAAAACCCATTGGTAGACTGTATCCTCTTCAGTTTTAGGTGGAGTTTGGACCTGCATGGCATGGCCAGCCAAGGGCAGTTGCCCTGGTTGCACTCCTCTTATGCCAGCCCTGCATTTAGGCACAAACATACCTCACTTTATAAAATAGCGGCATGCCAGCACACCATACCCTAGGCACGGCTGTTATGCCTACCCTATAGCCTAAATCTGCACCGAGACACGTGTCTGTGACAGTATTTTATAACATACGTGCATCTTTCGAGGCTGACCAAGGAAAGGTATGTGCAATGAGCACCTTTGTGTGGCCTTACTAAATAGCAATCAGCCAAAGCACACGCAAAAATGTTCATTCATGAGCGTAAGTCCTGTAAAATAGGATGCATATCTTCCACGGCACTCTTATAAAATCACCCCTAAGTGCCTAAGCCAGGTACTCAGCTGTCTCAAAATTTCCACAGTTATATAACTGCCCAAAATATGGGGTGCTGCTAATCCAAATTAGTGCTATGAGCCTTCTAACTTGCAGGGATTTCCACATTCTTTTTTTTTTTTACTTTTTAGTTATAGTTAAAATATAATATACATTCTTGAAATCAGAATGCAAGGAAACAAACTTTAACCCATAAAATAAGGGGGCAAGATACAGGAAATATAACAAGGAAAAAAGAAAATATCAGGGAAACTCATAAAAGGAACTAAATGTCGCAGCCAGCTATATCAATATGGTTTGATTTTTCTCTAGATACAAGAAACTCTATCAGCTGTTTAGATTTTAAAAAACCATGAAATTTTGACCCTCGTGGGTTAGATTAGTATTTTTCCTGATATATATGTAATGACCTTTAGGTACTTAACCTCTACTTCATACATTTATTGAGCCTTAGAGGCTAATCATAGCTACAGTATATATCTTCATTATATAAAGGAGAGTATTAAGAAGAGTAGGTATATTTTCCGTTTTGATTTAGTATATTTTGAAGTAATTATAGTTTTAGATATTTAAAAGTTTTGCTAAGAATGTTTTTATATCTAATCCTAGTTGTGCTGAGGCATATTAGTAGTAGTAAAGCGGTGCTAAGTTAGAACCTTGGGAATGTTATGATGAATATTCAAATATTTTCGAGTCACAGGTACACTCAGTGACAAAACATTTCAATTTATCAGATTGTGCAGTGTGTCTTCCATCTGTGACAGCTACTCAGCATGGATTTCTACCTAGGGTTAGTCCTAAGACCTTTGAGGAGTTTCGTGACATAGCCTTTAATCTAACTTCTGTACAATGGTCTCATACAGGCCCAGAACCTAGAATAGTTAGTCCTATGCCTCTGCAACATCCTCCAATATGTTTTATGGCTCAGGGTAAGGGAAGAAAGGTAGGGGATACTCCATGGAATGTTTGTAGAATAGTAATGCTGCATAATTCTTCTATCTGGTATAAGAAATCCCTTGTAGGAAACTCATATATTTCAGTGGTACAATTAATGTCAGTTCAAGGGAACCAGGTGCATGATTATGACTTACTACAATATAATAGTTCTGGCTACCCTTTGAATGCCTCTAGTTCAGACCTAGGCATACCTAACTGGAGTTTCCCTTTACTAGGGTATTATCATCCCTGGAAACGTAATTTGTCTGGAGGGCTTAATGAAATGGCCATGACTCAGTGGGCTTTGAATAATTGTATCCAGAATATATCTTGTCCTCAGAATTTGACAATCTGGGAAGATGGCTTAGTGCAGGGGTCTCAAACTCAAATTGCTTTGAGGGCCAAATGAGGACTTGTAAAATAACCCGGGGGCCGCATGAGACGTGGGACCTCATTTGCATAAGAGACCTCATTTGCATAAATATTTGCATAATGTTACCATACCCTAACTTTTAGTAAACATGCCTCTTAATGAGTGCATGAATAAAGAAAGACTAAAAGATTTCTACATTACTATAATCCAGTGGCAACCGCCAGGCACATTAGGAACTACTACAAACAAACACTGCCCATTTAGAACCCATAGCAAACCCGCCATATCCTAACAGCACTACCAGGACTCACAAAGCACCATACCCTACCTATCAAAAGGCAACACTGCAAATATTAAATC
This sequence comes from Ichthyophis bannanicus, assembly GCA_033557465.1. Lineage (NCBI taxonomy): Eukaryota > Metazoa > Chordata > Amphibia > Gymnophiona > Ichthyophiidae > Ichthyophis > Ichthyophis bannanicus. The sequence continues at coordinate 950,673,373 of CM066033.1, read as the reverse complement.
AATACATTTCAGAGAATAACAATACATGACCTACTGGGGACAGAGAACAAGTAGCAATGTCAAATAGGAATTACATAAACAGAATACCTCAGCTCAGTTACACATGCAGAATACACCATCACCAAACAAGGAACCAAATTTAGAAACAAGACAATTTAAACTGGGACCCCCCAAAAGCCAAACTTGGAATGTACAACAACACTGTAGAAATAAAACTATAAATTAATTTCCTCTTGTACTAAACAAAGCGCAGGCGTTATTGATGCACATTTCCCAGAACTGACATATTCCAGTTAATAAATTCAAAATAAAGATATTTTTCTACCTTTTGTGCATTTTTTTCCAGTTCCAGCCACTTTCTTCTGGTTTCTTCGTGCCTTCTGCTAACTCTCCATCGTCTGCTGTCCATTTGTCCTTCTCTCTTCTAGCTTTTTCCATTCTCCCTCTACATCTGCTTTAACATATTAATCTTTCTCCTTTTGCTCTTTCCTCATTCCTATTTTCATCCACTCAAATTTTACCCCTCCATCCTCAATCCCCACTTACCTGGCCAATTGTAGATTTGTCTTCCCTCCCACACAAAATATTTTCCCCTCTCCATTTCACTCTCCCAGCTCCATCCCATTCTAATCCTCCCCCAACATCAGCTCCCTTCTAGTTCCAGTCCCACACAGCACCCCCTCCCTTCTAGTCACTGCATCAGCCCATTTTCAGTCCTAGCCCCCCATCAGCCCATTTCCAATCGTAGCTCCCCCCATCAGCCCATTTCCAGTGCTAACTCCCTCCCCTTACAGCCCATTTCCATTCCAAGCCCCCCTCCCCATCAGCCATTTGCAGTTCAAGCCCCCCTTCCACTCAGCCCATTTCCAGTCCTAGCAGACCCCCCAGCCTATTATCAGTCCTAGCCCTCCATAGCCGATTACCAGTCCTAACCCCCCATAGCCCACTTCCAGTCTTACCCCTCATAGCCCATTACCAGTCCTAACCCCCCCATCACCTCATTTTCAGTGTTACCCCCATCACCCCATTTTCAGTTACCCCCTCATAGGCCATTACCAGTACTACCCCCCCATCACCCCATTTTCAGTGTTACCCCCATCACCCCATTTTCAGTTACCCCCTCATAGGCCATTACCAGTACTAACCCCCCCCAACACCTCATTTTGAGTGTTAACCCCATCACCCCATTTTCATTTACCCCCTAATAGGCCATTACCAGTACTACCCCCCCCATCACCCCATTTTCAGTGTTACCCCCATCACCCCATTTTCAGTTACCCCCTCATAGGCCATTACCAGTACTACCCCCCCCTCACCCCATTTTCAGTGTTACCCCATCACCCCATTTTCAGTTACCCCCTCATAGGCCATTACCAGTACTAACCCCCCCCATCACCTCATTTTCAGTGTTACCCCCATCACCCCATTTTCAGTTACCCCCTCATAGGCCATTACCAGTACTACCCCCCCATCACCTCATTTTCAGTGTTACCCCATCACCCCATTTTCAGTTACCCCCTCATAGGTCATTACCAGTACTAACCCCCCATCACCCCATTTTCAGTGTTACCCCCATCACCCCATTTTCAGTTACCCCCCTCATAGGCCATTACCAGTCCTAGCCTCCCCCCCCCCCCCACTGACCCCTACAAAGATGTTACAGATTGACCCAGAAACTAGTTTTAATTCCACTTTAATGGCAATGTCTGAGTTTCCTTACTTTGGGAATGATTCTTTACAGAATCAGAGGAGGGACTGAATGTAAGCTGGTCTGTACAGGGCGGTGTACACAACCAGACTGTCTAAGAAAATCTGAGAAAGAGTTAATTTTGTTCAGAAATTTGCTTAGAAATAAACTTCATATATTTGCTTACTAAGTAGGTGAAGAGGTACAAGTCCTGTAAATAAGAAAAGGGGCAGGTTGTCCTCCAGCCTTTCAGTCTCAGGGTTACTAGATATCAAGCAGTCAGCAGTAAACAGTTATGTCTTGGAATACATGTATGTCTCCTCATACTGACCTATGCTGATTAGAAATTGACCTATGATGTGATGAATACGTAATACCTGACGTAGAACAATAAAGTGAAATTATGCTATATCCTCCAAAAGAGCCTTATAAATAAAGTAAACCATAGCTAATAGTTAGAGTAAACAAAGAGAACTTGTTTCTATTTGTTTCTCTCCGCAAAGCTTTGGTGTATCTATATAGAACTGTGTGGTATTTTATTGCTGTCTCTTAGATTCCCTTCTCATTGCTTTGAGTGTGGTTTTCTGTGACTCCAAGAGCCCTGCAGGTTGCTGGTGAGGGGGGGGCAAAGAGAAGCCCTTCACAAAACACCGAAAAGGGAATTTGAACATAAATGCAGCATCTAAAGCAAGGATCCTTGGCATTAAACCCATGAATTCCCTACGATGGATAGGAGTCTCATATGAAAAATTAGGAAAAACTTGTATTTTCGCTTCTAAAAAACAGTTCATCCATAAATTTGAAATATAAACACAGGAAATGATGCAAGTATGTTCTCTCCTTTATGACCTCTAGTGACCTCTCAAGAAAAACAATAAAATCCACCAAATCACCACTCTTATTCTCTTGCTGAAAATCAAGACTTCAGGGTCAAATATTGGACTATATTTTCTATAGATATCTTCATAACCTTTTTTTTAAGTGCCATCAAGTCAGTGTTGACTCATAGTGACCCAGCTACCTCTGGATTTTCTTGGCAACATATCACCAGAAGCAGATTGCCAGCCTTTTCTTCTGAGGCAATGGAGGGTAAAGTGACTTGCCCAAGGTCACAAGAAGTGCCAGTGGGAATTGAACCCTTGATCTTCTGGGTGGTAGGCTACTCCTCCTTCACAACCTTAGACATATATTTATGCAGCAGCTTGATCGGAGCTAGGCATGGAGACTGGAAAATTCAAAAAGTGCAAATTATTGTGCCTATTTTGATTCTCCAAATACTCCAGCTTCCATGCCACAAACAATTTGTCCTTGGCCACACACACATTTAAGTCCACTTGTTCCACAAAGTGCGTTTAAAACAGCCCTAACCTTGTTCCCTGGGAAAGACCATCCACAGTCCCAGAACTATATAGAAAATCATCTTTAAATTTCCCAGCCAAAGTTAAGAGAAGTATTCAAATCTTTGACAGTGTCCCATAACGACTCTAGAGTAATAACTGCAGGTCTGGCTGGCTGGTCAAGCAACAGTAAGCCAGTTGACTCTTCACTCGTACACCCCAACTCCAACACCTCTAAGCTGGACTATTGTTCTTCACCAGCTGTGGTCTGCTTCTTTCCCAAGGGGATGATGTGACGGTTCTTACACAACAGGACAGCCAATGACAATGCTTTGCTCATGGCACCAACACTTCTGAGTCTTAGCAGCGCATTTCAAAGGCTGAAAGGCCTAAATTTAAAGAAACCTCATAAACTCTGTTAGCAACAAAGAGTTTGCAGGACCTGCTGAAATGGCATTGCGTCCTGCCTGATTCTGCCCTGCAAAACCCTCCAGTATCTTCTGGGTAGCTGGTAATGCAGATCGAGGGCTAAATGAATGGCTCTTCAGTTTTCTCTTCTTTGGGGGCATTGCCACTCAAGGAAGAAACCAGCAACACACCAACCGAATGCTGAATGTGAGAGCAGCGGCAGAAATATCCTAGCTAGACACCATCCTGCCCCCTCTGCGTTTTCCACACTTACAAATGACTACAGCTCTTTAGGTGCAGGTCTTCCCTCTGGGTAAATCTTACAGGTGTTATGCTTAATTGGAAGGGGGCAAGATGTTGAAAGGAGAAATAGGAAATCTGAGCACATTTTATAGCATCAGAATATCCTTTTTTCAGAGGCTAAAGCAGTCACTTCCTTATGTGACCACAAGGAACTTTAGAACCAAAGATGTGCCCATTAAAGTATGCAGCTGCAAGCAGGCTGAAGGCAGCAAGTTAAAAAAGCTGCATCCACTGATAGCTATCAGCCATGAGGAAATAAGTGGAAGCTGTGGAGTGCAGCACAAGGTGCTATTGCCTCTGAATTTTTGAAATGCCTAAGCCCTTCTGTACTCCTCTAGATGTCTCTTGTGATCTGCTCTTTGACCTTACACAAGGTTATGTGGAGTTGCTAAACAGCAGAGGGCAGATCTGGCTTTTTGGACGCCTCCTTTGCCCCCTGCTATCCTGCTGCACTCTGGCAACTATAGGGCTAAATTCAAACGGAGAAAGTAGGGCTACAACTAAATACATGCGTGGGGATTAATGTTCAGAAATGAAATGTGGTTAAAAGTCATGTTCTAGAAACTAGGTCACCTGGAGCTTTGGATATGTGGCAGTTTGCGGTTTGTCTCATTATGGCTTATGTTCTGGGGTTCTTTGCTTTTTTAAGTTAAAGCCTGTGACTCATTGAACACCCTGCAGTAGAATGTGTCAGTCATATCATACTTATATTTTATTTTTATTTATTTATTTTGCATTTAACTCACACCTTTTCTGTAATAGTTCAATATTGTTACAAATGCCTAGTGATGTTTTTCCAGGAAAAAAAATCTATAGAACAGCAGTGTACAACTCCAGTCCCTGAGAGCAATAAGCATGCCTGGCTTTCAGGATACCCTCCATGAATATTCATTTGCATACACATGGGCTGAGACTAGGACTGACAGTTGGCTTCAGGTTCGCCTGACAAGGCTGATCCAGTTCTGTGTTTAGCCCATTGTCATCAGAGACTTGCAGTCTCATTTTTTTAGGGAATGCAATTGGGAAGCCAGCACTACAATCCCTGCAGCTAATGGGGTAAAATCTGGACTAGATCAACCCCATAGGGTGAAAGATGAGCCAGGTAACAACCCAAACTGAGAAGAAGGTTAATTTGTATAGTGCTTTACCATCTTTCTTTACACATATATAAGTAAGTCTCTCTTCCTATCTTTTCAGGCTTTCCTCTCATATGCCCCTCCCTTAGAAACAAAGAAACATATAAATATGACTGTAGAAAAAGACCACATGGACTATCTAGTCTGCCCTTCCATATCAACCACTAGAACAGACCTCTTTTTCCCTTTAGAGATCCTCTGTGTTTGTTCCTTGCCTTTTTGAATTCAGACACTGTCCTCATCTCTACCACCTCCACTAGGAGACTATTCCATGGATCTACCACTCTTTCAGTAAAAAAATATTTCCTCATATTACTTCTGAGTCTATCCCCTTTCACCCTCATCCTATGTCCCCTAATAGCAGAGCTTGCTTTCAATCGAAAGAGGCTCTCCTCCTGTGCATTTATACCACGGAGGTATTTAAACATCTCAGACATATCTCCCGCCTTTCCTCTAAAGTATACATATTAAGATCCTTAAGTCTGTCCTCATATGCTTTATAATGAAGACCACTAACCATTTTAGTAGCCACCCTCTGTACTGATTCCAGCCTGTTTATATCTTTTTGAAGGTGCGGTCTCCAGAACTGCACATAATACTCCAAATGAGGTCGCACCAAAGACTTATATAGAGGCACTATCACCTCCTTTCTTCTGCTGGCCATTCATCTCCCTATGCACCCAAGCATCCTTCTGGCTTTTGCTGCCACTTTTTCTACCTGTTTAGCTACTTTAAGATCATCAGACACAATCATGCCTAGGTCCCACTCTTTGTTAGTGGACAAAAGTATTTCATCCCCTATATTATATTGCTCCCTTGGATTGCTGCAACCCAAATGAATTACCTTGCATTTTTTAACATTAAATCTCAGCTGCCAAATTCTAGACCATTCTTCAAGCTTAGCTAGATCCCTCCTCATGTTATCTACACCTTCCTGGGTGTCTACTCTATTGCAGATTTTGGTATCATCCGCAAAGAAGCAAACCTTACCCGACAGCCCTTCTTCTATATCACTAACAAAGATGTCAAAATAATCAAACCAAGGACAGATCCCTGGGGCACACCACTGGTAACCTCCTTCTCCTCAGAGTGAGCTCCATTTACCAGTACCCTTTGTCGCCTCCAACTTAACCAATTTCTAACCCAAGCAGTAACTTTAGGGTCCATCCCTAGGGTGCTCAGTTTGTTTATAAATCGCCTGTGAGGAACGGTGGCAAAGGCTTTACTGAACTCTAAATACATCACATCTAGAGCTCTCCCTCGGTCCAACTCCCTGGTCACCCAGTCAAAGAAATCAATAAGAGTTGTCTGACAAGACTTGCCTCTGGTGAATCCATGCTGCCTCGGATCCTGTAATCTGCTGGACTCCAGAAACCTCACTATGTTCTCTTTCAGCAGCGCTTCCAATAATTTACTCACCACCAACATTAAACTAACCAGTCTGTAGTTTTCAACCACATCCTTACTTCCACTTTTGTGTAAAGGGACCACATGTTCCTCTCTCCAGTCCTTTGGCACCACTCCCGACTCCAATGAGGCATTGAAAAGGTCAATCAGTGGAGATGCTAGAAATCCCCAAGTTCCCTCAGTATTCTAGGGTGTATCCCACCCGGTCCCATCATTTTCTCTATTGTAGGTTAAACTAGTTTCTCATAAACACAGTCTTCTGTAAATTGTTCAAGATGTCCCTCGCTTCTGTTCCTGTTTGTGGGTGTTTTCTGAGGTCCTGCTCCTGGCCCTTCATCTGTGAACACAGAACAGAAATATTTGTTAAGCAATCCCACTTTATCTTCATCAGCTTCTACATATTCCTCCCCTTCACTCTTGAGTCTGATAATACCACTTTTGCCCTTCCTCTTCTCACTAACATATCTGAAAAATGTGTTATCCCCCCATTTTATTACATTGGCTATTTCCTCCTATTTTTGAAACTTTGCTTTCCTGAATACTTTGCTAGCTTCTCTAAGTTTTTCCAAATATAGATGCCTGTCTTCCCTTCTCTGTGATCTCTTGTATTTCATGAAAGCCTCCCTCTTTTTCTTCACCTTTTCAGCTACTTCTTTCAAAAACCATAGCGGTCTCCTTTTCCTTTTACCTTTATTTACCATTTTAACAAAAAGGTTGGTTGCCCTTAAAATATCCCCTTTCAGTTTTTCCCACTGTTTTTCTAATCCCTCAGCTGTTCCCATCCCACTAACAACTTTCTGAGGTATTGGCCCATCTTGGCAAAGTTAGTCTTCCTAAAGTCTAAGACCCTCGCATTTGAATGGATTTTAACAGCCCTAGTCCTAATATTGAACCACACCATCTGGTGATCATTGGATGCAAAATGATCTCCCACTATAACATCAGGAATACTTTCACCATTGGTAAGCACCAAGTCCAGTATAGCCCCTTCATATGTGGGTTCTGTTACCAGTTGCCTGAATAGTTCTCCCTGTAGAGAATCCAGGATCTCCTTACTTCTAGATGATACTGCAGCAGGAATGTGCCAATCAACATCTGGCATATTGAAATCCCCTATCAGTAGCACTTCCCCTTTCCTGGCAAGGCTGCATATGTCTTCAATTAACTCTCCGCCCACCTCTTCCTCCTGTGAGAGTGGTTTGTATATCACACCAATACAAATAGATTTCTCTTTCCCTCTTTCTAGTTTAACCCACAGTGCCTCCTCTCTCCCTTTTAAGCTCTGTAGTTCCAAAGCTTTAATATTATTTTTTACATATAGTGCCACTCTTCCTCCCCTTCTTCCTACCCTGTCCTTTCTGAATAAAGTATAAGCTGGTATAGTTACATCCCAGTCATGGTTTTTTTTCTGTAACTTCCATTAAATCCAAGTCAGCCTCTCCCATTTAAGCTTCAACATCTGGGATCTTATTTCCCATGCTACGGGCATTTATATATACCACTTTCCATATGTTGCCCCTTTTACCCATTTCCATAAAGATATTTAATGTTTCACTTACCTGGGGGCTTTCTTCACCCATCCCCAATGAATCTAGTTTCAATCTCCCTGGGAACTGCTATGACATCTGCTGTCTCAAGCAACTTTCTTTTTGCCTTTTTAAACATCATGAAGAGAGAAGGGGGACTGGTTGAAGGAATATCCTTTTGGGAATTCTTAGAATGCTCTTTAGCCAATAGCGGAAAGATGTGGCTGGCAGAGCAGCACCCTCCCGCCGGAGCCCACCATGGCCAATCTCTGTCAGCAAGCGGTGGAGCTGGGAACAGCATCCTCCCACCAGAACCTGTCATGGCCTATAGCCCTGCCACCACCTTCTTTTTGCTTTTTGGCTCCCTCCTCTTACCATCTGCTGACATTTCCATGTTTCTCACAGACAGTAGTCCCTACCTTCATCCCTCCGGCAGCATTTTGACAGTGGGAGTTAGGCAGCTGCTCACAGACTCACAAACCTATCGCTGGTGGTGAGAACTAAGCAGGGCCTGGCTCCTTTTGACAAATCTGTCAGTAGGAGAGAGGAGAAATTGGATAGTTCTGGGGGATGGAAGGAAAGGAGAGAGAAGGAAAGCTGAACTGTGGGAAGGGGAAAGAGAGAGAGAGGTGCTGATTGTTAGGGAGGATGTTGGGGGAGGTGAGATGTTGGCTGGGCAATGAGATTAGGGAAGGGAAGAGTAGAGGTGCTCTACCAATCCTAGAAAGTCTACACTGCAAGCAAGGTGTGGCTCTAGATGTAACTTCTCTGCCTGAAAGGTCTTAAAAGGGGTTACTTTTATTTTAATAACTTTTTTCTGCTGTTCTGCCAGCAGATTTGTTTTTGTAGTTATATTAAAGAAAGGGAATTTGCTTTTCTGCTGCTATTTTTCTTTCTCTCCTCAAATCTTTTGGTTCAAAGGGGAAGACAGGCTCTTTGAAGTCCCGACATTTCCCAAGTGTTAGATCCCTCCCTTCCCAACCCAGCTCCCATCCACCCCATGAGTAATCTTGCTTATAGGGCTACTCACCAATTAGCTTGTTGATAAAGAGGATCATTTAAAAAGGTTTAGTCATGATTTGGACATCTAAAGATGTGCACATGGATGTCAAAATCAAGGACATGTCTCTGTAGCCAATCCACAAATGGTGTTCACAGATGTCTCCGGTGTAGGGACATCAAGTAGGCATGGGGGTGTGGTAGAGGCTTGTCAAGGGAGGAGCAATGGACTTACACATCCCCGTTTGATCTCAGAAATGACAGAGACATCTGCAGGCAGTCCACATTCATACCTGCTCCAGACATGAACAGGCATCATGACAGTGCCTGCTTTCACCATAAAACATCCAGAGAGTATGGAGAATTAAGTGATTAGCCTTAGATCACAAAGGTCCTGGGATTTGAACCCTGGCCACCATTAAGCTCTTAAGCCACTACTCTAACCATTAGGTTATTAGACATCTTGGTTCTGAAATGCTATCCTGGGGACATCTATAAAGGCGTTTGATAAACATGTACATTGGGCACATCCACGTTTTGGAAATAGTGCCTGAACTTGCACGTGCCTGCTTTTTTTTCAGATATTCTGGCTTTGCCATACCAGATTGCACTTGCATTGTGAAATGTGCCTAAAAGAGAATAGATTTTGTTACTGGTTGGAAAGAAAAAGCTAGGAAGTATATAATTCCACATTTAGATACCTGCTATAACTGAACAAGTTGATATCTTAGAAGAATCTTTGATTAGGTAATTTCACAAAGGGAGCACACCTCAGACACATATACTAGATTTTAATAGTTTAAAGCAGGGGTGTCCAACCCTGTCCTTGAGGGCCACAATCCTGGCAGGATTTTGGGATAGCCCTAATGAATATGCATGAGATATATATGCATTAGAGATATCCTGCCAACCTGACTAGTTTGTGGCCCTCCAGGACTGGATTTGGAGACCCCTGCCTTACACTTCTGTCATTAAAGATTGTGAGTGGGCAAGGTGCAGATGTCCTAGACATCAAAAGGGTAGATAGGATTTGTCATATTCCTCCTCGCTTCTCACCACCACCAAAATGTTGTCTATTAGACAACTTTTTGGTAGTGGTGGTAATCGAGGAGGAATGTGACAAATTCTGTCTACCCTTTTGATGTCTAGGACATCTGTACCTTGCCCACTCACAATCTTAAATGACAGAGGTGTAAGGCAGAGGTCTCCAAATCCAGTCCTGGAGGGCCACAAACCAGTCAGGTTGGCAGGATATCTCTAATGCATATATATCTCATGCATATTCATTAGGGCTATCCCAAAACCCTTCCAGGATTGTGGCCCTCCAGGACAGGGTTGGACACCCCTGGTTTAAAGTGATAAGAAACTGCCCCATATCTAAATAACTATCAAACAAACAAGACTACACATAGGGATATAGCACAGAGTTGTTAGATACCAGATAAAAAGGCTAGCTGCTCTTTTCTTTAAGGACAGTAGAGGAACAGTTAGGGACATTGGTAGGTCTTTCTCATTTCCTTCAACAGGTACCAAAGCTCCAATAACTGAGCTATGACTGGAAAAAAAATCGGGATGCCAAATCTGTTGCCCCTGCTACAGCTTTTGCCTCTGTCCAGATGGACAGCCTGATCCCAGGCAAGGAACTGGTTTCATGTGCACATTGCCTGCACGCTGAATGAAAAAAATGGAGGAACTGAGAGAAAAGGTAGGAAGTCTGAGAAGCATACATGACAGTGAGAAGTACATAAATGAGATGCTTCTTGAGGCATCCAAGTTCTCCAACAGAGGTGAAGATGGTATGCCACAGAAAGAAGAGAACTGAATAAGAGTCACCAAAGGCTGTAGAATTGACACCCAATATTCAACTCTACCATCCCTTAAACTGAAGAATTGATAAAGAGCCTTGGAAGTGAAGGAGGCAAAAACATCCCAAGAACAGGAAGAACCACAGCTCAAGTACCCCAAAGTTGCAGAATCACTGACTAAGTGAAGAGTAGTGGTGGTTGATGACTGTCTTCTGACATAACTCACACGCTCCAAAAAATGCATTGAAGACTAAAAAAGAAATCAAAAAGCAGAAAAAAATAAGAAAAAAACAGTAAAGTCTTCAATGCATTTTTGGAGCTTGTGAGTTATGCTTTCAAGTCTGCCAGCAGAGAGTTGCTCGATTGGCCTTTAGCTTTGTCAGGGATTTCTCTCTGACATCATGGGGCATGCCCTTTTTAACTGCGCATGCCTGATGCACCTGTCTTCGGCGTTTTTTGGACTTTGTAGTTGCCTCTGCACACAGCACTTCTCCTACACTTCGGCATAATGACATATGTAAGTTTTTGGGTTTCTTTTATGTTTTCTTTGCTTTTTTACAATGTTATTGTTTATTTTCCCATGTGAGAGTTTAGGATACTGTTTTGTTTTTCTAGGACCAGCATGTTTTCATCTATTATAAAGTTGTGATCAGCATGCTCCATTTTGGAGCTTCCTGAGGAAGCCGCTAGGCGAAACACCTGGTGTCGAGGCTACAGATGGTGATGGTCTGCTGTTCTTCAGAAAAGTCCTTTGAACATTCTTCTGTGTTGCAGAGTTGATGTCTCATGCTGCTAAGCTGTGAAGCTGCTACGTTGTCGTGCTGTGTTTGCTTAAGTTTTTTGAACGCCTTACCAGTTTTGGTTCTTGATAGAGGTTTTTTTGACCACTGATGTTTATAGAATCTTTTCAATTATAGTGGCATGCTTGTCCATCGATTGGCTCTTCCTCCTTGTTGATATTGGTTGGAGGATTGGCTGAGGTCTTTTTTCCTCTATAATTGTATTTATTTTAATCCAAACTGGTTTGGCTTTTTGTTTTCTCTCACATGTGGTTTATATATTTTTTTTGTTTTCTTCATCATTTTTGTGCTTAGTTTGGAGTTTTGAGTTTAAGTTATTGATTCTAGAAGCACTTCATGATTTCTGGGGGATACTTTTGTTCTTCATGTGGCTTTGACTATTTTGCAAAGCTTTACTAGTACTTTAATTCAGGGTCTGGAAGCTTTTTCTGGTTTCTAATTGAGAGACCAACCCCAGGACAGCATTTCTATTGATAAAGCATTCATTGCATTTGTGCTAACAGTTTATAGATAGCAAATTAATTTTTTTCCGGAAGAAAGGGGTCGCTATTCAAAAGAACTTATATGGCTAGCATCATGTGCTGGTGACATAAATGCTTTTGTTTAAATTTCCCACCATGCTAAACAGATAAATTTTATCCAAACAGCCAATACATAGCTAAAATTTATCTGCATTTCTAGAGAAAGAGCCAGGGATGTTCCAGCACGGCATCTAGATTTATCCATATAACGCTGATATTCAGCAGCGATATGGATTAATTTATCTATGTTAAGTAGACTACACAAATAGTAATTTTACAACCAACTTCAATGCGCAGTGTACTGTTTTATGCGCTCAAGTAGGAGCATATAAAATTGCTTGAGGATATATGCGCACAAAGGTTGGCAGTCAGAAAACATAGCACTTAGTTTTGTTCGATATACATTTAAACATTTCCAGGGTAGAAAATGGGTGGCATGGAGGTGGGATCGGCACTAGAAGTGTGCATTCATGGCGCTCATTCAGTTCATCATTTTGCCACCTTAAAAGTGAAAGAGCAAGCAAATCCCTTGTGCGCGCGTATACACACAAATTAACATGAATACAATCGATTGTCTGCATTTTGAACTTTGTGCAGGCAGTGTAATTTTGTGCATGCAAACATGAATAGCCCAAACACACACAAAAAAATGCCTCAAAAATTGGGAAAATTTATTTGAAAGAAGCACAAACCAAACTTTCTTTTTAGCCCTGTATACTCTTAATTGACACTTATGTCTGATGTTTTAAAAATGCACACGTATGTGTCATTTCCTACTGGCACGAGTTCCTTTTGCCCCGGAATGTATGCACCCTTTGACAGGAGCTTTTGGGTAGACTATTTTCTAAAGGCATACCTGTTCATTGTAAAACCTTCAGTTCAATGTAAACCGCCTTGATAAACATGAAAGGCGGTATATACATAATGTCAAATAAAATAAATAAATACATCTTACCCTAAATACAACATATGTAGCTATGTGCCTTCCCTACCTCAGTGCCCTGTTATAAAATTACCCTTCACATGGATAACTTATCTGTATAAGGTTAGGATAAGTTAGACTGCATATTCAATGAATGTTTGCATAAAGATATCTGTATATGTTATCTTTAGATATTTATGCAGAGAGCACCCCACTGAACGTCAGCCCCATAAGCCATTCTTGCGTAAGGGGGAGGAAGGGAAGCCCCTTGCTGAAACATTGGAATATGCATATTGCAGCCTCAGATATTATCTTAGCTTCTGATGTCAGTGCTCCAGGGATACCATCTATCCTTAGTGACAACTGAAGGGCATATCAGATGAGAGTGTGTATACAAAAGGTTTTCTCCATAAAGAATACCGGCACACAACTTAATTCAGTGACTGTCCCAATGAATTCTACAGTTACTGACTTCATCACCTTTTATATCTGCTGTTTTAAACATTTTATCCAGATATTTTGGCCTAATATAGGATAGCCGGTGGCTTGGTGCAGTGCCAGCCCCTCTCCCGAACCTACAAGTATCTCTAAAGAGGTTTATCCCCAATTGGCTGTCCCTGATCTAGCAAAATGTCTCTTACCTGCACCTTCTGCGTCTCAGAGCACCTAATAAAGAGAGAATTGCCTTTGAAAACCTATTTACAGACATATTAAGTTAATCCAATAAAAATATCTTTTGTTCTTTGACCTTGATTTTTTCTGTATGCAGCCAAGTGGATTAACACAGAACTCATACCGTTCTTTTGCCGTGAACATTTCATTTTCGTTGTGATGTAAACTTTGCTGCCTCTGAGGACAGGGCCAGTCAAGAATTGCTATACACAGTATAGAAATGGAGGAACATTGCAATATGTGAAGAAGAGATATTTATGAAGTCACTACCTCTGCATTTCTGCATTTCTTCTACAGCCTAGCTGTTAATGTGGTCAGGCAGAAAATAACTGGTGAAGAGCCACCTCTCCAGCTGCGTGACCACAAAGGAGGAAGGTGTCGTGTAACCTGATCAGCATCAAATTCATTCCAGAACTTCGCTTTATATATTGTAAAAGATATTCTCCTGCGGAGGCTGTAGTGCACATCTTCACCTTGAAAAGCAGCAGCATTAACTTAAAACTATGTGAGCAAGCATAATATACGAGAGCTGAAATTTTTAAAGACCCTCAGTTAAAAAACAACCATGATTGCGAACACAAGAGTGTAGATAAATGGAGAAAAGGTTCCCAAGATACACTGGTCATAACCAACACATGGCTTTGGATAGACGAGTATCAACATCCTAAAACATACAGGCTTCTATTCACTCATGCTTAGCATGTAATATTGGCATTATTACATTATCTGCCACAAAGCCTATTTTGGGAGTTATTTTATGAAGTTATTTTCTTTGTGTAAAGCCTGGTTTACATAAGAGAAGGGCTTTTATAAAATTGCATGACTGCACGATGTTCCCAATCCCAGTGGCATAGTTTTGATGAAGCAGAAGCGGATTGTGATGTACATGGGTAGTTTATAAAATATGCATATGCACAGTAGAACTCACACACACATCTTCTTCGGAACAGGTGTAAATTTGTGTGTTTGCATTTGTGCACTTTTGGGGTGGATCTGATAGTATATTTTGTAAAGGCCCAGGAATTTTGCCAACAATCTGCTGAACTTTGCTGGATACTCCAATCAAGTAGATGAAATGGGCCCTTATGTGCTAGACATGATTGAGCTGCCGACAAAATTCTAAAAACAGGGGATGAAAATATTGAAACCTTGGAGAGGGTGTTGAAGGGAACACACTCTATGGAATGGCATCTTGTGCACTGCTTGTCTTACTTTGTACCTTTGTGTAAGACGTCTAGAAGATGCTGCTGTAAATCTGCAGACATTTCTTTCTGCTTCAGAGGAAGAGAGAGGAGGAGCTTTTGATTTGTTTGTGTATCTGCGTTTCCCATGTTGACGAGCAACACCAATAGTTATAGTTCCTTACAACGTGCGCCTCCTGACAGCCCCTTATTAACAATGAACAGAGCAGTAGCAGTGACAGCAGCCATATCCTAGCAACAGCAGCAGAGGTACTGACAATGTCAATGTGACTCCAGTAAGGTAGCTGTGCGTGGGCACACCACAGAGAACCTATAGGAGTAAAGCCATTACTAGTCATTGCCAATGTTCTATGCATGTTTTCATTTTCCCCTGTAAAAACTCTGTCTTTATGCCTTTCTCCATGCTTCTCTCTTTAGTCTCCAGCATTAGCTCTTTCTATATTCCTTTCTCATACAGTATTTGTAAGCCAACTGTCACATCAACTGAAAAGACAGGATGGATCTTGTCAAGGAGCTTCTTCTAATTCTGTTATGCTATCCCAGCAGGCAGCAGTGTTTGACTTTTTCTCTCTCCTGTCTTTCCCCTCTTCCCCCAACTCCCTCACACCACATGCATACATGCAAAGACATAACTACTGCTTCATCCGCCCTGGGCAAGAACCAGAGTTTGCACTGGGAAAACAGGCCCAAGTCTGCTGTTTGTCAGAATGGAAAAGTAATTACTAGTGGTCCTCGAGAACCCCATGAAGGGATCTGGTTTTCAGGATACCCAACTATGCCATTCAAGGTAGTATTCAAATATGCCTCCTGAATCTGTATTGTGGATATCCTGAAAAAAAAAACAGATCTCTTTTGCATGGGGGAGATTCTCAAGAACCAAAATGGACCCCACTTTCCTGGACTGTCAGGCCAGCTAACGGTACTGTTCTTTCTCATGAGCAATCTACCTGCTTCTGTTATAAAATGGTTCCTTTTCTGAAGTTAGATGAAACGAGAACTGAAAGGGAGAGGGAAACATATTTAGAATAAAAACAGGAACGCTTTATTAGATGTTTATGGCTATTATAACCAAATGTTCTATTCTCACACAGCACGTTAATAAGAAGTTAAGAGCACACTTCTCAGCTGCAAGACAGCACAGCAACCAAGCTTGTGCGATGTCACCCTGTTCTGTCAGTACCCAGAAAAATCTCACTTTTCCCCACACGCAGTGGAGAAGATCAAATCTGTCAAGAAGAATGGCAAAAAAAAACAAACCACCAAACACATTTAATCTTTCTGCTTTAAGTCACCAGGAAATGTAGCAAATGGAAAATTACAGTGAATATCTGCCTTTTACAACCTATCAAGTATGCACACACATTGAAAAACAATATTCTTGCTTAAACATTTTACACATTTGCAAGTTTACTGCAGTTTCTTATAATTCTGGTTTTCTCTATTGGCTGGTTATCCTCCCATAAATCTTCTACCTACCAGTAATTGCCTGGCTGGAGAAAAGATTACATTTATGAACTTGGCCATTCACTGTTGTTACATCAGGTCCTTTACATTTTTTTAGATGCCCCATGAACAGATTTATCACAGAATAACAGTTAATAGCAATACCTCATTAATAATCACTTGATACTACAGAATTCCTGCCTGTCTATGTAGCTCCTGCAAATCCTTGTTCTGTGTGTCTTGCCATCCTCAGCGGTGTCCCCTGTTCCTTGGTCTCCATCGTAATATGCTGTCAGTCATCTGACCTGTTTCCAGTGATCAGTGCTCACATCAGAACTGGTTTTTCCCCCTGCCCTCTGCTTCAGTCCCATCTAGTCTCAGAGCAACAATTTACTGCAAGGTTCAAGAATCATATCATTATTTTAATTTTCGACCTTTATATTCTGCTTTATTCTAATTAGAGCTCAAGGCAGATTGCAGCGTAAAATATCTCATGCAAATAAAACAGATGATAACAAATAAAATGTCTAATCATTCAAATTATTGGTTTACACAGAGGTTCCATTTAGGGAAAGCTGGGCATCAGTCAAAGAGGCAACCAAAGCTGACCTTCATCCACCACTCTTCCACTTGACGTCCTTCCACTGCGCTCTCTCTTCTCTTCCTTTCTGCTGGCTGCCAATGCTCCATCTCTTTCTTGACACCACTTCCTCCATTCCACTGGCCGCCATCCCTCCACTCCTTCTTCCCCTATGCTAGCCATCACTGCTCCCCCCCCCCCCCCCCACACACACACACACACTTTGCTGTCCTTCATTCTTCTACATCTCTTTCCCATCCCCCACTGCCACTATTCTTTTGCTCCTACTGCCTTCCTCTCTGCCGGCTACTCCTCCTCTTCCTCCACTCCTCCTCAGCTCTTCCCTCTGCTGGCAATCATTAGCACTATTCCCCCTCTTTCATCGCTTCCTCCCTCCCCAACTTGCCACTTTTTCCTCTGCTCCTTCTCCTCCTTCCCTCCCCTCATGGCACATGATGGCATCTTTTATCTCCCTTCACTCCCAACTGGGTTTTCCTTCTTTTAACCCTTCTTATTCCATAATTATGCTGCTACTGTGTCATGAATGTCCACAGATCCACACTGTAGAGATTTAATTGCATGCCTAAAATCACTCTTCCCTCAAAGAGCATCTAATTTAAGTCTGAGTAGAAGGAGCTGCCAAGCTTCTCAGTTCCAAGAGGGGATTTAGGACCAGCCATGGATTTCTGGCAACATTTGCTTGATGAATTATACATTATTGGACCTGCAGTGTTGATTTGAGTGGGTAGAACCTGGGACTACCAGTACTGGCAAAAAGACTGGCCTGCCACCTGAAACCGGATAACTTTGCGGCTCTGTAGGTATCATGCATTAATTCATGTAGTGAGTGGTGGACAGGGCACTTAAATATGTTTTGCAGCATCCTGCTCTATCCAGTATCCTCCACTGCCTGCCCAAAATAGCAAACCAGTGCCTAACACACGTGCATGGAGTAGATTTGTTCTGGAGTTTCAGTACTGGAGTTTCTCTTGCAATATCCTGAGGTACTGATACAAGCATGTTACAGATCCCAGGTTTCGGATTACCCTTTATGTGCATACACAACATGAAAAACTATCCATAGGGTTGCTGGGATTGACTCCACAGCACTTAGAAAAAACAACAAACAACGTGCTCATATGCACTATCACATTTTCTTGTATGGAAAGTGCAACTTTGTCTGTCACTTCTGCAACCATGGGAAACCATTGATGTGTTGCTCTGATATCTAAAGGGCACATAAATGTATTTTTTAAGTCAATTTCAGTGGTGTTGCCATGGAGACCAAACCTGTCATCATCATTTAGGAAGGAGAAATGCCTTCTCCATCTAATTTGATTCACAGTGTTAAAAAGACAGTAAAAACTGGGAGACAGGGAGAGAGGGGGCAGAATTTCTGGGTAGCATGGATATTGATTTTGTCTGAAAGTTGCCTACCCTGCATTCTGTCACAAAAAGAGGATGACCTTAACAGCACATCTAACACCCAAGCAGCTAAGCAGGCTCTCTAGATTGATGTCATCAAGCATCTTGTGGGCACCTTTACTGTAATTCAGGAGCTGTGGGACTTCAGAATGAATTTTGTATTTTTATGGATCCAGAGAATTTGTCTTCAGGGCCCTACAATGACTACCTACTCAATAACTAGTTTTATCTTCACATTTAGGTCCTCTCCTGGTATTTATCCAATAATGGCACATCAGAGTTTTGGGTGTAATAGACAGGGCCAGCCCATCCACTAAGTAGGCTAGGTGGTCAAGCAGGGCAACAAACCTCTGTGGGTGGCAGGCCACGTGCTTCGGCAAATATGGACCGCCACCTTCCCCCCATGTGGAATTGGCAGTGACGTAGTTTATTTACTTATTTATTTGATTGCTTTTATATACCATCTTTCTACAATTCAAGACAGTTTACAAGGAACATAACAGTGTAATACAGCTGTTGTACATGGAACAGTAACTTCTTGAACATGAACATTGGCAGTTTAACCATGTACTATTTACATATTTACAGGTTGATTATTGAGAGAGGGCATTAGTTGGAGGCAGGGGTATAGAGATATAGATAGGGGTAAGGGGAGTGATATGGTGGGAGGTGGGGTAGGAAGTGGCAGTAGAGAGGTGGGGAGCATTAGGGGAGGGATGGCTTAAGGGGGCAGGGAGAAATATTCTTGGAAGAGATGGGTTTTGAGTTTCTTCCAGAATTCAGAATGGCAGGGCAACTACATAGTTCAAATGGGAGGGCGTTCCATATAGAGGGGGCACAAAGAGAGAAGGCCCTGTTACCGGTGGATTGCTTGCTCTTTTTCTTTATTGATGGTATGTTTAAGATGTTTACGGTATTAGGTTGACGTGATCTTGTGTTCTTGTTTTTGGATAGGAGTGAGGATAAGCAGGGGGCTGATTTGCTGTGGATAATTTTGTGTATGAGTGTGATGGTTTTAAATTTTATTCTGGATAGCAAGGGGAGCCAGTGGAGGTCATAGAGGAATGGGGTGATGTGGGCACGTCTAGAGGTATTTGTGATTAAGCAAGCTATTGCATTCTGTGCCATTTGGAGGGGGTGGATACTGTGTTTAGGGAGACCTTGGTAGATAAGGTTACAATAGTCAAGGGTAGAGGTGGTGAGGGCTCAGCAGAGAGTATGGAAGGAGTCTGAGTTTAGTAAAGGTTGGAGATTTCTCAGGGTTCGTAATTTAGCATAGATTGTTATTTTTCCTTATCTGGTCATAGAAGGTGAGGTTCTGGTCAAGTATTAATCCAAGATATTTGACTTGATTTTTTATGGAGAGGGCGAAGTTGCCGAGGGCAAGAGATGTCGGAGGGATATAGGAAGGATTGGAGAAAATTTGGAGAGTTTCCGTTTTAGATTGATTAATTATGAGATTGTGACAACTGAGCCAGTGTCTTAAATTTGTGAAACATTTGCTTACATTTGAAAAGTTAGGGGTTTTTTATGTTGAATGGGGTGAAGAACATAGTCTTGAAAGATTCTACATAGGGGTTGAAGGAAGATATTGAAGAGGAGTGCGGATAGACTGGATCCTTGCAGAACTCCTTGCTTTTGGATGAATGGCTGGGAAGTGTTGTTGCCTATGCGTACCTGTTGTGTTCTGTGTTCCAGGTAAGAGCAGAACCAGTTCAGAGTTGTATCTCTTAGACCAATTTAATGAAGTCTGTCTAGGAGTTGATCATGGGGGAGTGAATCAACAGCAGAGGATATATCAAGGAAGATTAGTAGACCACCTTGAGTAGGATTTTGGGTGTATAAGGTCACTGAGTCTAAGAGAGGCGTTATTAGAGTTTCAACACCGTGGTTCCTTTTGAAACCATGTTGGAATGGGTCTAGGGGCAAATGGTCATCCATAAAATTCTGCAGTTGTGTTTGAATAATTTTTTCTGTTATTTTTGCCAGGAGGGGGATACTCGATATTGGTCTGTATGATGTAGGCAATGAGGGGTCCAATTTCAATCCTTTTAGAATGGGACGTAATGAGGTCCCAGCCTGGAGGGAGGCTTTTATTATGGGTAGGATGTATGGGCTGATGGATTCTCTGGCACCCTTTATCCAGCAGACTGGGCATGGATCTAGAGCAGAGGTAGAGGCATTTCGATTTTTAATGACCGTGCTTATGTTATCAAGTGAAAGGGAATCAAATTTGTTCCAGGTTGTTGTAGGGGTTGCATTGTTATGAGTCAACTTTTGGAGATTAGTTTGTGGAAGGGGTGACTGGAATCTAGAGCAGAGATGGTCTGCTATGACTTGTGGTGATATTTTTTAATCCTTATTAGGGATTTGGCGATGGAAGAGTTCCCTGGGTTTATTTAGGGAACGCATGATTATATTTTCATTGTGTTCTCTCAACTGCCTTAATGTTTCGGAGCAGTAAAGTCAGAGTTTTTCTGTGTAGCTAATATATGTGTCAGGGTCACGGGAACGTCACCAGTGGCGTTCCAGCCATCTGAGTTCTTTTTTTATGTCACGTAGGTTGGCAGAGAACCAGGGGGCTCTTTTGCATTGTTTATGCAAATGTGGTCTGAAAGGGCATATGGAATGTGGGAGGAAGTTGGGCAGCAGAGGTTATGATTTCATTCCATTCGTTAATTTGGGAGTCAAGGTTAGTCTGTTTGTTGTTAAGGAGCTCTAGTGGAGGAATGACTTGTTCGAGAAATGTGTCAATGTCTAATTGTTTGAATTTGCGTGTTTGTTGCAATGGAGTAGTTTGTGGTCTTTTCTGGAGATGGGAAGGAAGTGAGAATAGTATGAGTGAGTGGTCAGACCACGGTACAGGATGGATGGAGTGTGAAATTTGTCCATTAGATAATATATACCATGGCATAAAGATTTGGTCCAGGATATTACCTTTGTTATGGGTGGATGAGTTGAAGATCTGTGAAAAGTGTAGGGCTTCCCTGGCTTCTAGAAATACAGAGGCTTGTTTCTGTGAGGCTGAGTAGAAGTTAAGATCATCTAAGATGATAAGGATGTGTGTGGTGGTTTGGGGGGTACAAGCTGACTCAAGTATAGTAGAAAGATCAAGCATGTCAGTCTGGGGGGCTCTATATAGGAGGTATAGTGAGAGGGAGTTGTTGCAGACTCTGATGGAATCCATTCCTGAGGTGGAGACTGATTCGATTGTGGTTAAGTGTAGGTCAATTCTTGAAATTACAGCAACTTCACCACCTCTGCAGGTTGTTCTGTTACATATGTTGATAGAGTGGGTAGATGGGTACAGCTGATTTATTAGCACAGAATTGGTTTCGTGGAACCAGGTTTCTGTGAGGCAGAGTATGTCTAAGTCATGGTCGGATATTAGTCTGCTATAAGAGGGATCTTATTCCTGGCTGAGCACATGTTGATCACAGCACATTTAAGTGGTGGGTATGTGTAGTCAGAGAACTTTGTGGGGGTGAAATGGGGATTAGTGAGAATTTTTTTAAGTCTGCAGTTCCTGTAATGATGGCTTGGGTGGGGGTGGGGTAGGATATTTAAGGTGGGAGGAGATCTTAATGAGTGAATTATTGGAATTGGATTTAAGATGTTATGCTTCACTTCCAGAGCATACAAGAGGAGGGATGAGATAATATATAGCAGAAGGAGATGGGTCCACATGTTGGTGTGGCAGTGCTTGAGGGACTCCATCTTAGAGTGATTTAGGTGGTGTGAGAGGGCTGGGGGATTGTTCGGGGCTGTAAGTAGCTGGTAGTAACAAGATCGAATAGGTTTGGTGGGGAAGTCTTGGGGGGTTAGTGGCAGAATCAAGTAGTATACAGTAGCTGGTTAGACTTGCAAGAGGTTGTCAATCGTTATTGTTATACTATGGGATATGGAATTATAAACAGTAAACCGAGAAGAAGGAATGAAACAGCAGGAAATTATATGTTGATTCAGAGACAGTGTCTAAGATAAGACTGGAAGGGAATAATGCGTTAAGGGGGAAAATATTAGAATGGAAAACGATACCTGAAAGACGGAGGATCAGCTGAGGTTAATTAGTAAATTACACTTTTATAGATGTGAGATTATTTTGGGTTTAAATCCTTCTGGATTGGGTCGCTTATAGTCGTCTAAGGACGCCAAGGATTCACGCCTAAGGGCCATGCCAAAGGGCCCTTTGGCAAGGCCCTTAGGTGTGGCCATGCAGGCATGGGCACGCCTGAGAGCGCTGCCGGTTTTAAAGTCCAGGGTCGACTCGGATTGCTCCCTCTACTGCGGGGGGCAGGGATCCCTCATCCTGCTCCCCTGGGGCTGATCGCCGATCGGAGCTGCAACGTGGTGGAGGAGATAAAGGAGAGTGGGGGGACAGCAGTAGTTGGGGGGGGGGGCAGCAGGCCATGTGTGCCGAAGTACATGCTCTGCCAAAGGAATCTTCTGCTTAGCCTAGCCGCAACTCCCCCAACCTTGTCGCTGGAATCAGTGGTGGTAGGGTCAGGGGGCCGGCTAGGCTTGGCAGCAGCAGCCCGCAGCAGGCTATGTGTGTCGAAGCACATGGCTTGCCACGGAGCCGGCCCCCCTGAACCCACCACAGATCAGTGGCAGCGGGGGGCAGCAGTGCAGCTCGGCTCAACATGAGGGGGGAGGATGGCTCGTTGCATGGGGGGCGGCATGGCTGGGGCTTCTGACTGAGTCATCAGAAACCTTTGGACCAGCCCTGGTAACAGAACATCAAATTACTGAAAGAAAATGCGAGAAAATATTCGGTGCACAGCTCCCAAGTCAGATCCCAATGACAGTAGCACTATTGAGTTAGCAGTTCCTTTTGTGAACTTTCACAGGTTACTTTTCCCTCTCCACAGGGCTATGTCCACATACACTCAGACATATGTAGGACCCTACTCACAGCTACTCTATAATCAACATATGTACTTGCTTGCATTGCCCACGCTTTGCTCAAACTCTGCCTACAGTTGTGGTCAACATTATTGGCACCCTTTCAGTTTAACCCCTTAATGTCCAATATCTTCTTAAAAAAGTGGCCATGGAAATAGCTTTGGACTATATATGTGCACATACTTGACACATAAAATAATCAAATAAAACAAGACCAGTTAAAAAGGAAATAGTAGAAAATAGTATAAAAATTGGGACATTGCCAGGACATGATTATTGGCACCCTTATAAACAATTCAAATCAGTTTGAACCAAAGAACTACATTCCCATTGCAGTAAACTTAGACACACCTGTAATCAATTGTCAATACTCACATGACTTGAATCAACCAATGAATGATGGCTCTAATGTTTAAAGTGGCCACATTCACTCCCTGTTCCATTTTCACAATGATGAAGACAAGAGAGCTGCCTGAGACCGTCAGAAAAGCCGTGATCACCAACGGAGATCAGAATATCGAGTAATACTCTATTGTACTTATTTAACTTTTCTTGCAAACAAGCAAATCTTAAAAAAAATATTTGGGTCGATAAATTGAAATACTTCAGTTTGCTACCTTTACAATATCAATGATCAAGTTTCTGTCCATTTCCTCATTTTGAGTTGGAAGCCTGAAGACTACACCAATGTGGATGATAGTGCCATCACCTTTTTCTAACACAATTCACAGCTCTTCTTCTTTACCCCATGTCCCCTTCATTTCAGAAGCTTTAATATTGCTTTTGATATATAGGGCTCCTCCTCCTCCTTTCTGCTTTCTCTATCTCTTCTAAGTAAATTATAGTCAGCTATGGCTATATCCCATTCATGCAACTCATTAAACTATGTTTCTGTAATGTCCAAGTCCATTTCTACCATCAGGGCTTCTAGGTCAGGAGCTTTGTTGGCTAGACTGTTAGCATTTGTGCTCATTACATTCCAGCAATTGTTGATTAGCTTGCTTGTATTTTGGACAGATTTTGTTGCCGACTCCTCTTCCATCTTGTCATTGATGTGTGGATTGATATGATGACTATTACAGGTATTATGCAGAGAGAGGCCAGAAACAGACACGGCAGCATGTACATGTAGACAAATATGCATATCACCACATATGCAGGACTTACATGAGAACAGTTCCTCGATCAGACGTTGCCTGACCGCCGTCCCAGCACGTGTGTCACCACAGCCACCTGCAGGAGGGCACAGTGGATCCTCCTCAAGATCCTCATTAATGTTGACCCAGATATTGTGCCTGAGTGCAATGTTGTGTAGGATGCAACAGGCCAGAATGATCTGTGCCAGTAATGGGTTTGTATTGTAAGGCCCCACCGGTCCTATCCAGACACCTGAAGCAACTCTTCAAAACACCAAAGGTGCGCTCGATGACTGAGCGGCTGGAGGCATGGGCCTCATTGTACCTCCTCTCTGCATGTGTCCATGGAAGACGCACAGGGGTCAGCAGCCAGGCACGACAGCCATATCCCGCATCACCTGCACACAGAAATGTGGTAAGGTCAATCATGAACTAGTGGTCACACAAGTGGTCACAAGCATCTACGTGCGAAAGGTCAGCAGATACACGACGACACACATAGATGACATCTCGTAATGGTACACGGCAGCTGTGCACCAGCGTTTGGGGGTGTGAGATACACAACATGGGGATGGGGCAATGAGGGCAGCACACATCAACAGTAACCAGACCAATCACATCACCAACCACCTGCAGCCCACACCCACGAGTGGCATCCCTGAACGCAGCAGGCGGATTCATGGCAGTGCCCCAGGAATGGGACAGAGACTAGCATGCATGCAATAATGTGATGGCCATGGTACAGTGCACACACACATGCTGGCACAGTTACATATACAGTAGGGGTGTAGCCAAGACAGGTGAAACTACACACCAACGCTGGCAAACACAGAGCAGACATGTGGGATGCAATGTCGCACCACAATGCAAGCCACGTGATGCTACAGACGAGGTCAACGGGGATGGGCCCCCCAACACACAGCACAGCAGGAAAACAAATATGTGAGCCAACCCAGGCACCCCCCCCCCCCCCCCGGTAGCACACAAACACACCTTGCAGTCAGAGTCAACTAGGAACACACAACCCAGATAGACACATGTACATTGCCTTCCTTTCTGAGGCTACTTCAACTGCCCGGGGTAGAACATCAACCTTGGCATGGCTTATCAAACTGGCTTCTAAAAAGCGCTCCGCCAGCGAAGTCGCAGCATCGGTGTTCTGGCAGTCCTGTAGGATCAGGAAGGACTGCAGATCTTTTGGAACTGCCTCCATGAACTGTTCCAAGACAATACAATCTAACAAAGAATCTTTTGTTCTCGCCTCAGGCGTTAGCCACTTTAATGCCAACCCTTTAATCCGCTGGCATAAGGCATGCGGTGTTTCACCTGGCTTAAGTTTACAGCTCCTCCAGAGGCGGCGATAGACCATGGGGGTTAGGCCCAAGCAGTCTCGTATGGCCTTTTGGAGCTCTTCGTAATTGGCGGCTAAGGCAGCGGGCATGGCCCTATAGGCCGCAAGCGCTTCTGCCCACTGGTCTTTCGGCCAGCCAGTTAGGAGAGCCACCCTCTCAAAGGCTTCCAAGAAGTCGTCCACATCATCCCCTTTGGCCAACTGACCAAACGAGAATGTCCCAGTCCCAGGTAGCCTGAGCCCTGGTATAGCTCCCAAGGAACCTGGTGCTGTTCATAGGAACTCCTTTGCTTGCTTCTGCGCTCCTATCCACGCAGCCATCATATCTAGGAGCGGCTTCTGCTGGGCCTGGAGCATGGCTGCTGTGTGTTCCTGTGTCCTCGCAGACATCTCCTGCTGTTTTTGGAACTGCTCCACCATCCAGCCAAGAAGCTCGCCCCGCTCCATCCTGGGTTGATGCTGAAACGAAAAGAAAAGAGAAAGAAACCACCAAGTGCGGCTCCAAATATAAGCCCTCTTTCTCTTGCTCCTATTGAGCACTGCTGTATTCCCACCCTGCACCGGTATCCGTCTATACCCCTTCTATACACGGATTACCTTATGCAGGTGTAGACTCGAGCTTATCGGCCAGCAGGTCACGGCTTGGTGATCCCCTCCAGTCCGGTCCTTCTGCTGCCACTCCGGGTCTTTCTCCTCAGCAGGCTCTCCATATCCTCAGCAGCTTCCTGTAGAAGTTTTCTTTGTTCTTGAGGTTCCAGATATCTTGCATATACGTGGCCAAGGAACATCCTCCCAACTACGCCACCTGTGGCCTCCTCCCACTGCCTAGGCAGTTGCCTATAGGGGGGAGTATGCCTTTCAATGTCCCTTTATATGGGTTCCCAGAGCCGGGGCTTCTGGGAGTTGTAGTTGAAGAAAAATGAGTTGTAGTTGTGAACAAATGAATGATTGAGCCAAGGGCTTTTTTGAAAGCAACACAGGAATTTATTTTCTTCCTTTGTTCAAAGGAACCTCCGTAGAAGCTCAGCACAACGTATAAGGTGGGATACTTCTCCCCTCAAAATAAAGATAACTTCTATACAAAAAACTCTTCACAGTGTCACTAATTACACTTGCTTTCTTCAGCAATGCAATTCTTTCTTCATCAGACAAAAATAACACTTCAAAGTCTTTTGCTGACTTTAGGAACAAACAGTGGCTTTTTAACTGCACTACATGTACATTAAAGCTTTCCTCTTTACTTTGGTTATCCTAGGTTTTAGATAGTTGCTCCAGACACATTCAAAACCAGCCTTTGAATGTTTCATGCACTTTTTAAAATGACAGCAACTTCATTTTCAAACATTCTTAGCTTTCTTAACTGCAGACATTCAGGTACAATAACTTCTGGGTTTTCTTCAGGCTTAAAACCTATAGCCTTTCATTCTACCCTCCTAGACAGAGAGCAATCCATCTCACATTCTGAGAAATCATTTTCAGTATCATAATTATCTACTTGCATGCATTCAGAGGCAGGCTCTGCAGTCTCCTGACTGGCAACAGCTTGGGACAGCGTGGGCTTGATTTCTTCCAATAACTTAACAACCCTTTCCCAACGAGACCTCCCTCTTGACTCAGGGGTGTTAGCAGGGCACTGGAGATCCTTATCTTGCAGCAAACTGTTTTAAAACTTCTAAAGGGTTCACCTCCCTTCTATTAACAGCTCTTCTTACCGGCCTTCCCCGAGGTAAAACTCTTTGACCCAGCTCTTCCTGGAAAGTCCCCGTACCTGGGTTATAGACAGCAGTCTCCTTAGGATAAAACCTCCTGTTTCCTGGGCCAGCTGTAGTCTCTCTACAGCACTGGCTTTGTTCAGGACTGTGGTGCTGGCTATGAGGGGAATCCTTCCTTAGGCTGTCCCTGGAGCACCTCTCTCTCCTGGTCTCTCTGAAAGAATCCCTTCTTTCTGTATCTCTCGGGATCTCTTCAGCTTCTGTTTCTCTGCTGGTCTCCCTGCAGTGCTCTCTGAAAGAATCCTTGCTGTTCTCCCGGCTGTGCCTGCTTCTGGTCTCTCTACCGTTCCCGTTCCTGTTCCCGTTCCTCTTACTTCCTGTTCTCTGGGGCTTATATGAGTGGGGCTGCCCTACAACTTTCCACTCCTCCCCCAACTGTCTCTCGTTACCTCCCTTAGTTGCTATGGAGCTTGGGCGTGGCCTGCAGACATCAGCTTTGGGCATGTTTTTTTTTCTCTTTAGCTGAAGTTTTAAAGTCACGGCTCCCTGCACTTCCCTTCTGTTTGGAGGTAAATGTGTTTTTTCTATTTCCATGGGCTCTGGAGCAGACTCGTCACCACAATGTGTACCGGGACACACAAATGAGTAGTGACGCACATATGGCCGACATAGTTATGTCTGGAAACACACAAACATATGTGTCCATGTCCCCTGTGACAGTGACATGGCATGCTGGAGGACACCGCCCCACACAAGGCCAGGGATGCACAACCACAATGCAGGGAGAGGCATGCAAGGGTAATATTCAGCAATGGGACCACATATAAGAGACATCGGATGGGCAGTGATATGCCACAGCGTGACGGACTGTGTCTGTAATGTGTTCTTAAAAAACGTCTGAGGTGCAGCATGTCATGTCATGTGTGTCGCAGGGGATATGCAGTCAGAAGGACCGAATGGAACACCGAAGGTGACCCTGTCACACCTGTGCGAGGTGCAGTGCCCACAGGACACAGAGACAACATGAGCATGTTAGAGATGGCTAATACCCACCCAGCAGGATACAGTCCCCATATTGTCCGGCCTCAAAATTGCCTGAATAGTGCCGATTGTTGCAGGATATGGGAGTCATGGGCGGACCCTGGAAACCAGGGAACCACATTCAGAATACGCATAGTTGCATCACAAAAAACCTGAACATTCAGGGAATGGTAGTGTTTGCAGTTGGGGAACACCACCTCCCTGTCTCTGGGCGGGACCAGGGCAACATGTGTGCAATCAATAGCTCCCATCACATGTAGTATCCTTGCAATCGTCTGGAATGCCTGGCCCAGGGCCCCCCACTGTTGCCCACTGTTAGGAATTGTAATGTAATTCCTAACCCGGCTGACCATGGCCCGCAGTACCTGATGGAGACAGCGCGAGAAGGTGGGCCTGCTCATCCACCCCACAGCGGCCACTGAGGTTTGGAAGCAGCCAGAGGCAAAGAAATGTAGGGCAGACAGGAGCTTGGCCAATCTCGGTATGGCATGTGACCGGGCAGTCCGGGGCTCGAGGTCAGGTCTCAGATCCTCATAGAGCTCCCTAATAGCCCCTGTGCTCAGACGCTACAGGGAGATGACCTGGTCCTCACGAATGTCCTGAAGCAGGGGCCTGGGCCAGTAGAGGCGAGGCAGGCGAGGGCATGCTTCAGCACGCCTATGGTGCTGTGCTGGACATACCTCGGCCTGTGGAGCCTCCACAGCTGTAGGTCTGTGTTGCAGTGAGACTGCACCCATGCCCAGTTCCACAGCCCCAAGGACACCATCTCCCTCATCAGGCAACCGCAGCTCCTTGAGTCCCAGCAATGCCACCACTGCACAACCCGCATGGTCAGTGTGAGCCATCATGAACAGAGGCCTGAGTGATGTGGGGAGCTAAATACGTTGTAGGGCATGGCAACTAATCAGAACCAGCATAACACAGCTGCAGATGCAGTAACGCACACAAGCAAAAAGTTTGCAAACCGCACAGTACGTACGGAAGTGGAACGTTGTAGCGCGTGCAGTAGCACGCGTACCACAACACACAAGCACACCTCATGATTGGATTATGCGGAGCACGTGTAGGAAGGGGAGGGGCATGCAGTGTGTCCCCACGCGCATCGAGATTGCATAACGTGTGCTTGCAGAACGTACAGGTAGATGCAACGCGTGGGGTACCTACGCGCGGCGGAGAGTGATGTAGCTACAGCATAGCACACAGAATAAAACTACATACCAGAAAAGGCAGATGTGTGGCACCAAATATGGAAGAAGACAGAGCACCCATGGATGTAGGGGCAGACAATGAGGAGGTCCGAACGTAGAGAACGTGAAGTGCACAGGTACGTAATGGCATAGCGTGCATAGGAATGCACGTTACGCTCAACATGCATGTTGAGTACGTGCATAGTGTAGAGCAATGCCGAAGGGGGGGCAGGGCTCATACAGCACACCGTGACACATGCGTGAGCCGTGATGTATGCCACCCCCTATAGGTGGCGTAGAGGTAAAGCATGGCTGCCCATATAGGAAATGTATCCTGGGTAGCAGCAACAGGCGTAGGAATGCGCATTGCGCAGACTGAAAGTCAGATGAACCACGCATTTAAAAGGGACACAGCAGGTCAGCAATGGCGGCACATGATGGCACAGAGTGGAGCACGAGAGATGACCGAGAGCGACCCAAACAGCCACCAGGCAGCAGTGTCCTCTACAGAGGAGGAGCCTGAGGGGGGGAGAGGCAGGCCCATCCAGCCACAGCCAGGGGGTGCAGCAACAGTGTGGAAGTGTGGTAGGTGGCAGGCGCTGTCGCAGGCCAGTGCTGGACAACGCCAGGAGGAGGGCAGCCCGCTACTCCCAGGAGGAGAATGACCTCCTCCTGGCAGCCATCCTGGAGCGCTATGAGGTGCTATTCGGGTGGCTCAGCAGCACCACCACCATTAGCCAGAGAAATGTCGCATGGGAGGATGTCACAACAGCAGTGGCCACAGCAGGGGGACCCACCCATGATACCGAGAGTATACGAAAACGCTTTCACGACATCAAGCGCTGAGAGGTGCCATGCCCATGCAACAGGAGGGGGTGCACCATACCGAGCCACACTGTCACCGCTGGAACAGCAACTGGCCGACAGACTGGGGCCCATCTACCTCCATGGCCTGCCGCCCGAGCTGGACACAGCGGACTCACCTGCAGGTGGGACATAGGAATGTGTTCTAGGATGTGCCAAGACACGAGGGTTGGGGGATGCCGGGGACAGGTCACAGCCATAGGACCATGCACGGACAGGGTACCAAGAGGGATAATGTGGCCACCAGTGACAGGAGCAGCAGAGCGGACATGGGTGATGGCGGCAGTGAAGGCCCATGTGGCATGTCAGAGACATCTCACTGGAGACCTCTGACAGTGATACAGCAGCTGAGGGTGGCTGGCACAGGCTGGGCCACACTGGAACCAGGCGGCCATGGGAGGGTGACATGACAACGGTGCACATGGGTGAGGGTGGGTGGGCGTGAGGTAGCAGGCGCAGAGGGGGACAGGCAGGGCAAGGATCGTTGACCATCTATGCACAGTGGAGCCACATTGGAGGGGGCAGGGGGGCAGCATAGCACCTGATGATGTAGGGTGTGTTAGTGACGGTGTCCCCCTGCACCCATATGCACAGTGGGTGGTGGTGGTGGGATGGCTGCAATGTGTGATGGCAATCAATGGGGTGGGTGTCGCGAGGTACGTAGGGCGGAGGGCAAGGGGGATGCGAGGGCAGCCCCGGATGCTGGACATAAGGCAGGCCACCATTCAGGGGGTGGCGTGGGTAGGGTGGCCGGCACGGCCAGGGCAGACCCATGTGGCACACATGCATCCATGCACCCGCACTGCACAGCCACCCAATGTCGAATGACAGTTGCGCCATCACAGCCCCACACCACCACGGGGCATGCACCCCTGCGCACAGATCCCTGCCACCACAGGGCACACATGTCCCAGGCTACAGTGGCCCACCAACCCCAGCAGTACCCCAGCAGTCCCAGAAGTGTATGCAGCCCGTATCCAGTTGCACACATACACATCCACCAGTGAGGCGCCGCTGACACCGGGGACACATACAACTGATGGTGCACCACACGTCCCTGCCCTGGAACAGTCTCTGGCCACATATACACAGCTGGGGATGGCCCCGATTGTCCTTCGTATCCTGCAGCCCACCCCGCCTGGCAGGCCGTGATGGGACAGGTTAATGTAAGTGGCTGGCCAGGCACGGCACACCTGAGCTGTGTATCCTCACCCCCCACAGGTGACATACATGCCATGGAGGTGGCTGCGGAGGTGGAGCCCCCAGGGCACAGACCATGTCCCCTGTCTGAGGCAGGCACGGATGTGGAGGTGCCCGAGAACGAGGCAGTGCTGGAGGTGGAGGGGGATGCAGCAGTACACCACCTCTCAGAGAACGGTGCGGCGGAAGATGAGGCAGGCGACAGCAATGTCACGGCAGGGGCTGCAGCTGGTGGCACAGCTGGACCACCATCCCCAGGTACAGCACTACGGCCCGCACAGGCAGCCATCCACCAGGTCACCGGGGAGATGTGTTCCCACTCCGAGGCAGCGCATGAGGATGCAGAGGGTGAGTGGCTGATCCATCTGGCCAGCCATTTCATGTGTACAGGTGGAATGTGCAACCCATGTCTCACGGCTTCCACCATGTCTCACCCACAGGCGTACAGATGGCATTGTGTGAGATGGCGGTAGGACAGGATCACCTGCGGCGTGAGGTGCAACAGCAGCAGCTGGTGCTGGGCGGCATCCTCTGCGAATTGCAGACACAATGACATGGCAGGGTCGATGGCAGCCAGCATGGCCAGGATGGTGGCGGTGCACGAGGCCATGTTGGCACACATGGGCCAGCTGGTCACATCAGTGCCAGTGGCAGAAGCAGCACCCACCCCATCGGGTGCTCGGGGACGTGGCTGACATGGCAGAGGATGCAGGGGGAGGGTGTAGGTGGGGGGGGTCGGTGTGCACATTAAATAATGTTATCACAGGTGTAACTTGTGGCCACGTGTCCATGCTTTCAGCTGAATGGCCCATGTACCCCTGTCACACATGTGGCCACCCTGGGCATATGCCCCTCACCCTTCTCTGCTCAGGGTGCCACCTCCCCTAGCAATCCCTGCTGGTCGTGACCCGGGCCTCCCCAGCCCCCCCCCCACCACCCCCACACCCATATCCATCACCCGGAATGGCCATGTCTGCCAACACACCCTTCCCTGTGCCCACCCCCCCAGGACCCCCATGCCATATCTGTGCCACAACCTGCACACAGGTCCCCACCCCAGATACCCTGTGACCCGCTCACATGTGTTCCCATCCCCTGCCACTGGCAACATATCTGAGCCACAGCACAGCCACCACCTCCTGATGCCCCAGCGCCACCTACCCTCGCATCTGCCACCACCCCCACCATACCTGTCACCCCTGGGTTCATGCTGGCCCATTCTGTCCCAATGGATAGCCCAGCCAGGCGGGGCATCTGTGGCAGCACTGCCCCTGTTTGTCTGATCCGTCCCATGCCCATCTGCACCACAATCGCTACCGTATCTGCCCCACCGTACTGAGCAGGACCTGTGTCCATCCTGTGGCACCTCCGCTGTTGGTGCCCCATGCACATTGCACCCTGCCTACCAGTCTGTCCCTGCCCCACAGTCATCCCATCCACCTCTGTCCTCTCCCTCCACCCCTGCCCCTGTGCCGCTGGCATACCGTACTGCATATGGGTCCCCTGCTGTCACCCCCTCCCCCTCATAGCCTGCCTACTGCCCTCCCTGCTGACCCCCCACACCTCTCCCCACTCCCCTGTCCCATACCCAACAGTGGTCCACACCAGGTCGTGGCCCAATCTATGCCCTCTGAGGTCTGTGCCCCCAAATGCAGGTCCACTCGCACCGCTGTCCCTATACCTGTGCACTGATGTTTGGGCCATCCCCTGGGCCCATCCCCAGCATACGTTCCCCCCTCATCGCCGTGATACCCCCTGGTATCAGTACCCCCTCGGGGACACACAGGGACATGCACACACCTGGCAATCACACCCCACTGCCATGTTGCGAAATGAGACACTGGGACGCGGTGTTCGTGGCAACAACAGAGGTTTATTTACATTAGGGGGGTTACATAGGCATGCTGTGTGCTTCCGAGGGCCCTGGGCCTGCTGCCCCCTACCCCACCGGTGTTGTCAGCCCTGGGGCACAGGACGCCAGAGGGCATGGGTGACGTGGGTCAGGCTGGCACTCACAACCTCTGGGGGCCGCCCTGGCCAGGTGGCTGGTCAGCTGCACCTGCTGTGAGTATGTCGCACAGCATGCACAGCTGGTCAGCCACCATGCCCATGGTCACTGCCATCTGCCCCACAGCTTGGCTCTGCTCCCGCAGGGCATATGCCTGCACCCATATTGCCACAGCCATGCACCCACAGGCCACACAAGTACCCACAGGCCACAGCCATGCACCCACACAGACACACATCGCCCCTTGTCTGTGTGGCTGCATGTGCGGCCTGCCATCCTGCACTGATGTGCACAGGCTCTGTGCCTGGATGAGGTACATCACCGGTGCTTTGGGGCAGATGGCAGGGGCCCCCAGTGCCCTGTGATGGCTTGTGCCGCTCTGGGCTGGCCAAGCCTCCATGCCCGCCCCCCAACCCCACAACCGCCATAACACCAGGATGGGTGGCACTCCTCTATAAGGAGGCCTGGAGCATCCTGGGGTAGGGCAGGGCTATGTAACTGCACCAGGAGCCACCACCATAACACCAGGATGGATAACACACCTCTGTGGTGAGGCCTGGAGCATCCTGGGGGTGGGGCAGGGCTATGTAACTGCAACAGAGGCAACCACCATAACACCAGGATGGGTGACACTCCTCTGTGTTGAGGCCTGGAGCATCCTGGGGGTAGGGCAGGGCTATGTAACTGCACGAGGAGCAACCACCATAACATCAGGATGGGTGACACTCCTCTATAAGGAGGCCTGGAGTATCCTGGGGGTAGGGCAGACCTGCAAGCATCAGCTGTGCGGACTACATTGCTCCTGGTTTTACCCAAACGAAACGTCCTTTCCACTTGTTGTGCGTGCTTGATATTTGATGTGGTTGCTGGCTACTGTGTTGCACTCCTTGCTTGGTGTGCCTGTCCTCATGCACTTACCTCACGTGAGTAGTCTGTGACCATATTGTAGCTCCTTGTGAGGCACACCCAGGCCCTCCTCACCCTGCTGAGGTCCTGCTGGCGGGAGGAGCCTGGGAACAGGCACCCCTGGCGGCTGCAGATTTGCTCTGCAAGAAGATATAAATACGCATGGAAGAATGCAGGCTTCCTAGATCTGGCAGCCATCTTGTATGCCTCATGTGGTCAGTTCACCCATGACACAGTGGAAGTGCGCATGAGCAGTGCGGGCCTTGCTACGCGCGTTGCTACGTGCCTTGTCACGCGCCTTCCTTGCTCGGTTTTTGTGTTAATTCCCAGTGTGCTATGCCATATTCCTATCCATTTGGACATGTGATCCCCTCTACTGGGATTTGAACCCACATTACATTGTTATGAGAGATATTTCCTCCCACTGCGCTACACACACACCATTAGGCTGCTCTGTCTGACCATGATCTTGTGGGCATTGCGGCTTAACGTCACAGCATGTCAGGCTTGTCATGGGCACTTTAGGCGTACTTTGGTTATAGTGCCTTGCAGCGCGCCTTGCCCTCGATACGCTACCAAGCACGTCATGGGTCTCCGTAGGGCACAGGCATGTCATACGGCGCCCTGACCCACGCTCCTGGACATGGCACGTTCTAGGGCTCTTGTGGTTTCTGCGCCTTACATGGCGCCTTAGTATGTGCCTTGGTGGCCGCCATATTGTATGCCGCCGTATCACTCCCCAGGTGCTTTGTGAGGCGTCGTACAGGGCACCTTCTCAGGGTCTCTAGGCATGGCGCGGGATTAGGCACCCCTGGACAGGTCACCTTCGGGGGCTCTCGGGGATATTGTGCTAATGGTTACAGTGCCCTAACAATGTTAGGGTGCCCTCGGTTAGTGTGCCCTATGGGCTGCAAGGTGCCTCAGCTTGACACGCATCACCTAGGGGCATTGGGACAGATTTCACCCTGGCACTTGGTGGCCACGGGGATGCGGCACTGCACAGGTGACTGATGGAGGGGGTGTGGGGGGGGGTCTGCAAGTGCCATATCTGCAGGCAGCCCATGTGGCTGTCAGTACTGTAGACCAATATGTTGTGGGTGACTGTACCATGGCACAGGGCTCTGTCAATGTGACATGCTTGTGAGACAGTGGGTGGCAGTTGATGGGTGTATGTTTCTTCTGGTGGGGGCAGTGGTGGCAAGATAGTTGGAATGGTGGGTCGACAGCAGGGTGGTGGTGTCATGAAGATCAGGCACAGGCAGGGACGCACACAGAGGCACAATGTAGGAAAGGTTACCGGTGCATGCTATGGGGTGGCAGCCTGCACAGGCAGACAGGACTATGTACAGCTGACACACGCAGATGGATGGACAGCGGGACTGTGTTTCAACTGTGTCATAGCTGTTAGAGGCTGGCAGTACCGATCTGTGAGGGTATGACTATTAGCGGCATGCAAATTATCCTGGTTGCTACCGCATGAGGGGAGGTAACAACGGTGAATCCGACCCATGACCACTGTTTGTAACCTCATTGTACTGGCCAGAGTTCTTTACCTCTCTGCCCTTTTGGACTGGACTGGCTGGGTACAGGGGGACTTCAGTTCAGCACACAGCCATCAGCTGTGTGTGCAAGGATAGGGTAGCTGCACCAACACCCATGATGCATTGCACATGCAGAGCAGTGCTATACATCTGATCTCCACATCTCTCTGTTTCCCCAGCTTGGTGCAATGGCCTGCCAGGGCAAGATACTGCCACAGAGTAGCTACAGACCCTGCCATTCAGCAGGTTCTGTGTTCGCCCTGATGGTACAGGTGGGTGCACAGCACTGGGTACACAGTACACGTGGTGCTAGAGATAAGTCCTGCTACACATCTGCATCCCTACCAGTGTGTGACAGGTGTTCATAACAGTGCATGTGAGAGTGGCTCTGTGCCCTGCAGTCACATTTGTTCTGCTGGGACCAGACCTCACCCATGTCACTGTGTACCCAGTGTTGGGATCTGGCTGCCATAGACACCTGTTAGTGGGGGTGTAGGGGTGTTAAGGATCACATGGGGGATATGTAGCACTTTCCCTACCAGTCAGAGTGGTCAACACTATGTGCTTCTAAGGGCCCACTCTCACTCATATTGTCAAAGCGGCCATGGAGCGACAGGTGCCTGAGGATTGGATGTGGCACCAGTGACCTTTGGTCCCGATGATGATAGACAGCCCTCAAGGGCTAGTGTACAGGACACATACATGTGACTGCAGCAGTAGCAGACCAGCCATGATGTGGTGGTGGGCCTGTGCAACCTCCCTTGCTACATACCACCATCTGGCATTCACCATCGGACAGCCCTTTTGGACCGCACCTGCAGCAGCGTACAGGGTGTTCCTACCATGCACAAACTAACTGTAGACAGTCCACTTGCCAGTCCCTGGTGCAGGCTCACAGAGAGCACACCTGTGCACCCAGATGTGGTATGTGGAACTCACACACCAAGCAGGCATGTCAGTGATTGAACCCCAGAACTAGGATCACACATGTATCATTGGTAACAGATGGTATAGAGCACTGTGGGGGGGACCTAGACATACTATGGTCACTGAACAATCAGGGTGGACTGGACTCATAGCATTACATGCTTTGGCCCCCCATGTCCATGCAGGTGGTGTTTTGCCACTACAGTGACCGAGCCATTGCCCTACTCCCTGTGCAGCTGATGCCTGCCCAATATGCCCTATCCTGGCCATACCCACAAAACCTTGCTCCTCATTATGCAAATCTGCATTTTAATGCTGTTACCATCTGCACATTGGGGGCCCAGGGCAGGGTGGGCAGCCACAATACAATGGATAGACACACACACACACACTCCTAACGCGTCACTGTGCACTAATAGGGGTGTTTGGCAAACCTGCCTGCCACCCTGCCCTGCTCACAGTGCTAACATTTCCGGACTGTGCAGAAGGTGGTGGTGGTGCTGAGATTCTACCTGCAGCTCCGTGCTGGGGCCAACAGCCTGACTCTACATGTGGATTTGGATAGTGGAGCCTGGATGAGTGGGTGTTTGTACCCCTGTTGGCCGCTGCTGTGGGGATTGCACATTTTGATGGTGTATCTACATGGTGGGGTAAATTATTTGGTTGTGCTGTGTTGTGCCTGCAGTTGGGGCTTGAACCTGTGACTCTCAACTCCAGGACACACTGGCTGTGTGTGCTGCACCACCGTGTTGCCACAGGGTTACAATGGACCCTGGGGCTACCTGTATGTCTCCTCAGCTAGACCCTTTCTGGTGTGTTTTATCTACATAGTGGGGTAAATTATCGTGGTGTACCTTTACATCTCCTCAGCCAGACCGTTTCTGGTTTTCTGTTCTATCTATGTGGTGGGGTATATTATTGGGATGGACATTTCCTTCTCCTCAGCCTGACCTTTTCTGTTATTCTGGTCTCTGTACATGGTGGGGAAAATTATTGGGTTGTACCTTTCCTTCTCCTCAGCAGGACCTTCTGTTTCATGGTTCCATTCATGGTTTCTGTTTCATCTACATAGTGGGGTAAAATATTGGGTTGTGCTGTGCCTGCAGTTGGGACTTGAACCTGTGACTCTCAACTCCAGGTCACACTGGCTATGTGTGCTGCACCACAGAGTTGCCACAGAGTTACAATGGGCCCTGGGACTACCTGTATGTCTGCTCAGCCAGATCTTTTCTGGTGTTGTGTTATACCTACATAGTGGTGTAGATTATCATGGTGTACCTTTACATCTCCTCAGGCAGACCGTTTCTGGTTTTCTGTTCTATCTATATGGTGGGGTATATTATTGGGATGGACATTTCCTTCTCCTCAGCCCGACCTTTTCTGTTATTCTGGTCTCTGTACATGGTGGGGAAAATTATTGGGATGTACCTTTCCTTCTCCTCAGCAGGACCTTCTCTGGTTTCTGTTTCATCTACCTAGTGGGGTAAAATATTGGGATGTGCTGTGCTGTGCTGGGCCTGCAGCTGGGACCTGAACCTGTGATCCTCTGCTTAGGGACACACTGGCTGTGTGCATTGCGCCACAGTGTTGCCATAGAGTCACACTGGTCCCTTGGGCTAGCTGTATGTCTCATCAGCCAGAACTTTTATATTGCACTGCACACCACATACTGGTGCAGGGAATGGCCTGGGGCCACTGCAGGCAGGTGTCACTGCCCTCTCCAGCACGGACACACACACACCCCTCTGTCATGCTGACATGGGCATATGTTGTTGGTGCGCCATCACAGGTCATATACTGCACGGGTAGGCGGGTTCCTGGGTTGGGGTGTCAGGGGTGAGGGGCATACATGGCCTTCCACATGCCCCCCACCCCCATCACAGCCTACCAACATTTTGCACCTTCCACATGGAGGACAGGTAGCTGGGAGGATGTCCAGTGTGTGCCCTGGCAACTATTGGCTAGGGTGGTCAGGGTGTTTGTGGTTTGTGTTTTGCTTTGGTCAGCGGCAATCTTGCTGATTTCTCATGTCTATGTTCCTATGTGTCACCTAGGCTTCCGCCTGGTCAGCCCTGTGCCCCAGCTGCCCCCAATACATGTCCCGCCTGCAGCACCCTATGCACCATTCGCACTGTCACCATAGTGGCCTTTCCTACTTTTCCACTATGCTGTTGGTGCAAATGTAGCACTACTATCACTTTTCTGGGGCTCCCTGGCTATGCTGTACATTGCTGACACAGAACTGGTTTCTCTCTCTTGCAAATGTGTGCTAACGCCAGGTTTTCAGTTGCGTTAGGATTCAGCCCTTAATTTCTCCGCATTAGTGTGGAAGGGGCCTCTCCCTGCCCACTCCCCGCCCATTGACCCCTTCTCTACGCCCTCTCTCCACCCTTTTCTGGACTTACCGCAGCCGGGAACGTTAAGGCGCATTATATAACGTTAATGTAAAATTGTAAAATTTATCTTTGTTTGAATATTATTGCATTATTTTGTTTGTTCTTTGGTTAATTTGAATAAATTTAATAAATTAAAATTAAAAAACAAAAAGATATTGTAAAGGTAGCTATGAAGGGAGAACTGATCATATAAGGTGACTTTAACCTACCAGATGTGGATTGGAGTATTCCTGCAAATATGGGAAGAAGTAAAAAGAAGCATCGCTCAGACAACTGGTGATAGAACCGACCAGGGGAGTTTGATGCTGGATTTAGTACTCACCAATGGAGATAGCGTGTTGAATGTCTGGGTGGGAGCCCACTTGAGCAGCAGTGATCATCACACAGTATGGTTTGCAGGAAAAGCCAAGGTAGACTCTAATCACAGCAAACTCAAAGTCCTAGACTTCAAAAATGCTGACTTCAGTAAAATGGGAAAGTACCTGAAGGAGAAGTTGGCAGGGTGATAGAAGTTAAAGGAAGTGGAATTGAAGTTGGCTAAACTTAAAGAGGCAGTAAAAGGGGCAACGGATATATACGTAAGAAAAGTAAATAAAAACAAAGGAAAAGGAAATCTATGTGGTTCACTAAAGAAGTAGCTGCATAAATCAAGGCAAAAACCTCAGATTTCACAAAATTCAGAAGATCACAAAAAGAGGAACACAGAAAAGAATACAGGATAAAGCTAAAGAGACAAAGAAAGAAATAAGGATAGCAAAAGCAAAGGCAGAAGAAAAGATGGCTAAAGATGTGAAGCATGGAGACAAAACTTTTTTTCGTATATATTCTGGGGAAGAGGAAGCTCAGAGATGGAAGTACAAGACTCAAATGTGCCGAGGATGGATTTGTGGAAAGTGACATTGAGAAAGCAAAAATGCCAAACATATACTTCTGTTCTGTATTCACAAAAGAAAATCCTGGAGAAGGACCATAGAAGATAGACAAACATGCAAATGGGAAGGGAGTAGATACCACACCATTCACAGAAGATGATTTTTTTTAACAGATTGCAAAACTGAAAGTGGCAAGGCCTTGGGACCGGATGGGATGCATTGCAGGATACTGGAGGAGCTCAGAGAGGTTCTGGCAGGGCCTTTAAGGGATGTTTTTAACAGATAATTGGAGACTGGAGAAGTGCCGCAGGAATGGAGAAGGGCTGATGTGGTACCTCTTCACAAAAGTGGTAATAGAGAAGTGGTGACAAACTATAGGCAGATAAGCCTTACCACTGTGGTGGGCAAAGTAATGGAAGCACTCTTGAAAGAATAGTGGACTTTCAGGAAACAATGGATTGCAGAATCTGAAGTAACATGGTTTTACCAGAGAAAGATCATGCAAAACAAATTTGATTGAGTTCTTTGACTGGTGACCAGAGAACTAGTTCAAGGGCATGCGATGGATGTGATCTACCTGGATTTCAGCAAACCTTTTGATACTGTTCCTCATAGGAGGCTTATCAATAAACTGAGCAACCTGGGGATAGAACTCAAGGTAGTGAAGTGGATCAGAAATTGGTTGACTGACAGTTGACAGAAAGTAGTGGTAAACAGAACTCACTCAGAAGAAAGGAAAGTGCATAGTGGCGTGCCTCGGGGTTTGGTCCTGGGACCAGTACTGTTTAACATATTTGTGAGTGATATTGTGGAAGGACTGAATGAAAAAGTCTGTCTTTTTCAGATGACACAAAAATTTGCTACAGAGTGGACACTTCTGAGGGAGTGGACTACTTGAGGAAACAGCTAAAAACACTGGAAGAATGGTCTAATGCTTGGCAGTTAAGATTGAATGTGAAGAAGTGTAGAATCATGCACTTTGGATACAGAAATCCAAAAGAATTGTATGTGATAGGGGGAAAGAGGTTGGTATGCATGGACCAGGAGAAGGACCTCAGATTGCTAATGTCTGAGGATCTCAAAGTGGCAAAACAATGCGACAAGGTGGTAACCAAAGCTAGAAGGATGCTGGGCTGCATACAGAGATACAACTAGCAGAAAGGAGGAGGTATTAATACCCCTGTACAAGTCGTTGGTGAGGCCTCTCTTGGAGTATTGTGTTCAGGTTTGGAGACCGTATCTCACAAAGGATATAAAAAGACTTGAAACAGTTCAGAAGAAGGCAACCAAAATGATTTGGAGCCTGCATCAGAAGACATATGAGAAGAGACTTGAAGACCTAAATATGTATACCCTAAAGCAGAGGAGGGACAGGGGGGTTATGATACAGACCTTTAAACACTTAAAGGGAATGAATGAACAAATCTTTTTCAAAGAAGGGGAAGCTGTAAAACTACAGGGCATATGATGAAGTTGCAAGGCGGTAAACTTAAAAGCAACATCAAAAGATACTTTTTCACTGAAAGGGTGGTGGATGCTTGGAATGTCCTCTCGAGGAGGTGGTGGAGGCAAATACAATGACAGATTTCAAAATAGCATCGGACAGACACAGTGGATCCCTTTATAGCAAGAGGATAAAATCAAAGCAAACTTAAATATCTTTTAATAGAGGGGGCGACCTGCATGGAGCTGCAGTTACAACCACTCTAGGCCCCTTACTGGGCAAACTAGATGGACCATACTGTTCTTTATCTGCCATCATGACTTCATGGACAAAGGTCAAGGAGCAGGGCCAGTGCTAGGATTTCTGGTGCTCCACTGCAAACCTATAAATTGGCGCCCCTCCCTCATTATTATTAATGTTGGCTATACCTCACCCTCCTTTTTCCCAAAACTCCTTTGTGAATTATTTTCACATGATGCTAATATTTCTTCTTCAAATCCAATGTTGTAAGAAAATTGCAGCGAAGGAGCAAATAAGAACATAAGATATGCCATACTGGGTCAGACCAAGGTCCATCAAGCCCAGTATCCTGTTTCCAACAGTGGCCAATCTAGGTCATACGTACCTAGCAGTTTCCCCAAAAGACACATGTT
The DNA here is from genome assembly GCA_033557465.1 of Ichthyophis bannanicus. Classification (NCBI taxonomy): domain Eukaryota; kingdom Metazoa; phylum Chordata; class Amphibia; order Gymnophiona; family Ichthyophiidae; genus Ichthyophis; species Ichthyophis bannanicus. Next base: position 950,631,057 of record CM066033.1, on the reverse strand, counting down.
CCACAATGCTTGTACTGGGTCAAGCATTGATATCCTGGGTCCCTTCTTAATAATGGTTTATGGACCTTTCCTCCAGGAACTTGTCCAAACCTTTTTTAAACCCAGCTACACTAACAGCCTTTACTACATCCTCCAATAACAAATTCCGGAGTTTGATTACACGTTGAGTGAAAAAATATTTTCTTTTATTAGTCTTAAATAGTTTACCCTGTAGCTTCATGCATAGCCAGAATAAAAATAACTACTTAGCAGTAAATATTTAGCATCCTACAATTAGGCTGTTATAGTCCAAAAAAAATTCTGATTCTGGTCATCTAACAACAAACATTCTCCAGTACCAAGCATACTGTGAACTAATATAAAATCATACAAAAGTCACCAAATATCTACAAGGCCAAACTACCATACCATACCAAATTCCAAAACTCATAAAAGAGGCCTACCGAGAGAAAAGCATAACTATAAATACTGCTACTGGCTCTAGAACATCCATGCACCTATTTGAAAAGCTGAACAAGTCAAATTACTACAGTACAGATCCCTATGTACAAACTCCGTGTTAATAGAACACTTGGCCTCAGTCACACACTCAGAACACAGACCCTCAAGAATGATAGAATAAGTGACTACAACCTAAAATAAAACTAAAAATATGTAGACAAAAATTAAACTGAGACCTCAAGAAGACAGACTTTGCATGCACTGCAACACCAGAGAAATAAGAGATGCAGTTCCCCATTCCGTGTAAAATATAAAGTCCAATCATTAAATTGAAAATACAATTATTTTTTCTACCTTTGTTGTCTGACCATTTTACTCTCTGATCATGCTTGTCCCGATCTAAGGCTTCTGCTTTCCTCTCTCTTCTCTTAGCTCTCTTTCTATGGTCTATAGTCCATCTGCCATTTCTTGTCTCTCCTTTTGTTTTCTTCACTTCTTTCCATCTTGGATATTGAATTTTTTCCTTTCAGCTTTCTTCCATTTATTTCTCTTTCTCTCTCTCTCTCTCTCTCTGTCCACCCAGATTTCACTACTCCTTACCATCCAGTTCTTTTTTAGCCATCTACCTACCTCTTTTCAACCTTTCACCCCAGTCCTCCCATTCCCCAGCTCTTCTTCCCTGGTTCGTCATTCCCCAGTCTTTTGCTCACTCTCTCCCCCTCCATGTCTCTCATCTCTCACCTCCCATCTAGTGTCTCTCTCTTTCCCTCCACACTGTGTGGGCCTGCTTGATTCACATTCCCAGGCCTGCAGCAGTGTGACCTCTCTGCCTCTGCTCCATTGAGTCAATCGACATTCAGTAGCGGTGTTTCTCCCCCCATCCCCCCTCACCAACACACACAATATGTGCCCCCTCTTTCTTTTCACTCTTCCAGTTTCTGTCTCTTTTTCCTAACCAAGCATATACCAGCATCAGTTCCCTTCCAGTTCCAGCTTCCTTCCAGATCCCCCCTGCATAAGCCTATTTCCTATCCAGCCTCATCATCAGCTCCCTTCCAGTCTGTTAGTATCAGCCTATTTCTAGTCCCAGTATCTCTTCCCAGAATCAGCCCCCTTTCCAGTCCTCCCCTCCCAGTATCTTCCAATGTCAACCCCCTTGCATGCCCAGTGCTGCCACTGGTGTCCATTCTCTTCCAGTCCCCCTCCTTCCCCACTGTCCATCCCCTTCTTGTCCAAATATCATCCCAGTTATCAGCTCACTTCCAGTCCCAGTGCCCCCCCCCCCCCCGTCCCGGTGTCAACTCCCTTCCAGTCACCATCCCCTCTGTCCATCCCCCTTCCAGTGCCATCCCCAGAAATCAGCTCCATTGCAATCCCAATGCCCCCTCCGCCAGTGTCAGCTTCTTTCCAGCCCCCCCTCCCACCCCCATTCCAGTCCCATCCCCAGGTGTCATCTCCCTCCAGTCCCATCCCAAGGTGTCAGCTTTCTTCCAGCCCCACTCCTTCCCCTCTTGTCACCTCCCTTCCAGCCCCCACTTCCCCTCTGTGTCAGCTCTCTTCTAGCCCCCTCCTTATCCTTTTTTCAGCTCACTTCCAGCCCCTCCTTCCCCCCATGTCAGCTGCTTTCCAGCCCCCTCCTTATCCTCATTTCAGTTCTCTTCCACCACCTTCTTTCCCCCCCCCCATGTCAGCTCCCATCCAGCCCCTCCAGTACCATCCCATGGCTACTTTAATCTCTCAAATGGTGAATCAGTGAGGGGTTGGGTGGCTAGTGATGGCACTCCCTGCCGTCGGCATCACCCAGAGATGTTTACCCAGCTTACCGGGTAGCGCCGGCCCTGCCAAGGAAGACTCCTCTGCTCAAAGACAGAAATAAAAATGTCATGCCTGATCTTTGCCCAAACCCACCTTGAGAAATCACAATCCTTCTGGGAAGATGTTCTGTGGATAGAGCTCTTTGGGAATGCAGACCAGCAATTCATTTAGAGGTGAAGAAATGAAGCTTATGAGGAAAAAAAACACCCTTCCTACGGTTAAATGTAGTGGAGGTTCCATAATGTTATGGGCTGTTTTGCTGCCTCAGGAACTGGAGGCCTAGAAAGTATTGAAGGAATCATAACATCAGAGGACTATCAAGGCATTTTGGAGAGAAAGCTAGTTCTGGGGAGAAGGTCATGTGTCTTCCAGCAGGAGAATGACCCAAAGCATACTTCCAAAAGTACAACAGAATAGGTAAAAAGGAACAAACTGACTGTTTTAAACTAGCCAGCAATGAATCCTGATCTTAATCCAATCGAGAATCTTTTTAAAGAGCTGAAATATGCCATTGGTAAAAGGAATCCTGGAAACATTCATGAGCTGGAACAAATCACAGTTGAAGAGTGGGAGAAGCTACCAGCAGACAGATGTACAAAACGTATAGATGACTACAAGAAATGTTTGGAGGCGGACTACAAGAAATGTTTGGAGGCGGTCAACACTGCCAAAGATTGCATAACCAATTATTAGTGAAGGGTACCATTAATCCTGTCCAGGTCATATTTATTTTCTCTGAAATTACTACATCTAAGCTGCACAGACATCTTTTTTTTTATACCTTTGAACATACAATTAAAATATTATGATGACATACAGTTGGACTATTTCCAATTATGTCTCAAGATATTGTACGCAACATACCTAAAATGCAAGGGTGCCTATAATGTTGACCACAACTGTATGTGCATGCAAAAAATGGGGATATATTCAGCAGTGGCAGCATGGCTATCACTGCTTTAATTTAGATATTCAATACCAGGCCATATCCGGCAATTAGCACTGAATATCCAGTTTGCCCGAATAGCATTTTACCTAGTCAATCAGCGGTAATATTAAGCGGATAGCATTGGTGAATTTAAACCAGTTAGGAGGTAATACTCAGCGACACTAATCATGTTGGTGCCTTTGAATACCCCAGTAAGCGGCATTGATACCACTTGCAAGTCTGCAAACTGTGTAAAATGCCTGTGACTAGGCCTCCTAATCTCTGTGCTTTTATACTAGTCGGTATTTTATGAGGCCGTTTATACACAAAAGTGGCCACTTCTATGCCTAATTAACTAAGATAGCAACTTTTTTATGCATTGTTGTTGCTTAAAACTAGGCTTCTCCTTATATACTAATTACCTCTTTATGTTTGTTCTTTGTTCTGCAGTGTGTCTGCTGCAGTATCACTCACTCCCCTCCTACTCCTTGCAGAACCAGAGGGCAGGGACAAAAGGAGAAGAGGTACTGGATTAGAGAGGAGCATTTTAATGATTAGAGAAGCAACCTATGTCATTGGTGCCAACATGTATCAAGACAGCAGACTTCTCCCCAGCACTATCTAAAACCTTGTGTAGGTGGCACATGAGGTCTACTACCTTTGTACCAGGCAGGCACGTTACCAGGTGGTCCTCACATCCACCAGCCACCAGCCACCATCACTACCCTATCTACATGCCTAATGATCGAATAGCCAACTATAACATATGGCCCTAGAGAAATCTCCTCAGTGCGAGAGGGTTTTACATCTCCTGATGGACAGGTCCTAGCTACAGGATCACTTCCTGCCACATCAAGGTGATGCTCCCTTTCATGTGAACTCTCTTCTCCATGGCAACTGAGAGGCTGCCAGATTGAAGGTGAGACTTCAGTACTACGTCCCTGTTGGTCTTGTCTATGCACCACTTACAGATTCCTAACAGAGGGTCTGCATTTCAAGCAAAAGTAATGGTGTATGGCTATTAATTACTAGTTCTCTGCATGAGAGCTCTTAAAAGGGTTTTTGGTGCATTTTTAAAACAAAGTTACATTCTTTTTGGTGCCTTAGTTCAAAAGGGAAAACATTTTTTTTAGTGGTGTAGGTTTAGAAACTCTACTTTCAGTATCTTTCTCAGCTCTTTGAAGCTACTGACACTTCATCAGGAGTTAGTGGGCCTGATTAGCCTGTGAAAGAACTGAGAGAAGCTAAAGGTTGCATAAAGGGCTTTGGAGCCTTACACGTTGAGGCATTCCGAACACAGGTTCTGCATTTCAAGAAAAGGTAAGAGTGTGTGGCTATTAATTACTAATTCTCTGCCTGAGAGCTCTTAAAAGGGTTTTTGGTACATTTTTAAAACAAAGTTATATTCTTTTTTGTGCCATAGTTCAAAAGGGGAAATATTTTCTTTAGCGGTGTAGGTTTAGTAACTCTGCTTTCAGTATCTTTCTCAGCTCTTTGAAGCTAATGACACCTCATCAGGTGTTAGTTCCCTCCCTACCCCCAACTCTCACCCACCCCATGTGGGCAGTCTTGCTTTATAGGGCACCTCCCCAATTAGTTACACACAGGAACTTGGAATAGCACATTTAGAACACACTTAAAAGAGGTTAATTGGTTTTTCTCTGAAAGAACAGCTAAGAAACCAGCTGATACTTTGGTAGGTCTCTCTTTTGCTTCAACAGGTACCTAAGCTCCACTAACTGAACAATGGCTGGGAAAAATCTTATTGCCAAAGCTGTGGCCCCCATTACAGCTTCTGCCTCTGTCCAGACAGAGACCCCAATGCCATTTGAAGGACTGGTTCCATGTGCAGGATGCCTGCATGCTGAAGCTCTCAGGAAAGAAGTGGAGGAGCTCAGAAAAGAGGTGGCTAGGCTAAGGAGCATTCAAGACAGTGAGAAGTACATTGATGAGATGCTTCTTGAAACATCCAAGCTCTCCAGCAGAGGAGAAGATGGGAGCCTACAGAATGACAAAGGTTGGACATGAGTCACCAGGGCCTGCAGAAACACCAATCCTGCTCCTTCAACCCTTGAACTGAAGAACCATTATGCAGCCCTGGAAGTGGAGGAGGTGAAAGTATCCCAGGAAAGAGAAGAACCAGAGTTCGAGAACCCCAAAGTTGTAGAATCAGTGACCACAAGGAAGCGAAGGGTAGTGGTAGTTGGTGACTCTGTTCTAAGGGGTACTGAGGCATCCAGCTGCTGACCAGACTTGATGTCCAGAGAGGTATGCTGTCTGCCAGGTACCAAAATCCGAGATGTTAAAGAGAGTTTGCCGAGACTCAGCAAACCCACTGACTATTACCCGATGTTGCTCATCTATGTCAGCACAAATGATACTGCTAGGTATCCCTCTGACGATATCAAAAGTGACTTCATGGCTCTGGGATAGATAGTGAAGCAGATTGGTGTGCAGGTGGTGTTTTCTTCAATACTCCCTGTTGAGGGTAAATACCAAGACAGAAAAGCTTGCATCCTGGAGATAAATTCATGGCTGTATGAGCATTTTGGTTTCCTGGACCATGGAATGCTGTTCCAAGGGTTAGAGAGCAGAAATGGCATCCATATGTCCAAGAAGGGTTGACATGTCTTCAGTAGCAGACTGGCTAACCTACTGAAGAGGGCATTAAACTAGAATCATTGGGGATGGGTGAAGAAAGCCCCCAGGAAAGTGAATGCCCAAAGGTAAATGAAACAGTAAATACCTTTATGAAAATGGGTAAAAGGGGCAACATATGGAAAGAAGTGTGTATAAATGCCCGTTGCATGGGAAAAAGAGCCCAGATGTTGAGGCTTTAATGGGAGTGGCTGACTTGGATTTAGTGGCAGTAACAGAAAAATGGTTCACGGACCACCATGATTGGGATGTAACTATACCAGGCTATATTTTATTCAGAAAGACCAGATTAGGAAGAAGGAGAGGAGGAGTAGCACTGTATGTAAAAAATAATATTAAAGCTATAGAAACAGAAGGCTTAAAAGAGAGAGAGGAGGCACTGTGGGTTAAATTAGAAAGAGGGAAAGAGAAATCTATTTGCATTGGCATGATATACAGACCTCCTTCACAGGAGAAGAGGTGGATGGAGGTTTAATAGAAGATATACTCAGCATTGCCAGGAAAGGGGAAGTGCTACTGATAGGGGATTTCAATATTCCGGATGTTGACTGGCACATCCCTGCTGCAGTATCATCTAGAAGTAAGGAGATCCTGAATTCTCTACAGGGAGAACTATTCAGACAACTGGTAATAGAACCCATACGTGAAGAGGCCATACAGGACTTGATGCTTACCAATTGGTGAAAGTGTTTTTGATGTTACAGTGGGAGATCATCTTGCATCCAGTGATCACCAGATGGTGTCGTTCAATATTAGGACTATGGCTGATAAAATCCATTCAAAAGCGAAGGTCTTAGACTATAGGAAAACTAACTTTGCCAAGAAGGGCCAATATCTCAAGGAGTCATTAGCAGGATGAGAACAGTGGGCAAAACTGAAAGGGGATATTTTAACCGCAACCAACCTTTTTGTAAAAATGGTAAAGAGAGGTAAAAGGAAAAGGAGACTGCTATGGTTTTCAAAAGAAGTAGCTGAAAAGCTAAAGAAAAAGAGGGAGGCCTTCATGAAATACAAGACATCACAGAAAGAGGAAGACAGGCATCTATATTTGGAAAAACTTAGAGAAACTAGCAGTCAGGAAAGCAAAGATTCAAAAAGAGGAGGAAATAGCCAATGTAATAAAATGGGGGGATAAGACATTTTTCAGATATGTTAGTGAGAAGAGGAAGGGCAAAAGTGATATTGTCAGACTCAAGAATGAAGGGGAGGAATATGTAGAAGCTGATGAGGATAAAGCGGAATTGCTTAACAAATATTTCTGTTTTGTGTTCACAGATGAAGAATGAGCGGCTGGGCCGCCGGGCCCCGGTCCCGCGGCCGGCCTGGTAACCGGGTTCCGGGGCCCGACCACGTGGCTGCCGCTTTCAGCTGGGGGGGCGGGGGGTGGGGTGAGAGCGCGGGCGCGCGTGTTCGCGCGCGCTGGGCTCCATGCTGCCTTGGCAGGGCCCTGTGATTGGTCCGCATAGGCGGACACGTGGTGCTGCAGCGCGAGCAAGGAGGGTTCGCCGGCCGGCGATCCCTCTCTTCCTCCTTGCTCGCGCTGCGGAAAGGTTTGGTGGGGGAGTCGCTCTTCAGGTACGGGTGGGTTTTGGGGCCTTGCGGCCTGGTTGCGTCGTCTCGGGCGGTCCGCGGGGCGGTTTTGGTCCCCAAAAGCTTAATTTAAAAAAAAAAAAAAAAAAGGAGCAGGAATTTTTCTGTCCTGCTTAGTTCCTGCCCGGCAGTGCGCCGCGTGTGCGTTGGCTGCCGGGCACGTGGTGGGGGTTGGCCAGACCGGGCTCTTCTAAGGCCTTGCTTGGGGTGGGCGGGCCATCTTGCCGGCCGGGTGCCTGGTCTTTGCGGCGTCCCCCTGCTGCTACAAAAAAAAAAAAAAAGTAAAAAACCCGCAAGCACCTGCAGCGCAGCCTTTATTGGCTTAGAGCAGTGCTTGTAGTTGGGTGCTGGTGTAGGGGCTGCGTGCTCCTATTCATGGCCCGGCGGGGCGTGGCCAGGGGGTCGGGGGGTGCTGCCAGGGGGCGGGGAGCTGTGCGGCGTGGGGTCTTGCCCGGGGTCCGTGGCAGGGCGGGCCGCGCTGCGCCCCAGGCCCCCGGTGGGCTGCCTGAGGCTCGGCAGAGCCGCGGGCGGAGTGGGGTGCGGCAGGCTCGGGGGCGGGGGACCACGAGAGGGCTTCCTGTCCCCGTGGGTGCGGCTGCGTGTGCACCTAGGAGCGAGCGGGCTCCTCCTGCAGGGCCCCCGGTGGGGGTCACCGCGCCGGTGGCGCTGGGGGGGCGAGGAGGTGCCGGGCGGCCCGGTCGTCGACGGCCCTGGGTCTCCGCGGGCCCTGGCCCCCAGCCCGCTTCCTGCAGCAGGTGAGGGCTGGCCTTCGTCCTCACCCCCTCTCATGGGCGCGGGGGGGGTCCTTCCCCCTCCCCCTGGGTTTCCCCTCCTCCGCTTGGTTTTCTAAGTCCGGCGGGCCCTTGGGCGTTCGGGGCGGCCCCGTGGGGGGGTGCGGGGCCTTTGGGGGGTGGCTGGGGTGGTTGGTTCGGGGATGTGCGTGGGGCGGCCGGGGGGGCAGCGGCTTGGGAGGCCGGGGGTTGGGGCCTTCGGCTCGTGTTTGGGGGGCCGTGCCGCCTGCAGCGCCCGGTACTCCTGGTGCTCTGGCTGCTTCTTTTTCTTCCTCTTCTTCGCAGGTCCTGCAGACTTCGACGCCTTCTACCTCCATGGCTTCGTCTGGTATGCCGGCTGGTGCGGCCCCATCGGGTTCCACGACTGGGCTCGAGGTTCCGGCGCCTGGCGTGTCCACTGGCGGGGCCCCAGTCGCCCCCTCCGGGGGGAGTGGTGAGTATGCTGGTGGCACTGCGGGGGGGACCCTTGAATCTGCTCCGGGCCCCGGGGGGGCGGGGAAGGTGGCTGGTAAGCGCAAGCGGGCTCGGCGCTGTAGGCATGCATCCTCTTCCTCTTCCTCCTCGTCGTCGTCCTCGACCTCCTCGCGCGGCTCCGCTCGGGCGGCGGTGGCGGGCATTTCGGGTTGGGCTTCCATCATACCTTGCTCTGAGTTGTGGGAGGCCGTTCCACGGAAGTTGCGTCGGCGGATCAAGCGTCGGAAATATTGACATCTTCCATCTCCTTGATGGTCGGAAGCGCTCCGGTGAGAGCAGAAGAAAACGCAAGGAGGACGAAAAGGCGGGCAGGGTGCGTAAGGTTTCTCGCAACACCCTTAACTGGATCCGCGCCTTCTTGCGTTTGGCGAGTGTATGGGGGCATTATTTCCCGGACCAGTATGGGGCCCTGCTGGCCTATGCCGATAATATCCTGGCGGCGTCCCAGGCCCACGAGGGATGGGCTTGGTTGAATTATGACGAGGAGTTTCGGGACCACATGGAGGAGAATAGTCACTTGCTGTGGGGGACGAAGGACATCAACCTGTGGTTGACCCAGATGTCCGTGCGGGGTCGCGCTGGGAGATCCGGCGGGGCGGTTGTTAGGCCAGGGCCATCTCCGGTGCCGTCGGGGGGGCGCTCCTTTCATGCCTCCGGCTCGGCTTTGCCTCAGCCAAGGGGGGCCGTCGTCGGGGGGGGACGTCTGCTGGCGCTTCAAAAAGGCATCCTGCCCCTTCCCTGACTGCAAATTCAAGCATGCCTGCTCCTTGTGTGGGGGTGCGCACGCGGCCGCGAAGTGCAGCAGAAAAGGGGGTTCCGGGGGCCCCCCGGCAGCGAAGTGAGAGGGGTCGGGTCTTGGCCCATACCCCCGTACGCATCGAGGCGATGCGCCCTTGGTTGCTGGCGTACGGGCGTTCCCGGCGGGGTAGGGCGGCCGGTTTGATCTTGGGGGGGGTTCGCATTCCGGTCCGGGGTGCGTCCGCGCGAAGGGGGTCCCGCAATGCCGCCTCCGTTCGGCTGTATGGGGATTTCGTGCGGCGGAAGATCTCTGAGGAGTGTGCGTTGGGTCGCGTTGCTGGCCCCTTCCTGGTGCCCCCCTTTTCTCCGTTCACGGTCTCGCCGTTGGGGGTGGTTCCCAAGAAGGAGCCAGGCAAGTTCCGGTTGATACACGACCTCTCTTGCCCTCCGGGTGATTCGGTCCATGACCGCATACCTCGCAAGCTCTGCACGGTCCATTACTCCTCTTTCGATGCCGCCGTTTCCCTGGTTCGTCACTGCGGGCCCGGGGCCCTTCTCGCCAAAGTAGACATCGAATCGGCTTTCCGTCTGTTGCCGGTGCATCCCTCAGCTTTCCCTTTGCTTGGTTTTCGCTTCGAGGCGCGGTACTATTTCGACATGTGCATGCCCATGGGCTGTGCCATCTCTTGTGCGTATTTTGCGGCCTTCAGTACTTTCTTGCATTGGGTCGTGGAACGGGAGTCGGGGGTCGCATCCATAGTGCACTATCTTGATGACTTTCGGTTTGTCGGGCCTGGGCAGACATCCACTTGTCCCACTCTCTTGGGCACGTTTCTGCGCGTGGCTGCCGACTTCGGCATTCCCGTCGCGTCGGATAAGACGGTCGGGCCGGTTACTTGTCTCACTTTTCTCGGCATTGAGATTGACACGGTGGCTATGGTAGTGCGCTTGCCGGCGCAACAGATATGTCGCCTCCGGGAGTTGGTGGCCTCCATCGATTCCGCTTCTAAGATTTCCCTCCGTGCCCTTCAGTCGTTGGTCGGGCACCTCAACTTTGCTTGCCGTGTCCTCCCCATGGGGCGCCCCTTTACGCGGCGCCTCGCCTTAGCAATGGCGGGGCTGCGGCTGCCCCTTCATCGTATTCGGGTGTCCACGAGGATGCGGGCGGATCTGCGGGTCTGGGACGCCTTTCTGGCTGCCTTCGACGGGTGCTCCGTCCTTCAGTGGGTATGGCCGGACCGGTTGCGGGATCGGCGGGTAGTCTTCTGGTGCGATAACGCTGCAGTTGTTGAGGTCATCAACCGTCATGCGCCCCGGTGCCCCAGGGTGGCTTCCTTGATGAGAGTGTTTGTGTTGGCCTGCTTGCGCCTGAACGTCACCGCTAGGGCCCGGCACGTGCCTGGCTCTCAGAACTCCATTGCTGACGCTTTATCCTGTTTTCAGTGGGCGCAGTTCCGGCGGCTGGCTCCTCAGGCGGACGAGCGGCCCTCACGGGTTCCGGAGCATCTCTGGCGAATTGGGACCCTGACTTAATGGTTCTGCTGGCAGCGTCGGTGGCTCGTAGTACCTGGGCGTCGTACCGGCGGGGCTACTCTCAGGCGAGTGCTTTTTTGGGCGCGCAAGGTTGGTCTGGGGGGGCGGTGTCTGATGACCTGGTCGGCCGTTTTGTGTTGTGGGCGAAGCAGGAGGGCTGGGCTAGGTCGGCGGTTACTGGAGCGTTGGCGGGCTTCTCCTTCTTTTGTAAAGCCGCCAGTTGGGGGAACCCGCGTGTCTCCTTCTTAGTCGGGCGTTTGCTCGCCGGCTGGGCTCGCGTGCAGCCGGGGGCGCGGGATTGGCGGCTCCCGATATCTCACGAGCTGTTGTTGCAGGTTTGTGCGGTTTTACTGCGGGTGGCGGCCTCCGGTTTTGAGGCGGTGTTGTTTCATGCGCTGTTTACTATGGCTTTTTTCGGCGCCTTTCGGATATCCGAGCTTGTCCCTCGGTCTGCGAGATGAGGGGCTTTTGGCGGGCTAGACTTTGATCACGTCCGGGTGGATCCGGTGCGGGTGCAGATTTTCTTACCACGGTCCAAGACGGACCAGTCCGGCAAAGGGGGCTGGGTTCTGCTTCGTGCCATCCCCCCCTTGTTGTCTTGTCCCGTTCGGGCTCTGGGGGAGTACGTGCAGCTGCGACCGGGGGCTCCTGGCCAATTCTTCATTCACGCGGACGGCAAGCCAGTGACTCAGTATCAATTTACGGCAGTGCTGCGCTTGGTTCTGCGTGCCTTGGGCTGCCCCGAGCGGAGCTATGCTTCGCACTCGTTTCAGATTGGGGCGGCTACTAGCGCGGCGGCTGCGGGTCTGGACTCGCGGGTCATTCAGCGCATTGGAAGATGGCGGTCGGGGGCTTATGCTGGGTATGTTCGTCCATCGGCTTCCGGTGGTGCGGCTTAGTGCCTTGGGTGCTCTGCCTACGGTGTGGGCAGAGGGGTGGGGCCTGGGGGTACTAATTATTTTCTTCCTGTTGCAGAGTTGCTCGCTGGTGGCAGTCCGCTCTTTTCTGCTTTCAGGTGGTGTCTCCGCTGGGGACTGGTGGATCATCGGGCACTCCTTTGTCTACTGGGCGGAGCGTCGAGCGGCGGTTCGGCCGTTGGGTGCTCACCTTGGTCTCGCCACGGCGGGAGTGCGGTTGTGCTGGATGGGCCACCGCGGCATGCACTGGGGACAGCTCCTGGATCATGTACATGCGGAACTTGGACGGCGGCAGCGGCCGGTCGGGCTGCTGCTTCATTTGGGGGGCAATGATGTTGCTGGCCGGGCTTGCCTGCAACTCATCATGACTGTTTTGAGTGACATTGCCCGGCTGCGGGATGTCCTTCCTGGGGTGGCCATCATTTGGTCGGACTTTATTCCTCGCCCCGCTTGCTGGACTCAGCGGCGTTGGTCACGGGGTTTGTGCAAGCTTAACCGCCAGATTGGGCGTTGGGTGCAGCAGGCGGGTGGGCTACATGTTCGGCACCCTTGGGCTGACGTCGCTTGTGCCGGCCTGTACCGGCTGGATGGGGTTCACCTGGCCCCGGTGGGGCAGGACCTGCTTCTCAATGATTGGCAGGAGGCAATGGATTCTTGGTGCTGGTCGCAGCTTTCTTTGGGGGGGGCGGCGCTAGGATAGCGAGCTACCTAGCGCCGGTGGTGGGGTGGCGAGCTGGTGCTCGTGGACCCGGGCCTCAGTTCAGCCGTATGCCGCTTTCCAGGTGTGCGGCACGGCTCTTCAGGTTGGGGGAGACTCCCGGCTGGGGTCTCTACCCGGAAATAGGCAACCCCTTCAGCCGGCCTTTGCTATACCGGCTCGGCGGGCGCGCGGGGGTACGGGGGGTGGGGGTGGGTTGGATGGTGCCCCACTTTGCTACATATGGCTGGTGGGGGGACACCATCCGGATGATGGGTGGGGGGTTATTCGGTTATTCAGTTGTTGTTCTGATTGCTGAGTTGGCCCATGTTGGGCCGGTGTTCTTACCATTTAATAAAGCTGCAACCAAGCAATGTTTGCACCAATGCCTGATGTCTGTCCGGTTTTGTCATTGGGGGGTGGGGGAGGGGGAAAAAGGAAAGGGGTGGGGGGGGTGGGGGTGTGTAGGGCACAAGCCGGGTTGGGCATCCGGATACCTCGGTTATGAGCGGCTGGGCCGCCGGGCCCCGGTCCCGCGGCCGGCCTGGTAACCGGGTTCCGGGGCCCGACCACGTGGCTGCCGCTTTCAGCTGGGGGGGCAGGGTGAGAGCGCGGGCGCGCTTGTTCGCGTGCGCTGGGCTCCATGCTGCCTTGGCAGGGCCCTGTGATTGGTCCGCGTAGGCGGACACGTGGTGCTGCAGCGCGAGCAAGGAGGGTTCGCCGGCCGGCGATCCCTCTCTTCCTCCTTGCTCGCGCTGCGGAAAGGTTTCCCTCCCTCCCTCCCTTGGTTTGCGGCCGGGGGGGGGGAGAGTGATCGATGTCGTTGCAGCTGGTGGGGGGGGTGGCGCCCTTTGGTTCGGGTGCGCGGGGTGGCGAGCTGGTGCTCGTGGACCCGGGCCTCAGTTCAGCCGTATGCCGCTTTCCAGGTGTGCAGCACGGCTCTTCAGGTTGGGGGAGACTCCCGGCTGGGGTCTCTACCCGGAAATAGGCAACCCCTTCAGCCGGCCTTTGCTATAATGGCTAGGCGGGCGCGAGGGGGTAACGGGGGAGGGGGTGGGTTGGATGGTGCCCCCACTTTGCTACATATGGCTGGTGGGGGGACACCATCCGGATGATGGGTGGGGGGTTATTCGGTTATTCAGTTGTTGTTCTGATTGCTGAGTTGGCCCATGTTGGGCCGGTGTTCTTACCATTTAATAAAGCTGCGACCAAGCAATGTTTGCACCAATGCCTGATGTCTGTCCAGTTTTGTCATTGGGGGGTGGGGGAGGGGGAAAAAGGAAAGGGGTGGGGGGGTGGGGGTGTGTAGGGCACAAGCCGGGTTGGGCATCCGGATACCTCGGTTACCAGGAGCAGGATCTCAGAAAACACCCACAAACAGGAAAAGAAGTGAGGGGCATCTTAAACAATTTTCAGAAGATTGTGTTTGTGAGGAACTAGCTAAACTTAAAGTAGACAAAGCTATGGGACCAAATGGGATACAGCCGAGAATACTGAGGGAACTTGGGGACATTCTAGCAGCTCCACTGACCTACCTTTTCAATGCCTCTTTGGAGTCAGGAGTGGTATCAGAGGACTAGAGAGAGGCACATGTGGTCCCTTTACACAAAAGTGGAAGGATGTTGTTGAAAACTACAGGCTGTTAGTCTAACCTCTGTGGTGAGTGAATTATTGGAAATGCTGCTGAAAAAGAAAATAGTGAGGTTTCTGGAGTCCAACAGATTACCAGATCTGAGGCAGCATGGATTCACCAGAGGTGGATCTTGTCAGACAAATCTGATTGATTTCTTTGACTGGGTGACCAGGGAGATGGACCGAGGGAGAGCCCTAGATGTGGTGTACTGAGATTTCAGTAAAGCCTTTGACACTGTTCCTCAAAGGTGACTTATAAACAAACTGAGCACCCTAGGGATGGATCCTAAAGTTGCTGATTGGGTTAGAAATTGGTTGAGTGGGAGGAGGCAAAGGGTACAGGTAAATGGGGCTCACTCTGAGGAGAAGGAGGTTACGAGTGATCTGTCCTTGGTCCGATTCTATTTAACATTTTTGTTAGTGATATTGTCCGGTAAGGTTTGCCTCTTTGCAGATGATACCAAAATCTGCAATAGATGTGACACCCAGGAAGGTTTAAATAACATGAGGAGGGATCTAGCTAAGCTTGAAGAAGGGTCTAGAATTTGACAGCTGAGATTTAATGTTAAAAAATGCAAGTTATGCATTTGGGTTGGAGCATTATAGTATAGGGGGTGAAGTACTTCTGTCAACAAAAAAAGAGCGGGACCTAGGTGTGATTGTGTCTGATGATCTTAAAGTAGTTAAACAGGTAGGAAAGGGAACAGCGAAAGCTAGAAGGATGCTTGGGTACATAGGGAGAGGAATGGCCAGCAGAAGAAAGGAGATGATAGTGCCTCCATATAAGTCTTTGGTGCAACCTCATTTGGAGTATTGTGTGCAATTCTGGAGACTGCACCTTCAAAAGGATATAAACAGGTTGGAGTCGATGCAGAGGGCTGCTACTAAAATGGTTAGTGATCTTCCTTATAAAGCATATGACGACAGACTTAAGGAGCTCAATATGTATACTTTAGAGGAAAGGCGGGATAAAGGTGATATGATTAAGACATTTAAATACCTCCATGGCATAAATGCACAGGAGGAGAGACTCTTTTGATTGAAAGCAAGCTCTGCTACGAGGGGACATAGGATGAGGGTGAAAGGGGATAGACTCAGGAGTAATATGCAGAAATATTTCTTTATGGAAAGAGTGGTAGATGTGTGGAATAGTCTTCCAGTTTAGGTGGTAGATATGAGGACAGTATCTAATTTAAAAAAGCATGGGACAAACACAGAGGATCTCTGAAGGAAAAAGGGGGCTGTTGTAGTGGTTGATATGGAAGGGCAGACTAGATAGGCCATATGGTCTTTTTTCTGCCATTATGTTTATATGTTTCTTATATCCTCCAAGTCTACTACTCTAGTCTCCAGAGATCAGATTCATTCCCTGAGGGCAAAGTGCTCCTTGCACCTAGTGCACACGTAAGACACCTCACCAACTGGGGAGAAAATCATACATGTAACACTCAATGCAAAAGACTGGATAGTCCCCATCTCACTGCTGGACTGCTGTCTGCATCTTAGTTTTTAGTTTTGTTTAGCTATTTAAGTTGCTGCTCCTCCAGAATTTACCGCCTGAGGGCGACCGCCACGCCCTGCCTAATGATAGAGCCTCCCCTGCCCTGGTGATGATACATTTACCTGGTTTAAGCCTTTCTGGGCCACGTTTATTTGCAACACAATTGGATACTGAAGTCCTAAGCAATTTTATTTGATGAAGAAGCCTTGAACTAACAGGTGTGGGGAGGACTGTGGCCCCAGTGAGAGTAGTTATTGGAAAAGAAGTCAATCCTGTTTCATTTCATTTCATTTATTAGATATTTTACCTGTTCTTAGAGTGAGCCCTAAGCAAGATAGAAAAAATTCACACATGAGCATACAAGAAATATACAATAATAAAAATACATGACATAGTAACATAGTAAATGACGGCAAATAAAGACCAGTATGGTCCATCTAGTCTACCCAGTAAGATGGCAAGAGTAGGTGCACCTGCCGCTCCACGCAGGCCACCCCTCTCCATGTCTTTGTTTTAGGGGTAAGCCCACCGCTCCATGTAGGACACCCCTGTTTGTTGAGAAATTTGATAGTTAAGTTTGTTTTGATTTTACCCTGTTGCTATAAAGGGATCCACTGTGTCTGTCCCATGCCATTTTGAATTCTGTCACTGTGTTTGCCCCCACCACTTCCATCGGGAGGGCATTCCAAGCATCCAACACCCTTTCAGTGAAAAAGTATTTCCTGACATTGCCTTTCAACGTACCCCCTTGCAGCTTCATGTTATGCCCTTTTACAGCTTCCCTGTCTTTGGAAGAGGTTTGTTTGTTCATTATTTCTCTTTAAGTATTTAAAGGTCTGAATCACATCTCCCCTGTCCCTCCTCTCCTCCAGAGTGTACATATTTAGGTCTTCAAGTCTCTTCTCATAAGGCTTCTGACACAGGCTCCAAATCATTTTGGTCGCCTTCCTCTGAACAGTTTCCAGTCTTTTTACATCCTTTGCAAGATATGGTCTTCAAAACTAGTGACTTATACTGTGGCATTAGTACCTCTTCCTTTTTGCTGGTAATTCCTCTTTGTATGCAACCCAGCATCCTCTTGGCTTTTGCCACTGCCTTGTCACACTGTTTTGCCACCTTGAGATCCTCAGAAATAATCACACCAAGGTCCTTCTCCTAGTCCGTGCACACAACCTCTCGCCCCCTGTTGCGTACATTTCCCCTGGATTTCTGCTTCCCAAGTGCATGACACTGCACTTCTTCACATTAAATCTTATCTGCCAAGCATTAGACCATTTTTCCAGCTTTTGTAGATCTTTCCTCATGTTATCCACTCCCTCAGGGGAGTCCACTCTGTTGCAAATTTTCATGTCATCTGCAAAAAGACAGACTTTTCCATGCAGTCCTTCAGCATTATCACTCACAAATACATTGAACAGTGCCGGGCCCAGGACCGAACCCTGGGGCACCCCGCTAATCACCTTCCTTTCATCCTAGTGAGCTCCATTTACCATCATCTTCTGTCATCTGTCAGTCAACCAATTTCTGATCCAGTTCACCACCTTGGGACCCATCTGTGCCTCCTACATGAATACACATACAATTTCCACTCGAATTTACATATTTATATAGTAAAAGCATATATATAGTATAATGTTGACTGTACATAGTTATCCCTGTTACTCCATGTTATATATTCCTGTGTTCTCTGTAAACTCAATGTTACCTGTTTGCATTGCAGTATATTTGTTCGATGTACACCGCGCTGATTTTAATAGCGCGGTATAGAAGAGATGTTAAATAAATAAATAAATAAATAAATCCCCAAACTACTGAGTTTATTGATAAGCCTCCTAAGAGGAACAGTATCAAAGGCTTTGCTGAAATCCAGGTAGATGACATCCATTGCATGCCCCTGATCTAGTTCTCTGGTCACCCAGTCAAAGAACTCAATCAGATTTGTTTGGCAAGATCGTCCTTTGGTAAAACCATGTTGCCTCGGATCATGCAACCTGTTGATTTTGAGAAAGTTCACTATTCGCTCTTTCAGAAGCGCCTCCATTACTTTTCCCGCCACCTAGGTAAGGCTCACGGGCCTGTAGTTTGTCACTTCTTCCCTGAAGAGGTAGCACATCCACCCTTCTCCAGTCCTGAGGAACTACTCCTGTTTCCAAGGATCTGTTGAAAATATCCTTTAACGGCCCTGCAAGAACCTCTTTGAGCTCTTTCAGGATCCCGGGATGTATCCCATCCCGTCCCATGGCCTTGTCCACTTTCAGTTTTACGATATATTAATAATATTACAACTGCAGAGGTAGGAGCACCCTCAAATCAACCACCAAGCTTCAAATCGCTATCTTTCTAAAACCCATAAGATCATCCCAGAACCCGATGCCATCCAGAAATCCACTCCATAAAAAATGCAATGAGCAGGCCATTGCTCTGGCTTGCAACCAAATGGAATGCAATGGAACAATCTTGCACCAGGAAGAGTGAATAAACTGGTACTTTGAGACCGAGTAACCCAAGAAACGATGTACAATTGAAAACGGGCCAGTCTGTGAAATATTCTAAAAGCAATAACTAACAACTTAAATTCAACATGTTGAATAGGCAGCCAGTGCAGGGCTTCCAGTATAGGAGTCACATGATTCCTGACCACTAACTTAGCTGCTGCATTCTGGACCCTCTGCAAGAGCCCTAAGGTCTTTGAAGGGAGTACAGAATATAGCACATTGCAATAATACAGTCTTGAAGAAATCAGTAGCTGGGCAACCATGATCATATCCCTTTGATCAAATAAAAGATGCACTCTCTGCAGTTGATGAAGATAGAAGAAACATATTTGTGAAACCTTAGAGAGCTGCGGCTCCAAGGTTAGGGCACTGCCAAGAACAACTCCTAAACTTTGTACTTCATCCTTCACTTCCAATTGCAACCCCCACCATAGGTGGACTATAACAAAAGCACAGTGAATGAACCCAATGGACATCCATTCCAAACACCACAGTCCATATTCTCTATCATGCAAGTAAATTCAACCAGATTACTCCACTCCTCTTCCAACAGCACTGGCTCCCTGCCTGCTATCACATCAATTAAGAGATCCTTACCCTGACCCACAAAGACACTCCATCCTATCTATCCCCCAAGATCTCTTTCCATGCCCCAGCTAGTTAAGAAAACATAACTTTTTACACAATAACAGACTTCTCAGTAAAGCAGAGTTTAATGACTTTGCTTGCAAGTAAAGGGTGAGATGCTTCAGTAAGCACTCACACCCAACCTCTGTTTCACAGTTATTTTTATAGCAAATTTGGTAATTAACAATTGTCAGGCTACGTATTATTTAGCCACATGGTCTCTCTTCCCAGAATGCAGACATACAGTAAGGAAGTCAGAGAACCATTACATATATCAGGCTATGTGTTATTAGCCACGTATCCCTTTTCCCAGAATGCAGACATACAGTAAGGAAGTCAGAAAACCATTACATATATCAGGCCATGTGTTGTTAGCCACGTATCCCTTTTCCCAGAATGCAGACATACAGTAAAGGTGAATCAGCTTTGTACCTCTGCACCTGTGACAGGCTACGTATTATTATCCATGTATTCTCTCTTCCCAGAATGCAGACATACAGCAAAGGTGAATCAGCTTGGTACCTCTTCACCTGTGACAGGCTACACATGATTAGCCACGTAGTCTTTCTTCCCAGAATGCAGGCATACAAAATTATATTACAGAATGGCGAATGAATGGAATACAAGCCTTATATTACATTGTAAAAATAACATATCACATTTGTTTATATCAAATCCCTCCCTCTTTCTTTTTAAAGTTTTCTTGTTACTTTTTACATTTACTCCACAGTTCCATAAGAAGCCTCTAACTTAGATAACATCCTTCCTAACTCTCTCTCTTCCCTTTTATCGTCCATTATTAACATTGCACCTTTGTGCACTGGAAATGATACTATCATTTGTTTAGTGCTTACTGTTTCTATCAATCTTTGAGTTAACCCTCCTATACACGGTATTATGCAACACCCCACCACAATTAATACTCCAATTACAACAAGTACAGAAGTAAATATAGATATTACCACCCCTTTCCATTTCCCAAACCATGACCCCAACCATCCAGTGAGAGAGGTATCCGTACCTGAATTTTCTGCCACTTCCTCTACCAAGGTAGTTAGTCCTCGCAGGGGCTTTAGGCTTTAGTGATAGTACTATCAGGGGCTGTGTTATTGGGGATGAACATACAAAATTCCCCCCCCCCCAATATCACACATGCCCCATTTTTCAGCCGTCATTCGGTTCTCCCAGGCCATTCTGCTAGTGACATCCAATTGTTCTGCGATCCCCTTTATTGCATCCTGGGTATAATTGATAAGATATATAATTTATCCAATCTACATTTTTGTTTATCGTGATTACCCCTAACAGGGATTCGAATCCAGCTGCAATCTGCTTTTGTGCTTTATACTCATCTGGAACTCCCTGAGGGACTCCTATTGCATCTATATATATCCTGTCATCAAATGAGGCTCCCAAGGTACTCCTCCTTTCCTTTTGTATTTGCCCCTTGTCCTGTTCTGTGAATGCCAAGGTGAAAGGAACAGCCAATTGAACTATTGCACATGTTCCCGACCATAGGGTAGGCAATGTTGGTCTCAACATCCGCCCTCCACAGTACCACCACAGGTCTGCCCTAGGGATTACCAGGTTGGAGTAGTTCTTCTCTTCTCCTTCCATCCCTGTCAGGTTTAGGCTTAGAACGCAGGTGTTCAGTTCCACCACTTCTCTTGTGTAATTCTTCCCTCGACTGGTGAGACAGGCGGAGTAATTTCCAAACACTGTTGAAAATGTGGGGGGAACTCTTACCTCCTTCAAGTCTGTAGGGGGAAAGAGCAAATTCATTGTCTTGCAACTTTCATTTCCCCAAGTCGTTTTTTTCCTGATACAGAGATATGAGGCATCTTACTCCATTGGGATCTGTATCCCACCTCAAGGGTAAGGGCACAACCTGTGCAATGGGCATCCCGGAGGCACATGCGTAGCAATTGCTACGGCTGAGACTTCCTACGGTATATTTAACCCATTCCACCCAGGCGTTCACATCCTCATAACCCGTTTCCACCTCTAGAGTGTCCCTCAAATCTTTAATCTCCACCATTTTTGACTGCATTAGGGTCCTTATTAGGTTCAAAAGATATGCTGGGGAATGGTGTGGGGACCTGAGTCTGATTATTGAGGGGTATTCTTATCCTCAATCTTCCCAGGGGATCTTCCCCACTAATGTCTATCCCTAGTCCATAGGTCCCATCCAGTGAGTCATCCCTTCCAAAGAGGGTGACCACGATGGGGTTGCAACTTCCTGGATTACATTGCTGAATATTATGTTTCTTTATTATTTTTATTTTCTTTTGAACTGGGTGTTTCTTCCCCTCTGGGGAAACCCAGCCTCCAAACTTGTGACCACCCGTAACAGGACATCACGTACACAAGTGTCTGGGCATTCTCTGGACACACATACTTATGACTATTTTCCCACAACTTTTCATAGAATCCCCCATCACAACTTATCACTTGGCAGGCATCAAATTCTAGGCTCACCGGTCCCTCTCCCTCTGGTAGGGTTACAGTTAATATGTTAGGATACATCCTTCCCCATCGTGTTCGTGTTTGTATTTGTTCATCAGTCCATCCCTTTCCCTGTCCTAGATCCATTGTCATTCCCCTTAACAGAGAAAGTGATCCCCCCCATCATAGCAACATTATCCACTTTTCTTTGTCCATGTTAGAATTTTTATTAGTCCTTGTTAACGAACTCCTCTCCTGTTCTTCTGTGTTTCCTTGGTATTTTCAGGCACAGAGGGTCAATAGTTCCCTGGACCTTCCATTGTGCGTCTGAAGGAGCTTCACCCGGACCTTTAATCGGCCAACCTTTTTCCGCAGTTCTTACAGCAGTCTCAGTACTCAGTAAGACCTGGAACGGGCCTTCCCAGTCTGATTGCAATTCAGACTCCTTCCAGGATTTTATCAAGACCCACTGTCCTGGTTTGAGACCGTGAACTGCAAACTCCAATGGGGGTGTTTGTGCCAACAATCCTTTATTCCTGAGAACAGATAAAGAAGACAGCCCAAGTATATATTCTTTAAGAAACGTATCTTTAGTTTCGAACAAGGGAGGTTCCTTTAATTGTCCCATATAGGGTAATCCAAATAACATTTCGTAGGGAGACAATCCTAAATCTTTCTGAGTAGCTGTTTGGATTCTTAACAATGCTAAGGGTAAACACTTAGCCCAAGGTAATTTTTTTTCTAACATCAATTTGGCTAACTGCTTCTTTATAGTCCGATTCATGCGTTCCACTCTCCCTGAGGAGGGTGGATGCCATGGAGTATGGAAATCCCAGGATACTCCCAGAGTTTCCATTATGTTTTGCTGTGAAGTGATTTCCCTGGTCTGAGTCAATGTGACCTATCATCCCATATCTTGGAATAATTTGTTCCAAAACCATTTTTGCTACTCCTATTGCTGTACCTATAACCTGCTTCTTGAGTGAATCTAAAGTGACTGATATTCTATTCTATTCTATTCTAACTCAATCAATATTTTTGTCGGAAGTTTTTGCCTTGAGAGATTGCTCCCTCTTGAAGCGTAACTTCCCTTTTAATCAATTTATGTGGAAAAAACAAACCACTCAATAAAATATTGTGAAATAATTGCACTCTTTCTCAATGCTATATCACAATAACCTCTTCTGTTGAACACAAGCCAAAGGGATTCCTTCTAAACTTCCAGGAAATCACCCCAGCTTTTATCCAAGTTCTGCAGATCACAACGAACACAGCACTGCGTTTGGAGCCCCATTCTATTTTTTGGCTCTGTTTCAACGCTTAAAATTCTGCAAAAGCAATATACTCATCTTTGTATCGCATCCAGCAGCAATGTTTTATTCCCTGCGACGCTTAACCAGGAATAGCATCCAACAGAGATCTTTCCTCTCAAAAGACGCTTCCGTTAATACCTTACGGTCAATTCTTGAGATTAAGACGAATCTGTAGTTCTATTCATGATTTTGATCAACATGCTCATGAATTGATGCAACGGTTGTTACATAGAGGATATCCTCTGAATTTAGTCAAACAAGCCTATACGAGAGCCAGATTTACACATAGAGAATGGCTGTGGGACTCAGAAGCCTCACATGATTCTACCGAGTTGGACCAAGGTTACATAACGGGTATTTTACCATATATGTCAAATGTTACTAAAATTGGTCACATTTTAAAGAAACATTGGCATGTATTAACATTACATTCATGCTTTCAAAAATCTTTAAGAATTGCATTTACAAGGGGGCCGAATATCGGCAATTTAATAGGGAGCACAGGAATCACATCTGCACAGGATTTAACAGATTCTCTATTGGGACATTATTCATGTTCTAAGTGTGATCTATGTCGGCAAACCATTGAAGGAAAAGAATGGAACCTACCAAATACTGCCATCAAGCAGGTATCAAAATGGTCAACCACCTGTTCATCTTCCTTCGTGGTGTATGTGCTTGTATGTCCTTGTGCGAAAATTTATATAGGTCGAACTATTCGCAAGATAAGACAACGACTGCAAGAACACGCTTCAAGAATTCGTAATACAGTTACATCTGCTCCGCTTCTACAACACTGTATAGATCTACATCACACATTCGCTGATTTTAAGTGGAGAATTTTAGATCATGTCCCAGAGAATCCCAGAGGAGGCGATAGAGAACAGCTTCTCCAGTGGCTGGAACAAGGATGGATTTTTCGTGCAGTCTCTGGAACCTAAGGGGCTGAATCTAGAAATAGATTGGATGAGCCTGCTATGACGTGGCTGATTTGAATTGAATGTGGGTTTAAATTTCTCTATGGTTTGTATTTCATGGTCAGTAAGTGAGACTGTATTAACGGAAGCGTCTTTTGAGAGGAAAGATCTCTGTTGGATGCTATTCCTGGTTAAGCGTCGCAGGGAATAAAACATTGCTGCTGGACGCGATACAAAGATGAGTATATTGCTTTTGCAGAATTTTAAGCGTTGAAACAGAGCCAAAAAATAGAATGGCGCTCCAAACGCAGTGCTGTGTTCGTTGTGATCTGCAGAACTTGGATAAAAGCTGGGGTGATTTCCTGGAAGTTTAGAAGGGATCCCTTTGGCTTGTGTTCAACAGAAGAGGTTATTGTGATATAGCATTGAGAAAGAGTGCAATTATTTCACAATATTTTATTGAGTGGTTTGTTTTTTCCACATAAATTGATTAAAAGGGAAGTTACGCTTCAAGAGGGAGCAATCTCTCAAGGCAAAAACCTCTGACAAAAATATTGATTGAGTTAGAATAGAATAGAATATCAGTCACTTTAGATTCACTCAAGAAGCAGGTTATAGGTACATAATAGAGTGAAGGGTTAGAATAATTACTCCTATTGCTGTGGCAGCTACCATGGGATATGCCTCCACCCATCCTGTCAAATGGTCCACTATTACCAAAAGTTACTTCACCTGCCCAACTGCAACTCAGTGAAATCAACCTTTATACTTTAGAATGGACTAAGACCAGGGTCTCTGTCTCCCTGCGGTTGTTTCCTAAGGACCATTTTGTTTATTTTCTTACAGGTTATACACCTCTCATACACTTGCTTGGCTACTGTGCATATTCCCATACACCCCAATGACTCTCTTATTTATTTATTTATTTAACAGGTTTTATATACCGCTTTATTATTTCAATCAAAGCGGTTTACATTGAAACTTAAACTTGGTAATGTACATTAAAACATGGGCATTGATAACTTGGATTTTTCTGAGGCAATGGAGGGCCAAGTGACCTGCCCAAGACCACAAGGAGTGCTAGTGGGAATCAAACCCTGGGGTCTCTAGATTCCCAATCCAATGTTCTTAATCATTAGGCTACTCCTTCACTCTTGATGTAGAATGTCCATAATTTCTCTCATTATTTGTTTGTTTATCATCTGCCTGCCATTGGGTAAAACCCATTTCCCCCTTTCAGTTTCTACTGCCCCTATATCTTCGAGTTTTCATTTTTCCCTTTCAGTAAATAAGAACATAAGAACATATGATATGCCATACTGGGTCAGACCGAGGTCCATCAAGCCCAGTATCTTGTTTTCAACAGTGACCAATCTACAGTAGGTCACAAATATCTAAGAGTTTCCCCAAAAGACAGGTTCCTCAATGCTTGTACTGGGTCAAGCAGTGATATCCTGGGTCCCTTTTAATAATGGTTTATGGACCTTTAACTTGTCCAACCCCCTTTTTTTTAAGCCCAGCTGCACTAACAGCTTTTACTACATCCTCCGGTAACAAATTCCAGAGTTTGATTACACATTGCATGAGAAAAAAATATTTATTTTCTCTTATTAGTCTTAAATAGGTTACCCTGTAACTTCATTGCATGTCCCCTAGTCTTTTTATATTCTGATGACGTAAACAATCAATCTACGTTTACCCGTTCCACTCCATAGGAAGACAGCTGGGTTTAAACACTGACCTGTTGTCAACACTAGGTCATCGTTTCCATTAATATTGCTTCATATTTCAGGATTCGTGAATCAGTGAGCCACCTCCCAGCCCTCTGGGTTAAGATGGTTCTTACTTGATGTGGAGTACTTACTACCAGGGCCCCTCTGAATGTCAATTTACTACTCTCTTCTACCAATAGGGCTGTTGCCACTACTGCTTGAACACATTCTGGCCATCCCCTAGACACTGAATCTAAGATTTTAAATAAATATGCTACTGGTTGTCTCTTCCCTGCCCATTTTTGAGTGTGGACACCTAAGGCTACTCCCCCATTTACAGTAACAAACAAATGTAAGGGTTTGTCCAGTGAGGGTAAGGCCAGAACCGGGGCTTCTACCAAGCTCCGTTTTTGGTTTTTTTTTAATCCTTAACCAACTCTCTCTTCTTCTTTCCAAATTATAAAGCTAGGTTGCTCTTCTAACAATTTTGAATATAATCCCTTAGTCTTTTGGGCATATGAGTCTATCCATAATCTACAATACCCGGTTAGTCCTAGGAACTTCCTTAGTTCCCTCTTTGTCCTAGGTAGGAGTAAATCTGTAATCCCTTGTATTCGTTCTGGACCTATTTTCCTTTTTCCTTCACCAATTAGATGTCTGAGGTATTTTACTTCGTTCTCTACAAATTGTAATTTAGTCTTGGAAATCCGGAACCCTTGTCTTCCCAGAAACTCTAATAGAGCTTTGGTGGCTTCACTTACTTGTGTCTTCTTTTTCCCTGATATTAAAAGATCATATACATATTGCAAAAGAGTTATGCCGGATGGTGTAGAAAATTTTTCTAACACCTGTTCCAGCACTTGTCCAAACAAGTTAGGTAATTCCATAAACCCTTGGGGTAACACTGTCCATCGGAACTGTTGTTTCCGACCAGTATCAGGGTTTTCCCATTCAAAAGCAAACATGTCCCTACTACTTGGGTCCAAGGGACAGGACCAAAATGCATCCTTCAAATCTATAACACTAAACCATTTGTGCTCATGGGGCATTTTACTCAGTATTGTATAGGGGTTTGGTACCACTGGGTGCCTTATCCGTACTATTTGGTTCAGTCTCCTCAGATCCTGTACTAACCTATATGATCCATCTGGTTTTCTTGCTGGCAAGACAGGAGTATTAAATGGGGACATGCATGGTTCTAATAGTGCATCTTTTAACAAATTTCTTATAACAGGCTGGAGACCCTTACGACCTTCCAACAAAATGGGATATTGTTTTTGGCGCACTACTTCGCCTTCCTTATTCAGTTCAACTTTCAATGGCGGGATATTCAATCCTCCCCTATTTCCGTCCCTTGCCCAGAATTTAGGGTCTATTTGACGCTCTTCTTCTTCGGTGAGGACAGCCATTTCTACAATGATTTAGCTGTCTTTCAACTTTATTTCTAAGTAATTATCATATCCCTTCCTAATAGATTACTCCCTGCTTCTGGGATATACAACAACTGTCCCTCTATCTCCTCATGGTCCATTTTTAACAGGGTGAGCTCAAATATTGAGACCGAAAAACCCTCTCCTTTTACCCCTGAGACTATAAGCTTCTGATTTGTTAATCTCATTCCCTCTGGTATATAATTTAAGGATGTCCGGGCAGTTCCTGTGTCTACTAAAAATGCTACTTCTATCATATCTCACCTCAGCCGTCTCTTTTCCAGGTTGAAGAGCCCTAACCTTTTTAGCTTCTCTTCATAGGAGTATCCTTCCATCCCCTTTACCATTTTGGTGGCTCTTCTCTTTACTTTTTCTAATAATGCTATATCCTTTATAAGATAAGAGGATTTGCTCCCTGACTCCCTATTTCTGTGGTTAAATTGTATATAGGGGTTAAGTCTATCTCTAAGGCAGCACCCTTAGCAGTCTCATCTGCAAATCTATGTTTCTCTGGCTTCAAAAGAATTCCCTGCTTAATGACCGTTTTCATGCACCACTGCTGTTCCTTTTTGGCAGTAGCAAACACTTGCTGAATTAATCTTTTCACTGCTTACATATAAGTTAAGGATTTGACATAACCACCCTTCGTCTGTGCCAAATGTCAGCCAGAAGACTGCAGCTAGCTTTTATGCTTTCTCTTTTCTATGTAACACAGCAATTCTTAAAATCTTAGTTTTATCTTTATCCTGAGTACTCTTATCCTTCCAATATTTAAACATCCTCCCTAATTGACTGTCTGGAGGAATGTCCCTGGGGTCCTTATCCCTCACCCCATTCTTACTCGAGTTTCCCTTAGAATCCCTGACAGCCATTGAGACCTGTTTCACCAATGTGCCTTTTACTTCATCTCTTTCTGGCCGCACTCCTCGCGGAAGTGTCAGAACTGCGGATTGAGACTCCGCACTCACTTCGTGTCTAGGACACATCTCATACACACAATAGTCTGTCTCAATACCCAACCACCAAGGTAATATTTTACAGTCTTGTTTCTTACCTTGGTCTGTGCACAGAATTACTTGGTTGTCATTTGTTTTTGTCTAATACCTAGTCTGCTTCACTGAGTCTGTATTGATTTTTTCTTCATGGTCTCAGGATTCTACTGTCAGTCCACTGTTGGAGCCCTCCGTCACTGATAAATGAGGCCGTTGAACTCAACGGGATGTGTCTCCCCGTCCTCAAGGCCGGGGGTCTCCTCCAGCGATGACACAATCCCAGACAGCCCCCAATCTGTAAGAAAACATAACTTTTTACACAATAACAGACAACGCAGTAAAGCAGAGTTTAATGACTTTGCTTGCAAGTAAAGGGTGAGATGCTCAGTAAGCACTCACACCCTACCTCTGTTTCACAGTTATTTTTATAGCAAATTTGGTAATTAATAATTGTCAGGCTACATATTATTTAGCCACATGGTCTCTCTTCCCAGAATTCAGACATACAGTAAGGAAATCAGAAAACCATTACATATATCAGGCTACATGTTATTAGCCACGTATCCCTTTTCCCAGAATGCAGACATACAGTAAGGAAGTCAGAAAACCATTACATATATCAGGCTACGTGTTATTAGCCACATATCCCTTTTCCCAGAATGCAGACATACAGTAAAGGTGAATCAGCTTTGTACCTCTTGTCACAATCCCATCCCTTTAGCCACGTGCTTAAAGGTCAGGGTGGACATTATTGTTGTATTGAAGGTAGAAACTTTTGTTAGCCCAGGTGCATGCTGGTACTAGTAGTCCCTTTCTTCAAAATGAATAGTTGTGTAAGCCATGTGAATGGTAAAGTATAGGGTTTTATTCCCTTAATGCACAAAAGTTCAAATGAAGGCAACAGGATTTTCACTTTGTTCAGGATTTTCACATAAGGTATTTACATATGTCAAAAACTTAGATTTATTTATTTATTTATTTATTTATTTAGTAAGGACTTATATACCGCTCCTTCCAGCGATCAGAAGCGGTTTGATTACAATTACGGGATTTGTCATAAATTACAGACAGAATTATTTGGGGATTAGATAGAGAGAGCAGGGGGATACACAGCACACATATGCGGGTCCATATAAAGACCTTAGCTATTATCATACATTTACACAGGCACTAACCACCATCTATTTACATTTGTACATACTGCAATTCAATTTCTTTTGTCCTTTTGGATTTTCATCTGGTATAATGACAATTGAACAGGTGCGTCTTCAGTTGTTTTCTGAAGTTGCTTATGTCTTTAATTTCTCTCAGCTCGTGTGGGAGCTGGTTCCATAACGTGGGGGCAGATAAGGAGAACGCTCTGCGACTAGTACTGACCTTTACGTGCCTAAAGCTGTTTGGAACTCTTAGTGTGTCAGAGTTCATGGTTCTCCTGCTTCTGGTTGTAGGTTGCATGGAGATCAGGGTGGAGAGGAATGAGGGGGCCAGGTTGTGAATTAACTTGAATGTAGTTACCAATGTTTTGTATTGAATCCTTGCAACGACTGGAAGCCAGTGTAGTTCCATCAATACAGGTGTGATATGTTCGGTGACGCTAGTTCTCATGATGATCCTTGCTGTTACGTGTTGGGCCATCTGTAGTATGTTGGTTGTTTTCCTTGGTAGCCCCTGCAAGATGGCGTTGCAGTAGTCCAGGTGGGGCATGATGAGAGCCTGAGCAACTGATCGGAAATCGCACGGATCTAGTATGTTCCGCAGGGGTCGTAGCACTTTAAGCTTGTGGAAGATGGCTTTGTTGGTGTTGTTGAGGTGTTTTTCCATTTTCAGTTTGTTATCAATTGTGACTCCCAGATATTTTATTTCTTTCTTAGTATTGTATGTATTGTTGCACAATGTGATTGTTGGAGGTGGTTCGAAGCCCAAGGTATTTGATATAAACATTACTTCGGTCTTCTTATGATTAATCGACATGTTATTTTGTTGTAGCCATCCCGACATCTCTCCCATGCAGGTTTCAAGCTGGGCGTAGTTCGGGTCGGTGGTCTCTAGTTGGGTGTACAGCATGATATCGTCTGCGTATATGTGGTAGATATGCTTCACAGTCCTTGTTAGTTTTGCAGGTTCAAACAAAACAGGTTATACAAACAAAAGCAATGCTTCTTCTTTCAGCTTGTCAAACAAAACTGTGTTTCAAAAGTATGTCCTGCATGCTATATTTCTCTCAAGGATTCTAGACTCCCAGCACAACAAAGCGTACAGTCCATAGGGCATTCAGTTAGCAAAGGGTCAGGTTCAGCAGGGTCTATCTGCATAGCCTCTTGTTCTGCTGAAATATCTGTTGCCCCTGAGCTTTCCCCATATACTCCTGGTTTTACTTCAGAACTTCTTTCTAAGGCTCTACAGCCTGGCTCTACCCGGTCTGGCAAATATGCAACAGGACTTTTAGTAAGCACTCTTTTTATAGGTTCCCAAACCTTTCTCCAGCTGTGTTTGCTGCTGCTACGGCTCCCTGGCTTCCAGGTCTTTCTGGGACCTGGCCTCAGTTCCTGGTTCAGATCTGTGTCTCTTAGACTCCTGGGCTGAGTCTTGTTCACCCACCTCTGAACTCCTTGTGGCTCACATACAGGGGAAGAAGCATGAAGGTACCTCTGAACTCCTGGGTCTGCGTCTCTGGTATTCTCCCTACCAGGCACTTTCCAGGTACTCCTTCTGTCCCTCCTGAAGCTTTCCTTCTGGAGCTTCCCAGCCTGAAACTGGCTCTCCTGGAACCTGTTCCTTTTCTGTAAGGACCGCAAGTTCCACTGCCTTTTCTCCTCTCCTTGGAGCCGTCTCCTTTCTCTTTCTTCTCTATCAGCAGCTGCTGTGGCTCGTGCCACTCCTCTCTCCTGTGGCTTGTCTATGCTTTGCTTATAAAGCTGTTTCTCAGCTAAGGTTTCTGTCCCTCTGACCAGGTGTATCTGATTATGCTTTGAATTAGTTCTTGTATCATCCCAACCTGGGCGTGTCAGCCTACCTTCTGAATCTCCGTGCATGCTCCCTCTAGCTGCACTTCTCACTAACTGCCCTTTATGTATATCATTTCTTTTAAAGAGATCAGTGTTTTCTTCTACCTCCATGGGTTTACTGGCATCTGCTTCATCACACTCTGCAGCTGTGACAGGCTGCATATTATTAGCCATGTAGTCTCTCTTCCCAGAATGCAGACATACAAAATTATATTACAGAATGGTGAATGAATGGAATACAAGCCTTATATTACATTGTAAAAATAACATATCACATTTGTTTATATCACTAGGGCCCTCTGTTCAATTCATGATAATCAACTAGATCTTTCTCCTGTCATCTGTCAAGGTTAACAAGATTGAAAGCTGCAGATAGATCCAGAGAGACAACAGTGGTGACATCCCCATGATCCAAAGGGCAATGAACTTCACTAAGCATGGAGAGCAAGATGGTTTCAGTGGAGTGACCAGGGTGGAAGCCTGATTGGCGAGGGTGCAGAGTATTGGTAAGTTCGAGCTGGGTGACTAATTGTTGAGAGACAAGTTTCTCTAAGAGTTTGGCAAGGAAGGGTAGGTTAGACACTGGTCAATAGTTTTCAGGGAGAGGCTTGTCAAAGGGAGGGTTTTTTCAGCAGAGGGAGGATGTTAGCAACTTTCCAAATGGGAGGAAATCACCCCTAGACAAGCTGTTATTGAATATAGAAGAACAATTGGAGTGAGTGCCAGAGAGTCTTAAGAAATCCAGGAAGAGGGGAGGGGATCAAGAGAGCAATAGGTCTTCCATGGAGAATGAAGAACTTTAGACAGGGCAGCTGAGGAGATTGGGTTGAAGGTGCTCCAAGAGTGTGCCAATGTGAGAGTAGAGGGTGTATGAGGCATTGAAGCACTAGGGACAAAAGGGGATGCTGGAAGAAAATTGTGATGAAGCATAGAGACCTTCTAGTGAAAGAAGCCAGCTAGTTGAGAAGAGGTGGGAGAATTGTCAATATTGGAAGAATGAGATGGAGGCACTGCTAGCGAGGAGAGAATGGAAAAGAGTTGCAGAGACTGGGAGGAGGAATGAGTTATGAGCGTAGAATAGTAATCCCTCTTAGCCCAACAATCAGATGATGGTAGGAGTGGTGAGAAGTGTGGAAAAACTGGAGGGCATCAGGAGATTTGAGGTGCTGCGGAGCTGTGAGCGGGTGAGGCAAAAACCGTCATGATACCAAGGCTGAATAAAATGCTGTTTGTGTTGAATTGGTTGGGCGGGTGCAATGTTATCCAAGGCAGAGCGAAGTAGAGAGTCCCATTTGCATGCCCGATCACTAACAGAAAGAAACTGGAAGGAGGGGGAGGGGAAATAGTGTCTGCAGAAGGGAAAGCAGCCATCGTATCTGGCGTGAGCTTGGGAGAGAATCTCAAAGGAGGAAGGGGTCTGTTAGAGCATTGGTTGGGGAGGGGGGAGGAGGAAGAAGAGAAAAAAGAATGAGGAAATGGTCGGTTCAGGGGAGAGTCAGAGAAGCTGGCCATAAGAGTTGTAAAGGGGAATCAGGGGATGAGATAATTGGGTCAAGAGTATGACCTGCAGAGTGGATAGGGAAAGGGATGTATTGAACAAGCTGAAGGTCAGTGAGGTGAGTGACAAAAAGTCTGTCTCGGGGCTTGAAAGGAAGATCTACATGGAAATTTAGATCACCAAGGATATATAGGTTAGGAAAAGATGTGACGGCATCTGAGATAATGAGCAGAAGAGAATCTAGAAGAGAGCCAGAGAGGGATGGCAAAGATTGTTGGTGCTGCAACGTTGTAGTCTTCCATTCTCAGGTCTGGCTATAAGCGTCTAAAGGCAGTCAGCATATTCCATGTGTAGGACTTTGAAGGTTAAGATAAGAGCCTTGAATCTGATTCTCATGGTGATAGGCAACCAGTGGAGTTGTAATAGTATGGGATAAATAATGTACAAAACCATCTAGATCTATCTGTCAGGCCAAGGAACACTACCGTCCCCGATCCTTATCTAACAACTCACCAGAGAATCTAAAAACTTCCCTATTTTGCTATACAGTATTACTCAACTGCTTCGAATAGTAAACCTTCTTAGTTGTCAGTGTCGCAGCCTCATATTCACCAACCTTCTCTAACCACAGCTGCCTGACCACAATGTCCTGAGACTTGCGCCATTGCCTCTCAAGCCTCCGAAGGCTCTGTTTCAGCTCTCAACCATCCATGGTATACCAAGATGCTTTCCTATCCAATTAGATCCTAACTAGTTTCTTCAGAGTCACATCCCCATAGATCTCACACAACTTTTGGTTCCATATCAAAGCCTGTTCCTCAACAGAAATGCTCCTGGAGACCCTGCACTGCCAATCCCAACTGTGAAACATCAAGATTTGCTATATCATGTACCTCCCTAACACTAAAACTAGGCCCAGTTAACAGACCACAATCCCCCAATTTCAAATCAAATGACAAAAAAAAATGATTGGACCAGGGCACTGGTTCTACAACACAATGCTCAACTCATCAGCCCCTTTCCCAGCTCCCTTCAGTAGCAAATACTAAATCTAAAATATTACCCTTAGCATGAGCGGGGACAGTCACAATTTCGCTAAACCCCATATCAGTCACTGGACGTTAAAATAATCAGACACCGCACCTCCCCCACCACCTCCCTGAACATTAGAAAAATTAAAATCCGCCAATATCACCAAAAAAGAATATTGCACCGAAAGGTCCATAATCAAATGCAGCAGGACTTCCAGGGCCCCCTTGATGAATGCAGAGCCCTATAAAGAAACAAAAACCCCCAATCCCTTTACCACTCCAAAGCTAAACAGCAAATATTCCATACCCTCTAGTTGCACGCAATCCATAAACACTCCCAATAGTGATCGCTTCACCACAACTGCCACCACTCCCCCCCTAGAAGACATACAGGGCTGAGAAAATGTAGTATACCCTGATGGACAGAGGAATTGCAAACTAACCTCTGCCTTCTGCAACCATGTTTCAGTTGAAAAAAACAATCCAAACTATAATCCCCAACCAAATCACATAAAAGCTGCTCCTTGCTATGCACTAAACTCACATTAATCAAATTGCACTGTAACTTCCAACCCCCCCCCCCCAAATATTCACCTTAGACGGAGGAAACTGTGCCCCTGGCAATGGCCATAGGTGTACCATTTACCATTGCCACCACAGTTTACAATCCCCAACCAATGGCCCATAATGACTCTTCCCCGCAATTACAGGAATATCCAGAATGACTCCACACACCACCACCACTTAAAGAAAAAAACTCAAATAAAACCCACCACACATACCAATTCCAACCAACACAACACAATAAATTAAAACAGCAGAATAAAAACAAATCTACCGCAAATCTATATAACATGCTCAGGTAAATAACACGTGCACCCGTATAACACCTGGAAATTATGCCATTCTGTTCGAGAATCTTTGGATAATGCACCCACAGCTATAACGTGCATGCACAAGCCTTTTTTGCTGCTTTCCATGCCAGGAGTGAAACGCAAGTCCTACACCACCGACTTCAAATTTAAAGTCATTGTGAGAGCGGAAGAAACAAACAACACTGCGGCAGCGAGAGAGTTTGAGGTTGAAGAGACATCCATTCGCAAATGGAGAACAAGGAGCTTGAGAATATGAACCCCCAAAAACGTGCACGTCATGAGGCCAAAGCAAAATGGCCTAAACTAGAGAATGACTTGAGAGACTGTTTTTTTTCTCAGAGGGAATAAAATCAAGCTCTCTACTGTCACAATTCAGATCAAAGCGAAGCTTCTGGCAAATGAAAGAGGAATCACTGATTTCAAAGTGAGTTTTACCTGATTTCTAGACTCATGAAAAGAAATGGACTTTCAGTGAAAATGAGAACCACTGTAGGTCAGCAACTTCCGGACGACTGGGAGCAAAAGATGAATGATTTCCTTGAATTTGTCTCCAAAGTAATTTCTGAACATGGTATCTCTGCAGTGGACATTATAAATATGGACAAGGTTCCAATGACTTTCAACATCCCTTTCACCAGGACTGTACCTGCTTCAGGTACGAAAACTGTAGCCATTACAAACACTGGGCATGAGAGGGTCTGCTTCACTGTAGTCCTTGGATATGCTGCGAGTGGGGTGAAATTAAAATCAATGGTAGATTTTGTTACCATGCCCCGTGAAAAACTGTCCACTGGTGTAGCTGTCCACTGAAAGAGGAAGGGATGGATAGACTGTGACCTTATGAAAGTATGGGTTGATAAATGTTATATGGCCAGGCAGGGGGGATTCTTCTCCAAGAAGTCCTTACTAATTTTCGATGCCATGTCTGCCCACAAAGAAATAAATGTTCAAAATTATATAAACTCTGCTGGTGCCCACATAGCTGTATTACCTGGTGGTCTTACCTGCAAGCTACAGCTGATAGATACAGTGGTTAACCACCCATTCAAGATGTTTGTGAGAAGAGAGTGGGACGAATGGATGTAGTCTGAGATTCACAAATTCACACCATCAGGAAGACTGAAGCAGGAACAGTTTTTGGAAGTCTTCAAGTGGGTGTCTTCTGCTTGGGGTAAAATAATGCCACAAATCATCCACAACAGCTTCAGAAAGGCTGAGATTGTCTAGCAGCAGAATAAGACACATCGGATACCGACGACGAAAGTGAAGATGCCAATAACAGTGATGATGACATTACTTCAGAAATCACAGAAAAGCATCTGCAGTTGGCTCTTAATTATTTCAATGATGACAGTGAGGAGGGAATGGATTTTGAAGGGTTCAAGAAGTCAGATGATGATGACGTTGATTGAACTGGAATTGGCCTAGTCTAATTTAGTCTCATTCAGTTTCATTTACTTGCATTTACTCTCATTGAAATTCAACATTTCAGAAATAAAGAAGTTATAAAAAAGCTAAAAGCAACTCTGAATTTCTTTTTGTGTTGTCTATACAATGTGCGCACGCGTATAACATGCAGAGGGGCACAGTTTCTGCAAAAGTGCATATAACATACTCATTATATGTGTGAAAATACAGTAAATGTCTCTAAAAGCAGTACAGTATTATCCAATTCTCCAAGGGGCTCACACCTTACTTGAGTCGCTGTCAGCATGCACTGACCAGCTGCAGGCTCAGCTTTATGGAGTTGGATGTAGTCCTCCTCTGTGCCACTCAAGCCCCCGCCATGCCACACTATGATCTCTCACAGGAGGCCAAACTCTGCTGGCAGGTAAGTCACGATATGTGCTAGGTTGTGAGATCCTGGGCACCCATACACACTGCTGCCACACAGAACAAGCATAGTGCAGATGGTCAGATCTTCTATTGATATGGGTGGGTCCAGGATCCCCATCTGTTCTGCACTGGAGGAATGAATTGCACTTATGGCCCCATGGCCAACAGAGCATGGCACCTTAGTTTTTGCAGGTCTGGAGAGATTATCTATAGTGATGGGAGCATCGAGAAAGGCTGTGAACTTCTAGATCCCACGTAGGACTCCCAAGATGGGGATAGAAGGGAGGATCGGTTACTCCATTTGTGTGTGAACATGTGTACTTAGTTGCAGGGCTGGCCCGTCCATTGAGCGAGAATGTTTTTTACACAGGGCCCCACGTTTCAGGGGGCCCCGCACAAACAACATTCTGCTATAAAAGTAAATATTTTTTTAAAAAAGCCTGTTTCCCATCAGCCCCAGTGGGCTTAACAGAGCCGCGAGGGAGAAACTCTCCCTTCGTGGCTCTGAAAGCCGCGCCAAAGGGACTGATGCAGGGAGGGAGGACCCGGGGGGCCCACGGGACACTCGATTCTGGTGGCAGCAACCAGCTTTTTTTTAAAATTTTAAACTTTCCCTGGGCTGATGGGGGGAGGGGGGTTAGAACTGGTAATGGGCTGTGGGCTGATGGGGGGGTTAGGACTGGTAATGAGCTATGGGGGGAGACCTAAGACTGAAAATGGGGTGATAGAGGGTTAGGACTGGTAATGGGCTAGGGGGGGGGGCTGGGACTCAAAATGGGCTGATGTGGGGCTAGGACTTGAGGTGGGCTGATGGGGTTAGGACTGGTAATGGGCAGGGGGATGAAGGGGGGGTTAGGACTGGTAATGGACTATGGGGGTAGCTAAGACTGAAAATGGGGTGATGGGGGTTAGGACTGGTACTGGGCTATGGGGGGCTAGGACTGGAAAGGCTGATGGGGGGGTTAGGACGAGGTGGGCTGATGGGGTTAGGACTGGTAATGGGGCTGTGGGCTGATGGGGGGGTTAGGACTGGTAATGGGCTATGGGGGAGCTAAGACTGAAAATGGGGTGATGGGGGTTAGGACTGGAAATGGGCTGATGGGGGTGTTAGGACTGGTAATGGGCTATGGGGGGCTAGGACTGGAAAAGGGCTGATGGGGGGTTAGTACTGGAAGTGGGCAGATGGGGGGCTTAGGACTGGTAATGGGCTATGGGGGGGCTAGGACTGGTAATGGGTTAGGGGGTTGCTAGGACTGGTAATGGCTGAGTGGAAGGAGGGCTTGAACTTCAAATAGCTGATGTGGGCAGGGGGCTTGGAATGGAAATGGGCTGAGTGGGAGGGCGGGCTTGAACTGCAAATAGCTGATGGGGAGGGGGGCTTGGAATGGAAATGGGCTGTAAGGGGAGGGAGCTAGGACTGGAAATGGGCTGAGTGGGGGGAGCTAAGACAAGAAATGGGGTGATGGAGGGGCTAGGATAGGACTGGAAAAGGGCTATTGGGAGGAGCTAAGATTGGAAATGGGCTGTGGTGGGTGCTTGGATTGAAATGGACTCATGGAGGGGCTAGAACTGGAAGTAGGCTCATGGGGGGCTTGGATTGGAAATGGGCTGAGTGGAGGGGAGCTAGGATTTGACATGGGCTGATGGTGGGGTTAGGAAAGGACTAGAAATGGGCTGATGGGGGTCTGGGATTGGAAATGAGCTGATGGAGGGACTCGGATAGGACTGGAAATGGATGGAGGAGCTAGGACTGGAAATGGGCTGATGCGGGGACTAGAAGGGAGCGGATGCTGGGTGGGGCTGGAACTAGAAGGGAGCTGATGTTGGGGGAGGATTAGAATGGGATGGGGCTGGAGCTGGGAGAGTGAAATGGAGAGGGGAAAAATATTTTGTGTGGGAGGGAAGAAAAATCTACAATTGGCCGGGTATTGGGAGAGTAAGTGGGATTGAGGATAGAGGGGTAAAATTTGAGTGGATGAAATAGGAAAGAGCAAAGGAGAAAGATTAGTATGTTAAAGCAGATGTAGAGAGAGAATGGAAAAAACTAGAAGAGAGAAGAAAGGACAAATGGACAGCAGACGATGGAGAGTTAACAGAAGACACAAAGAAACTAAAAGAAAGTAGCTGGAGCAATTGCAACTGAAAAAAAAAATGCACAAAAGGTAGAAATATATCTCTTTATTTTGAATTTATTAACTGGAATATGTCAGCTCTGGGAAATGTGCATCATTAATGTCTGCACTTTGTTTAGTACAAGAGGAAATTAATTTATAGTTTTATTTCTACAGTGTTGTTGTACATTCCAAGTTTGGCTTTTGGGGTTCCCAGTTTAATTATTGTCTTCCTGTTTCTAAATTGTGATTCCTTGTTTGGTGATGGTCTATGTCCTGCATGTGTAACAGAGCTGAGGTATTCTGTTTATGTAATTCCTATTTGACATTGCCACTTATTCTCTTTCCCCAGTAGGTAATGTATTGTTATTTTCTGAAATGTATTGGTTTAATATTTGCAGTGTTGCCTTTTGATAGGTAGGGTCTGGTGCTTTTTGAGTCCTGGTAGTGCTGTTACGATACGGCGGGTTTGCAATGGGTTCTAAATGGGCAGTGTTTGTAGTAGTTCCTAATGTGCCTGGCGGTTGGCACGGGATTATAGTAATGTAGAAATCTTTTAGTCTTTCTTTATCCATACATTCATTAAGAGGCATGTTTACTAAAAGTTAGTGTATGGTAACATTATGAAAATATCTATGCAAATGAGGCCCCTTATGCAAATGAGGCCCTGCACCGAGTCTCTGCACATGGCCCCGCACCCCCCTTGGGCCGCCCCTGCTTAGTTGTGTGCTTGAGGTCTATTGGGGAAGGGGATGAGGAATCCCATACACCTGGAAGAACTTCATTGGTTTTTGTGTCAATAAATAAAGTAATCCTTTCTGAGCTGTAAAATCAGCCTAACTGAAAAAGTGGTATGCAGCTTCTTTTGAGTAGAGAAAGATATGATTTGAGATCTGAGGATCCAGTATTACATCTTTATGGGTAAAGATCTGTTAATTCACTAAGGAGGAAGTATGCAGATCTTGCCCTTGCCTTGGGTAAATGCCATACTTTGGTATGCTTTGTATCCTTACTCCACCTTACTCCAGATATTGCCAGCATCAGCAATGTGACTCTGCATATCTGAAAAGAGATAAGAAACATTCATTCTGCATTGATGCTGATAAATGTATTATGCACTGGAGAGGAGGACTGACCTAAAATATCACATTTAAGAGCTAATCTGTTTTCTCTTAGTTGGGTGGGAGAGAAGGGTATCTCTTCTTTGCAATTCTCATATGGATGATATGACTAAATTAATTTGCTTGTGCTAGTGACTATATTTATACCAGGAACTACTGTAAGTCATGAGTAGGGGGTGAATCAAGCCCTAAGATTTATGGTGGAAGAAATGCACCAATAGACCTGTGTTTATTATTTCTATGTATTCTTCTAATGATGCATTTATTCACTTTTTATGGAGAAGCTTTTATTTCCCTGCCAGAAGCAAAATTGTTTTCATGTATCCTTTTTCTTTAAAAATCATAAAGCTGACATGTTATTCACTTAGGGGCTTTTTGAATATGTGCAATCATGTGCATAACTTTATGTGATTATTCAGAGGGATGTAGGAACATAGGTATACCATTAAATATGTGCATAACTTTATCCAGTTAACTTATGGCAGCCTTTCACCATGGCTAGATTTGTGGCTTCCAGTTGTACATCATGTTCAGTTTATAGTTTATTTGATGTACTGCAAATGAAATGAGAGAAATATCTATGTGGTTTACAAAATATATTAAAGGGAGGGGAAAGAAAGAACAAGAAAAACAAAACAAGAAGTGGAATTCAGAGTTGCCAAGTTACCCAGTTCCAGGAATAAGATTCTAAACCAGTCCTGGATTTCCGACAATGTCATCCTGATGCATTATTGGACCTGCAGCATTGATTCCAATGGGTAAAATCAGGGACCACAAATACCATACTGCTATGCAATGCAAATTTAAAACCAGAACTGGCAAACAAAATCTCACTTCTGGAACTGGGTAACGTGGCAACTCTGGGAATTGGAGCACAAACAGTGAAAGCGTGAATGACACTGTAGTCCAGAAGAGAAGGGAACTCTGATGTCGTGCTGCCTTTTTAGCAGTATTGCCGCTGCTGCTTGCCCTGGAGGGGGCGACAGTAGTGGCAATAGACATGGGGGCTGGAGCAGGGGCAGTGCTGGAAATGAGGTTCACCTAGGGCAGTTCATATCTTTGCACTAGCGCTGAATTTTTCAGGCGCTGAGTGGAGTCCAGACCACACGGTTTACAAGACCTTAGTAACATAGGTTGAGCACAAGACAGAGGAAGACACGATGTGAGTCAGTCCAAGGGAATGGTGTGACCTGCATATTTTGTCCAAAAAAAAGACCCACTCTTGGAAACAATGATAAGGTCAAATATCTGGCCTGCAATATGGGTTGTAGAGGTAGAGTGATGAGAAAGAATGCTACGTGAAACATGTGAAAAGTCCTCACAGAAAAATCCTTCACCACTAACCCCTACAAAAGAAGAACCCTTATCTTCATTACAATTCTACTACCCAAAAATAATGAATAATAAGGCTTTCTGAGTCCTGTGTAATAGCAAACGTCACATCAGATACATGAATATTAAGGTCCCCTAAGAGAGTGAGTGGAGGACTCCAAACATTGTTAGGAGATTAAGCTATAGAGGTCCTGAATGGAATGCGAAGATAGCGTAGTTACTCACCTGTAACAGGTGTTCTCCAGGAGCAGCAGGAATCAGTCCTCACATATGGGTGACGTCGGCGCCGACGGAGCCCTCGCGGAGCAATTTTCCCCAGCTTTCAAAGAAAGCCTTTGGGAATTGCAGCGCGCATGCGCGGTCGCCTTCCCGCCCAAGGGTGCCATCTTAGCCAGTCAGATGACATAGCTAAAAAAGACAGCATAAAAATTTGCAAAAAAACTTAAGCAGATGATTGCAACTCCACGGGGAGGAGGGAGGGTTGTGAGGACTGATTCCTGCTGCTCCTGGAGAACACCTGTTACAGGTGAGTAACTACGCTTTCTCCAGGACCAAGCAGGAAGTCAGTCCTCACATATGGGACTCCCAAGCTTAAGGCTACCGGAGACCCTAAGCACAAAAAATGAGCTCCCTCTAGCTCAGCAGCACAGAAGGAAAGAATCTTCGCTGAATTATTACCCACCGGTAGCCCACATCCGGGATGGAGGGTAGGAGTTGCTCAAACCTCAAAGAGATTACGGAGGACTGCCTGTCCGAAAGCACTGTCCCTGCGGGACTCCCTCTCGAGGCAGTAATGGACTGCAAAAGTCTGGCTCGAAGACCAAGTAGCGGCCCGGCAGATGTCTGCCAGCGGAACAGAGCGGAGGTAAGCCACTGACGTAGCCTTTGCCCGAACACAATGAGCCGTGACTCGACCATCCAAGGAGAGTCCGGCCGCCCCATAAGCCCAAGTGATACAGTCCGCAACCCAGATGGACAGAGTACGCTTGGAGACCGGGAGTCCCAATTTATTGGGATCAAAAGACACAAAAAGCTGAGTAGCTTTACGGTGCTCCCGCGTACGGTCAAGGTAGAAGTTTAAT
Source organism: Ichthyophis bannanicus (assembly GCA_033557465.1). Taxonomy (NCBI): domain Eukaryota; kingdom Metazoa; phylum Chordata; class Amphibia; order Gymnophiona; family Ichthyophiidae; genus Ichthyophis; species Ichthyophis bannanicus. The sequence continues at coordinate 950,589,520 of CM066033.1, read as the reverse complement.
GCCCTTCTACAGTCCAGGGTATGGAGGACCATTTCAGCTCGGCTGGAGTGTGGTCTGGGAAAGAAGGTCGGAAGTACCACCTCCTGATTGATGTGAAAAGGGGAGACCACTTTTGGAAGAAATTTTGGGTGAGTCCGTAGGACTACCCTATTTTTGTAGAACCGAGTGTAAGGGGGATCAGACACGAGGGCCTGCAATTCACTTACGCGCCTAGCGGAAGTGAGGGCTATCAAGAACAATGTTTTCCAAGAAAGAAAACGGAGAGAACAGGTAGCCATAGGTTCAAAAGGCGGACAGGTGATCCGCTGTAAAACCACATTCAGATCCCAGTCAGGCGCTGGCGGGCGCAGAGGTGGTTTAAGTAGAAGGAGACCTCGGAGAAACCTCGCTACAAGAGGGTCGCTGGAAAGAGGTCTGCCGTCCACCGGCACATGATGTGCTGAAAGAGCACTGAGGTGAACTTTGACGGAGTTGGACTTAAGTCCCAGATTAGAGAGGTATAGCAGGTACTGCAAGATCACCGACACCGAGCAGGAGAAGGGATCCTGAGACTGTTGGGTACACCAAACGGAAAAGCGATGCCATTTAAGGGCGTAGAATTTGCGGGTAGAAGGGCGCCGAGAAGCTAGGACGACCTCCTCCACCTCTGCCGGCAGGAGAAGGGGAGCAAGGACTACCCTCTCAGCAGCCAGGCCATTAGATTGAGAGATCTGAGGTTGGGGTGTAGCAGAGACCCCTGATCCTGAGTGAGGAGATCCGGCTGAAACCCCAGAGGGAATGGATCCTCTACCGCTAATTGCAGCAGGAGTGGAAACCACGGCTGTCTGGGCCAGCGAGGGGCCACCAGGATCATGGAAGCTTTGTCTCTGAGAACCTTGAAAAGAGTTCGAGAGACTAGCGGGATGGGAGGAAAAGCATACAGAAGGCTCTCCGACCATGAGAGTAGAAAAGCGTCTGCCGCAACTCGAAGGGGATGTGGCTGACGAGAGCAGAAGCGAGGAAGTTGCCGGTTGTGAGGACTGACAAAGAGATCCATCGTGGGGAGGCCCCACTTTAGAAAGAGCTTCTGAACTACTAAGGGATCCAGGCGCCACTCGTGCGGCTGGAGGATCCTGCTGAGTTTGTCCACCAGGCAATTTTCTTGGCCTGGGAGATAAACTGCCTTGAGAAGAACGCCGTGACTGACGGCCCAAGAGCAGAGCTTCTGTGCTTCCCGACAGAGAAGGAAGGAGCCCGTGCCCCCCTGTTTGTTCACGTAGAACATGGCAACTTGATTGTCCGTCTGGACAAGGACGGACTGGTGAGAGGTCAGGTGGGAGAGAAAGCCTTGAGAGCCAGGCGGATCGCTCTGAGCTCCAGGAAGTTGATCTGCTGAGCAGACTCCCACGTGGTCCAGAGGCCCTGAGTACGTGCCCCTTGACAATGTGCTCCCCAACCCAGGAGGGACGCATCTGTCGTCAGCACCTGGGCCGGCTGAGGTGACTGAAAAGGCATGCCGAGTACCAGGTTCGGCCGATGACGCCACCACTGGAGAGACGAGGCCAACGGCTCGGAGACGCGCACTAGGTCTGCTAGGCCGCCTGTGGCTTGTTGCCACTGCTTGCGAAGACACCATTGAGCAGGCCGCATATTCAGGCGGGCATTGGGGGTCACATGGACGGTGGAAGCCATATGGCGAGCAGTCTCAGGAAGCGCCTGGCGGAGACCAGGGACTGGCTGCGAAAACGGTCGGCTAGGTCCATGAGCCGTTGAGCCCTGTCGAGAGGCAGGAAAGCTCGCGCCTGAGGAGTGTGCAGTCTTGCGCCGATGAACTCGAGATCCTGTGAGGGGAGCAAAGTGGACTTTGCGAAGTTGACGACAAAGCCCAAGTACTGCAGAAGAGTCACCGTGCGGCGTGTGGCGTTGGTGACCTCCGGAGCGGACGCTGCTCTGATGAGCCAGTCGTCGAGGTACGGAAAGACATAGAGGCCGTGAAGCCGGAGATGGGCCGCCACCACCGCGAGACATTTTGTGAAGACTCGCGGTGCGGAGGACAGGCCAAAGGGCAGTACTCTGTACTGGTAATGATTTCCTGCCACCACAAACCTTAGGTATTGGCGGTGGCTTGGGTGGATGAGGATGTGCGTGTAGGCATCCTTTAGATCCAAGGAGCATAGCCAATCTCCCTGCTGGAGGTAGGGCAGAAGGATTCCAAGGGTAAGCATTTTGAACTTTTCCCGCACGAGGAACCTGTTGAGGTTGCGCAAGTCCAGGATGGGTCTGAGGCCTCCTGTCCTTTTTGGTAATAGAAAGTACCTGGAGTAAAAACCTTGACCTCTCAGGTGGTGGGGCACCGGTTCCACCGCCTGTTCCTGTAGAAGACCTGCTAACTCCTGAAGGAGTAAGTCCCTGTGCAGAGGGAGTCGTGGAGGTTCTCCCGGGAAATAGGAGGGAGGGACCTGGTGGAAGTGGAGAAGATAGCCTTCTCTTACGACTTGAAGCACCCAGGCATCTGAAGTGATGCTGGACCACCTGTGGGCGAAGTGAACCAGCCGGCCTCCGGTGCTGGGAGGGGCCAGCGGAGGGGGAGAGGCTATGCTTAAGGAGGGGCTGGTGGTGCAGGCTTGGGGGCTTGCTGCCTACGGGACCCGTTACCCCGTCCCTTGGCCTGCTGGCCCTGTTGGGGAGCTGCAGGGGCCTGATATTGGGGGTAGTGTTTGTAGGCAGTCGCCTTTCTCGGGTAAAAGGACTTCTTTCCCGAGCCCTTCTTTTTCTGGGAAGGGGCGGAGGTCTTCCTAGAAAGCCTAGTCCTGGTGAGAGTCTCCGTCTCGATCTGTGCAGCCTTTTCAGCCATGGGCTTGCCAAAAAGGTTTTCACCTCGGCAGGGGACATCGACCAACTTGTCCTGCACCCAGGGCTCAAGGTCAGACGACTGAAGCCAAGCCTGTCGGCGGGCACCGATGCCGGCTGCGGCCACTCGAGCCGATGCTTCAAAGCCATCATAGGCTGCTCGGGATATGAATTTTGAGCATTCCCGAATGCCAGTGGACAAGGCCAGGAACCTCCGCAAAGGTTCCTCGGACAAACCAGCGGAGAATCCGGCTAGCTCTTTAGCCAGGTCTCGGAGATACATGCCCATGTATAGCTGGTAGGTCTGGACACGACACGCAAGCATAGAGCCCTGGAAACACTTCTTACCAAGGCCATCCAGGTTACGGGCCTCCCTGCCAGGATGCACCGAGGAGTGCATCTTCTGGCTCTTAAGACGATGCATGGCCGATTCCACTACCATGGAATGGTGTGGTAGCTGTGCTTTTTGGAAGCCAGGGCTCTTGCGGACTCGATAGATAGAATCGACCCGCTTGCTCAGGACCGGCGAGGAGGCCGGACTCTCCCACATGCGGAAGAGTAGTCGTTCCAGCATGGGAGGAACCGGCACAGTAAAGTGTTCCCTGGCGGGAGAGTCATACTGGAGGGCGTCGAGCTCTTCGGCTCGAGGCTCCTCCTCGGGATCCGCAGGGAAGGCCAAAGCCTTGGCCATATCCCTGACGAAGTCCGAGAACCGGGCATCCTCCGGGGGGACTGCTTCCGAGGTTCGGACTCAGGTGAGTCCGAGGGGACACACCGAGTCCGAAAAGAATCAGGTGACTCTTCCTCTTCAGACTCCCAGACCGACTCCGACGAGGAATCGGTGGGGTCGGCCCGGGCAGGCCGCGGCGCCTGCCGCCCCGACGCCGAGGGAGTCGGCGTCGGCGACCTCGGTCCCGAACGGGAGGCCGAGGGTGACCTCGACCGAGGATCGACTCGAGTTCGCATGGACTCGAGGATCGGCTCGGTCTCCGGGGTCGACTTAGACGTCGACGTCCCGGCGGTCGGGGCAGCGGCGCCAGCGAGGCTAGCGAGCAGTGCCCGCTGCTGGTCCATGAAGGCAGACAGTCTGCTCTCCAAGGCCGTCAACCTGAGTCCGACCTCAGGTGACCCAGCAGCCCCCGACTCGGGCCCCGACGGCGTCGGGCCCGACGTCGGCGGTCTCGGAGGCGAGTCCAGGAGGACCACAGGACTTACCCGAGCAGGCAGCTCCGACTCCAGGCGAGGTCGCTTCGAGAGGTGCTCCTTCTCCAAGGACCCGGGACGGCTATCGGGGCTATGCGACCTGGCCCTCGCGGAGCCAGGAGCATCCACCGATGCCGCCCTCGTGGGTTTCACCTTCCGTCGATGGTCCCCGGAGGGAGAACCCCTGTCGGAGGAACTCCGGCGACGGTCCGAGCTGGAACCTCTGGACGCGGAGGCCTCCGACGAGGTCCGGGTACGGCTGGGGTCAGCGAAAATCCTATCCCGCTGATGTCGCCGACTTCTCAACGCTTTAGAGGACATTTTGCCGCAGGCCCCACAGATCATTTCTTCATGATCCGGGCCCAGGCAGCGGAGGCAATTGTCGTGTGTGTCAGTTAGTGACATATTTCGGTCACACTGACCACACCGCTTGAAACCACTGGCAGCCATCGGGGGAAAAAGGGCCCCTGCGAGGTCAAAGGACCGGGCTGCCAGGGAAAAACCGAATACGAAACTGACTAAGTCAGAAAAACCGAAAAAGAAGAAGAGGACTCGTGACCGGCGTCGCGAGTCCGGGCAGGAAAAAGACCGGCGTCGAACCGAAGAAAAAAGAGAGAAAATTACTAACAAAATCAACTTTTTCGCGGGGACACGACGGGTACGTCTGTAGGGCTCCGCGGAAAAAAGAAGACTGGCTAAGATGGCACCCTTGGGCGGGAAGGCGACCGCGCATGCGCGCTGCAATTCCCAAAGGCTTTCTTTGAAAGCTGGGGAAAATTGCTCCGCGAGGGCTCCGTCGGCGCCGACGTCACCCATATGTGAGGACTGACTTCCTGCTTGGTCCTGGAGAAAGAGGTAGTATTTGATATATTAACAGAATATCTATGTGTGGGGATGCAGGAAGACTAACAGACAGACCTTCCAGGGAGGGGAATGAAACGTTTTTGGTGGAGAGCACAGGAAGATGGTGTGTAAGAATAATAGCAAGGCCTCCGCCATGTTTGTGCTGCTGATGACTACCCTGTGGGCAGGAGGCAATAAGATAAAACAGGTCAGCAACAGTCAGCTAGGTTTCTGTCAGACATCAAACATCCAAATTGAAGTGGTCGATAACATTTGCAATGAGATGCTGTTTAAACCGCAAAGAGCACACATTCAGAAGACTAAAGCTAACATGCCAGGATTTTCAAGCAAGAGAGGAACAAAGTAAATCAATTCAAGTAGAAACAATAAGGTTTGACTGTCTTACCTTGTAGGGCAGATGATAAGTGGGTATCGGAGGGGGGGGGGGGAGAGGAGGGCATCGTCAATGTCCACAATAAACAGGAATCAAATGAGAGATATGCTTTAAGAAGAATAGCATTATATCTAAATAGGAAGCCAGAAAGATTGCCAAAGTACAGAGCTGAAAGATTCCAAACTACCTCTGTCAACTGATAACCAGATTATTAATATGCAACCTCTAAAATGCCTCTATGCAAATGCTAGAAGTCTAAAAAAATAAGATAGGAGAATTAGAAAATATAGCACTAAATGAAAGCTTAGATATAATTGGCATCTCAAAAACCTGGTGGAAGGAAGATAACCAATGGGACACCATGATACCTGGGTACAAACTATAATAGAATAAGAGATCAAATTGGTGGAGGGGATGCACTCTGTGTTAGAGGGGGCATTGAGTCATACAGGATAAAGTTATTGCAGAAAACAAAATACACTATAGAATCTCTATGGATATAAATTCCATGTAAAAAGTGGAAGGCAATGGCAGTGGGGGTGTACTACCATCCGCCTGGCCAGAATGAACAGATGTATGATGAAATGCTAAAAGAAATCAGAGAAGCTAACAAAAGTTATAACATAGTAATAATGGGAAATTTCAGTGCTGCGAAGATAAACTTTCTAGATAAAATAAATGACAGCTTCTTAGAGCAATGGTTCATTAACGAGCAAGAAGGGAAACTATTTTAGACCTAGTCCTTAGTGGAACAGAGCAACTGGTGAAAGAGATAATGGTGCTGGGACTATTTGGCAATAGTCATCATAGCATGATCTAATTTGATTTAATAAATGGAGGGAGGATAGTAAGGAAATCCAGAGCACTAGCTTTTAACTTTCAAAAGGGAGGTTATGATAGCATAAGGAAAATAGATAAGAAAAAACTAAAAGGAGCAGCTGCAAAGGTTACAGGTTAACATCAAGCATGAGCATTGTTTAAAAATAGTATCTTGGAAGCCTAGAGCAGATGTATTCCATGTTTTAAGAAAGGAGGAAAGAAGGCCAAACAACTGCCAGCATGGTTTACAGGTGAGATCAGAGAGGCTGTTGTAGCCAAAAAGGCATCTTTTAGGAAATGGAAAAAGAAGCCAAATGATAAAAACAAGAAACAACATAAAAATGGGCAAGTCAGATGCAAGGCAGGCAAAGAGAGAATTTGAACAGAAGCTTGCCATGTAAGCAATAACGCATTATGAAAACTCTTTCAAGTACATTTATAGCAAAAAGCCTGTGAGTCAATTGGACCATTAGATGATAATGGGTAAAAGGGGCACTAAAGCAGGACAAGGCCATAGCGGAGAGACTGAATGAATTCTTTGCTTTAGTCTTTACTATGTAGGGAAGTTATCCATGCATGAAATGTCATTTAAAGGTGATATATCAGAGGAACTGAAACAAATCTCAATAAACCGGGAAGATGTATTAAAACTATTTGATAAACTGAAGAGTAGCAAATCACCTGGACCAGATGGTATATATCCCAGAATGCTGAAAGAACTGAAATATGAGATTGAAGACCTATTATTAGTAATCTGTGAACTATCATTAAAATCATCTGTAGTACCTAAATATTGGAGAAGGGCCAATGTAACAACAATTTTTAAAAAGGGTCTCAGGGGTGATCTGGGAAACTGAAGACCTGTAAGCCTGACATCAGTACCGGACAAAATGGTAGAAACCATTATAATTTTATTTATTTAGACAATTTTTCTATACCGCCCCTTCCAGCGAACGGGGCGGTTTACATCGAACAAAATGTTTTGTTACAGATAACATATTAAACTATGGTACGAGTGACATCAGTGACTCTTAACTATTTACAATCTTGTTTAGGAGTGTAGGAGGTACAGAGGAGTATTCTTGTCTGAGGAGAGTAGAATATGGGAGGGGTTTCATTCGTTGGTTGGTGTGGGTTAGTGGGATGTGGGTATATGGGTATATGGGTGGGGGTGGATGTATTATAGTATTCGGTGAAGAGTATCATTTTTAATTCTTTTCGGAAAGTCTGGAGATCTTTATATAGTCAGTGAGGGAATTCAAGAGGGTGGGGACTGTGTATCTGAAGGCTCTATTGCTAGTAATATGTTTGGTTTTGCGTATGGAGGCGGGTATAGCTAGGAGATTCTGGGTACCTTTTCTCGTGCTTCTTACATTGGTTTGTGTATGAATCATAGTGGATAAGTGGGAGGGGGAGATATCATTGTGTAATTTGAAGGTGGTGATTATCTGTTTGTATTTTATTCTGGCTGCTATGGGTAGCCAGTGGAGATTATAAAGTATTGGGGCAATGTGGTCATTGAGGCTTGATCTGGAGATAATCCTGGCAGCTACATTCTGGGCCAGTTGGAGTGGGTGCAGGGTTTTTTTGGGGAGCTTGGTAGAGACTATTGCAGTAGTCCAAGTGAGGAGTAATCAAAGCTTGAACTACTGTTCTAAAGTCTTGGGTTTTGAGGAGTGGCCTGAGGTGTTGTATGGTTTTTAGTTTATAGAATATTGTTCTGGTAGTTTGTTTGATTTGTGAAGACATACTGAGAGTTCTGTCAATTTGGATACCTAGATATTTTACCTCCTGTTTAACTGGTAAATTGGTGTTGTGTAGGTTGAATGTTGATGGGGGAGTGAAAAGGATTTCATTTTTTTTAAGTTTATTTGTAAGTTGTTTTTGTTAAGCCAGGATTCTGCTTCAGTTATGTAGTCGATGACATTGTTATATTGGGGGGTATCTTATGTCTACTGGTGTATATTACATAATGTCATCTGCATAAATATGGTAGTGGATTTTGTGTTTATTGAAGATTATACAAATAGGTTGGAGATATAGGTTAAACAGGAGGGCTGAGAGGGCTGATCCTTGAGATATTCCCTGTTCTTGGGGGAAAGTGGTAGATGAATCCTGGTTGATTTTTTATGTACTGGAATCGGTTGGAAATGTATGATTTAAATCATTTTATTATTATACCAGATATGCCTATTTGTGCCAGTCTTGATAGGAGGATGAGGTGATCAACATTGTCAAATGCTGAGGAGATATCCAGAAAAACTATAAAAAAGGCCTTGTTTGGGCTGTCTAGACCACAGATGAGGGTATCCAGTAATACTAGTAGGAGAGTTTCTACACCGTGGTAGGGGCGGGAACTGTATTGTTGGGTATCAAGAGGGGCGTTCAGGTCAATGTAATCTTGCAGTTGTATTTGGACTGCTTTTTCTATTATTTTTGCTAAGAATGGTATATTAGCTATTGGCCTGTATGATGTGGGGTCATCTTTGTTGAGATATCTGTTTTTGAGTACAGGGCGAATGACGGAGAGTTTAAGTGTGTCAGACATTATTCCTTGGTGCAGGGATTGGTTGACAATATTAAGTAGTGCAGGTGCTAGTTCAACTTTAGTGACTTTTATCTAGGGTACTGGGCAAGGATCTAGATGTGAGGTGGTTGTCTTAATTTTTGTTATTGTTTCTATGAGTTGTTTCTCTTTAATGAGGTGGAAAGTGTGCCATTTATTAGAGGGAATGGGGTTGAGTATTTGAGTTGGTTTTTCTTTTTAGTTTAGCTGCTAGGTGTTCTGCTATGGATTGTGGGTTAATAGGTGTGTCATTTGTTTGGTTTACGTGGGGCTTGGATATGGTTTTTACAATTTCGAATAGTTCTCTTGGGCGTTGGATGGCTTTGTTCAGAATAGTGGAGTGGTGTTCCTTCTTTGCCTTAAAAATTGCTTCTTTATATGTATTTAGTGCTGTGTTATAGAATTCCTTGTTTTCAGAGGTTTTCTTAGATCTCCATTTTTTCTCTATGGAGGTTTTTCTTGAGGTTGCATATCTCTTGGGAGAACCATTTTTCAGTTGGCCTTCCATAGGTTCTATTGATGGGTGATATGGACTTCGCAGCATAAAGAATAAAATTACTAGACATGTATATAATCATGGTTTATTGGGAGAAAGCCAACGTGGATTTAGCCAAGGAAGATCTTGTCTTACTAATCTGTTATATTTTTTTGAAGGTGTGAATAAACAGGTAGATAAAGGTGAGCTGGTCGATATAATGTATCTGCATTTTCAGAAAGCCTTTGACAAGGTTTCTCATGAGAGACTCCTGGCAAAATTAAAAAGTCATGGGATAAGAGGCAGTGTACTATAGTAGATCAGGAGCTGGTTAAAAAGAGAAAAAACAGAGAGTAGGACTAAATCGCTAATTTTCTTGCAGTTCTGATTGCCATATCTTAAAAAGGATATATGATATGAAGCCTATATATAAATAGTTACTCCAGTTTATTCAAGTTTTAAGCACCTGTTTATTGTAAATACGGAACAGTCCCCTGCACCGTGTAAGTTTCTGTTTCATGTAAACCGCACTGATGTCGAATAGCGCGTTATAAAAAAAGACTGTAAATAAATAAATAAATAAATAAATATAGCAGAACTAGAAAAGGAGATGAAGATATATACAGCTTTTTTTCATAAAAAGATAAAAAAGAACTTATTGATTGGAATGAATGTGGGGCTGATGATTGCTAAGGGAAGCCTGTTGGCTCATTGTCATTTTTAACATTAATAGTGATTGTGTAGCGGCAGAGCGCAAACAATCCAATAATACCAGGAGTCTGTTCAAAAGGTCCAAATCATTTATTGTGCACAAGACTCACGCAGAATCACATTCAAAATGGCTGAGCAATGGCTATTAGTAAAACAACAACTTTTATACTGTTCTTCTCCAGTCTAGACATAGGCAAACTTTTCATTGGTCCCGGTAACCCCCTTCGCCCCATCTATTGGTCCCGGTGCCTTTACGTAGTTATCCAATGAGGACCTTTGTCTGGGCTCAGCACCTGTTTCCCCCGCCCCCCCCCCCCCCCCTTACAGCCCTCATTACAATGGTCAGTTCTTAGGCTCTTGATACATCTCTTCTCCAAGGTCACTAGCTGGCTGGAATATGTGCGAAAGCAGGGCACTGTAACCTTTCTTTCAACAGAGTTAATTAACTACATAGAAGCTTCTCACATTCTTATCAGTACCAATTAAAGCAGTTTTTCTATTTCTCCCATTTCGATTCTGCTTAGCTATGCTTGATTATGCTTAGTTAAGTTTCGATCCTATGGGGGCAGCATTCAAAGGGTTTTTCATTCCTCCGAGCCTAGCCACAGGCTTCATTTACAGGTCAAGCTGCTTAGGCCTGCCTGCTTAGTTCAAGCAGCATGGATCATAGGCCTACGCCTACCACAATTGCTTTTGGCTTTATCTGATGGCCCCCATCATTCTTTTATAATTTTTTGTATAAATATTAGATTATATGACTTCTTCCTTTAGTATACTAGTAGAAATTAATCATTGGCTGTTCCGGGAGGTTTTATTTTTCGATTTAAAATTAATGCAGCATGGCGGAGGACTTTACAGGATTTGCCTGCCCTCAAGACCCACTTCCTCCAATGCAAACTTGCTGTTGAAGGGGTTGGGCATGGCAAAGCAGGGCACAGCAGGTTTAGAGCACATGTGAGTACTCAAAGCCTCTTTACACTGACAGCAACTTTCAAATGTTCTTGTCAATGCACTGCAGCTCCCTGAATTCTGTTGCCTTAGGCAGAGCCTAGCCCTCTTCCTCTCTCCTACTGGCTTTCATCTACAGGCAAGCCTGGATTTAGGCATTGGCAACTGCTGAGGTTGCCAAACTTTAAGGCACCAGGGATTAACAGGAGCCTGATTCCACTTGTTTTAGGACCATGATCTCTCGTGTGGAGGCACTGCTCTCTGGTACTTCCTTCGCACTGCTCTCTGGTACTTCCTGTGGGCACCAACATCTTAAATGCAGCCATGTCTGCAGGTGGGACTGGTATATGACATTATAGGTCCCTACAAGTGTGCTAAGGCAACCTTTTTCAGAGGGAATTTAGCAAACCCGAAAACATCTCCCTTGCTTCAGGGTTGTGACATCAAGGATCTTGAACAGGAAGGTGTATATAAGGATCTTGGAACAGAGGAAGGAATGACATTCAAGCAGAAACTATTGAGAGAGAAGATCAGTAAAGAATACTACAGGAGATTAAAACTGTTATTGAAAAGTGCTTTAACATCACAGAAGAAAATACAAGCCATCAATCAGCTGGCAATTCCTGTACTCTCATACAGCTTTGGGACTGTGGATTGGCCTCATAAAGATCTTGAAAAACTGGATATGAGAAAAAGAAAACTCCTCCATGCTCATGAAGTAATTTACAAGAATAAGCGTATGCCAAGACTGTACATTTCTAGAGCTGAAGGAGAGCTAGGACTTATAGATTGACTACACCTACAGAGGTACTATCATAGGCCTTCAAGCCTATCTGCCAGCATAGGAGTGGCCTAGTGGTTGGGGCAAGGTACCACAGGCCAGAAGGTCAGTGGTTCAAATCCCACTAGAGGACAGCAACCTTGGGCAGGAAGGACTGGGGTTTCTAGTCCCACAGGTTCTCCTTGTGGCCTTAGGCAAGCCACTTAACCCTCCATTGCCCATGTTCCCTGTAAGTATGTGTCTCATATCCCCTTGTGTTAAATGAATCCCCCAACTGCTTTGACCCAGTAAAAAGTGGGATATAAATGCAGCTAAATAAATAAATCATCAGATTCAAATATGCTGAAATATGAAAGTAAACATCCAGATTCTGTCTCCATCATCAAACTTGGACAAGCATTCCAACAATTAGAAGGAATGAGTGAAAATTCACAGGCATGTACAAGAAAGGAAATAACAGAATTTGCAAAACAAGAGAAAAAACTTTTCAAACAATTAGATCAGCAGGCGAGGAAAAACAAGCAGCAAATGTAGAAATACAGTATTACTCCAAGAACCTTTTGGCAATCAAGAATGGACACATGAATGATTGAGGAGAGGTGAACTGAAACCGCAGGATGAAAGGTTGATAGTTGCAGCCCAGGACAGTGGATTACAGACTTGATGGTTTACAGCAAGTATTGAAAAAACTGGCACAACAGACATATGCTGATTCTGTAAGAAAGAGCTGGAAACAGTGACTCACCTCACAGCAGGCTGTGAAGTTCTGATGGAAAATTTCTATATGGAAAGGCACAACAAAGTAGCACGCCTCCTTCACTGGAAACTCTGTAAACACTACAACATCACTGTCCCTGAAAAGCACTGGGATCATGACCCCAAGTGAATAACAGAGAATGATCACCTGGGACATTCCCATTCTGATGGATAAGAAACCGGATGCCGGGAAACCTGACATAGCGGTAAAGGAGATGAATACCAAAACAGAATTGATAATATTTATTTAAATGTTTTTCCATACCGCCCCTTCCAGAAATCAAGGGCAGTTTACAAGTAACAAACAATTACATTAAACTGGTAGGTTGAACTTACAAAAAACATAGCGCTAGGATATGGTACAGTGAAGTCAAAGAATTAAATCAAGAGAATGTACAAGTAATACCATTCATATATTTACCGAGAACATATGTTAGTGTCAACTTATTTACAAGTGAGTTAGTGGTCATCAGCATTGGATAGAGCAGTTGGGTTGGGTAGTTGGAAAATTTGGAGAACTTAACCCTTTGAAGGCCTACTTTAAATTTTTAATCCACATTCTGCAGCCGGGTTAATTTTTGCATATTTCAGGAAAATTGTACCCGTCTTATTCAATATGTTCTAATAGTGATTTTCCTTCTGCTATGGTCATGTATTATATACCATTTGATAGGAATATTTAGTCAGAATTTTGGATCCCGAGAGTTTTGGATTCGGCCTGGAAATGTTCATTTTTATGTTGGGTATATTTTGTTTCTATTAGATAGCACACTGAAGTGTTCTATGAAGAGATACGCTTTGATTTCCTTTCTAAAGTCTTTTAAATCCATAATAGCTCTTAGGTTATCTGGTAGGGAATTCCAGAATATAGGTGAGCAATAGGTGAATGCTCTGTTACTTGTGGAGCGGTATATGTTGCGGTAGTTAATGGAGACTACCATGGCATTATTATTGTGACTTCTTCTAGTTTTCTCATGAGAAGGGATGCTGATGAGAGAGATTAAGTATGATGGAGCTATTTCCCTAAGCAGTTTAAATGTGATCATGAGTATTTTATATTTAATCCGGCTCAAAATTGGTAACCGATGTAAATTATAGAGTACTGGTATGATATGTTCTGTGCTGTTAACTTTGTAGATGATAACGGGCAGCAACATTTTGAGCCAGTTGTAGGTGATTAATGGTCTGCTTTGGTAGACCTTGTAAGATAGCATTTGAGAAATCAAAATATGGAATGATCATGGCTTGGAGGACTGAACAGAAGTCATGACTGTCCAGGAAAGGTCTAAGCTGCTGAAGCATTCGCAGTTTGTAGAAGATAGATTTAGTCATTAGCTTTATGTGGGAAGTCATGGAAAGTGACTGATCCAAGGTAACCTCAGGATATTTTACTTCAGTTTTTACCCCAAGCTCTACATTGCAAAGTTGGAGCTGTAGATGGGGGCTAAAGTTTTCATTCCTTCTGACAAATAAGACCTCAGTTTTGTCATAAGTTATTTTTAAGTTATTCAGTTTTAGCCACTTTGTGGCTTCGCTGATACCTATTGATGTTGTTGTTGTTAAGTGCCGTCGAGTCGGAGTCGACTCATGGCGACCCTCTGGATAGCTATCCTAAATTGTGTTCGGTCTTCAGTCAGGCGGCTCATTGTTGACAGACTGGTACCCGTAGCTGCTGTTATTGTATCGATCCATCTCATTGCTGGCCTTCCTCTTTTGCGTTGACCTTCTATCTTGCCAAGCATAATGTCTTTCTCTAATGATCTCTCTCTTCGCATGATGTGTCCAAAGTATGAAAGTCGAAGTCTTGTCATCTGAGCTATTGATAGCAGATGATAATTGGGATTCATAATTATCGGTAGATACAACATTATATCATCTGCGTAGATGTGGTAGCTTAGTTTGAACTTCTTGAAGATGTTGCATATGGGTTGTAAGTAAATATTAAATAATAACGCTGAGAGGGCAGATCCTTGTTCTTGATTGTATGATTGGGATGTCTGGTGGCTGATTCGTACCTGCTGGGTGTGGTCAGTAAGGTAGGATTGAAACCATTTAAAGACATTCCCATATTGTGGCTGATCTTATCAAATGCAGAGGCAATGTCAAGAAATACAAGTACAAAAGCTTGTCTTGATTTATCTAGTCCTTGAATTAGTTACTGAAAACAGTTAATAAAAGCATCTCCACACCATGATATGGTCTGAAACCATATTGTTGTTCATCTAAAGGGGAATTCTGGTCAATATAATCTTGTAGTTGGATCTCCACAATTTTTTCAATCATTTTGGACATGAATGGGAGACTAGAAATTGGCCTATATGAATTAGGGTTCTGCTTATCTAGAGTTTTATGTTTTAGTATTGGCCTTATCATAGCATGCTTTAGTGCTGAAGGCATAGTCCCTGGTGCGAGTGATTGGTTAACCAATTTCAGTATGAAAGGTTCCAATACAGAATGTCAGTATTAAGTGATTATTCTGTGAATCGTGTGGAGAGGCACAATATCCTCAAGTACCAAGAAATGCAGTCAGAGATCAAGAAAATGTGGCAGAAAGATATGGAAATATTTCCCATTGTACTGGGAGCCACAAGCTTGATAAAGAAGAATTTCCAAGCACATCTTGACAAACTACCCATACATGTTACATCTTACGAACTCCAGCAGGAGGCTCTTTGGCATGATGCAAGTATTACACTGAGCATTAGCAGAAAATTTGAGAGACTAAGATTATACTTCACATACCCTGGTTTAGAAGGGAGGTTCACGACTGCCATAGTATGTGCAAAACTATCCCCTTTGGAGAAACTACCCCGATTGACACTTCAGAGGAGGAGGCAGCAGATAAAAAGTGCTACTCATGAACTTCTTCTGCTGACTGGAGGACTATGCAGGAGATGAGGAACAGTCAGATTTCTGCCTGCCGCTGTGATTTTAGTCCATTCCCATACTTCTTTCTGCTGGCAGTTTACTTACCAGGGTCCAGGGCCGACCCGTCCACTGAGTGAGAATCTTTTTTGCACAGGGCCCCGCGTTTCAGGGGGCCCCGTGCAAAGAACATTCTGCTCTAAAAATAAATAAAATTTAAAAAAAAAGTTGGCTGCTGCCGCGGCAGCAGCAGAATTGAGTGTCCCGCGGGGCCCCCATGCCCGGCTGAGCCCTCCCTGCCCGGCTGAGCCTCTCCGCGACGGCTTTCAGATCCGCGAAGGGAGAGCGTCTCCCTCGCGGCTCTGTTAAGCCCACAGGGGCTGATGGGAAATTCGGCTCTGTTAAGCCTGCAGGGGCAGATGGGACATTTCCCATCAGCCCCTGCGGGCTTAACAGAGCCGCGAGGGAGACGCTCTCCCTTCGCAGATCTGAAAGCCGTCGCAGAGAGGCTCAGCCAGGCAGGGAGGGCTCAGCCAGGCAGGGAGGGGGGGCCCGTGGGACACTCAATTCTGCCGCGACGGCAGCAGCCAGCTTTTTTTTTTTTTAAATTTTCCCTGGGCCGAGGGGGGGGGGGGTTAGGACTGGTAATGGGCTGTGGGCTGATGGGGGGGGTTAGGACTGGTAATGGGCGATAGAGGGGGGCTAGGCCTGGACATGGGCTGATGGCGGGGTTAGGACTGGAGGTGGGCTGATGGGGTTAGGACTGATAATGGGCTGTGGGCTGATGGGGGTTTAGGACGGGTAAGGAGCTATGGGGGGCTAGGACTGGAAATGGGCTGATGGGGGGGTTAGGACTGGAGGTGGGCTGATGGGGTTAGGACTGGTAAAGGGCTGTGCGCTGATGGGGGGGTTAGGACTGGTAATGGGATATGAGGGGGGCTAAGTCTGGAAATGGGGTGATGGGGGGGTTAGGACTGGTAATGGGCTATGGGGGGCTAGGACTGGAAATGGGCTGATGGGGGGATTAGGACTTGAGGTGGGCTGATGGGGTTAGGACTGGTAATGGGCTGTGGGCTGATGGGGAGTTAGGACTGGTAATGGGCTATGGGGGGCTGTCTGGAAATGGGGTGATGGGGGGGTAGGACTGGTAATGGCCTATCGGGGGGCTAGGACAGGAAATGGGCTGATGGGGAGGGGTTAGGACTTGAGGTGGGCTGATGGGGTTAGGACTGGTAATGGGCTGTGGGCTGTTGGGGGGGTTAGGAATGGTAATGGGCTATGGGGGGCTAAGACTGGAAATGGGCTGATGGGGTTAGGACTGGAAGTGGGCTGATGGGGGGCTAGGACTGGTAATGGGCTATGGGTGGGGCTTAAACTGAAAATGGGGTGATGGGGGGGCTAGGACTGGAAATGGGCTGAGTAGAAGGGGCGGCTTGAACTGCAAATAGCTGATGGGGATGAGGACTTGGAATGGAAATGGGCTGAGTGGAGGGGGGGGGCTTGAATTGCAAATAGCTGATGGGGAGTGGGGCTTGGAATGGAAATGGGCTGTGAGGGGAGGGAGCTAGGAATGGAAATGGGCTGAGTGGGGGGGGAGCTAGGACAGGAAATGGGCTGATTGAGCAGCTAGGATAGGACTGGAAATGGGCTGTTGGGGTAGCTAAGATTGGAAATGGGCTGTGGTGGGGGCTTGGATTGAAATGGACTCATGGAGGCTCTAGAACTGGAAGTAGGCTGATGAGGGGCTTGGATTGGAATTGGGCTGAGTGGAGGAGAGCTAGGATTTGACATGGGCTGATTGGGGGCTAGGACTGGTAATGGGCTGATGCAGGGACTAGAAGGGAGCGGATGTTGGGTGGGAATGGAACTAGAAGGGAGCTGATGTTGGGGGAGGATTAGAATGGGATGGGGCTGGGAGAGTGAAATGGAGAGGTGAAAAATATTTTGTGTGGAAGGGATGAAAAATCTACAATTGGCTGGGTGTTGGGAGAGTAAGTGGGGATTGAGGATGGAGAGGTAAAATTTGAGTGTATGAAATAGGAATGAGGAAAGAGCAAAAGGAGAAAGATTAGTATGTTAAAGTATATATATAGAGAGAGAATGGAAAATACTAGAAGAGAGAAGAAAGGACAAATGGACAGCAGACGATGGAGAGTTAGCAGAAGACACGAAGAAACCAGAAGAAAGTGGCTGGAGCAATTGTAACTGAAAAAAAAGCACAAAAGGTAGAAAGATATCTCTTTATTTTGAATTTATTAACTGGAATACGAGGGGGTACCCAAAAAAAACAGGAATAACATTGCTGTGGGCGGAGCTTGTGTAGTACGCACTTCTGCCGCTAGGCGTGTATAGTGCAACTCATTGTCAGTTCAGTGCCGCCTGTGTTGTCGACCTGGCTTGTTCTGTTCATCTGCAGTGATTGTTTTTGCTAGCGCTGTTTTGTTCTTGTTTCTTTTTTTATGATGACAAGTTTAAGTGAACAACGTGCAGCTGTGAAATTTTGTTTTCTACTCGGTAAAAATACTGCTGAAACTGTTTTAATGTTGAAAACAGCTTATCAAGATGACACTATGGGAAAAAGTCAAGTGTACCAGTGGTTTGCTCGGTTTAAAAATGGCGACATGTCAATTGATGACAAACCTCGCTCTGGGCGTCCATCAACTGCCCAAATCGACGAAAATATTGAAAAAATTAGAGAGCTTGTGCTCACAGACCATCGACAGACAATTGATCAACTGTCAGAGATTAGTGGGTTATCTTGGAGCTCGGTTCAGCGAATTTTAACAGAAGATTTGGGAATGAAAAGGGTTGCTGCCAAGTTTGTTCCTCGGTTCTGACTGACAATCAAAAGGAACATCGAGTTGAAACATGTCGTGTTTTGAAACAACAGCTTGAAGCTGATCCAGATTTTCTGTCAAAGGTCATTACAGGTGATGAGTCATGGTGCTATGGTTACGACAAAGAAACAAAGCAACAGTCAAGCCAATGGAAGACGTCATCGTCACCCCGTCCAAAAAAATGTCGTCAAGTCAAATCAAACATCAAAACAATGCTGATTTGCTTTTTTGATGCCAAGGGGGTAGTTCATTCAGAGTTTGTTCCCCCAGGTCAGACCGTCAATCAAACCTTTTATTTGGAAGTTTTAAGAAGATTGCGCAACAGTGTTCGTCAAAAAAGACCCGATTTGTGACAGACAGGAGACTGGTTCTTCCACCAAGACAACACACCTGCACACACAGCCATCTCTGTTAGACAGTTTTTGGCTAAAAATGGCATGGTTCCGCTGCCCCACGCACCTTACTCGCCTGACCTGGCTCAGTGCGACTTTTTCTTATTTCCACGCATGAAAAGGGGCATGAAAGGACACCGATTTGACAACATTGAAGAAGTCAAGAAAAAAACGAGGGAGGAGCTGTCAGCCGTTTCTAAAGATGACTACAAAACATGTTTCGAACAGTGGAAGCACCGGTGGGACAAATGTATCAGTTGTAATGGAGAGTATTTTGAAGGGGATAAGGTTGTTTTGTAAAGAATTTGAAATAAATAGCTTTTAAAAAATAATTCCTGTTTTTTTGGGTACCCCCTCGTATGTCAGCTCTGGGAAATGTGCATCATTAACGTACAAGAGGAAATTAATTTATAGTTTTATTTCTACAGTGTTGTTGTACATTCCAAGTTTGGCTTTTGGGGTTCCCAGTTTAATTATTGCCTTCCTGTTTCTAAATTGTGATTCCTTGTTTTGGTGATGGTCTATGTTCTGCATGTGTAACTGAGCTGAGGTATTCTGTTTATGTAATTCCTATTTGACATTGCCACTTGTTCTCTTTCCCCAGTAGGTCATGTATTGTTATCCTCTGAAATGTAAAAATGCAATGTGTGCCTTCGAGTCAGTCCTGACTCCTGGCGACCCAGAAGCTCCTGGGTTTTCTTGGCAGTGTCACTGGAAGTAGATTGCCAGGCCGAAATGTATTGGTTTAATATTTGCAGTGCTGCCTTTTGATAGGTAGGGTTTGGTGCTTTATGAGTCCTGGTAGTGCTATTATGATATGGTGGGTTTGCTATGGGCTCTAAATGGGCAGTGTTTGTAGTAGTTCCTAATGTGCCTGGCAGTTGACACTGGATTATAGTAATGTAGAAATCGTTTAGTCTTTCTTTATCCATACATTCATTAAGAGACATCTTTACTAAAAGTTAGCGCATAGTAACATTATGCAAATATTTATGCAAATGAGGCCACTTATGCAAATGAGGCCCACATTGAGTCTCCGCACATGGCCCCGCACCCCTCTTGGGCCGCCCCTGCCAGGGTCCAGGGCAAAAACCTGCCTGAAGAAATGTTGACTTAGCACACCTGGCAGGATTTCCTTAACATGTGAATTTAGTCAGATGCAGAGTTCCCCTATACAGCCTTAAGCCTGCCCAACTATCAAAGCCGGTGGCTGCCTAGGGCACAGCTTCTAGGCAGCCAAGAGCAGAACATTAAAAGCTAAACAATGCATTTTGACAGACGGGGAGGGGTGTGTGTAGGGCCAGTCAAAGAGTTTCTGCTGAACCAGGCAAAAGCTCTGGCTGTGCTGCCCCCCCTCCCATGCTGACCTGCACTACCGCTGATTCTGGCGGCAGGGCCGAAGAGGAGCGTAGCTCTGCTTGGCAGCAGGCTCTGCTTTGGTACACATGATCTGCCGCTTCTGACCCGCTTCCATTATAACTATAGGGGTTCAAAAGCGGCAGGTCATGTGTGCCAATGCACATGGCCTGCTGCCGCCAGAATCAGCGGTAGTAGGGGATGGCAGCGCAGCATGGTGCGGTTCCGCATGGGTGAGTGGTGCGGCTTGGTGCAAATGGGGGGGGGGGGAGTAGGTGCGGCAGGCCATGTGTGCCAAAGCACATGGCTTGCCGCACACGGAGATCTGCCACCCTAGGCAGCTGCCTAGCTCACATAGTGGATGGGCTGGCCCTGGGTGTGTGTAAAGCTTAAGGTCTGCCTAGAGGGCACCAATACGTTGAACAAACTAGGGGGCAGGCCCTGCCTGCGCTGATGGCAGAAGACAGAGAGGAGGAGATACTGTAATGGAGCTGCTAGAGCTCCATTAGAGTTTTGTCAGTTGTCCTGAATGTCTTTTTTCTTTTTAGAAAGGTGAAATCAATACATAAGTACACAAATAAACAAGCAAGGACGCCTGGAGATTTGCAGGGTCGATAAACCCCCTAAGGCTAAGCGAACTTCCAGTAGCACCCTTACACGAGTCGCGCACAGGAGTGACTGGCAACCTTCTTTTCAGGAGCGCACGCCATGTGTCTGTCTGCTCTCTGGTTTCACAGCAGCTTCTATTTCAGCATTTATGGTAAGTCAGCGTATGAAAAATAAGGAAGTCGGCAAAAGCATGAAAAGAGGGTGTGGCCAGCCGCTGCCCCCGAGCAACCGTCAGCCCTCCCCCTTCTGTGGACTGGAGGCGGGCCCAGAGCGTCCCTCCACCTGCCTGCTTTTACATGCCCAGAGCCCGAGAGCGGCGGAGGAAGACGGCGAGGAGTGGCTGGCACGCGCCTCCGGGCCAGGTAAGGGGCCAACTTCTCTCGCGCTTCTAGCCCGCCCTGCCAGCAGGAAGTAGGGTGCCGGGGAGGTGCCCGTGGGGCCGTGGCCTCCGGGCAGGGAAAGTTTCCGACAAGTGCTCATTGCCCCTATCGTGCTTGGGGGAGGGAAGGAAGCGAGCCGATCGCCTCCTTACTGTCACAAACTTGCCTGGAGGCTGTGTCTGCCCGTTCCTGCGCAAGAAAAAGCTTTTGATTTCTTTGCTCTGCGCTATATATTTACTGAACGCGCTACCCACCTACAATCATTTATAGCCAGTTCCTCTAAGCGTTTCAAATCTCCTTTCTGTCGCCTGTGAGCTTGGTGCTGGAGAGTCTGCCAGTTTCTGGAGATGCATTTTTAACCATTACTCTGGTGGTTGCAGTTTTTTGCGCCTCTGGTGCTGCTCATTTCAAATGGATAAAAAAACAAAAACAAAAAAATCCGGAATATAAACATCGCAGAAATGAAAGTTTAAGAAACACGACAAGAATGACCAAAATTGCACCTTTAGAATCTTGGGCGCTGGCACCCAGTGCCCGTCAGAGATGGGTTGCTGTGATTAAGGGAGAAGAGCACCATTATGGGAGATTTTATCCTGTAAGACTTTCAGCTTTGACAGGATATATATATATTTTTATATTAAGGGATATAGGTCCTTGTACCTCTGAAGGCTCAGCAGTTTATCACGTTAGGTGATGAATCATTAGTTCCCGGAAGCTACTCAAGCACAGAGGGGCGAGACCTGTTGGATTGGCCCAAATCAGACAATCTGCCACTATTCATCATGTCCCTTCCTTCTTTGCAGGGTAGATATGCATCCATCACCAAGATTTGCGCTTTATCCTGTGTCCTATGCTTGGAAACAAATTCTTTTTTTTCCAGGTATTTGAGAGAGATCTGGTCAACTACTCTAAGTTGGGCTTGCTGGGTTTTATAAAGTTAGTGGGCTGCTATATTGGGATTTTTGTCTCATGTCTATATCCCGTTGATGGGTTGCCAACAGATTAGCCAGTTGAATTGGGGAATTTATTATAGTGCATATTCCATGGTGAGTTGTGAAACTTGGCAAATGAAGTCAGGTGTGGTGTTTCTTGCAGTGGCTGTGCTGGTGTATTGATCTGCTCTCTGCGCGTGTTTGCTTTGAAGCCTTTCATCTTCTATTTGTGCTGGCAGAAGGAATGTGGTACTTAAGGTGTTAGATGCCAGAGAAGTTGTATCTCTGAAACAGGTGACTGATGTGAAGGGCTTGCTGCAGGCTATACTGAACACAGAAAACATAGGAATTCTAGCTAAGATCAGAAATGATTTTAAAATGAGCAGTTGAACTGACAGTGCCAGATTTGCAACCCATTTATGAGAAGAGGTGATGATTTTTAAGGTAACCAGAGAAAATAGCTCTAAGGGTGGGATGGGCCCCTACTGCACCAGATGGGCCCCTACTGCGCCAGATCCAGAAAGGGCTGCTGATTTTTCTGCAGGATGCAAGAGACCTAAAAGGAATGTGTCCTCAGTGTTAAAATGATCAAATTGTTGTAATTCCAGTTTTCAAAATTGCAGCCAACTGATTTCTACTGTGTGGAGAAAATAATAGTCATAGTTCCCTGCTGGTGTCTTTGATGTGCCTGAAATTTATCAGACTTCTACCGAATTTGCTGTACCATCAGATTAAAAAATTAAACCTTCACTGATAAAGGGATTGATCTCTTTTGTGGATTAATTTGAAACAGGTACTCTGCAGATCCTATGAATTTATGTTTGTTAGAATGTTGTTTTTTTTTATTAGATTTTTTTTCTGTTATGCTGTGGGCTTGTGAATAGAGTGCTGACATCAGATCCACCTACACAGTGCCTTGAGAGGATGAGGTGCCGCTGCTATTGCTTTCCATTAAGGCCTCTAGATAGGTGGCAGTGATGTCAGCAATGTAGCTTATGAAAAACAGAAATCAAAATGTGGGAGAATTAAAACTAAATGAACGTGTGATCTATTTGCGATACTTGCTTCACAGCGGCTGCAAGAGACAAAAGGAAGATGCTTTTCCATTGTAAATTGGCTGGCATTGCGAGTGTGCATATGTATGCCGCTGTGTGTCCTTCCTGCTGTCTGTTTATTTATTTTTCACTCTACAAGGATCTCAGAAGATCACTAAAAACATACATAATAAAGTAAAAAACATACAAAGTACTTAAAATCCAATAAAATTAAATAATCCAAATATAACTACGAGTTAAAATGGAATATATCCAATATATAGACAAGAGTCAGTACAAGACGTAAACAATACAATATTTCGATTACATTGGCACAGAGCACTAGGGAAACCGGGCTATCACCTAGGGTGGCATCATTTGCAGGATGGCCTAATTGCTGTAGTTCCTTCTGCCTCATTGTATGTTTCAGTCCACTCCTTGCCTGTCCACCACCTGCTGCAGGATTTGGCTCCTCACCTCCCTTCCTAATGTTTGCTTGGTACAGCAAACACTTTCCACCCTTGCAAGACCAGCAACAGGAAGTCCTGCTTATGACTGCAGCTGAAAATATTCACATTTTGCGATGCCTGTAGTTTAATAGACAGGTCAAGTTCTTGGGATCCTGCTGCTTAATTAATCTGAAGGAGGGAAGAGAGAGAGAGAGAGGCAAGACCATTGTGAAGGGAGGGAAGAGGCAGTAGCATATGCTGGGAAAAAGGAAGAGGAAATGGATGCTTGAGAAGGAGGCGGATGCGTGGGTTTATTTATTTATTTGAACTCATTTTTATACCGCTCCTTCCAGTGATCAGCAGCGGTTTACATTTTAACATTCAGTTCTGCAAAGGAAAGCAGTTACATATAACAGTAGACAAACTATGTACATGGCAAGGTTAGTGTAAGGATTCCAAAGAACTCAAAACTATTTACATATAGAAACGTGTATTTTCGGTTAACTAAATACAGATATTTACAATGATGTACAATGTGAATGTCGCATGCCTAGTGGGTTTACAGTTTAATATACTCATGTTGCGCTTGGTGTGACATATGATGATGGGTTCTGGGAAAGAGAGCTAAGAGATGGAGGACCTGGCCGCTTTTCTTGCTCCTTAGTGTCCTTGTTCTCCTTTTGCAAGGACTTGTGCTTAATTTGGAATCCTCTCCATTGCTAAGTAAGAATATGATCCCAACAGAACAGGCCCCCGATAGGGACCTACCCAAACATATAACCACATATATAAGTTCTGTCCTTCCTTGCTCCTCAGTGCCCTTACTTAGCATTGTACAGTCATGTTCCTGAGCCATTCACAATGTGCATATCTCAGGAGGGCATCTACTGCCATGTCTGTAGTGCTGAACTGCATCTTGTGCCAGTGGGTTCACTCTCATTTTCCTGCTACAGTACTGTACACTGCGAGTGCTTTGTAGTGGTCTGAGCATGCCACGGACTGGTTTCTATTGTCTAACTTGCATCCACCTGTGAGTCTCGCCATCTTACATTGTCATTCAGCCTCAGAACAGCTCTGTCCATACCCACGGCAACTTCACAGCTGCCTGTTTTAAAGGGGGGCATGGCCGTTCACAGGTATATCGCAGAGATGGGCAGGGTCGCAGACATGCATCTTTTCGGAGTACAGTGAGCGCGGGATAATGCTGTCGTTGGCATAGACCTGTCTTCGTACAACATAGCACTGTGTGTGGGCTGCGCCTAGCATATCTATGTGGGCGATTCTGTGCACGCGGCTGCGTCTATCTCCGCATGTGCGAAATTGGGTTCTATTTCTGCACGTTTCCATTTGGACGTGCCTGCTGCACATGTACATTTTTGGAATTGGCCTCAATGTGTTCAGATTTATCTCATGCATATTCATTAGGGACAGCCTGAAAACGTGAATGGTTTGGTGCCCTCCAGGACTGGAGTTGGAGATCCCTGCCTTAGGGGTATATTTACTAAAGGCCTTGGCTGTCTTCATAGCGCTAATGCGGGATTGTCACACCGCAAAGACAGCTAACGCAGGAAAAATGCAGACATCGTGGCACTTTTCTGCAGTATCTGCAGTTGACACGTTAGATGCAGGCTTGGGCGGAGAGTGTGTGTGCCCGGAACATGCGATTACTGCAGATATTGCCATTGCGAAGTAATCGCCAAAGTTTATGTGCTTCGTGAATGCAGCTATTGCTGCTTTAATGAGTGGTGATAACTTCATCTGTGAAGTTTGCCCCTCCACAGTATCTGCCCAGGAAATGCTGAGACTGCCCCATACCTACCGCAGGACTTTTGGCGCTAACGCTGGCTTTTTTTCAGCTATCGCCTGGTGTTAGCTGCAAAAAACATAGAGGGTCATTCTAAAAGGCTTAGTCGTGGTTTGGACGTCTGCAGATATGCATGCGGATGCCTATATCACAGACATGTCTCCGTAACCATTTCACAAATGCCATTCACAGATGTTTCCACTACAGGGACATTCAGGTAGGCACGGGGAGTGTGGCAGAGGCATGTTTGGGGAGGAACAATGGACTTACACGTCCCCATTCGATCCTAGAAGTGACGGAGCCATCTGCAGGTTCATGCATGTTTATTCCTGCTCCAGGAATGAATAGGCATCAGGAAAGTGTTTGTTTTCACCTTAAAACATCCAGAGAAGATGGAGAATTAAATGACTAGCTTTGATTACAAAATCCCTCACTGGGATTTGAACCTTAGCCACCCAGCTCTTAAACCACTACTGTAAGCATTATGCTATTAGACATCTTGGTTCTGAAATGCTCGCCTGGGGATGTCTATATAGATTTGATCCACGTGCATATTGGGCACATCCACTTTTCTGGAATTGTGCCTGAACCTGCACATGGCTGCCTTTCTTTTCAGACGTTCTGGCTTTGATGTCCCAGACTGCACTTGGACGTCCCATTATGAAATGTGCCTCTTAATGTTTTGGTGTGGCACGTTTGTTACATTGGTGTATTTTGCAGGGTTTCAATAATTGCTTTGGTTGTCACCACAATATTGCATGAAAATATAATCATTTCATAATAAGTAGTAGTTTTACCTCAGAATACTGTACTTTGTCTCTTTATTTGTGTGCTATTTCTAAATGTCCATATTCTTCTCTATATGTCTATATTCTTCTCTTTCATCTAAAATAAATCCATCAGCATAAATACAGAATATGTATTCATATTCAGATCCAATATTAATTTTCAGAAGTGCTTCCCCCACCACAAGTCTGAAAACTCACTTAGGCACCTCATGTTCTTGCACAGGGCCCAGTTCAGTGGGTTTTCTGTCATTTTACTGGATGGAATATCCCGTGGACTTTGCTGTCGTTCCTAGGGGTATACACAAGTAGGGCTCCCTACCACAGCCTCTGCAATCCCACCTCACTGCTGTGTCTATTAAGGGATGTGTGCTGTTGGAGATCGAAAGGAGTGATATTGGGAAAATAAATTTAGACGTTATGCTGCTCCAGGTAGGATGCAGGATACATAGTGGAAACAACTATCTATCTAAATAGCTAGAAAATTTCAAATAAAAAGCAATTTTATTCCTCTCCTGCTGAATATAAAAAGATATTTAAGTGCGGAGAATGGATTTTTGTTCTAGAACCAGGCAAGTAAAGATTATTACTCATAATTCAGCATGAGTATAGAAACATCTATACTGTATATCCTATATAATGCGGGCACTGGGGTCCAAGATATTTGACCGCATTATATCGGGTCTATTGTATATACATCTTAACAAAAAAAAATAAAAAGGTAAAAAGGGGTTCAACCCCTGACTGCAGTATATGCAATCCCGTGTTATATGGGGCTGCAGTGAACTAACGCTTATTATTGTGAAAATTATTTTAAAAAAGCTAATTTAAAAAGGGAAACAATGTAAAAGGGAATAAAGTTGGGAAATCAAAACAAAAAGGAAAACCAGAATACGCCGCATGCTAAGGAATATCCAAGGCCAGTACCATACCTAGCCCTGTGCGAGCGATGCGGCCGCACAGGGCGCAAAGGCTTAGGGACCGCATTTTGGCTGCCTGCTGTTGCCCTGCCGCCGCCGCTTTTTGTTCTCTCAGTGGTTTCAACTGTGGTCTCCTCTGACGTGACATCATAGCAGGGAGGGATCAGATCTGCTGCCCTGGCAACTTGTACATCGGGCATGCCCCCCTCCCCCCATAAATCCATCCAGTCTCTGCCTGCTCTTGCCCTGCTGCCGCCGCCGTGGAGAAATCAGAGGGTGGCAGCACCAGGGCAGGAGCAGGTAGCAGCTTGATGGAGGAGGGGTGGCACGTGCCCAATGTGCAAGTCTCACAGGGTGCGAGTCTGGCTCGGTATGGTCCTGTCCAAGGCCACCATAAGGGAGTCATTCTGTGCCATGTACATCCCTGCAATTCGTCCCCCTGCCGATCCTGGTGCAAAGGCTCCCCGTATGTATAGCGGTGTTGTACGGGGAGCCTGTGATGGGGGCAGGAGGGGGCGGTCTGGAGGCATAACGAGGGCGGGGCGTGGGCAGGCTGTGACTCCGGACATTCAGAACCAATTCTAAAATCATCCCTGTATGTTGGGGCTCATCCTGTTAGATGGGGGACAGGTGAGGGGTGCAGGAGCATCCCCGAAGCCCGATCCTGGGCATGGGAGGCCGGATCGTGGGTCGGAATGCGCAAAGGAGGTTTTTGGCAGCGGCTGGCAATTTTGGCTTCTGAATGGAACTGCGGTGCCATGGTGACAGGACACCATGGCACTGCGGTTCCATTCAGGAGCCTGACTGAGTTAGCTGGGCTTGTGGCTGGATGTCTGGTGTGCCAGATTTGGGCCACCCCCTGGACGTCCAGCCACTGTGCTGCGATTGTGCTCCCATGGGGACGTCTAGCTCCTGCAGGAGCAGAATCGGGTACATCCCCTGTTTGGACGTCCGGATGGCCTGGGGATGCACAAAGTGGAATTGGCCTCTTTGGGGGCAAATCACCTTATAATTAAAAGAGCAGAAATAATAATATAGGACACGATATTAAGTGCTGCAGCACGAACTCTTAATGTTACCCTAAGGCCAAGTCATAAGAGTGTAAAGCTGGAAAAGTCCTGTGTATAGATTGAATAACAGCAGGAGGATCAGGAAATACGTTCACTCTGGCTCCATGAAAATGATAGAAACTATTCTTGAGATAAAGTCTCAGTACTGAATCTCTATCAGAGCTTACAGTGGTGTGCAAAAGTCTGGAATCACTTGTGAGTTTTGCGTTTTTCGTACTTTCTAGCGTTTTTTTAAAATTTTGCATTAGTCCAGCATATTCATCTTTCTACCACGTTAAAAGGGATACAATTGGCTATTAGAGTTGACTTTTTTGCATTCCTTGCTTCCAATTTAAATACTTTACAGATACTGGGAGATAGCTACTGCGATTTTTGTGGATCCTGCGTCAAAACTGGATCGAGATTATCCAATATGCACACGTTATTTCTGACCAATCAGGAGGCTGGTTTCACTAACCAATCAATGCAGATATCTAGCCAACAGTGCAGCTATAAAAACGCACAGAATTTTTGAATTTCATACGCTTTCTGATGACTGATGAAGATGACTCTGACCCTGATGTTGGAGGAGCGTGTTCATGTGTCCTTTATGAGCAAGGAAGGGTTTTCAAGCCGCCAGGAAAGTTGGCTGCAGTCAGAGCGCTGTTAAGATTGTACAGAAGAAGAAAGAAATGGGTTCTGTGGTGGACAAGCCTCGTTCAGGTCATCCACGTGCATCAACATCATGCCAGGACCGCGCACTATGACGCATTTCACTGACTAATCGCAAGTTGACCTCTCCTCAGCTACTTTGAGAGTGGTCAGACAAGAGTGAGGTCAGTGTCAGCTCATCACCAGTGCCTGCAGTTTGGTCTCCGGGGCTGCAAAGCACAGAATAAGCCACTGATAACTGACATACAAAGGCGCAACCGGATTGTGTGGGCAAGAAAGCACTCAACCTGATTGACTGAAATGTGGGAAAAGGTGCTATTCAGCGATGAAAGCACTTTCTGCCTGTTTAGTAACCAGGCCCACACCTATGTGAGGAAATTTCCTGGAGAGGAATTCAAGCCTGAGTGTCTCAACCTCACTGTGAAGCATCCTTTGAAGGTTATGGTCTGGGGCTGCATGACTACCAGTGGCGTTGACCATTCCATCGACAATGTGAAGACGTCCAACGGGGCCAAGTACATCACCATACTGCAAAAGTGCATGGTGCCATTAGCACACCAGCAGTTTCCTGGCCAGTTCCTGTTCCAAGATGACAATGCACCCTGCCTTCGCTCCAGACAGGTGATCAGCTGGAAGCAGCGGAACAACATCAAGTCAATGGACTGGCCTGCCAGTCTCCAGATGTGAATCCAATCTAGAACTTGTGGCACAAGGTGGCCTTGGAAATATCCAAGAGGCATCCAACATCAAAGCATGAGCTGATTGAGTCACTCATTGCAGCTTGGAACCGCGTTGTCACCAACGATCACCTTGTCAGACTGGTTCATTCAGTGCCGACAAGGTGCAATCAGGTGATCAAGAACAAAGGGTGGCCCATCAAATACTGAGCCATCACTGACACATAACAATGGCCTTTTTCAAGGCCACATACATTAATTTGAAGGAAACCTGGCGTGCGTCCATAATATTTTAAAGCATACTTGCAATAATATATCGTTGGCCAATGATGTACATTACGCGATTTTCACAGAAAATCTATCAACAGGACAGCTATGGGGAACAAACTCAGAAACTAAGGTCCAAACCAATACTAAAAGTTGGCCCTAATAGCCAAATTTATCACTTATCATGAGATACACAGAAAAAGCCATTGGGAGGAAAAAGAAATTAAGATATAAGGTCACAAAGTTGAAAAACGTCAAATTTACAAGTGATTCCAGACTTTTGCACACCACTGTAGCTTGAAGGTAACAATCAGGGTCACTCTATTAACTGTTTGAATTTAACTGAGATATTGGAGATATGATAAGTTCTCTTGATAGTTTGTTTCTTTCTATATCAAATGCCCCCTTTGTCAGGTCCTGTGGGGAGGACATAATACCAGCTGAAAGGCTGCCAGGGCTTTGGGCTTAATCAGGCAGCTATCTTTTCAGTGTTTCATAGGAAAAATTTGAACTCGTTCTTTGGGACATTATGGACATGCAAGTTCTTACAAAAGATGAATAATACCATACACTATGGTGCCCTTTTACTAACCTGTGCTATGCAGTTAGCGAGGGTTTTGGCACGTAGTGATCGTGTGCTGTGGCCCGTGGTAACTATTAGCATGGAGCCATCACAGTGTGAGCCGATGTTTTCGCTGTGAATCACATGGTGAAGTTGTAAGTTGACGGGTTGGGGCAGAGATTGGGCATGGGGGTAAACACCACATGCTAATGGCAATATTTGCAATTACCTCCAACTCAATAGGTGAAGTTGAGTGTGACTGCAGTAATAACACCCTCCATTAGCAAATTGCGCTATGTGTTAACTGCTGGGCAAATGCTATGCATGCCACTGATGCTTTTTTTTTTTTTATATTATTTATTTATGGATTTTTAACAATAAACCAAGCAAAAAAACTTGTACAGAATAATGACACTTGCAAGAATAATATATAACACAATTTGTTCAAAGACTACACAATATGCAAGGATCAAAAATAGCCCTCAGTAGGAGGAGGAGGTTACCACAAAAATTAACATGAAATACCTCATCGGAAAACTACTTAAGGAAAAAAGGGAAAATCACAGGAATTACTATCAAGAAAACAAAATGAAGACAGTGCTCTAAGGAGTACTAAACTTATGATGGAGTCTGTGATCCCGAAGTAGAAGCTACCACCAAATGGGAACTCAAAAAAGTAGAAAGATCAGCTGGAGAAAAGAACACAAATTTCTGCGCTTTATAAGTGACTAAACATTTACAAGGAAAACGAAGTATAAAGGAAGCACCTAAAGATAGCACCCCTGGTTTTAACAGAAGAAAAGCTCGCCTCCGCTTCTGCGTTTCCCGAGCCACATCAGGGAACACTAACACTTTTTTACCATAAAACAGAGAAGAACGCTTTTTGTAGAATAATTTCAATAACCATTCTCTATCAGAGGAAAGGGCTAGTGTGACTAACAGCGTGGAAACAGCTATGTCCTCATTCCCTGGAGTAGACAATAAAGCTGAAACATTAAGCATATCTATTTCCAAAGCTCCCCCGGAAATCTTCCGTTCTCTTTTCCCTAAGGGAAGATAATGAATCTTAGACACAGGAGGGAACAAATCCGGAGGGACTGACAACACTTCTTGGAGATATTTTTTAAATGTATCCAACGGCGCAATCCCAGGTATAATTGGGAAATTTAACAAACGAAGATTAGAAAGACGGGCAGCATTCTCCAAGGACTCTATTTTAGCATGCAACACACTATTATCTTTAATCAAAGAGTCAGAT
Organism: Ichthyophis bannanicus; assembly: GCA_033557465.1. NCBI lineage: Eukaryota > Metazoa > Chordata > Amphibia > Gymnophiona > Ichthyophiidae > Ichthyophis > Ichthyophis bannanicus. The sequence goes on along the minus strand of CM066033.1, from coordinate 950,558,347 downwards.
ATGTCCTTAACACTTTCAAACCGTTGATCCATGGAAATCTGCTTAGTGGTAACAGACATCAAGGAAGATGATACTTGAGACAAAGCTTCTTCTGCAACAGTTACCCTATCAGATAACAAAGTAAATTGAGTAGCAACCATTGTAGACAAATTGGAAATAGCGTCCCAAATGCTCTCTCAAGAGTAACCGAAGCAGGACGAGGCAAAGTAAAGGAAGCTAAAGAGGGTGCTGGTACAACTACGGCGAGATTTGGCTTATCTTTCAAAGTTTTGAAGACTTCTAAATCGGGAACAGTTCCCTCGGTACCAGGTGAGGATGACGACTCTGGAAAGCCAGGAACCTGCACTCCCTCTACTCGATCTCGAGCAGTAATCAGCAGCGAGCCCCGCACAGACGACGACACCGCTTCCCCCATCAGGAGACGGAACGTCATCGCTCAGCGACTGAACAGCTGGAGGTCTGGGAGGGACCGGAGGAGAACGACCATCAGGGGAGAGCGTGATATCCAGGGCAGAGGGAACCGATCCAGAAGCCGATAAACCCTCTAAGCCCGCTCGAATCCCAAATACTTGCTCCTCGGACATCCGAACGAAGCGATCCATAGGTCCAACAACTGGAGGTAAAGGCTCCGCGGGAGGAGCTTTAGCTTTACCCTTGCGTTTAGGCATGTTTGAAATTCTCCACTGCCGCCATCTTGAAACAAGCCACTCCCCATCTCGCATGCCACTGATGCTTAATGCAGAGGCTTTGCACCTAATGTGCCTAAAATTTTCATGCTATTGGTGTGTTACATAAAAAACCACAGCACAGCTTATTTTGTTATTGATCACCTGATTATCTTTGATTAAAGTGTTCAAGAAATGATCCACCAGTATATTCACCTCAAAAACGGAAATAAAAGAATCCATGATAAGATAAGTGATATATACGGTCGTACTCTGAGAATGAAATAGATTTCAATAAAATATGAAAATAACAATTTGATAAAAATTATATTGTAAGTAGATGATGGTAAAAGAGCGCTGCTGAAATGTAGTCACTATAGCAAATGGTTTCATCGACTCCCTCTATGTAAATAGTTTTTGCTTGTTAATAGTTTATAAGACTGTTTTGAATTCTCAGCCCAGTCTTACTAGTATATGCATTAGTCACATTGTTCTAAAAGAATGTTCATTGTAAAAATAATGTTCTGAATTGTTCTAAATTGTTCTTTATAAAAATAATATCTCATTATTATTGTCGTTCTGTTACCTGTAAACCGCATTTGATCTCTGGAAGAAGCGGTATAAAAAAAATGTACAAATAAATAAATAAATAAATAAATAGTGCTCAAATTGATTTCCACAGTGCAGTACTGGTGATCCATAATTAAACTTATTAGTTTACTGAATTAAAATAAAACATTTCCAGCTGTTCTTTTGTTTATTTCATTATCCTTGACCAAAGCCATGCTAGCTGCTGCCACACATCCCAGTCTCCCCATTACATCCAGCAGGCCTGAAGAATTCCCCTGAATCTTCTCTTTTGAGTTCTTGTAACTTCAATGTCACCTCTCCAGAAAAGTGAGCTACTAAGAGAAAGCCAGATAGAATAGCTTCTATTTTTGCCATTATATTCCAAATATGAACTTTAATGATTTCCTGTGGGGGGGGGGGAGGTTGGGGGGATGATTGCAGAGATTAAAGGTGTCCCAACAAGAGTTTGAGGCAAGGGAACTGGTTTCACAGTTTTTAAGTTTAGCCCCAGAAGATGACATTACATTTAGTCCCTGGAAGCAGTTCACACTTCTAAAGCCAGCCAGTGTTTCTCTTTTAACACCTACAACTTTGTCTGGAATCCACTTCCTGCATTCCTGGGGGGAGGGGGGACAGCACAGCCACTTCAGCTGTGTGCCTCTCACTCTTGGACCCTATACCAGTGCAACTGTAGCAGATGCATATCCCTTCAGGGGGTAGTGGCTCAAGCAATGCCAAGATCAGGGACACCACTGGAGATTCCAAAGACTACCCCCCCTCCCCCAAGTCCTTCGATCACCGACTGGAGCACCTCATCCTTCCTCTGAGCAAAAACAAAATGGTCAGTTCCACCAAACACCAGAGAAGATATGTTGACCTTTACGTAAATTCTAATTTTACTCTTACATTTCCCCATCACATCAGGAAAACAAACCAACAACTAACCTGCAGGTTAGAGGTCCTGCTAAGTCTGTGCCATCTTGAGTCCATCCTCCTTTCTTTTTTGTACAGGTTCACCTTGTTCAGCAAAAGATTGTTTCTCCACATAAATTAGTTAGAACATTTGTTCTGATACTTATACTTTCTGATTTTAACTTCTGCCTTTTATTTGTGTTTGCTGACCTCTTCTGCTATTCAAAACCAGCGTGAGCCAAAGTGTATCCCAAACTAAACTCAAAGTTTGTAATTGAAAGCTTAATAGACCTCTTCTTCCTGCTAAAATTCTGATTAGGATATTTGTATACTTTTTATGTGCGGTGGTTAAATGTGTATGCAGCAGTTGAGCTCATGATTGCTGCATGCTGGAGCCCTTGAGCCTTGTCTACCTGGGCTGGTCCTGATTAGGTGTATTGATAACAAGTTAGGGGTTTTTCATCCCTCTTGATTCCATCATTTAGGATACCCCATGTCAGAGCTCAATACTCAAAGAACTCGAAGAGGATACAGATACAGCTGTAGTCAACATTCTTGGCACCCTTGCAGTTCAACCCCTTAATGTCCAATATCTCCTAAAAAAAAAGTGGCCAGTGAAATTACTTTAGGCTATTATATATGGACACATGTTTGACACATAAAATAATCAAATAAAACAAGGCCAATTAATAAAGGAAATAGGAAATAGTATAAAAATTGGTACATTGCCAGGGCATGATTATTCTGATCTTAATGTGGATTTGTGCTAAAATAGATATCCCACAACGTGACTCACATCAATTCAGTACCCATAAAATTGGCTCATAAATAATACTTGCTTGAAATGTCAGACTTATTAAAGCAAAGTTGCCATTGATACCATTTAAAATCCTTTTTTTTTTGAAAGAGAAAAAGGATTTTAAATGGTAGAAGTAGCTTATCAATGGCAACTTTGCTTTAATAAGTCTGACATTTCAAGCAAGTATTATTTATGAGCCAATTTTTTGGGTGCTGAATTGATGCGAGTCTGGTTGTAGGACATGATTACTGGCACCCTTATAAACAATTCAAATCAGTTTGAACAGAAGAACAACATTCCTAATGCGGTAAAATTAAACGCACTTGTGATCAATTGTCAGTACTCACATGACTTGAATCGACCATTAAACGATGGCTCTGTTTAAAATGCCCACATTCATTCCCTGTTCCATTTGCACAATGGTGAAGAAGAGAGCTGCCTGAGACTGTCAGATAAGCCATTATCACCAAACATCAGACTTCAAAAGGATACAAAGCCATCTCCAAAAACCTTGGAATTTCTGTGTCTGTAGTTTGCAATGTTATTAAGAAGTTTTCTGCTCATAGAACAAGAACTTCCCAGGATGTGGCGGGAGAGGAAAAGTAATCCAAGATGTCTTTGAAGGTTAGTTCAAACTGTTGGAAAAACACCACATACAGCATCTAAAGAGCTTAAGCCTGACCTGGAGCAATCTGGAATGGTGGTTTCAACCCGCATAATACGCTGTGCACTAAACAAAGAAGGACTTAATGGGCGAAAGCCAAGGAAGACCCGCTGCTCAAAGATAGACACCTGATCTTTGCCCAAAACCACCTTGAGAAATCACAATCTTTCTGGGAAAATGTTCTGTGGACAGACAAAACTAAATGAGCTCTTTGGTAATGCAGACCAGCGATACATTTACAGGCGAAGAAATGAAGCTTATAAGGAAATAAACACCCTTCCTACAGTTAAATATCGTGGAGGTTCAATAATGTTGTGGGGCTGTTTTGCTGCCTCAGAAACTGGAGGCCTAGAATGTATTAAAGGAATCATGAAATCAGAGGACTACTAAGGTATTTTGGAACAAAATGTGCTACCTAGTGTCAGAAAGCTAGGTCTGGGTCCTCCAGCAGTACAGTGACCCAAAACATACATCCAGAAGTACAAAAGAATGATTACAAAGAAACAAATTGACTGTTTTAAACTGGTCAGTCATGAGTAATGATCTTAGTCCAATCAAGAACCTTTGGAAAAAGCTGAAATATGCCCTTGATAAAAGGAATCCAGGAAACATTCATGAGCTGGAACAAATCACAGTTGAAGAATGGGAGAAACTACCAGCAGACAGATGTACACAATTTATAGATGGCTACAAGAAATGTTTGGAGGCTGTCATCACTGCCAAGGTTTGTGCAACCAAATATTAATGAAGGGTGCCATTAATCCTGTCCAGGTCATGTTTAGTTTTTTTCTCAGAATTTACTATGTCTAAGTTGCACAGACATCTTTTTCTTTGTTGTATACCTTTGAACATACTATTAAAATATTATGATGACATACAGTTGGAATATTTCCAGTTCTCAAGATATTGTATATAACATTATTGGCACCCTTGCATTTTAGGTATGTTAACTACAACTGTATTTCTGTCTCCATTCTTTTATCAGCTAATCTTCCACAGTCTGGTATATATATTGCTCACTAATCAGGATATCTAATATAAGCCTTTAAAATGAAAAGAAAATGTTGTGTCCCAATGTCAGACAATCTCGCTATTACACTGGGTTCTTACTTATAATTTATCACATGCATAATACTGGTTCATACAGCTTCCAGTCCGTTGAGGAAAATCTGGTTGCTCCAAGCACTATTGATACTTTGAGGGCCATTGTAAAAGGTTAAGTTGTGATTTGGATGTCTGAAGAGGTGCACGTGGATGTCTCAATCATGGAGACATCTCTCTAGCCACTCCATGAATGATGTTCGCAGACATCTCCAGTGCAGGGACATCCAAGTAGGCAAGGGGTGTGGTGGAGGTGTGTCTGAGGAGGAGCAATAGACTTACATGTCCCCTTTCGATCTCAGATACATCAGCAGGAACATCCATGTTTACACCTGCTCCAGGAACGAATAGGCATCAGGAAAGTGCTTGTTTTTACCTTTAAAACATCCAGGTAGTGTAGAGAATTAAGTGACTAACCACAAAGGCCCATACTGGGATTTGAACTCTCGTCACCTTGATTTTCCTTATCGTTCCTCCAGTTCAGTCCTCTACCTCTGGGTTGTCAATCTCCTCCTCCTGCAGCTTGGAGACTGGTATGTCAGAATGATGACATCACTGGATATAGCCTGCTGCACTCACTCCTCCATCCCAGTGTGACCAGTCTCCATGCAGCAAGAAGACTTGACGAGCCTTAGGAAGGGGGCTCTCTGGAGGAACTAATAAGGGGCTAGGTGTTAGTTAGGGTGTCTAATTTGGTTCTCTGGTTGTTTTTTTTCTTTTGTTATTTGAGCTCTGTTGCTTTAAAAAAAAAAAAAAAAAAAAGATTTAGGATCAGCACTCTGCTGCCGGCATTCTTGCTCCCGGCCCCTGCACACTCTATGGGATAGCTTCTTAGGGGGCGAGTTTTGTTTCCCCTGGTGCAAAGAGGTCCTCTCCCCCCGGACGTTTCGGGGGAGAGCCCTGCTTTTTCAATTTGGGTTCTCAGTCATCGGAGCTGTGCCGGCGTCTCAGAGGCTGCACAGGTTCCCTGCTGCTGTACTCGGGGACGGGGGTTCCTTACACGAGACAGCTATTTCAGGCTCCGGAGCAGCAGTCCTGGCCGGTAAGCTTTCGACCGGCGTCAGGCTGCTTGCCCAGGCGGCGATCTTGCGCTTCTCCGGTCCTTGTCCAGCCGCGGTTTTCTTTTGGCGCCTTTTTCTCTGCCCGTTAAGTGTAGCCGCGGCCATTTTGGATGCTGCGGAGCAGCTGCGTGTTCCCCAGAGGGGCCCCGATCCTCTGCAATTTCACAGTAAGGGCGTTCTTTAATAATTTCTTTTATTTCATTTGTTTATTTCGTTGGTTTGTTTCATTTCTTTGATTTCTCATTAGTTTGGGGCGGTATTCGTGCCTTATTTATACCTGTTTCAGCCACTCCACAGGGAGGGAGGGGGGTTCGTTTTCACGGGGAATAGAGCGTGTGGAGCAAGCGTGATTACAAACTGATAGTCTGCAGTGGTACAGACGGTGCTGTTCATTAAAAAAAAAAACAAAAAAACAAAAAAACGCAGGCTAACAGGGAAGTTAAGATAGATTGCCTTATGGCTGCCAGGCCTCAGTGCCTTGTTTGTGGCACTAGGAGGGGCACAGTAGCGGATACTGGGTTATGCCGGGGGTGTGCCACCCTCTCCTCTACAGTGGAGCAGCAGATGGAGTCCAAGGAATCCCCCGAGGCGCAGGGAGGATTCGCAGGGGCGGGGGTTTCGTCCCCGCGGTCACCGGCGCTTGGGGCAGCATTGGAGGAGTTGCCCGGAACCTCAAGCACTTCTTTGACAGCCCAGGCGTCGGGTCTCGGGGAGTTCAGCCCTGAATTTATTTTGCTCATGCATCAGGCCTTTTGCCTGCGTCGCCAGGGCAAGGGGTCTGACGCTGGAGCGTGGACATCCCAAGTTCAACAGCTAGAGGCGGTCGCTGCGGTGAGCGAGGCTCCGCCACAGCCTAAACGGGCACGGACGAAGGACCCGGCATCAGAGGATGAGTGGCCGGAAGCCCAAGACCCAGATTGGGATCAGGAACTCTGCGCAGGACCTGGAAGAAGGAGAGATTCCTGAGCCCGAGGATCAGGCTAAGATAATTAGGGTTTTCCGTAGAGAAGAGCTGGCGGCCTTAATCACGGAATCTTTGCAGATGTTGAATTTGGCTAAGCAAGCCGCAGTGGAGGAAGAAGTCGAAGATCCTGTCATTCAGGCGGTTCGGCAGACGCAGGTGGTGTTTCCCATACACAGAGTGGTCAACAAAATGATTCAAGATGAGTGGGATAAGCCAGAAGCGGGCCTACGGGGCATGCGGATGCTGAATAGGCTGTATCCCTTAGCCCAGGGGTCACCAACCTGCGGCCCGCGGGCCGCATGCGGCCCACGAGGTCCCTTCGTGTGGCCCGTGAGGCTCTACCCCAGTTAACATTACGTGCAGCCCGCCAAGGATTCCCGCCATTGTATCTGCGGCCCGCGGCATGCTCAGCGGGTTCAACGGCACGTGACCGGTTTCCCAAGAGCAGCGCGCAAATTAGAGGACCAATCAGCAATAAGACTTCACCAAGCACTCGCAAGACTTTGCCCTCTTCAGTGCCCCCTTCGAGATGAACCCCACCGACGTGCCCTCTGACCTTCAAATGGACTTGATCGAACTGCAGTGTGACGACGCACAGAAGTCGTGCTTCATGGCTATGGGCCCTGTCGCATTTTGGAAGACACAGGCGGCCACCCACCCGTCCATGGCCGCCAACGCACGCAAGGTCGCTGCTCTCTTCGGCTCAACCTTCTGCTGCGAACAGCTGTTCAGCCGAATGAAATTGATAAAGTCAGCCACGCGCTCGCAGCTCACCGACGACCACCTGCAAGCGTCCCTTCTCCTGTCAGTGTCATCTGTGAAGCCGGACTTTAAGCGTTTGTCTGCTAGCATGAATCATCAGCCATCTCATTAAATTCAATAAAGGTGATCAGCCATTGTTTTCATAATTTTGCATTTGTTGTTTTTTTTCGCGGGGGCAGGGAGAAGGGGGGTGCGGCCCGCGAGGCTCCCGGTAGTCAGCTGTGCGGCCCGCGGCCCTCTGGAGGTTGGTGACCCCAGCCTTAGCCAATAAGGATAAAGAAAGGTTCCGGGCTCCGCGGGTGGACGCGGTGGTATCGGCAGTTACTAAGAAGACCACCATTCCGGTGGAAGGTGGTGCGGCCTTACGAGATGCCCAGGATCGCAGAGTAGACGGCTTACTGAAGCAAACCTTTGAAGTGGATTCCCTGTCGCTGCAGGCCTCCATTTGTGGTGCTTGGGTGGCCAGGGAGCCGATGGGTCCAGCGACTGCGTCAGTCTTCGAATCTAGCTACCGAGGAATTGAAGGAGCTGGATCGGCTGGAGTCCGGAACAGCCTACTTAGCGGATGTGCATTACGACTTGATCAGGGCGCTAGCCAATAGTATGGCGTCTGTGGTAGCCGCTCGGCGATCGGTTTGGTTATGGAATTGGGCGGCGGACAGACCGTCTAAGTCTCGTCTTAGTAAACTTCCCTTTAAGGGTGGTTTACTGTTTGGAGAAGATTTGGATAAGTTGGTGAAGGATCTTGGGGAGTCCAAGGCGGGTAGGTTTCCGGAGGATAAACCGAAATCAGGAAAGTCTGCTCAAAGTTTTCGGGGCCAGTTTCTGGATTTCCGAAAGTTTCATTCGCCGCGGTTTGGTAGTTTCCAAAGGGGCCGGTATCAATTTTGGGCCCAGGGATTTCGGGGGATGACTAGGGGGTTCTCCTTAAACCCTGCGTCCGTATCCCGTAAGCCACAATGAAGCGAGGCGGGTCCCGGCGGAGGGGCCTCCTGTAGGCTGGCGGCTTCGGGAGTTCCTCTCCGCTTGGACCCACATCACGTCCGATCAGTGGGTGTTAGAGATCATTCAACACGGCTATGCTCTGGAGTTGGCTCGACCCATACGAGATTCCTTTGTTATGTCTCCTTGCAGGGGACCCAAGAAATCGGCAGACGTTCGCGCAACATTGGAAAGACTGCTTCTTCTGGGGGCTGTGACAGAAGTGCCCAAAGCCGAATGCGGCATGGGTCGATACTCAATCTATTTCGTGGTGCCCAAGAAAGGCGGAACGTTGCGGCCCATCCTAGACCTCAAAGCCGTAAACCGTTGTTTAAGGGTGCCGCATTTCCGAATGGAGACATTGAGATCGGTCATAGTGGTAGTGCGTCGCGGAGAGTTTTTGACGTCTCTCGATCTTACGGAGGCGTATTTACACGTTCCCATCCGGGAAGCTCATCAGACGTTTTTGCGGTTCGCGCTTCCTTGGGGGCACTATCAGTTCCGGGCCTTGCCTTTCGGCCTGTCAACGGCGCCGCACACCTTCACCAAGATCATGGTGGTGGTGGTGGCGGCGGCGTTGCGCAAAGAAGGCATTCTGGTCCACCCTTATCTCGACGATTGGTTGATTCGAGCCAAGTCCGCGGAAGAGAGTGTCCGGGTGACAGACAGGGTGGTGAAGTTTTTGCAGAGTCTGGGTTGGGTAGTCAGTCCGGTAAAGAGTCACTTGACACCCACCCAAGACCTAGAATATCTCGGGGTCCGGTTCGATACGTTGTCCGGCCAGGTGTTCCTACCCCACAAACGGGCCGAGGCCTTGCGGTCTCTGATTCAGAGGTTTCTCTCGGTAACTGCGCCGTCGGCTTGGGATTATCTTCGGGTACTGGGTACCATGGCGGCGACGTTGGAAGCGGTGCCTTGGGCCAAGGTGCATATGCGGCCGTTGCAGCGTGCTCTGCTTCGCCGATGGTCGCATCAGTCCAGTTCGTTGAACAAGCGTCTTCCTTGTCCGCTCAAAGTCAGACGGTCTCTTCGATGGTGGCTTCACCGGTCATCGCTGGCGGCCGGCATGCCGCTGGACCAGCCCGACTGGATTCCGTTGTTGATGGATGCCAGCCTGGTAGGTTGGGGAGCTCACTGCGAGAGTCAGTTTGCGCAGGGGCTTTGGTCTCCCCAGGAGACGTCGTGGTCGATAAACAGTCTGGAACTGCGGGCGGTATTTCGGGCTCTTCAGGCGTTCGAGGAGGTGGTGCGGGGGCGCCCCGTGCGGGTGCTGTCCGACAACTCGGCGACTGTCGCATACATCAACCGTCAGGGCGGCACGGGGAGTGCCGCAATGGAGGAGGAGGCGGACGAGTTGTTCGCGTGGGTAGAGATTCAGTTGTACGCAATTTCGGCAGCGCACATCGCAGGAAAGGACAATGTCAAGGCGGACTTCCTCAGCCGAGTTCAAGTGGATGCCGGCGAATGGGAGCTACATCCCGAAGTTTTCCAGCAGATAAAGGCTCGCTGGGCAACCCCGATAATGGATCTGATGGCGACGTTCCAGTCGGCGAAGGTCGGTCGGTTCTTCAGCAGAAGACGGGAAAGGATGTTGGAAGGCATAGACGCGCTCTTGCATCGGTGGCCGTCGGAAGGCCTTCTGTATGTCTTCCACCCTTGGGCGTTGATAGGCCGGGTGGTTCAAAAGATCGGAGCTCACTCGGGAAAGGTTCTTTTGGTGGCACCCGACTAGCCGCGGCATCCGTGGTATGCGGACGTGGTACGTCTTCTGGACGGCGATCCCTGGCGGTTCCCGGAGAGGGCAGATCTGTTGATTCAGGGTCCGCTTTTCATGCCCCAGGTGGATCGGTTCTCGCTTACGGTATGGCCATTGAGAGGGCTAAGTTGATCAAGAAGGGTTACTCATCGGCGGTAGTGGCGACTTTGCTTAGGGCGCGGAAGCAGTCCACTTCCTTGGCATATGTGCGGATCTGGCGTATCTTTGAGGATTGGTGTTCGCGGCGTCAGGTTCGGGCGGCTGCGGTCTCTGTCCCGTTGGTCTTGGAGTTTCTGCAGGACAGTTATGATAAGGGTCTTGCAGCCAGTTCCTTGCGCGTACAGTTGGCAGCGCTTTCTTGTTATAGGGGCAAGGTCAACGGGGTGCCGTTAGGTGCTCATCCAGATGTGGTTCGCTTTCTGAAGGCAGTTTCCAGGTTGCGTCCAACACGTAGGGTGAGCGTGCCGCCGTGGGATCTCAATCTCGTCCTGGCGGCATTGTCTAAGTCTCCCTTCGAGCCGTTGCGGTATGCGTCGCTGAAGGATTTGACGTTAAAGACGGTGTTCCTGGTGGCGATTTGTTCGGCTAGACGGATTTCGGAGTTGCAAGCATTGTCTTGTCGGGAACCATTCTTGTCTTTTTCAAGGGAGAAAGTGGTTTTACATCCAGTACAATCCTTTTTGCCTAAAGTGGTGTCTCTGTTTCATTTAAATCAGGCGGTGTGCTTGCCCGTTCTAGGGTCCTTGAGCAACGGTGGCGCTGATCGCCGTCTCCGGTTTCTGGACGTGAAGAGGGCGTTGCGTCAGTATTTGAAGATCATGGAGTCATTCCGCAAGTCTGATCGGTTGTTTGTGGTGTTCGGTGGAGTGCGCAAGGGTGAGGCGGCAGCTAAGGCTTCCATCGTCAGGTGGATTAGAGAGGCGATTGCGTCTGCTTATCTGCTTCACGATCGGGTGGTACCCGTGGGCTTGCGGGCACATTCCACCAGAGCGCAGGCGTGTTCCTGGGCGGAGCACAGTTTGGTTCTCCCAGGTGACATTTGTAGGGCGGCGACTTGGTCGTCGTTGCATACTTTCAGCAAGCATTACAGGCTGGATGTTGCAGCGGCTAACGATGCTCGTTTTGGGTCAGCGGTTTTGTCTGCTGGCTGGAAAGGTCCCTCCCAATGATTACTGCTCTGGTACATCCCAGAGGTAGAGGACTGAACTGGAGGAACGATAAGGAAATGATAATTACACTTACCTGGTAATTGTAGTTCCTTGAGTGACGACAGTTCAGTCCTCCTTCCCACCCAGATGATTCGAGGGGGATCCGCGCTGGCTGAGGGGCCACTGAGTGTTACAGGTAGGTCTGTATTAGTTTCCTTGATTGGGGGGTTTCTCTTTCTCTGTGGCAGGGGCGGGCGTAAGAAAGCCTTGCCGGAGGGGGGGACAGTTTTTGTTTAGTGTAAGCTAGGTTCAATGGTTATGGTTCGAAACTTATTTGTTGCTCCTTTGAGTCTGCTTTGTTAATAGTTCACACTGGGATGGAGGAGTGAGTGCAGCAGGCTATATCCAGTGATGTCATCATTCTGACATACCAGTCTCCAAGCTGCAGGAGGAGATTGACAACCCAGAGGTAGAGGACTGAACTGTCGTCACTCAAGGAACTAAAATTACCAGGTAAGTGTAATTATCATTTAAGCCACTTACTCCAACCATTATGCAGTTAGACGTCTTGATTCTAAGATGCCATCCTCGGGACATCTATATAGACGTCTGATAGATGTCTATATCGGGCATGTTTCTGAAATCATGCCTGAACTTGCACGTGCCTGCTTTTTCTCAGATGTTCTAGCTTTGACATCCCAGGTTGCGCTTGGACGTCCCATTGTGAAATGTGCATCTTTAGTCCCAGTACTCGGACAACCAAAGTACTATTTTCCTTGGGAATTCCACACACAGGATTTATTTTCTCACCGACTGCACAAAATGTTTTTGCCATTTCTTGAGAGTGCTTCACACAGCACTTTTAATATGAGGTTCCTTATCGTTCCTCCAGTTCAGTCCTGCAACGCTGGGTAGTGCACCTCCTCTTGCAGCATGTAGACTGGGCACGTCAGAAGCTTGACACATCTACCGGTGACACCTCCCACCAGCTCCCAGTGTGTCCAATCTCCATGCAGCAGGAGGTTATGAGCCTAGGGTGTAGGCTCAGCTTGAGGAGCACATAAGGAGAGTTAGGTGTTTAGGATTTGCTTAAATTTTGGGTTTAAATTTGTTTTTGAAGGGAATTTGTTTTTGGTACACTGTACCTTTAATTTATTTTTATTGTTTGAAAAAAACAAAAAACCCCCAAAAGTGCCAGGAAGGGCAGAGAAGGGGGCAGTGGAAGGGATTCCTTCTTCCCCTTCCCTTCAGTTTCTTTCTCTTAATGCCCGATTAGCACTCCCTACCTTGAGCAGACGGTGGGGAGCTGTGTTGGCTGTGCTGAGCTGCTGCCCGATTCAGTCGGCAGCGCGGGAGAAGGCTGTGAAGTGAGGACGGCACTTCACTCAGCATCACAGCTCACCGTCATGGGGTTCTGACAGCTGCTGGCAGGAATCCAGGTATTTCTTTTCTCTTTTTACTCTGGATCGGCAGGCAAGGTTGCAGGGCTCTTTGAAAGAGCTGCGGGGACTTTGGCTGCCGGCTGAGGCCTGTAGCCTTGTGTTAAGCTGGGGGCTAGATTCTGTAGGCAGCCATTTTCAGTCGGGAGTGATTTTTCCTGCAGTTTTTTCAGGCAATCCCTGAGGCTATTTGGCCTTACATTTTGAGAAGATATTAATTTTAGAGCTTGCCCCAAGCCTCTGAAGTGCCGGTGGTTAGGAATTGGAGGTTAAAAAAAAAAAAAAAAAAAAATTTAGGTTGTTTTGTGGTAAGACTCATAGCTAGCTGGTTTGTGGGGCCATACCCAGTTTTTGGGGAAGCCTCCAGCTCTGGTAAGGTGCCTGCTCGACCTCAGTGCCTGGTGTGTGGAACCTGCAGGGGCGCAGTTTTGGTAGACGGCTTGTGTCAGGGCTGTGCGGCGGAAGCAGTGCAGATGGAGCAGTAATTAAAGGATCAGAGTAAGGGAAAACCTCTCGCCATGCCCTTAGCGGCTGAAGGGAAGGAAAAGGAAAAGGGGGGGGGCAAGCCCCTCCCCTGTCACCGCAGGTGTTGACGTCGTCTCTTCCAGGTATGGGTGCACTGCAAGGGTCAGAATTCGAGGCCCTGGAAGAATTTTCCCTGGATTTTGTTCTACTGCCGCATCAAGCGTTTTGCCTTCATAAGCAGGGGGGCTGCTCCGGCCATCTCGGGGTTGAGTCCCGGGGCGGTTACTTCGGAGGTGCAGGCAGCAGAGGGGTTTCAGGGGAGGCCGGCCAAACGGCTGCGGTTAATGGAGGAGGAGACCCATCCCTTGGAGTCTTTCGACAACGAAGGGTTAGAAGGGGAATTGGAGGATCAAGCTGAGGATCTTGACGAGGGTGAGATTCAGGAACCTGAGGAGCAGGCCCGGATTATTCGGGTGTTCAGGAGAGAGGAGCTGGTGGCGTTGATATCGGAGTCGCTGCAGGCCCTTAACCTGCCTGTAGCCGCGTTGGTGGAAGAAGACAGTGTGGAAGATCCACTTATTCAAGCAGTAAAGAAGTCCCAGGCAGTGTTTCCGGTCCATAAGGTAGTTAGACAGATGATTCAGAATGTGTGGGACATGTCGGAGTCCGCGCTCAGAGGTGGGAGGTCCATGGCTCGGCTCTATCCATTGTCTGATCAGGAGTGGGAGCAGTTTCGCTCTCCTAGGATAGATGCGGCGGTTTCAGCAGTGACGAAGAAGACTACCATTCCGACAGAAGGTAGCGCGGCGTTGAAAGATGGACAAGACAGGAAAATAGATTTGATGGTGAAGCAAGCCTTTGAGGCTAATGCCCTGGCACTACAGGCCTCCATTTGTGGGCCTTGGGTTGCGAGGGCTTGTCTGTGATGGTCTCAATGTTCGCAGGGGACAGATTTGTCGCAGGGTCAGGTGCAGGACTTGTCCAGGTTGGAGTCCGGAGCGGCTTATTTAGGGGATGTGCATTATGACTTGGTCAGGACTTTGGCTAATAGTATGTTATCATTAGTGGCGGTGCGCAGATATATTTGGCTGCGGAATTGGGTGGCTGATGGTTCCTCCAAGTCAAGACTCAGTAAGCTCCCCTTTAAGGGTAAGCTGCTGTTCGGTGAAGATCTGGACAAACTGGTTAAGGACTTGGGGGAGTGCAAAGGGGGCCGGTTTCCGGAGGATAAGTCAAAAACGGGTAAGCCCGGGGCGGCGTACAGAGGCCAGACTTGCGATTTTCACCGTTTTCGGGCTTCACATTTAGGATCGTTTCAGAGAGGCCGGTACATACCCCTTTTTGTGGCCAAGGTTTTCGTGGATTCAGAGGTGTAGGCAGGGGGTATGCGACCCCGCCAGCTACTGGTTTTAAAAAGTCGCAATCAAATGAGGAGAACTCAGGCGGGTGTACAGCCTGTGGGGGCTCGGCTGCGGGAGTTCTTGCCTGGCTGGGTTCAAGTTACATCCGATCTATGGGTGCTAGAGGTCATTCGAGAGGGTTATGCTCTCGAATTTGCTAAACCGGTTCGGGACTCATTTGTTCTTTCTCCTTGCAGGGGGCGGAACAAAGAGTCAGCAGTTTGACCAACTTTGACGCGTCTCGAGCAGCTCGGGGTCGTGGTTCCGGTGCCTCCAGATCAGTGCGGCGTCGGTCGATACTCAATTTATTTCTCGGTTCCAAAGAAGGACTGATCTTTTTGGCCGATTCTGGATCTCAAGGGCGTCAACCGGTGTCTGCGAGTGACCCATTTTTGTATGGAAACTCTAAGGTCCGTAATGGTAGCCGTGCGGCAAGGAGAGTTTTTAACTTCGCTTGACCTCACAGAGGCTTATCTGCACATCCCGATTCGTCCGGAGCATCAAAGATTCTTGCGGTTTGCGGTCCCGTGGGACCATTTTCAGTTTCAAGCCCTACCGTTCGGATTGGCAATGGCTCTGCGTACGTTTACCAAAGTAATGGTGGTGGTAGCAGCCTTTCTTCGCAGAGAGGGGGTGCTCGTGCATCCCTACTTGGATAATTGGTTGATTTGGGTGAAATCAAGGGCGGAGAGCGAGAAAGCAATGGACAGAGTGGTTCGGTTCTTGCAGAGTCTTGGTTGGATAGTCAATGCCTCGAAGAGTCGATTGCTGCCAATGCAGTCGTTGGAGTATCTCGGGGTTCGGTTTGACACGAAGGTCGGAGCGGTCTTCCTTCTGGAGGCTCGAGTTCTGACGATGCGTGCATTGGTGCTCGGGTTCTTTAAAGCTACAGGCACCAACGGCGTGGCATTACCTTCTGGTACTGGCAGGGCCGGCCCGTCCATTGAGCAAGAATGTTTTTTGCACAGGGCCCCGCGTTTCAGGGGGCCCCGCGCAAAAAACATTCTTAAGCATCCCAAGTTAAAAAAAAAAAAACCGGCTGCTTCTGCCGCGGCAGCTTCAAGAGCTCTGCCGCGGCAGCATCAAGAGCTCTGCCGCGGGGCCCCCCCCTGCCCGGCAGAGCCTCCGTGCATCTTCAGCTCTTCACGTCCAAAACGCGGGCTTCTTTCAGAGCCGCGAGAGTTTCTTTTCTCGCGGCTCTCTTAATCCCGCGGGGCTGATGGGATTTCCCATCACCCTCGGCGGGATTAACAGAGCCGCGAGAAAAGAAACTCTCGCGGCTCTGAAAGAAGCCCGCGTTTTGGACGTGAAGAGCTGAAGATGCACGGAGGCTCTGCCGGGCAGGGGGGGGCCCCGCGGCAGAGCTCTTGATGCTGCCGCGGCAGAGCTCTTGATGCTGCCGCGGCAGAGCTCTTGAAGCTGCCGCGGCAGAAGCAGCCGGTTTGGGTTTTTTTTTTATTTTCATTTGGAATGATAGTGGGGGGGGGTGGTTAGGTCTGGTAATGGCTATGGGGTGGGGGGAGGCTAAACTGGAAGTAGGCTGATGGGAGGGGAGGCTAAACTGGAAGTGGGCTGATGGGGGGAGTGGTGAGGACTGGTAATGGGCCCAGGGGGGTGGGGTGGTTAGGACTGGTAATGGGCCATGGGGGGGGGGAGGCTAAGACTGGAAGTGGGCTGATGGGGGGGGGTTAGGACTGGTAATGGGCTATGGGGGTGGCTAAGTGGGCTGATGGGGGGGTTAGGACTGGTAATGGGCTATGGGGGGGCTAAGTGGGCTGATGGGGGGGTTTGGACTGGTAATGGGCTATGGGGAGGGGGCTAAGGCTGGAAGTGGGGGGGTAGGACTGGAAATGGGCTGATGGGGGGGGTTAGTACTGGTAATTGACTATGGGGAGGGGGCTAAGGCTGGAAGTGGGGGGGTAGGACTGGAAATGGGCTGATGTGGGGGTTAGGACTTGTAAATGGCTATGGAGGGCCTAAGACTGGAAGTGGGCTGATGGGGGGGGGGTAGGGACGGTAATTGGCGCTGGGGGGGGCTAAGAAAGGAAATAGGCGGAGGGGGGGGCTAGGACTGGAAATAGGGTGATGGGGGGGTTAGGACTGGTAATGGGCTATGGGGGGCTAAGACTGGAAATGGGCTGATGGGGGGGTAGGACTGGTAATTGGCTATGGGAGGGGGGCTAAGACTGGAAATAGGCTGATGGGGGGCTAGGACTGGAAATAGGGTGATGGGGGGTTAGGACGTAATGGGCTGATGGGGGGTTAGGACTAGTAATGGGCTATGAGGAGGCTAGGACTGGAAATGGGCTGAGTGGAAGGAGGGCTTGAACTGCAAATCGCTGATGGGATGTGGGCTGGGAATGGAAATGGGTTGGGAGGGGGAGTGAGCTAGGACTGGAAATGGGTGAGGGGGGGGCTAGGACAGGAAATGGGCTGATGGGCTAGAATAGGACTGGAAATTGGCTGGTGGGGGGTGCTCAGATTGGAAAGGGGCTGTGGTGGGGGTTTGGATTGAAATGGACTCATGAAGGGGCTAGAACTGGAAGTAGGCTCATGGGGGGCTGGGATGGGACATGGGCTGAGTGTGGGGGAGCGAGGATTTTGACATGGGCTGTTGGTGGGGCTAGGAAAGGACTATATATGGGCTCATGGGGGCTGGGATTGGAAATGAGCTGATGGAGGGACTTGGATGGGACTGCAAATAGATGGGGGAGCTAGGACTGGAAATGGGCTTATGGGGGGCTAGGACTGGAAATGGGCTGATGCGGGGACTAGAAGGGAGCGGATGCTGGGTGGGACTGGAACTAGAATGGAGCTGATGTTGGGGGAGGATTAGAATGGGATGGAGCTGGGAGAGTGAAATGGAGAGGGAAAAAATATTTTGTGTGGGAGGGAAGACAAATCTACAATTGTCCGGATATTGGGAGAGTAAGTGGGGATTGAGGATGGAGGGGTAAAATTTGAGTGGATGAAATAGGAATGAGGAAAGAGCAAAAAGGAGAAAGATTAGTATGTTAAAGCAGATGTAGAGAGAGAATGGAAAAAAACTAGAAGAGAGAAGAAAAGACAAATGGACAGCAGACGATGAAGAATTAGCGGAAGACACGAAGAAACCAGAAGAAAGTGGCTGGAGCAATTGCAGCTGAAAAAAAATGCACAAAAGGTAGAAAAATATCTTTTATTTTGAATTTATTAATTGGACTATGTCAGCTCTGGGAAATGTGCATCATTAACGTCTGCGCTTTGTTTAGTACAAGAGCAAATTAATGTATAGTTTTATTTCTACAGTGTTGTACATTCCAAGTTTGGCTTTTGGGATTCCCAGTTTAATTATTGTCTTCCTGTTTCTAAATTGTGATTCCTTGTTTGGTGATGGTCTATGTTCTGCATGTGTAACTGAGCTGAGGTATTCTGTTTATGTAATTCCTATTTGACATTGCCACTTGTTCTCTTTCCCCAGTAGGTCATGTATTGTTGTTCTCTGAAATGTATTGGTTTAATATTTGCAGCGTTTCCTTTTGATAGTTAGGGTATGGTGTTTTATGAGTCCTGGTAGTGCTGTTAGGATACGGCGGGTTTGCTATGGGTTCTAAATGGGCAGTGTTTGTAGTAGTTCCTAATGTGCCTGGCGGTTGGTATTGGATTATAGTAATGTAGAAGTCTTTTAGTCTTTCTTTATTCATACACTCATTAAGAGGCATGTTTACTAAAAGTTCGTTTATGGTAATATTTATGCAAATGAGGCCCCTTATGCAAATGAGGCCCCGCACCGAGTCTCCGCACATGGCCCCGCACCCCCCTTGGGCCGCCCCTGGGTACTGGGTACCATGGCGGCAGCCCTCGAGGTAGTTCCCTGGGCATGGGTGCTGTCAGACGGCTGCCTGGGTGAGAATGTTCACAGTCTTGGCAAGTGCATATATCAATATGATTTGCAAGGGATTGTGGGAAATGCAGTCCATTCACACCAGACACAGCTGCTCACAATAATTAGTTGTGCTTGAGTGTAAAGCCAATAAGATATTAATTTATGAGGTTATTTCTCCCAACACAGATATGCTTGGTAGCACATAAAACAGGATACTTGCTTTCAGTGTTAAACTTAGAAAAACAAAATCAGGAAAACAGCTGACCTTGTCAGGCAATCAAAGCAAAATAATAAAGACCTGGTTGGTAACAAACTGGTCTTTTCTGTAGGCTTTAGCTAATATTTTCTTAGCAGTGTTTCAAACAACAAGAAAAACCCACAAAGAAGGGAAAAACTGTTCTTTTTAGGTTAACTTCTTATATCTTCACACATAGACTCAGAAGTGATTCCCTCAGAGCTCACAAGCAATTAGGTAAGGCTCAATTGCTAGCAGTTATCCAGCTGAAACCCCTTAGCTGGCTTGCTTTCTACTGCGTGGCCCAAAATTCTACTCAGGAGCTTTTCTGAGTAGATTAAAGAACAAGTTTGTATTTCTTTGTGATGGTTGCTGTACTTTGTAACAGTAAATTACCAAATGAGTTTAGACAGAGAGCAATCCATATATTCACAGCCTGTATCTAAGACTGCTCCCCCTTCTTCAACAATCATGGGTTCAATATCATGGATTGGCACAGAGGAATTTCTCAATGAAGCACTTTCAGGAGAAATCTTGTTTCCCTGCTGTCTTTCAAGATTATAGCTAGGGCATAGATCAGTGTTCATACCTGAGCTTCCATTGCTGTTAGAGTTCCTCTCTAAATAGCCTGGCCAGTATGTAGTCCAGTTCTTATGTCCAGCCTTCCAATCCAGATCCCTGGACACTGGATCTCTCTTCACATACCTTCTGGCACGGGTCTTAGGGTCCCTTCCACGTGCAGCCGTCTCCCTCACAGGTACCGTCTGGAGATTCCTAGCCCTGCAGCAGCATTCCTCTGGCTTTCCCCAGTCCAATGGGTATGCTGGCCTTTTTGAATGTCTCCCAGTATACGTACTGCTCTGGACTCCTTTAGACCTCCCAAATGCTTTCCTCTTCTTTCTTCCAAAAGGTTTCTTGCCCTCTCTGTCCGTCCGGTTTGGCTTCTGCTTCTGATGATCCTCCAGATGATGAAGACGTCCAAGATGAGGATCTCCAAGCTGATCCTGAGGATGAGGATAATTCTCTGTAGAATAAACTCTACCTTTATTCTGCTTTGATGAGTGCTCCACCTTAGCACAGCGCAGCTGTGCTGAATCAGGCCCTGCCCTTTGAGATGAGTGCTTAGGGATTACCTCATAGCCCTCCTGATTGAACACACGTTTCCCCACTTCAGCTCCTCTAATGGCTGTTGGAAACCTGGTGCATTCTGGGACTGGTAGTCTTTTATGGGAAAATTCTGTTTTCTTATTTCTACCAGAACTGACAGGTTGCTTGTTCAGAGTTACTTCACCTTTTCTATAGCTCCTTCCTGAGCTATGATAAGCTTCCTTATCACAGCGCATATGCGGCTGTTGCAGAGGTCTCTGCTCCGTTGTTAGTCGCACCAGGAAGATTCATTGAGCAAGCGCTTGTCCTGCCCAGGAATGGTTCGGGCGTCCCGCAGATGGTGGCTGCGTTGAGAGAATCTGACGGCAGGAATGCCGTTGGAAAGCCACAATGGGTTCCGGTGATGACGGATGCCAGCTTGGGAGGCTGGGGAGCTCATTGCGAGGGACTCTATGCGCAGGGAGTGTGGAGCGTGGAGGAAACGCGGTGGTCTATCAATCGTCTGGAATTACGGGTGGTGGCTCTGGCTCAGGTCAGTGTTGCTCAGGCGAGCGGTTCGAGTGCTGTCCGACAACGCCTCCGCGGTGGCCTATCTCAATCGGCAAGGCAGAATGGGCAGCATTGCGCTGGAAAAAGAGGTGGGTGGAGCCTCAGCTTCTGGCGCTGTCGGTGGAGCATATTGCAGGAAAGGACAATGTAATGGCGGATTACCTCAGTCGGGTTTGCGTGGATCCCGGGGAATGGGAGCTGAATCCAGAAGTATTCAGTCAGTTGGTAGTCAAGTGGGGAATGCCGCGGATGGATCTCATGGTGACTTACGACACGGCCAAAGCCAGACGGTTTTTCAGCAGAAGAAGAGAGGATGTCCAAAGGGATCGATGCCTTAATTCAAAGGTGGCCAGACCACGGTCTTCTTTATGTATTTCCCCCCTGGGGGCTCATAGGCTGGGTGGTTCAGCGCATAGAGAAGCATCAGGGATTCGTGATTTTGATAGCTCTGGACTGGCCACATTGTCCATGGTACGCAGACCTGGTGAGGCTTCTCGACGGTCAGCCCTGGAAACTTCCGGTTCGGGAGGATCTGCTTCTACAGGGTCCTCTGCGAATGCCGCAGGTAGCTTGATTCTCGCTTACGGTATGGCCATTGAAAGGGCTAGGTTGAAGAAGAAAGGTTATTCACCGGCGGTGGTGGCTACTCTTTTGGCGGCTAGGAGACATTCCACTTCCTTGGCGTATATTCACATTTGGTGTATCTTTGAAGGATGGTGGGCAGATTGGCAGTTGTGTCCATCAGTTGTCTCAATTCCGGAGGTGCTGTGTTTTCTTCAGGATGGCTTTGATAAGGGGTTGGCGGCCAGTTCGTTGAGAGTTCAGCTGGCCGCTATAGCTTGTTATCCTGGTAAGGTACAAGGGCGTGCAGTGGGGACTCACCCGGATGTCTTACGTTTCTTGAGAGCGGTATCACATTTGCAGCCTCCGTGCCGCGTGTTAATCCCTCCGTGGGATCTCAATTTGGTGTTGGGGCGTTGACAGGTAGGCCTTTTGAGCTGATAGGGGAGGCCTTGGTGAAGGACTTGACGTTGAAAACAGTGTTTTTGGTGGCTATCTGTCAGGTTTCGGAGTTGCAGTCTTTATCTTGCAGGGAACCTTTCCTAGTGTTCTCCAAGGAAAAGGTGGTGTTATGCCCGGTTCTGTCGTTCTTGCTGAAAGTGGTTTCGCCGTTTCATCTGAATCAGTTGGTCGCTTGCCAGTGTTAAGATCATCAGGTGGGGAGGCGGTCGATTGGGACTTGTGGTTGCTGGATGTGAAGAGAGTGCTTCGCCATTACTTGCGGAGGTACGATGCCTTTCGGCGGTCAGAGCGTTTGTGCTTTTTGGAGGACCACGTGAGGGTGAAGAAGCGCCCAAGGCGTCTATTGCTAGGTGGATTAAGGAAGCGATTGCATCAGCTTATCTTTTGCAGGGACGTCAGGCGCCTTTGGAATTGAGGGCTCATTCTACAAGGGCTCAAGCAACGTCTTGAGCGGAACACAGTTGTGTTCCGGCAGCTGAAATCTGTAAGGCGGCCACATGGGCTTCTTTGCATACCTTTAGTAAGCATTACCGTCATGATGTGCAGGTGGCAGGGGATGCCGGTTTCGGGTCAGCAGTTTTGCGGGCCGGTTTTTCGGGTCCCTCCCATTAATGTACTGCTCTGCTACATCCCAGCGGTGCGGGACTGAACTGGAGGAACAATAAGAAAAGAAAAATTAGACTTACCTGCTAATTGTTGTTCCTTGAGGATCTCCAGTTCAGTCCCGATTCCCACCCAGGTTGGGGATTCAGTCAATGGTCTTGTGACATTAAAGGGGCCGGCCACGCAAAGGAATGTCTACAGGTAAGTGGCTGGTTCCTGTTCAGGTGAGATGGTTGTCTTAGTGGCGGCTCTATTCGCTTCTTCTGGCTGTTGCCTTTTTTCATGCATTTCTTATCTTTACTGTTGGTTTCCAGGGGGGGGGGGGGCGGAGGTGAAGCAGTTATCCTCTCCTTGCATGGATTACTGCGGTGTAAAATAAGTCCGCTAGTTTAAAGTTCATGTTCATTATTACTACTTATGTGTTTCTCTTTGGAGTATGCTTTGTCAATAGATCACTGGAAGCTGGTGGGAGGTGTCACCGGTAGATGTGTCAAGCTTCTGACATGCCCAGTCTCCATGCTGCAGGAGGAGGTGCACTACCCAGCGGTGCGGGACTGAACTGAAGTTCCTCAAGGAACAACAATTAGCAGGTAAGTCTAATTTCTCTTTTTATTCCTTCCTGACCACCCTGTTGGTTTCCTGCCTCCTCTGAAACTCTTCCTCCTTCTGTGATCTTCCACTTATAATTTTAAAACAACTTTCCTTATCAGCCTGCTAGATTAGTCCAGATGAGTGGGTTATGCTCCCCAATCAGCAGATGGAGGCAGAGAACTGCAAGCTTCAGTGATGCCATCACCAGTATAAGGATTGGTGCTGCTTGTTCTATGTGTTTTACGTCTTCCTTTTGAAGCCCATAGCCCATGCCCCTTGTGTTCCATGTCTTTCTCTGGGACCTCATGCTATGTGTGTGCTTCGTGCCTGGAGCTGATGCCTCATGTTGTGTGTGCTTTGCGCCTGACAGTGGGGCCTTGTGCCCTGAGGACACAGCAGGTTTCTCTGGGGTCAGCACGCTCCATGACTTGTGCTACAGGGTGCCCTCTATACATGGAGGAGTAGTTTAGTGGTTAGGGCAGCAATTTGTGATCAGAATGGCCAGGGTTCAAATCCTGCTAACTATCCTTGCGGCCTTGGGCAAGTCACTTAACCTTCTATTGCCTTAGGTACAACCTTAAATTGTAAGCCCTCTGGGAACAGGGAAATGCCTACAGTATCTGATTGTAACTTGCCTTGATCTACTACTGTAAAGGCATGAGCTAAATACTACTGCTACTATAGGCTCCTTGGGTGTTTTTCCTCTGGAGGATATGCACTCTGGTCACTCCCAGAAGAGTTTGTTCTGGGGGTTATGCATTCTGCAGGTAGTGTGCTCTGAAGGTCACATGCTCTGTGTGCTTTCCTGTTAACACTGAAAGTCACATGCTTTGCACACTGTGGGGGATGGTGTCTAGCAATCCCTTGGCCATCCATCTTTGCTGGGATGGTCTTGTTCCTCTGACGTTTTCTTGTTAATACTTTGTGGGTCACTCAGTTGCTGCAGGTTGCCTTCCCGATGTGCTCTACAGTTGCTCTGCAGGTTGTGTGTTCTGTGCACTCGGTGGCTTGCCTTGAGGGTAGCATGCACCTTGGGTAGCCTGTCTTGCTCTGAGGGCTGCACATTTTGTGTGCTTCATGTTTTCCGGGAGAGATAGTGTGTTCAGGGTGCCTCCTTTGTCAAGCTTGGGAGCTCAGGGCAGTGAATTTGTGCTCTTCGTTTCTGATTCCAGATGTGGCATGCCTGGTGCACTTCAAAGCTTGCTTTAGAGAGTATGTATCTGGCGTATTCCTTGTTTGTTTTGGGAGTGGTGTGTTTGGGGAATTTTGTGTCTTGCTCTGCATACAACATGTCTCATGCATCCCATGCCTTTCTCTGTGGGCTGCACGCTCCAGGCTTTGTGCATCCAGAGTTAAGAACATAAGAATATAAAAGATGCCATACTGGGTCAGACCAAAGATCCATCAAGCTCAGTATCCTGTTTCCAATAGTGGCCAATCCAACTTACAAGCACCTGTCAATGTCCCAAAAGCTATATATATCCCATACTGCTTGTCTCAGGGGTAAGCAATGGATTTCCCTGGTCCTCTTTTAATAATGATTTATGGACTTTTCATCCAGGAACTTGTTCAAACTTCTTTTAAACCCAGCTATACTAACAGCTTTTACTAATTTTGGTGCTGAGGCACTCCATGGCTTCAGGACTGTACTCTTGTGTATACTATGGCAGGAAGTGCTCCCAGGATGTTTCATGTCTGTGGCTCGCCATGTAACATCCTAAAGGGGTGAGTGGCCTGTAGGCTCTCTGTACCCTGCAGTTTGGTCTCATGCTCAGTCAGTTAACTCTGAAGCTGCATCTTTGGTGCTATCAATGTTTTGTTCAGGAGATGACACTCTCAGGGCCCTCTGTGGTTTGACCTGGAAGCTGTCCTCCAACACCAAAGCACGAGCCCACGGGCTACGTACAAACCCAGTCAGAAAACGTGGACAGCAAAGAGAAGGATGTTCTTTATTAGTCAATTTTAGCCTATGGCCCAACACAGGCCGTGTTTCGTTGCCTTCTTCAGGGGCAGGCTAAACTAAAACATATTAAAAACAGTCATAAAAAAACATAAATCATATAAATAAAATAAAAATATTACCAAACGGCTAAGAACTAAAATTAAGTTAATATAAATACAAATAAAAACAGGTATAAAACAAATATCACAAATCAGCACAGGAAAAAATCATATAATAATAAATAATAAATAAATAATAACTACTACATGAGAAAGCTATTAACTAAGGTAACCTACCTCTATAAGTACTTGTACCTTCAATGTATGCACTATTCACTTGTGGGATAAAGAGACAAATTGTATGATCAGTATATCCATGTATGCAAAACAAACCATTACTAAATTCAGACTCTGCGAGTAGAAAGAATGATTAAAAACAAAGCTGATCAGTATCCATAAAACGCTACATAAATAGAAGGCAGATGCTGCCAAAAAATAGAAAAAGGAATCGGTGGAAACAGGGATGGAAACAGGGGGAGGGAGAAGGGGGGGGAGGGGGGAAAAAGGGGAGAGGGAAGGGGGAAAGGGGGGGATGGGGGGGAGAGGGAGGGGGAAGGAGGGGAGGGGGAAATGGGAAGGGGGAAGGAGGGGGGAAGAGAAGGGGAGGGGAGGAAGGAAGTGTAAAAAGTGAATAATTAAAGAAAAACGGATAGGTCACTATCCATATTCAGTCCTTTAGGATACAAACTATTAAGAGCAAAAATATAACATTCTTCTAACCGTCGAATAGTTCTTTAAAGATCCCCTCCTCTCCAATTTATTTTAACTCTCTTAATGACAAAAAATTTTAAATCAGAAATTTTGTGCGTAAATTCCTGCCAGTGGTTGACCAAGGGTTTATCACCTGCCCCTCTCTTAATACAGCTTCTATGCTCTATGATTCTATTGCGAACCGGATGAGTGGTCATACCCACGTATAGTGGTGGGAGCGAGAGGGACTGACTTGTGTTTCCTCCTCTGCCTACATATTTAAATTTTTAGGTAACGTCACTACATTTGCATCTCCGCGGGAAATATTTATGTTAGTACACAGACGCCGGCGTCTTACACTTGTACAGCCGGCAGGGTCTTTGCAGATCTACATGTCCGTAGTAATGACCTGTTAGAAATGTAAGTTTTATTGTTTTATCTTTTATTTACAAATGCACCCATCAAGTAAGGTTAGGGTAATAATAGGGTACATGAGGCTGTATATAGTTACGTTAGAGGAATGTTTACAAGCCTCTACTTAGGAAGGTAGAAGGTTTTGAAACACGAGGCCCGCTGGGGGATAGATAAGTGAGGATGACTCTGACTTAAATCACTGATACGGAGTAAGTTTATGTTCCTTAGCGTCCCTCTAGTCCAGTCCCGGAGCATAGAGTTGTCAACCTCCACCAGCAGCTTTGGAGACTGAAAGATGTCATCGTTCTGATGTCACTGCTACAAATAGGCAAGATCCGCCCCCTTTCACCAGTACTTTCAGTCTCCAAGCAGCTTGGAGGTTCTGAGCCCGGGACTGGGCTCAGGAGGAACAAATAAGCAGAGCTTGATTATTTTAATTAGCCCTTGGGGGTTTGGAGTTTTTGAGTTTTTGTTTTGTGTTGGTTTTTTTCTAGAGTCCCTGTGCTACTGTGGGCATTTTATCTCCTCTCTGGTCAGAGTCTCTTTCCCTCTTCCTTCCCCCCCCCCCTCCCTCCCTCTGGCAGGCTTTCAGAGTGCCCCAGCCTTAAAACGAGCACAGGGCTGTGCAAGAGCCTCCCTGCTCCCGAACCCGAGTCAGAAGGGTGAGGAGCAGGTAGTAGGCAAAAGCGACTGGCAGCAGCAAGGCTGGGTTCTTAAGGTGTCAGTCAGTACCGGGAGCTGATGCCGCGAGAAAGGCTGTGCTCCTGAGGTGCTTAGCGCTGTCTTCCCTCCTGCCTCTTAAGACCTCGTGGTGAGTACCCCCGATTTCGGGGTTTTGCTGGGGGAGCACTGTTTGGGGCTGTGCAGGGTTTTCTGTGGCTCCGGGGAGTAGCTGCAAGCCTTACCGCGTGTTTTTTACAGGCGCGAACGTTGCGGTGGCCATTTTGAATGCCGTTTTTTCAACACGTTTTTCCTTTTCTGTTTTTAGGGCTTAGAAGCTTCGTTTTTTATTTTAATTGCTCCAGGGCAGCTAGTTGGGGATAGCTGAGTGGACTACCTTTTAAAAAAAAAAAAAAAAAGAGTAAAGTTTCCTGCCAGTGTCAGCTTCTGGTCTACAGCGCTAGGTACTATGCCTGCAAAGCCCTGTTGCCTTGTCTGTGGGGTGCAGCGTGGTGAGCTTCTAGAAGCTGGAGTGTGCAAGGCCTGTTCCTTGGATGCAGGCGGTATGGAAAAGTCCTTGGGGGAAGGCGCTGCAGAGCAGACAGCAGCTTCCTTCGACGGCAGGGGATCCGGCCCTCCCTCCTTGGAGGATCCGGAGCCAGTGGCCGGACCATCCTCAGTTGGGAACACTCCTTTGTCGGGGGAGGGGTCCCAGGGGGACAGTGTGTCTGGGATTACTGCGGATTTCTTCGCGCTGATGCAGAAGGCCTTTGCCTTGCTCCAGCCTGGGCTTCGTGCTCAGTCTCAGAGCCCTCCTGACCGGAAAAGGCCAGGTTCGGGGGGGTCTTCTTGAGGGGGAGATAGCCCCTCCTAAGAGACGTAGAGAGAGTGTTGGTCCAAGCTCAGAGCCTGGGTTAGATGAGGGGCTTGCGCACGATTTAGAGATCGCAGAAGCCTCAGATGAGGAGTTAGAGGAAGGAGAACTGCTGGACGCGGAGCAACAGAGCAGGGTGGTCCGCGTGTTTCGAAGGGAAGAGCTGCCAGCATTAATTGCTGAGACGCTCAAGACCTTGAACATGCCGGCGGGTTCCACCTCGGTGGAAGAGGCGCTGGAGGATCCGCTGTTGCAGGCCGTACGAACTTCTCAGAGGGTGTTCCCCCTACATAGAGTCTTTCGGAATATGATTCAGGAAGAATGGGACTCGCCGGAAGCGGCGCTGTGGGGCACCAGGGCTTTAGCCCGTTTGTACCCGCTTTCTGAACAGGATAAGGAGATTTTTCGTTCGCCCCAGGTGGATGCGGCGGTAGCTGCGGTCACAAAGAAGACCACTATTCCGGTGGAAGGCGCCGCGGCATTGAAGGATGGTCAAGATCGGAAGTTGGATACCTTGCTGAAGCAGGTCTTTGATATGTGTGCCCTGTCTCTACAGGCCTCGATAGCGGGGGCGTGGGTGGCGAGGGGCTGTTTACGTTGGTCCCAGCACCTGCAGGATTCCCTCGTGGAGGAGCAGGCTGCGGATGTTACCCGGCTGGAGTCGGGCACGGCCTATTTGTCCGATATTCACTATGATCTCATCCGAGGGCTAGCCAAAAGTATGGCCTTGGTGGTTGCGGCTCGCAGGTATTTGTGGCTCCGTAACTGGTCAGCAGATGGGTCTTCCAAAGCGCGGCTCAGTAAGCTCCTCTTTGGGGAAGATCTGGAAAAGTTGGTTAAAGACCTGGGAAAGTCCAAGGGGGGTCGTCTTCCGGAGGATAAGCCGAAGCAAGGTCGTGGGGCTTCGGGGTTCCGGGGTCCCCCGAAGGATTCTCGTAGGTTTCGGTCCTCCCGTTTCTCTCAATCTCTGAGGGGCAGGTTTCCGATGCGTGGTCAGTCCTTTCGGGGTTTCAGAGGGGCAGGCAGGGGTTTTGGCTCCTTTCAGGCCCCGGCTGCCAAGAAGCCGCAATGAGATGAGGCGGGCCCCGGTGGGGGTGATTCCCGTCGGAGGAAGGTTGCGGAGTTCTACCCTGCCTGGGTCCAGCTTACCTCAGACCAGTGGGTGCTGGAGGTCATTCGGGAAGGCTATGCTCTGGAGTTCCATCGTCCCGCCTTAGATTCCTTTGTTCTTTCCCGGTGCAGAGCTCCTCCGAGGCACCGAGCGGTAGCAGACACACTGCGGCGTCTGCTGCAGCTCGGGGCGGTGGTGCCCGTCCCGTCCGAGCAGTGCGGTTCAGGTCGATATTCCATTTATTTCGTGGTTCCCAAAAAAGAGGGTACCTTTCGTCCGATTCTGGACCTCAAGCGGGTGAATCGCTGCCTTCGCGTATCCCACTTCCGGATGGAGACCTTACGGTCCGTCATTGCGGCAGTTCGCTCCGGCGAATTTCTGACATCTTTGGATCTTACGGAGGCGTACCTTCACATCCCCGTCCGGCAGGAGCATCAACGATTCCTGCGTTTTGCGGTTCCGATGGGACATTTTCAGTTCCAGGCGTTGCCTTTCGGTCTCGCGACGGCCCCTTGGACGTTCACCAAAGTAATGGTGGTGGTGGCGGCAGCTCTTCGCAAGGAGGGGATACTGGTGCATCCTTACTTGGACGATTGGTTGATTCGGGCGAAGTCGCAGGAGGAAAGCTTGAGGGCCACGGCTCGGGTGGTAGGTTTGTTGGAAAGCCTCGGTTGGGTAGTCAACGTGGCGAAGAGCAGGCTAGCCCCTTCCCAGACTCTAGAGTACTTAGGGGCGCGCTTCGAGACACAGCAGGGCCTAGTGTTTCTTCCCAGCAAGAGAGCTCGGGCGCTGAGGGACCTGGTGCAGCGGTTTCTCAAGCGCAGGGCGCCGATAGCCTGGCAGTATTTGCAGCTGCTGGGGACTGGCCGCTACGATAGATGTAGTGCTGTGGGCCCGGGCTCATATGAGGGCATTACAGAGTGCTCTTCTTCGGCGTTGGTCTCATCAGAGGGACGCGCTGTCGCAGCGTCTGCCGTGTCCGCCAGCGGTATGACGGGACCTTTTATGGTGGTTGCGGCCCGGCACTCTGGAAAGAGGCGTGCCTTTGGAACCTCCCTCTTGGCGGCTGCTCATGACCGATGCGAGTCTGGCAGGCTGGGGGGCGCATCACGACGGATCCTTTACTCAGGGGACTTGGACGCAGGAGGAGAGTCGTTGGTCCATCAACAGGTTGGTATCAGGCGCTGCAGAAGTTCCAGGTGGTGTTGCATCGGGAAGCGGTTCGCGTGCTGTCGGACAACGCCACGACGGTGGCTTATATCAATCGACAGGGCGGCACGGGCAGTGTGGCCCTGGAGGAAGAGGCCAGCGTCCTCTTGGCCTGGGCGGAACAAAACTTATCGGCGCTGTCTGCCCAGCACGTCGCCGGCGTACTCAATGTCGAGGCGGATTTTCTCAGCCGCCGCAGGGTGGATCCGGGGGAGTGGGCCCTCCACCCACGGATTTTCGCACTGCTGGTGAGCAGTTGGGGGCTCCCGGTGATGGATCTCATGGCCACCTTGGATTCGGCGAAGGTGGAGCGGTTCTTCAGCAGAAGACGAGAGTGGATGTCGGAAGGCCTGGATGCCTTGGCGCAGCGGTGGCCGATGGAGGGTCTTCTTTACGTGTTTCCGCCCTGGGCGCTTATAGGCAGGGTGGTTCAGCGCATAGAAAGGCACAGGGGTCTGGTGGTGTTGGTGGCACCGGATTGGCCAAGAAGACCGTGGTATGCCGATTTAATTCATCTATTGGCGGACGTTCCGTGGCGGCTGCCGCCTCGGGAGGACTTGTTGGTGCAGGGGCCGCTGCGGATGCCTCAGGTGGATTGGTTCTCGCTTACGGCCTGGCTCTTGAAAGGGCTAGGTTGACGGCCAGAGGGTACTCGGCGACCGTCATCTCTACCCTCCTTAGGGCGCGTAGGCCTTCTACGTCGCTGGCGTATATCAGAGTATGGCAAGTTTTTGAAAATTGGTGCTCCGAGCGGAATCTCGATCCCTTACGGTCCTCGGTCTTGGATATCCTTTCCTTTTTGCAGGCTGGCGTGGAGAAGGGTCTCGCGGCCAGTTCCTTGCGGGTGCAGCTGGCGGCTCTTTCCTGTTATCGGGGAAAGGTTCAGGGGCAGGTGCTAGCGGCCCATAGTGATGTTCGACGTTTCCTGCGGGCAGTGTTGTTGCTTCGACCGCCGAGGCGGCCGGTTGTTCCGTCCTGGGATCTCAATGTGGTGTTGGCGGCCTTGGTCGGAGAACCGTTCGAGTCCTTAGCTAGGGCGACGCTGAAGGACTTGACCCTAAAGACGGTATTCCTCGTGGCTATTTGCTCTGCCAGACGGATTTCGGAGTTACAGGCGTTATCTTGTCAGGAACCTTATTTGTCCTTTTCGGCGGACAGAGTAGTCTTGCGTACGGTTCCAGCCTTCTTGCCAAAAGTGGTTTCGGCTTTTCATGTGAATCAGGTAGTATCGTTGCCGGTGTTTTCTGCGGAACATAACGAGCAGTCGGGTGGCCGATTGCATCGCTTGGATGTGCGCAGGGTGCTTAAGAAGTATCTCCGTAGGACGGCGTCTTTCCGGAAATCCGACAGGTTATTTATCTCCTTTGGAGGTCCGCGCAAAGGGGAGGCGGCAGCGAAGTCCTCTATTTCTAGATGGCTGAAGGAGGCTATTGCTTCTGCTTACCTTTTGAAGGGCAAAGAGGTTCCGGTGGGCCTGCGGGCACATTCCACTAGAGCGCAGGCGGCGTCTTGGGCAGAAGTCAGTTTAGTGCCGGTGGCGGATATTTGTAGGGCGGCGACCTGGGCCTCGTTGCATTCCTTTGCCAGGCACTATCGTCTGGATGTTCAGGCGCGGGGGGATAGCCGTTTTGGTTCAGCGGTTCTTCAGGCTGGGCTTGCGGGTCCCGCCCGTTGATGTTCACTGCTCTGTTACATCCTCTATGCTCTGGGACTGGACTAGAGGGACGCTAAGGAAGAGTAAATTAGACTTACCTGCTAATTGTTGTTCCTTAAGGAACTCTAGTCCAGTCCCGGATCCCTCCCAGTTTTTTGGTGTGCCGCTCAGCCTGAAGTATTTTTAGGAGTAGAACATACGGAGTAAATCCGGGGTTAAGACTTTTTTTGTGGTTTTCGGTAAGGTTAGGCACTGAGAGGAGATGAGATGAGCTGGGTCTTAGTGTACTTCTATTTTGGTTGCTGCGGCAGCCCTGGTGGGCGCGGGAGTGCGCTAGATCCATCTTGTTTCAGGCGGTTATTTGCTGTTTTTTGCAGTTACTTCTTCTAGTTTTTTCCCTGCGGCACTATTCAGTGCCTATCAGTTGAATATACATTGATTTTCCCTATAACTACTTATTTGTTGCTCTGCTGAGTCTGCTTTGTCAATAGGTGCTGGTGAAAGGGGGCAGATCTTGCCTATTTGTACCAGTGACATCAGAACGATGACATCTTTCAGTCTCCAAAGCTGCTGGTGGAGGTTGACAACTCTATGCTCCGGGACTGGACTAGAGTTCCTTAAGGAACAACAATTAGCAGGTAAGTCTAATTTACTCATCTTGGTATGGACATAGTTAGAATATGATTAGTTATTGAATTTATTGCCATTTTTAGGACAATACTGGGGTCAATAAGCCAATAGAAACCTATAAAGTTATATACGATACAACGAAAACCTGATGGGTGAGAACTACGTCTCGAATACATAATGGCACATCCAGGAATTGATACACGGTTTTTCAATCGAGGTTAAAATCACCTTAATTTACATCCCCTTTATGGGCAATGACATCTTGTTTTTTATAGTCATATACTGCCGGCGTTTGCCAAATGATATGGTTTGGAAGAAGAAATGTCATTGTAACAGGTAATATAATAATATTTTAACTTACATGTATTTACCATAATACAAGGATTTCCATCCCTGTTTCCACGGATTCCTTTTTCTATTTTTTGGCAGCATCTGCCTTCTATTTATGTAACGTTTTATGGATACTGATCTGCTTTGTTTTTAATCATTCTTTCTACTCGCAGAGTCTGAATTTAGTAATGGTTTGTTTTGCATACATGGATATACTTATCATACAATTTGTCTCTTTATCCCACAAGTGAATAGTGCATACATTGAAGGTACAAGTTCTTATAGAGGTAGGTTACCTTAGTTAATAGCTTTCTCATGTAGTAGTTATTTAGAGGTAGGTTACCTTAGTTAATAGCTTTCTCATGTAGTAGTTATTATATATTTATTTATTTATCATTACATGACTTTTTCCTGTGCTGATTTGTGATATTTGTTTTATACCTGTTTTTATTTGTATTTATATTAACTTAATTTTAGTTCTTAGCCATTTGGTGATATTTTTTATGTTATTTATATGATTTATGATTTTTTATGACTGTTTTTAATATGTTTTAGTTTAGCCTGCCCCCGAAGAAGGCAACGAAACATGGCCTGTGTCGGGCCATAGGCTAAAATTGACTAATAAAGAACATCCTTCTCTTTGCTGTCCACGTTTTCTGACTGGTTTTGACCTGGAAGCTGTTCATCTCTTGGGGAGTTCCATGTACCTTTGAGCTTTTGGAGAGCAAAGTGTCTTTTTCTGATAAATCCTTGGTTCTCTGTCTTAGGAGGCCGCGGATCAGGTTGGCTTGAACCGAGCATTATCCTTCTGGATGGTATTTCTTGGGGTTTACTGAGGCTCTCTTTTCATTGATGCTCTCTCCTTAAAACCCATCTTTCTAGGGACGTTTTTCTTAGGCTCTGGTTCTAGTGGTCCCATCTAGGTGCCTTGTTCAAGTGGGCGTTTTTGCTTCTGGGCTTTGCTCGCATTACGGGGTTAGTTCTGTTTACGGTGCTCGCTTATGATTACTTTGGGGTATTGCTTGAATACCTCAGGAAGCTCAATGCCTCGGCTGATTAACTGCACAAGGGCAGGAGGCTGCTGGTCCCTTTTGGTCTCGGTGATCCAAAGGGGATGGTAAGTCGGTTTCTACAAGAGTTAGAAGCCCAAATATAGCTGGGTACTCCTCTATTAGCTAGGGACAGCCTACTCCTCCTGGATGTCTGGGCTGCTATGGCATGAATCTTTGTATTAAGCAAACAACCAAATCCCATACCAGGAGTACTCATCCAATAAATGCAAAAAAACTCCCAGTCTCTTTTCTTAAAGAACACCATCACCCTTACACACACCCTCAAAAGCTAAACTTGCCATCTCTGTTAAATTTATTTCATATTTTTCATTTCTGCCTGAAGAATGCTTTACGACAATTTTATTTATTTATTTATTTACAGTCTCTTTTATACCGCGCTATTCGGCATCAGTGCGGTTTACATGAAAACAGAAGAGTTATATACGGCGTAGAATCTACTCCGTATTTACATTTAACAGGTGCAATCCAATTCAAAAATCTCAACACACTTATAAGAGTTAACCCACAAAACTATCAAAAGGCCTCAGTAATTATCAACCTTTTCCTTCTATACAGCCGAAACCTGCCCAAAGGGGAACGTAGTGCATCTTGCCATCACCAGCCTGAAAAAACTGCCAACTATTTATTGTTTACCAATCATTGTTTTTTTAGCTAGTTTTTAATTACTATTTTTTATTTTTTAAAAAAAGATTAAGAAGCTTTTCATCTATACAAGCTTTCCATAAAAGTAGCACAGCAGTATTTTACTCTGATATGGCTTAGCAGTGCTACAGCAGTAATACAGTGCTATCGATGTTCCTGAAGTAGAAAAGAGAATGACTTAACTAGAGGAAACATTACACCAATGGCACAAACTGTGCTCAAAGTAACTTATCTTGCAATTGCCAACTCCTCGGGCAGAATGGCCACCCAACAAAAATCCCCGTTTCACTGCAAAAACGGCTTCATCAGGGGCAGGACTTCATACAGGCAATTCAGCACTCACTCCAGCAGTAGCGTACTACGCTACCCCCGCTGCTTTTAAATTAAACCTGGCCCATCAAGGAGAAGGCAGTAAGAGTAGCACACCGCCCCTATTGATGTCATTTAAAGAGTCCCACGCAGGTTACAACTTGACAGTTCATCCTGTAGCAGGGGAGCACACCAGCTACAAATATTTTGATGATCTCACATTAAACTATTCCATTCGATCTTATTATTAAGTCCGTCAGGTTCCAGAGCATGTAAAGAATATATCCATCTCTGTTTCCGTGGAAGAAGGATTTTCCCGTGGTCTCCACCACAAAGTGACAGGGGAATGTTGTCAATCGCTACACAGCCTAAGTCAGTAAATTCATGCTGGAATTGTATACAGTGCTCAACCAGTGGAGTCTCTTTCCTTTGTTTCTTTAGAAAGACTGTGCTCTGATAGGCATACTTTCAGTTGCCTTGTAGTTTTGTCTACATAGATTTTAAGGCAGGGATAGTGTATTAAATAAACTACATAATGTGTAAGGCAGTGGGAACAGCAGAAATTCCCGGGCCACAGGTAGCTGATGAATTAAATATTACCGCTATGTTAGAAGCTTCTGATTCTGAGGTGGTAACTCCAGCAATGTGCTTGTTGATACTTGCATTGGTTTCTGATAGAGAGTAGCTGTTAAAAATGATTTTTTTAGGAAGTGTAGTATATATTTCAAAGGCTGTTTGGGTTTGAATGTTTCTGGACCTGGCTAGAGAAACCCAAAGCTGCAGGAGAGAATTTTTGATTCTGTGGCCTAGGGTCCTTCAGCTTGGTGGTCAGTTTTACTTGATGTATCCCTGCAAATGCTTGGTTAAGATGCATGGTAATTCATATATGTTTTATTATTCTACACAATTAATTTTCTTGTTAAATGCTAGGGGGAATGTTGGGGCCTCCATGGGTATGTAAAATGTAATATTTCCTGTAGAGAGAAGATATATTTTTCCTTATAGAGTATCATATATTGTATTACATTTCCTTGGGTTCTGGGTCCTTGTTTCGTAGGCTGGAGATGGGTATGCTGTTTGATTTATATCATGTTATGTAATTTTCTTTTTTTAATGATGTGGTACCGATTACCTACATTACTATTACAAGTGGTATTGCTTGTAATTGTTTGAAATTAAAAATAAAAAAAACCCCTTGCATACTGTGATATACAGGTAGTAGCAAACTTCGAAAATAGCGTTCTTACCAGGAGAACAACTTTATCTGTTTCTTCCATTATTGAACCAAACTGACAGCGTCCACAGTGTGAATGGCCACCTACCTCCCCACAGCTGTTTCTAGACACAGCAGGGCAGAGTATGTCTCGCATATTCCTGCTTCCGACTGTAGGCAATTCTAGGTCTGAGCAAAGAAAAAACTGAATGCACAGACAATACAGACAAATGTTTCCGTATAGCCGCAGCAATTTTCGATGACAATGAAGAATATTGTAACACACAAGTGAAGTATTCAGATGGTTTGTTCAAACTGGAAATCTGAGATGAACCAGAAGCCACTCACAATGGTTGTTATGGGCCCTTTTACATGCCTTTCTAAGGACATCATGTGGATAACCCTCTCTGCAAATCTACCCATCACTGCATGAGTCCTGTAAGCCATTTTCAGTCTTCTGTATTCATTTTCAACCTCCTGCGAAGCAGAGTGGTGTACAATGATGTTTTGGAGGCATTTTTGCTGTGGCATCTTGTTTTCCACCTTATGGAGTTTTTGTAAAACTTTGGAAGGTACCACTTATCTGGACTGGTCTAGCAGGATAATGAGGAAGGTGAAATTGTTTCTTTACCTTCTAACTTCCTTTCTTTTCCTTGAATCCTGTTAGACCAGTCTAGGATCCATCCTGGGAGACTAAGGCTCTTTTGGTTATTTCTCTTAATCTCTCTGCAGACTTTGATTAGGCCCTCAAGGTTGCTGCTAGGATTGTTCCAGCAAAGTTATTTCCCAGTCATATGTAGCTTGAGTTTCTGAGGGTCTGCTAAAGCTCTTGGTTTCAGTGTTTTTCAGATATGCTTTGGCAATGACATACTATGAGTTCCAGGTTTGCATTGATCCTTATACTGGTGATGACATCACTGAAGCTTGTAGTTCTCTGCTTATATTTGCTGATTGGAGAATAGAACTCTCTCGTCTGGACTGGTCTAGCGGGACTCGAGGAAATTAGCAGATAAGAATAAATTTCACCTCTGAAATTCTGTACTTATGCATCAGTCTTGCACAATTTTCCCAGGCTTTGAAATTTCATTTTTATTTTGTCTTTCCAAAGCCTGTTTAACCCTGATTTCTTCTTATAAACCTCTTTGTCTTTTTCAGACTTATCTTAGGGCATGCATTCTCCAGCTAGTCTATACCTTTCTTATACACTCACTTGTCTCTTTTAGCTCTCAAAACTTCATGGTATTTCTCAGCAAGTCTTATAAAATGGTCTTTGAACTAAACTATCATCTCTGGTATTCGAACACTATGCATTGCTGGCCTGGCTTTACCTGCCTCTGCACATATTAATGCCTAATGCTTTTATTCTTCTGATAGCTGTAGCTAGAGACTGAACTTAGCAGCGTTTCTCTGAATAAATTCCCAGGAGAGACTGCATATGTCGATGCATATTTGGAGTTCTATGGCTACTGCAAGATAAAATTTAGTTCTTGTCTCAATTCTGCTTTAGATAAGGGAACCATTTGATGGTGAAATTTGCTGATTACTCCTGGCATTCCCTATAGCTTTATAAAGAACTAAGGCAGTTGTAACACAGACAGGAGGACATGCTTCCGTTTTCAGCCTTCCCTTAAGAGGACAATACACAGACACTCCCTTTTGTATCAGAATACGAACAGTTTGCTTACTTTTTATATTCAAGTACTTTAAATCTGGTTTCAGTGTCCTAGTTAAACTCATCTTTAACATAGTTTTTTAGTGAAGGGATTTTAACATAACAACATGACAAATACCATACTGGGTCAGACCAAGGTCCATCAAGCCCAGTATCCTGTTTCCAACAGTGGCCAATCCAAGTCACAAGTTCCTGGCAGGTTCCCAAAAAGGTACTCATGTTCTACAATGTGTGTCCTGGGGTAAGCAGTGGATTTCCTGGGTCCTCTTTAATAATGGTTTTTGGATCTTTCCTCCAGGAACTTGTCTAAAACTTTTTAAACCCAGCTACACTAACAGCTTTTACTACATCCTTTGGTAACAAATTCCAGAGTTTAATTATGTATTGAGTGAAAAAATATTTTGTCTTATTAGTCTTAAATGGGTAATATTGTAGCTTTGTTGCGTGTCCTCCAGTCTTTCTACTTTTTGGTGGAGTAAACAACCAATCTTTCCTGATCGTATCTCCAGTCTAGTCCCAGACCTCTGGGTTGTCTACCTTAATCAGCAGCTTGGAGACTGAGGAACCTCCTTCTTTTCATGATGTCACCAGCATAACTTCCCAGGAGCCGCCTCCACTTTCCAGTTGCTTCAGTCTCCAAGCAGCTGAAAGGGTGGTCTGCCCGGAGGTCCAGGCTACCTGGAGGGACAATTAAGTATTCTGTGGGTCAATAGTATTTTAAGAGAAAAAAGAAAGCAAAGAAGGGCATATGTAGCAAGGCTCTGCTTATTTGGCAGCTGTACCTTTAAGTTGTGCAATAGTGCCCCCCCCCTCTCCAGTTGGTACGTGGTGGCCAGTTCGGGAGTGGGTAACGGAGAGCCTGTTCGATAGGCAGCTGCGGGTCCGGTTCTGCTATGTAGCACGGTGTCAGACCGGGATCCGCAGTTCTATCCAGCTGGCGCTATACAGAGGCATTGCCTGTCAGCGCGTTTGGGCTGAAGCGGCAGCGGCCGAGCCGGGTTAGAGCTAAATTATATTTTAGTGCCTGAAGAGAGTTGCTGCTCATAGGACTTCAGCAGAGCTTCGGATGCAGCAGCACAGAGTGTAGTTTGGCCTCTTCAAGTGCCGACAACGGTAAGTAGGCTTGGCCGGTGCGGCCCAGCTGTCAGCGCGTTTGGGCGCGAATTCGGCTTCGGGCCCAGCCGCGTGGCACAGGCCATACTGCGCCATGCAGGAGAACCATTCTCTCTTGTTTAAAGCCGCGTTGATTTATTTCTTGGCGTTTGCTCACGTTGGGGGATAGTTAGAGGTTAGCAGGGGTTAGAAAAAAATTTCCTAACGTTTGAGAACCAAAAAAAAAAAAAAAAAGGACAAAACAGAAGAACGTGGAAACGCTAGAGGAGCTCTTAGAACAGGGCTCGGGGGGCAGCGTCCAGGAAAATTGACTGCTAGAGCCTCCCAACGCAGGATGCCTTCTAGGCCACAGTGTTTTGTCTGTGGGGCTAGAAGGGGATCGGCGGCTGACTCAGGGGTCTGCAAGAGTTGCGCTAAGGAGGCCGCAGTGATGGAGCTGGGGTGAGAGGACAAGGAGGGCGTTCTGGAGGCGGGGACTGGGGTTTCCTGTCCTCAGCCACCTTCTGTACCCCTGTAGGAGCCGGTGGCGGGGCCATCTTCAGCTCCGGATTTGCCTCCCGGTCCTCTTGAGTGGCCTAAAGGGCTCTCGGTCATTTTTTCAAAGGAATTTGTGACTCTTCTGCAGCAGTCGCTGGGCGGAGTGCCACAGGGCTATGGAAAGTGTGAGCTGGAAAGGCAGGGGATGAAGAGGCTGTCTTCCGGCAGGGGTGCGGAGGAGTCTACAGAGAAGAGACTGCGGCTCGAGGATGACCTTAGGGAGCAGTCTATTATATCTGAGGGGCGTCTCTCTAATGAGGAACGCCACAGCGAGGATCTGGAGGAGGAGTTGGAAGAAGGGGAGCTCACTGAGAAGGAAGACCAGGCGAGAGTGGTGCGGGATTTCCGCAGGGAGGAGCTCCCGGCACTGATTGTGGAAACGCTTGGGGCCTTGAATATGCCGGTCCCGGGGGTTACAGAGGAGGAAACCCTGGAGGATCCGTTATTGCAGGTATTTCGAAAGACTCAGCGGGCATTCCCGGTACACAGAGTTTTCCAGGAGATGATCCAAGAGGAATGGAATGTCACGGAGGCTCCTCTGAAGGGGGCCAGAGTGATGCGGTGCCTTTACCCGTTGGTGGAAAAGGATAAGCAAGTTTTTCAACCGCTTAGGGTGGATGCAGCCGTGGCGGCGGTTACGAAAAAGACCACGATTCCGGTCGAGGGCGGAGCAGTCCTCAAGGACACGCAGGACAGAAAGTTGAATGCCCTCTTGCGGCAGATTTTTGAAGTGAATGCCTTAGCGCTACAGGCAGCCATCTCCGGAGCCTGGGTGTCCAGGGCCTGTTTGAGATGGTCGCAGCGGGTCCAAGGAGATTGCGACGGGGCTGGGGAGACTTCTCGGCTGGAATCAGGGGCGGCCTACCTGGCGGATACACAATATGACTTGATGAGGGGTCTGTCGAAGAGTATGGCGTCGGCGGTGGCGACTAGGCCTACTTGTGGGTTCGTAATTGGGCGGCGGATAATGCGTCCAAGACAAGGTTAGGGAAGATGCTTTTTAAGGGCAGGCTGCTTTTTGGCGAGGAGCTAGAGAAGTTAGTTAAGGACCTTGGCGAATCTAAGGGGGGCAGATTGCCCGAGGACAAGCCTAAACAAGCTAGGGGGATCCCGAGTGGCAAAGGCCCTCTGAGAGATTTCCGTAGGTTTTGGTTTCAGTGATTTAACTCCTACCAGAGAGGTAGGTTTCCCAACAGAACCCAGGGGTTCTGAGGCTTTCGGGGAGCAGGTAGAGGTTTTGGGGCCTCTCCCTCCTCGTCCTTGTCCAATCTTAGGAAGCCACAATGATGTCAGGGGGGCTCAGGCGCCTTTAGTAGCCGTCGGAGGTCAGCTGCAGGAATTTTATGCTGCCTGGGCCCGAGTCACGTCAGACCAGTGGGTGCTGGAGATTATTCGAGACGGATACGCCCTGGTTTCGGTCCCAGGGGCGGGACTCCTACGTGCGGTCCCCCGGCAAGTCGCCCAGCAAGCGCTAGGCGATAAGGGAGACGATTCAAAGGCTCCTGCACCTAGGAGCGATCGTCATGGTTCCGCGAGATCAACTCAGGTCCGGACAATACTCTATTTATTTCGTAGTGCCAAAGAAAGACGGCGGTTTTTGACCAATTTTGGATCTCAAGGGCGTGAATCGTTGTCTCCGAGTGTCGCACTTTCATATGGAGACACTGCGTTCAGTGATTGTGGCGGTAAGAAAAGGCGAGTTCCTGACGACCCTGGATCTCTCGGAAGCGTACCTCCACATTCCCATTCGCCCAGAGCATCAGCGTTATCTGCGCTTTGCGGTCCCTTTTGGCCAGTTTCAGTTCCGGGCGTTGCCGTTTGGCCTGGCGACGGCTCCCTGCACGTTCACCAAGATTATGGTGGTCGTAGCGGCGGCATTGCGGAAGGAAGGGATCTTGGTACATCCTTACTTGGACGATTGGCTGATTCGAGCGAAGTCCAGAATCGAGAGCGAGCGAGTGAGTCACAGCCCGGGTGGTAGCTTTCCTGGAGAGCCTAGGCTGGGTGGTGAACCTGGGAAAGAGCCATCTCATTCCATCTCAGAATCTGGAGTAGCTGGGGGCTCGCTTTGACACGGAGTCAGGACACGTGTTTCTTCTGCGGCTACGAGCCCAGGGATTGCGCAGTCGGGTGCGACAGTTTTTGGGCTGTCGGACGCCCTCGGCTTGGAAATACCTGCAGCTATTGGGCACGATGGCGGCCACCATAGAGGTGGTTCCTTGGGCGAGAGCTCACATGAAACCTTTACAGAGAGCTCTGCTTCGAAGATGGTCACATCAGCGAGATTCACTGGCGAGGCGGCTACGTTGTCCAGCGGAGATGTGTGTGGCCCTCCGTTGGTGGTTGACTCCGGAGTCGCTGGAGCGGGGAAGGCCGCTGGAAGCGCCGGATTGGGTGACTGTGATGATGGATGCCAGCCTGGTAGGCTGGGGGGCGCACGTCCAGGGCAGGTTCTCTCAGGGGCAATTGCGTGAGGAGGAGAGCACATGGTCAATCAACAGGCTGGAATTGAGGGCGGTGTCGCTCGCCCTACAGAGTTTTCAGAGAGACCTAGCTGGGTCGGCGGTTCGAGTGTTCTCGAACAACGCAACGGCGGTGGCCTATGTGAATTGGCAAGGAGGCACCGGCAGTGTGGCTCTGGAAGCAGAGGCCGACTGACTGTGTGCCTGGACCGAAGAGAATCTACTGGCTCTCTCGGCGGCACATGTAGCAGGAGTGGACAATGTGCAGGCAGATTTCCTAAGTCGAGTAAAAGTGGACCCAGGGGAGTGGGTCCTGCATCCGGAGGTGTTCGAAATCCTGCAGCGGCTCTGGGGAGTGCTGGTAATGGATCTCATTGACTACACACTAAGAAAAACCTAAAACTCTATCCCACAGCTAAACCCAATCAAACAGGGAAACAGAGACAAACAAACAAATTTTTGTTGGAACGTTCACCATGAAGAATTAACTTCCTCTCGAGGTGAAATGTTCCTATTTTATCTTTTTTTTAGTGGAAAACCACAATAAAGTCGATCTTGAGAGAAGCTCTCCCCCAACATCAAAATAACTTTAAATAGTAATAGGGAAATTGCTTAGCTACTTAGCTGAAGCGGAGTATGCGAGTCCAAAAACCCACTTGGCTTCCCAGCTTTCACCACACAGGTACAGCACAGCCAAATTAAATGTTCAAACGATAAGGAGAATGTCGCAACTTCACTCTGCAATTGTACAAATCCAATTCGCGGCAACACCACCAAGATAATTACTTCGTGGTCAGGAACCCAACGTTGTGTTTCCGGCCAAAGTCATTCCTGGCCCTTCTTCAAACCATGTCGCTCACTTCATTCATGGACGTTACCCTATTTAAAGTTCTCGAGAACAATCACATGACCTATGAAGGTTAACTGAAAAGGCTCATGGGAGCTGTAGTGCTAAAGCTTCATAATAAACTCCACCAATCCAAAGATTGATTCAAACCGATAGGCGAAACTGTATTCAAAGTGTAGATCCAAAATTGCTCACGGTAGATCAACTGAGAGTCCCGATCACCCCCTCGAAATGACATGGGGACGTGATCCAAAATTCTCCAGCGTAGATCAAAAAATTGATGATTTTCTAACTGGCAATGTGTAACTATAGGCGCAGACAATACAGCTTTAGTGAGGCGAGATTTATGTTCTTGAAGTCGACGTTTCATCTTACGACTAGTCTTTCCAACATAGAGTTTCATGCACGGGCAAATCAAAACATAGACGACAAAGGAA
The DNA here is from genome assembly GCA_033557465.1 of Ichthyophis bannanicus. NCBI lineage: Eukaryota > Metazoa > Chordata > Amphibia > Gymnophiona > Ichthyophiidae > Ichthyophis > Ichthyophis bannanicus. The sequence goes on along the minus strand of CM066033.1, from coordinate 950,515,809 downwards.
GATTGACAACCCATAGCATATTTGCTGTAAATGCGTCGTCCATTGCATGGCACCTCCCAATAGGAACCCTCCAATGTAGAAGTGCAAAATTCACTTGCATTGCATGCAAAGTGACCAATATTCAATGAGATGGCTAAATCGCCAGAATTATGAATAGTCCAATCAGCAAGATTCCGTCCCCGTTGGAAGGCAATGGTTAAAGGTTTATTAAAGTCATCATGTAATGAAAGAATAGACCAATGAGTCTTCAAGATATGTAAGACTTCAGTCGCATAAGGCATATACGGTAAAACCCCCACATAGGTAGCAGATAAAATAGGAACATTTCACCTCGAGAGGAAGTTAATTCTTCATGGTGAACGTTCCAACAAAAATTTGTTTGTTTGTCTCTGTTTCCCTGTTTGATTGGGTAATGGATCTCATGGCAACGTTCCAGTCGGCCAAGGCCAGCCGATTCTACAGCAGAAGAAAGGAGAGAATGTCGGAACGACTGGATGCCCTCATTCAAAGGTGGCTGGAGGATCAGCTGTTGTATGTATTCCCTCCGTGGGCCTTAATAGGCAGAGTTCTACAGCGGGTAGAGCGGCACCGGGGTCTCGTCATTCTCATCGCTCCGGATTGGCTGCGCCGTCCCTGGTATGCCGACATGGTGAGGCTTTTGGTGGAGAGGCTGTGGCGTCTGCCGTGGCGCCCGGATCTGTTGTCGCAGGGTCCGTTGTTCATGCCTCATCTGGATCGGTTCTCGCTTATGGCTTGGCTATTGAAAGGGCACGGTTGAAGGCGAGGGGATATTCTTCAGCGGTTATTTCTACCTTGCTAAAGGCCAGGAAGAGATCTACGTTGTTAGCGTATGTGCTCGTTTGGAGAGTGTTCGAAGATTGGCGTGTCGCAAGGCCTGTGAGGCATTAAGGGCAATGGTGCCTCAGATTTTGCAATTCTTGCAGGATGGGTTTGACAAGGACCTGGCGGCTGCTTCGCTAAAGGTGCAGGTAGCAGCACTGGCCTGCTACAGAGGCAGTATAGGTGGTCGGCCGCTTGGGGGACACAGAGATGTTAAGCGGTTCCTTCGGGCGGTTTCTCTGTTACGGCCTCCGGAGAGACGGCTGGTGGCGAAGTGGAGCCTGCCCTTGGTGCTGGAGGCATTGGAAAAAGAGCCCTTTGAGCCATTAAGTCGGGCTTCGGTTAAGGATTTGACCTTGAAGACTGTATTTCTAGTGGCAATCTGTTCGGCGAGAAGAGTTTCCGAGTTGCAGGCTCTGTCTTGTAAGGAGCCGTACCTGTCGTTCTTCGAGTCGAAGGTGGTGTTGAGACCTGTGCCAGCGTTCTTACCCAAGGTGGTATCAGCATTTCATTTAAATCAGGTGATCTCCTTGCCGGTATTTACTGGGGGCGAGGGGGATCCGGGAACGCCGAATCAAAGGCTATTGGATGTCAAACGGGTGTTGAAAAAGTATCTGCGCCGTACGGAGGATTTCGGTAGGATAGACTTTTTGTGCTTTTTGGGGGGCCGCGGAAGGGGGAAGCGGCTCCCAAGGCTACTATCGCCAGGTGGATTAAGGAGGCGATTGCTTCGGCTTACGTGCTGAATGGCATAAAAGTGCCTGAGGGGCTGCGGGCCCATTCTACGAGAGCGCAGGTGGCATCTTGGGCCGAGTTGCGTTTGGTTCCGCCTTTGGAAATTTGCAAGGCGGCGACTTGGTCATCTCTGAATTCCTTTATCAAGCATTATCGCATTGATGTGATGGCGCAGCAGGATGTGTGTTTTGGGGCGGCTGTGCTTCAGGGGGCTAAGCAGGGTCCCTCCCGTTGAATACTGCTCTGGTACTTACCCAGAGGTCCGGGACTAGACTGGAGATACGATCAGGAAGGTGAAATTAGACTTACCTGCTAATTGTTGTTCCTGGAGTAGATACAGTCTAGTCCCGTATCCCTCCCCTGGGCTGTGTTTTACTACAGCACTACTCTGCAGAGCTTTTCAGGGTTCACAGGTAAGCGCCTTTTAGTACTTGGGGGATTCCTGCTCTGGGGGGAGTTAGCTGGGTCCTTGGCTTTCCGCAGCAGTGGATTGGCGAGGGGGGGAGGACGACACTTCGCAGTTTAAAGGTTTCTATATGGTTAGGTTCAAAGTTTCAAGTTTCCCCTTGTAGGTGTCGGGGAGTAGTTAATTTGAGTTTCTAGGTCAGATAGCGGGAATGAGCTCAATTGAATGTTCTGTAAATACTTATTTGCTTCTCCGGTGAGTCTGCTTTGTCAATAGGAACTGGGAAGTGGAGGCGGCTCCTGGGAAGTTATGCTGGTGACATCATGAAAAGAAGGAGGTTCCTCAGTCTCCAAGCTGCTGATTAAGGTAGACAACCCAGAGGTCCGGGACTAGACTGTATCTACTCCAGGAACAACAATTAGCAGGTAAGTCTAATTTCACCATGTTTACCCATTCTACTCTATTCATTAATTTATAGACCTTTTTCATATCTCCCCTTAGCCATCTCTTTTCCAAGTTGAATAGCCCTAATCTTTTAAGCCTTTCCTCATAGGGGTTTCCTTCCATCCCCTTTACCATTTTGGTGGCTCTTCTCTGTACCTTTTATAATTCTGCTTTATCCTTTTTAAGATATGCACACGATATTCAAGATGTGATTGCACCATGGAATGATACAAAGGCATTATAATATCCTTGGCTTTATTCTCCATTCCTTTCTTTATGATTCCTAGCATTCTGTTTGGTTTCTTGGCCGCTGCTGCACACTGGGGGAAAGATTTCAACATATTATATATAATGATGCCTAAATCATTTTCCTGGGTGGTGGTTCCTAATATGGAACCTTGCATAGCGTAACCATAGTTTGGGTTGTTCTTTCTTAGGTGCATAACTTTGCTGTTTCATCTGCCATTTGGATGTCCAGTCTTCCAATTTATCAAGGTCCTCTTGCAATTTTTCACAATCCCTTTTTTTTTAAAATTTTATTTTAAAAATTGTTTTTATTTTATATTTATGAAAATTTCACAATATATATACAAGTTTACAAACTTAAACAAGAAAAAGGCATTGAGCAGGTAATGTGTTACAAAACAAATTTTCAAAGCAAACAAACCCAGCAAAACCCAAACCTTACTAGCCCTCACACTGAAAGAGACCCAAAATACTCAAGGAAAACAAACAAAAACACTTGAGAAGAAATGCAGATCCACCAGAGATACAAAATTACCTATTACTGCAATATAACCCACCCACCTACGGGACCACAGAGAGGCGAGAGCTGATAAAGGAGACTATAAGTTGGAGGGGTCATAGAAAATATAAGAAGCAGAGTGTAATTTAACCAAACATTTACAAGGAAATTTGAGGAAAAATAGACCTCCCAACTGAGTCACAGCTGACTTTAGCAACAAAAATTCCCTTCTTCTTTTCTGAGTGTCACGTGATAAATCAGGAAACATTCGGATAACCAAACCTTTAAACAAAACAAATCGTTTCTTAAAATACATTCTAAGTAACCATTCACGGTCAGATACCAAAGCTAGTGATACCAAAAGAGTTGCAGGAACCACAGTCTCAGATATTGAGGAGTCTAAAATTTCTGAAACATTTAAGACATCCATAATCTCAATTCCAGCTGGTACTCCCGAATCCGATCCTTTCATCTTCTTATTTATAGGAAGGTAATATATTTTTGAGAGCGGAGGATGAGACTCCACAGGAACATTCAAAACTTCCAATAAGTATGACTTAAACATATCTCGGGGAGTAACCAGCTGAGACCGAGGAAAATTCAGTAATCTGATATTCATAGCCCTATATTGGTTTTCCAACATTTCAACTTTAAACTTGAAACCAGACATATCCTTACAGACAGTGGTATACTTATCTTTCAATTGTGTAACTTTATTATCTATAATAGTCACTTGAGACTGCAAAGTTGCCACTGAATCTTGGCATTGCTGAACAGTCACAGCGTTCCCTCGAATTAACAACAAGGCAGCGTTGGTTTGTGAGACCAAACACCATTTTTGTTAAAGCCGTCCAAATGGAGTCCAAAGAAATTTGTTCTGGACGCTCTAAAGAGAAGGGTGCCATTGTCATTTGTTGAAACGAAGCCTCAGATAACACCGCTGCATTTCTCGGCTCCCCCCCCCGATGAAAAAACAGCACCGCAGGGGTCCTGTAGCACAGCTCCAGTCCCTGACTCAGCTGCTGTAGACGCTGACCCCGGATCACCCGAACTCGAAGCCAAAGCCTTCCCTCCCACTGGAAAATCAGCATCGACCACATCGGCTCTTGCAGGTCCAGCAGAGCTGAGGCTCAGGAAGTCTGCAGGCAGCACAGGTGGAAGTTGCAGATCCGGAGTAAGGTCACACCCAGAGGAAGACGCCGGACTCACTGGTCCCGGGGTTGACACAAGCGGGCTTCTTTTCTCTGGGCTTCCGAATCTCTCCGTGCAGCTGAAGAAAGTAATCCATCGGTCTGATGATCGTTGTGGTAGCAGAAGGAGATTGTATTGGCTGGGGAGGGTTCCCCCGTAACTTCCCCTTTCGCTTCGGCATCAAAAGGAAAAAAGAGCTCACAGACGAGCGGATCAAGCAGCCATCTTGGATCTCTCCCTCCTTCACAATCCTTTTGTGTTTTAACAGCTTAGAATAATTTTGTGTCATCTGCATATTTGATCACTTCACTCGTTATTCCCATTTCCAGGTCATTTATGAATATGTTAAAAAGCAGCGGGTCCAGCTCAGATCCCTGTAGTACTCCACTATTCATCTTTCTCCATTGAGAAAATTGGCCATTTAGCTCTTCTCTCTGCTTTCTAACTTTTAACCAGTTCCTGATCCGCAATACTACACTGCCTCCAATCCCATGACTTATTAATTCCCTGAAGAGTCTCTCATGAGGGATCTTGTCAAAGACTGAAAATCCAGATACACTACTATATATCAACTGGCTCACTTTTAGAATATCTACCTGTTTATTCACACCTTAAAAGAAATTACAGATTAGTAAGACAAGATCTTCCTTGGCTAAATCCATCATGGCTTTCTCCCATTAAACCATGACTCTCTATATGTTTAAAAATTTTATTCTTTATAATGTTTTCTACCATTTTGCTTGATACTAATGTCAGGCTCATCGGTCTGTAGTTTCCTGGATCATACCTGGAACCCTGTTTAAACATTGGTGTTACATTGGTCATTCTCCAATCTTCAGGTACTGCAGTTGATTTTAATGATTGTTCACAGATTACTAATAGTAGGTCTGCAATCTTATATCTCAGTTCTTTCAGCACCCTCGGATGTATACTGTACAATCCGGTCCAAGTGATTTGCTACTCTTTAATTTCGAATAGTTGTAATACATCTTTCCATTGTATTGACATTTTTTTTCAGTTCTTCTAATATATTACCTTTAAATACCATTTCAGGCATGGGTAATGTCCCTACATCTTCTTCAATAAAAACCGAAGCAAAGAATTCATTCAGTCTAGTTTTTATTGTGCGTTGTTACTTTCATGGCAGTTTTTTTTCAAATTCTCTCTTTGCCTGCTTTATCAATGCCTGGCATCTAACTTTACCGTTTTCGTCATTTGGCTCCCTTTCCTAAAAGATGCTTTTTTGGCTACAAAATCCTCTCTGTCCTCAGCTTTAAACCATGCTTGGCAGTTTTTGGGCTTTCCTTCCACTTGTCTTATAGCATGGAATACATGTGGTCTACACTTCCATTTTGTCTGTGGCAAGGTCATGAAATTGAGACACTTGTATCTTTAGTTCTGCACATGATTGTTTGGCTACAGAGTTCAGATTTGGTATATTTCGGTCACAGGCTGTCCGTCTTTATCCTGAGTCACATTTTACATTTTGGCCCAATATTTGCCTTCTTTAATACCTGTCCTCTCTGTCATCTGTAGTTCAGCGAGGAATGATCAAACTTCTTTGGATTAGATTTGTCATGACGGGATGGCTGCAGATTCTCAAGGACAGATTAATCCAGTCTGTGTGTTGCCCCATTGCATCTTGGCACTTGTAGTCCTTTCCTTAGAGAAACAGGAACCTAGAGGTCCATTGATGCCTTTGGAAATGAAGTCATGAGTAATGCTGAGAGAGTTCAGCTTGACCTGACAAAACCAGTCCCTTAGTTACTCTGCTTGGGGTCTAATGTGGAACTCATTTTGCAGTGTTCAGTACATTTGAAGACATTGGTAACATCATGCACATAATTTTAAAAGATGCTAATCAAAGAAGGGATGCTGACAGTAAATCAGGAATTTGAAAATCTGTGACATTTGTTTACAGCTAGGATGTAAGAGCAAACAGACCCTAAGCAAAGCAACAGGAGTAGTCTATCATACTGAGCCATTTGCTGTCAATCTGCATATTCCTGCTGCTGCCCCATGGTTGTGAACAAATCCTAACAGCTGCATCATGGCACACCATGGCCATAAATCTCTGAATTTTTCATGAAAAGAAAAGGTTAAATAAACAGTGTAAAGCGAGAAGAAATGCAAGGCAAAACTAAATAGCAACAGGAAACACTGAAAGGACAGGATTTATTTTTTAGGGGTTTTCAAGTGCCCACATTACTTGGCAGCAGATATCTTAGTAAACCTCAGAACTTAATCAGAGCCAGGCCCAGATTGTGAAGAACTCAGTTTTCACAGGATCGTAAATTGGATCGCAAGCATCTTGTGTATCCCTAAGCTTAACAACACAGCATATCTGTCACATGAAATGTTAAGGGACTGAGCTAACACCCTTTTTAGTCTGAGGACAAAGGTGCCGCCGGCCATCTAAGGACTTTTCCCCATAAGAGCAGGCTCAAGAGCAGTAATGTGCATTGCCATGCAAAGGGCCTGGATCTGATCCCTTGCTCAGGACTCCATCTCCTGGCCCAGTTAGGTCTGAGGATGCTGAAAAGGCAGTGCTCATAGCCAGTAGGAGGAGGGATCCTTACTCATCAAGCAACAGTACCACATAGAGGCCATACTTAAGCAGGTCTTAGAAAGAGCCACAGCCACAGCCACAGCCCTGGTTGGACTTAAGTGAGAAGAAACAAAGTTGGTGGAGGAGGGGAATATAAATTAGGGGAAAACACTGGGTAGTCATAAATAAATGCTCTTTGCCAATGTTGCATCAATTTATTTTGGGGAGGGGGGGAGTGGTATTGCTGGTGTGCCCTACTGTTGAACACACACACTTTTGTTTTGCAAGTGAACAGCAGTGATGGTGGTAGAACTTTCCCCCCCTCACCCCCAAACATTCTCACTTCTGCCTTCCTCAGTTTTATAGCTGAACTCTTTGTTTATTTTTTTTATTTATTTTATTTATTAAACGTTCTTATATACCGCACTCTTTCTCATCAGCGTGGTTTACAGTAAACATAAAGTGCTCACAGATAGCAACAGGCTGTCGTGAGTTTACATGTAACAGGAGATCTAACAGGATTTAACTTAGGAAAACCTTGTACATCTTAATAATTCAACTATCTACAATGGTAACTTTCTTATTATACAAGAAGAGATAGATCAGATCAATTATGGTTTATGGGGGGTTAGGAAAAGTTGAGGGGGTAGGTGATGGTAACTGGTATTGAGAGAAGTGTAAGAGGAATAGGTGGTGTTTTATAGCTTTTCTAAATTGCTTGAGGTAATTGATTGCTCTTATGGAGGGAGGAAGATTGTTCTAGCATCAAGGAGTGAAGTATGAGAATGCTCTTTCCGTAGTTGCATTTGAACGCTTTGTGGAGTCCGTTGGGATGATTAGGGTATTGGCTGCCACTGATCTCCTGGATCTGGTATTAGGGGTGCGGGTGAGGAGTATGCATATTGCTGGGGGCGCTAAGTTATTGGTGGCCTTAAATGTCATAAGTAGTGCTTTATATGTTATTCTGCAAGGTATTGGAAGCCAGTGTAATTCTTTTAATATGGGGGTTATATGATCACTCCTTGAGGCCCCATGGAGGATGCGAGCAGCGGTGTTCATTACTAATTGCAGCGTGTTTAGGGTGCTTTTTGAGAGGCCGTGGAGTACTATGTTTGCGTAGTCGAAGTGGGGAATGACTATCGCTTGAAAGATGGTATGGAAATTGTCGGGATCGAGCATGTTTTTGAGGTGTCTGAGGGTCCTAATCTTGAAGTAGATGGTTTTCACTGTTCGGTTTATGTGTTCCTTGAAGTTTAGGCGATGATCCAGAGTTATACCCAGATATTTTATGGAGGATTTGATTGGCAGTTCGGTGTCCCGCACTTTTAGGGTAGATGGGGGTGAAAATTCCTTATTCTTCGTGATGATTAAGACTTCGTTTTTTTTGAAGTTTATTCTCATGTTCTGTGTGAGAAGCCAGTCTGCTTTAAACTGTGAAGCTTTGTGGGACGGGAAGGGGATCTTGGACTCCTAGTCTTAAAACTGGTCTCTTAGGGGTGACCCAATTGCCAAAACTGCTGCATCTGAGGAGATATAGAGGAGGTAGGGAGCTACATCTCTGGAGCTTCATAGTTCATCTGCCACTGCTGAACTCTTCCATTGCAGAGCTGTGGAGCAGATTGATAGTGCTTCCCTCTCCCTCCTTTGCTGCGTTCCTTGCAGGGGTAGGAAAGGACACTTCCTCCTCCCTTGGTTCTCCCCCAGCTAGTGAGAGGTAGACTGTAAAGTGTGGCTTCTCTTTCTCTTATTCACTATCTCCAGCTTCAGAGTCCCATGTCTCCCTTTTCCCCCTGCTGTCATCTCTGCCGCTGCCTCCCCTAGGGCAGGGGTGGGCAAACCTCAGCTGCAGCTTCCCTTCCATCCATGTAATTGGTTGGGTCTTCACAAAATTGGGAAATATAATCTCATGTGCACACATGCAGACATACAAATGAGGAGTATCATGGCTTCCTGGCCTGGTGTCGCTCTCATCAAGCAATCAGCTCTTGAACGTTGCCAGGCAACCATACCACCAGCCAGTGGCACAAAACTCCCATTTTTTTAAGTTGGTGAAAGGAATAATCACCTCACACCTAGTTACACAGACCGAGACACACAAACACAGACAGAAAATCATCACCCAAACACAAGAGACAGCCCACGCTTAGAGAGACTGAGCACACCACCTGTAAATTTTCAGCCTGTCCACAGGTGTTGCTCCCATCTCCTGCTGGCTCGTTTGTGTGCCGCATGCACAGCTGCTGCAGAAGTACTGCGCCGCCGTCCACATGCATACTTGAGTGAAGAGCACTCGTGACATCATAATCCATCAAATGCTAATTCTGATCAAGCTGGAAGGCCAAAGGCAGCAGGAGCAAACGACCAAGGCTAAAGGCAAAGTCTTTCTGCATTAACTTAGAATGGGAGCCTGCTTTTGGAAATAATACCCTAAGTAGGGATATGCACTGACTGAAAAGGTTTGGATCAGTAGTTTTCCACTTTGTGTTAGGTCATGATATTCCATTGTGTAAATGCATAGTGCTAGCGTAAAATAAATTAACCTCTCAGTATGAATAGTTTGTCATGTGAGGAAGATATGACTAGTTAGCGATATTTCAGTACCACAGAGGGAGAGTCAGCATGCAGTCTAAGTAATCCTTTTACCAGAGGATGTGGCAGAACATACGAGATGTCCAGGTTGAATAGAGGCTTTGTCAGCCCAGTATAATCTGTTTTTTTTTTTGTTTTTTTTTTGAAACCCCTGAAGGCTAGAACTGCATCCTGTCAGGTTGCATGAAGCACAGTCGGTGTCTGCACTAGTTATGATCCAGAAACAGTGAGGAAATTCCACATATGACTTTGAGAATTCAGTCCCATGCCTACACAGAGACACTGGCGACCTTTCTGCCAACAAAGCTGAACAACTATTTACCCTATATCACCCAAAGATGCAAAGGAGTAACTTAATAGTTAAGAGCAGTGGGCTAAGAATCAGGAAAGCTAGGGTTCAACTCCAGCTGATACTCATTTTGATTTTGAACAAGTCTGTTAACCCTCCATTGCCTCAGGTACAGAACTTTAAACTGTGAAGCTTTGGACATAGGAAATTTGCCCTAAATGTAATTTGCCTTGTGCTACTAATAAAAAGGAATGTGAGCTAAATCCATTATCCCTTCCGAATATAGTGTGACTCATGTTCCCTCAGAAAATCTCAGTTCTCTCCCCATTCTAATGTATTTGGGTGCTCTTTGTACTGTCTCAGCCAGTGAATGTATCCACTGCATTTTTGTGGAAAGTGGTTTAATTTTCTTTTTCTATAAATGTTCAGTAAATTTTCTTTTGTGGCTAAAAAAAAAAAAAAATCATAGTAAACCCAGAAGTATTAGTAGCTGTCTTACAGTAGAACATGCTAACAGTACCAATGATGGATCAATTTAATGCCATCCTATTAAAAATAAAAAATAAAAGAAAAATCCAGAATTGTTGCAGCTGTAGTTGCTGGCTGTAAGTACAGGTTATCGGGTTATCGGAGGATTAAAATGAGTCTCCTGATTTGTTTATAAATTTTAGAAAGTGAGTGTAGTGCTTGAAAAGTCATTGGTGTGATATATTTTTTACTGCGGCAATCAAGATTAAGAATTCTCTTAAGCAGCAATTGAAATTTTCAGACTGTTTTAGTTGAAGGCAAAGCATAATGGGGTAATTTCATAACAGAGTGTCTTTGTCTTTGGACATTATTAGTTTCCCTCACATATGTTCACAACTGCCTCAAAGGTGTCAGTGTGTGCATGTACTCTTTCTGTATTTAGACAGTTTTGTATACCACCTTATCCTTCAAACAAAGTGATCACAACACAATTGGGGGATACATTTAACACAAGGGGATATGAGACACATACACTGATACTTACAGGGAACATGGGGAATGGAGGGTTAAGTGGCTTGCCCAAGACCACAAGGAGCACCTGTGGGACTACAAACCCCAGTCCTTCTGGCCCAAGGTTGCTGTCCTCTAGTGGGATTTGAACCACCATCCTTCCGGCCTGTGGTACCTTGCCCCAACCACTAGGCCACTCCTCCCTCGACATTCTTGTTTCATAAAAGACATAGGTACACTGCAGCTCCACCCAAATTCTGCCCCTAGGAACACCCATGCACAGATGCATTAAAATAGGTGCAATCTTGTGGTGTGCCTACTTTTTACATTTGTATACCCATGTGCCGCCAACAGCAGTAATACGCAGATGCAGTTTTCTGGCAGTCATTTTTGTCATGTATAAGATGCTTTATATGTGGGAACCTTTTTTTTTTTTATTTTTTATACAGTGATACCCAGTGAGTATATTCTGAGGATATCAGGTACTGGGTATTAGTTTATGAAGTGCTATTGATGTACAAAGTATAGTAGTTTAGGAGGTCGGAAGAGGAAGGAAAAGAGAGATTCAGCCTAGAAACTGAACCTGGAGAAGACGAGCGACTTGCTTCAGAAGCTTACCCAGTGAGAATAACAGAGTACATTCCCTTGGGGGGGGGGGGGGTTATTAAAGTGCGCTGGGGTTTTGCAACGAACCCATGTTTAGTACAAAAATTAAAGTGTGATAGCTGTAACTCCTGTGTGCTAAGAACCAGGGATGTCTAGCATGCTCCCAGTAACTTGCGCATTGAATGGTGCTCTAACATGCCGCAATGGCATGCACATCTACCGTGGGTACACTTAACTCCACCTGTTGAGGTGGCATTAGGGGAACCCACACTGATTGCAAAGATTGCAGTTATTGCGTGGTGTTTATCCCCCTCCCATGCTAACTGTGCAGTGCTCATCACACCCACTCTCCGCCCCTAACCTGCCCCCTTACCACTCCAACGTATGATTCACAGTTAGGACAGAAATCGGGCTATGCTGTGTTGGCCCCACACTAACAGGTACTGTGGGCATCATTACGCTACCTGCATAGCACACACTAGTAAAAGGGCCCTGTGGTGTTAGTGCAGAGGTCTCCTGATTTTCCTCAGCCTTCATGAGAAGATTTGTTGTAGCTTACAACGCATTTAATTTAATCCAGAAAGTTATATTCCATGCTTTACAATTCAATAGAGTGTCCAAAGCAGAAATTTACAATACAACAATGATAAAAAAAGACATACAATTCACATTTTCAGTCCCCCAAATAAAATCATCCTTTAAAAATCAAACTTCCTAGCACAGATATTAAATAGAATATTAAAGCTTTCTTCAATGTAATCCACTAAATTCACTCAGACATAACCTTCCTATTTTGGAATTTTATGAATCCTCGCTGAAAAGTCACGTGGCTATGTGCTTCCTTTAGTTCCACTAGCAAACTCTTCCATATTTTTGGTACTGTGCCGACTGAAGTATGATTTCTTGTTTTTATTAATGAAAAAGCTTTGGCCTCTGGAATTGTGAAATTATGTAATTAGCTTGACTGTGAAGTACGTGCTGGTTCATATCCATGCATCTTATCTTGAAGATACTGAGGGGCCGGGCCATAGTAACTCCCAGTAGGCTTCGTTCCTAAGTGGTAACCAGTGTAGCGCTATTCAGAGATTTTAACTCTCCTCCTCCTCTGAACTGCATTACTACCTTTGCTGTAATCTAAGAGGGGTAAAACACAAGAAAAGTGAATTACTGTAGTCGTAGTTGAATTGGGACTATAACTTATATAACCTTGCTCGAATCCTATGGACAAAGCAAAGATTGCATTTGCGTTATCTTACATAATTTAAAAAAACATTTTTTGTGCAATCATCAAAACATTTGAGTCCATGGATAAAGAGAAATCTAATAAAACCCCTAGACTGTTTTGTTAACAAAAGGGAACAATCTTACCTCCAGGCACAGAGAAGAAAAATCTTGTGGATGTGGAGTGTAGCTTATGCATAGGATTTGTGGTTTTTGATCAAATTCAGACCATTTTGGGATGGCCAATTCTCCTTGCCCATCTAAAGGTCCAAAGCTTTACTCATCTGCGACAGGCTAATTTCATTATATTTGTATCTGTCTAAAAGGCCGCACATTGTCTGATATCCATATCCAACCACTGGTGGAAACTACTAAAAGAAACTGGTGACAGGGAACCTTGTGGAATTCTGCAATGTAAGTCCTTTGGCTCCAAATGAGTCTCCCGTGTACTATAACAAAAGAGGGGCTTCCAAAAATAACTGGCACCATGATAATGTGACTCTGTGGACCCCCATTTGTGCTATATGTAGCAAAAGTATATTATGACTGACCATGTCAAAAGTGGATGAAAGGTCTTATCCATCCATTTACACATACTATTCTTTTAGCACTTTAAGTTGATATCTTTGCTAAAGCTGGGCCTGAATCCAGACTGAACTGGATCGAGCCACTGACCTGATTCCAAAAATTCAGAGATTTGAGCTGTGATCCAAGCCTCTATTACTTTTTGCCAGTACTGGCAAATTCAATACTGGATGGTAACTGAATTCCCTTGAGGGAACTGGCGAGCCTTTTTTCAAGATGAGCCAACTTTAATGCCTGAGGAAAATGTCTTAAAGAAAACTAAACAATGATCACCTGAGTCAGATAACTGCAGGGCCAGCACAACCACTAGGGTACAGTTTCTGAGGGGGGGGGGGGGGCAGCAGCAGTCAAAGCAAAACAGTAGATCTTGACAGCGACACAAACTCAAAAGAGCTATCGACACATTTTTTTTTTTTTTTACCTGCAACGAGAATGGGCACATACATGCAAAGCAAAGTTTTAGGGCCCGATATTCAAAGGGCATTTACACGGTTTACAGCCTAGTAACCCATGGAAATGCCTTAGATGGGAATATTCAACGGCATATACACGGTTAGTACTGTTGAATATCCCTGATTAATGCTGCTATACGCCCTGATGCTAATCGCTTAGCATTGGGGCATGTTGGGATGTTCTGGGGCGGAGCGGAAGTGGCACCAGTTGCTAATCAGACAGCGGCGGCATTGCACCGCTGCCCGGTTAGCAGCCTGTGAGTAAAAACAGGACAGGCCAGCTTTTGCTGCACCCTTCTTTACCCGTGGGAGCTAATGGCTGCTGTGCAATATCGCCGCTGCCTGGTTAGCTTCTATGGTGTCTCTGACTGTGCGGCAACCCCGGATATTCAGTGCTGGGACTGTATATGAATTTTCGGGGTTAAAGTTCGGTGGCAACAGCTATGCGCCATAGAGGCGCATAGCTGCCGCAAATAAGTATTGAGCTCATGATATCGAAATATGCCATTTTCTGATAGCCAAATATGCAGGATTCTTGTGAGAGGGGTGATGTAGGGATGATTATGATAAAGTTTAGTAATCAAAATTTTGGAGGGTGTGTGTGTGTGAGCGCCTAAAGCTAAAGGTTCACCTAAAGTGCCTAATTTTATTATTTATTTATTTATTAAACATTTTTATACCGTGTTTTTCCAGAATATCAAAAGCGGTTTACATGTAACAACAGGATAGTATGAAACATGTACATATTCCATTACATAGAACAATTTAAACTATATACATTAACATGGGTAAAACAGTGCTTTATTAGCATGGAACTATATACATTATCAGGCTTTGTAGATAAGAGGAGTTAGTATAGTTTTTTTTAGGGGGGAGGGTGTGGTTTGAGCTGTTGTGGTCGGTTTGGGTGCCGAAATGAAGGGTAAATAGATGGGTTTTAAGCTTTTTTCTGAATTTGATGAGATCGTTAGTTTCTCTTAGGTTGGCGGGGAGGGCATTCCATAGTATGGGGGCAATGTGGGAAAATGCTTTGTTGTTGGTCATCTCTTTTGATTTTCTGAAATCGTTAGGCATTTTGAGCTTATTTTTGTTTTGATTCCGTTGTGTTCGGCTGTGTTCTTTTTTTATAATAAGGGTGGATGGGAAGGATGGAGCAATATCTTTGATTAATTTGAATGTTGTTACGATTATTTTGTAGTTTATGCGGCTCTAGATGGGGAGCCAATGGAGGTTGTACAGGATAGGGGTGATGTATTTTGTTGGGTTGATCTGCATTGAGATCCGTGCTGCCACACTTTGTGCTAATTGTAGTTGTCTTAAGACCTTTTTGGTGATACCCTTAAGTATTGTGTTGGCATAATCAAAGTGGGGAGTTACGATTGAGTGGATGATGGATATAAAGTCATTGTAATGAAGTAGTGGGCAGAGTTGTTTTAGCATTTTGAGCTTATATCTTTTTGGTAGTTTGGTTTATGTGTGATGACAAGTTAAGGGTGCGGTTGATGATTATGCCAAGGTATTTCACCTCACTTTTGACTGTTATGCTTATATATTGTAATCCGATGGTTGTTGGGGGAGAAAAGCTCTAATATCTAGTTACATACATGGCTTCTGTTTTGGCAAAGTTGATCTTGAGGTTGTGTTTTTCTAGTCATTGAATTATTTCTGAAAAACAGTCAGCAAGTTTTTGATTTGCAGAATTTAATGTGTTAATAGGGAGATATAACATTATATCGTCGGCATAAATGTTAAAGTTTATTTGGAATTTTTTGAATGCGGAGCAGATGGGCTGAAGGTAAATGTTAAATAGTAATGCTGATAATGCTGAGCCTTGTGGTAGGCCTTGTTCTTGTTTGTAGTGTTCGGAAGTATGTTGATCAATTTTTACTTGTGTTCTATTAGTTAAGTATGAGGTGAACCAGTTTAGGACAGTATCCTCGATGCCTATCTGTTGAAGCCTGTTGAGCATGATCTAATGATTTATGCTGTCAAAGGCAGTAATAATATCCAGGAATACTAAGAGAGACCAGTTTTGTGTCGTCTATGCCTTATGTGAGTCTGTCAAATAGGACTGTTAGTAAGGTCTCAACTCCGTGGAAAGGCCTAAAACCATTTTGTTGTTCATCTAGGGGTGCAGATGAGTCTGTGATCCTGAAGCTGGATTAGGATTACTTTTTCTATAAGTTTGGTCATGAAGGGGAGGCTTGAGATGGGTCTATAAGATGTTGGTGAGGTTTTGTCTAAGGTTTTGTTTTTTAAGATTGGGCGGATGAGTGCATGTTTAAGTGAGAGTTGACTGTTCTGTAATGAGAGATTGATAAATGGGTAGGATAAAAGTTGAGAGTTCTAATTTTGTGTCTTTTATCCAGCTTACAGGACAGGGGTCAAGGTAAGATGCGGTAGTATTTATTTATTTATTTATTTATTTATTTATTTAACAATTATTTCTATACCGCTCTTTCACAAGTATCAAGTGCGGTTTACAATGAACATTATGTTATATGGTATGGGTAGTATCATACCAAGTCATTTTACATAGAACAGGTGAACTAGGTACAGGTAACAGTATAATATTTAAACAGTAAATTATTAGAACGTTAAACTATTAGAACATATGTACATAGTAGATATTTACAATTATCATTTAGTTTAGAAATGATGTTTTTTATAGTGTCCTTGGTTGTAGGATAGAAGTTTGACCAAGAGTTGTTTTGTGTGGTGTAATCCCGTATTTCCTTGGTTGTGTTGATTGGTGTCTGTTTTTAGTTTTTCCTTGTATTAATTGGCTAAGGTCTGGAGGGTTATTACGAGGTTGGTAGAGTCTTTGTTGGCTGTATTTACAGTTAAGGATTTTACTATCTCAAATAATTCTCTTGGGCGGTTTAATGATTTAGATAGTAATTTGGAGTAATAGTCTTTTTTTAGTGGAGTTAATGGTTTCCCTATAGCGTTTGAGAGTGTATAGGTATTGGGATTGATGAATATTAGATTTTGTTCGCCATTTGCGTTCAGTTTTTCTGAGGTCTGCTTTAAGCTTTTTAATGTTGGGAAGGTACCATGGTGCATTTTGTCTTTTTGTGACGTGGGTGAGAGATGTTTATAGTATTGCAGCCTCTGACAGTGTGTCATTCCACGATGTCACTGCATCATCAAGATTTGTAGGTGTTTGGTTCAAGTGTAGTAGGGCTTGATTTAGAAATTCATCCTTGTTGAATTTCTTAAATCTTTTAGGTCTAGGTGTATGTGTGATTTTAGTTTGTGAGTTGTCATGATATAGGAGAGAGAATCTTATTAGATGTTGTTCTTGCAGTTACCTTTGCACTGGCCTTGGATAAATGACAGCTGGATCTGGGAGAAACCTATAAAATCAGGCATCACAAGGGTCAAATATTCATATCCCTTTTGCCAAACTTCATTAATATCTTCAACTGCTTACCATTTGGAGGTAAAAATTAATTTGTGCTCTTGGCTTTGATTCCAATCTTTTTTGAGTGGTTTGTTGAATTGGGAGCATGCAGAATTTTTTTGTGTGCAAAGGAATCTGTCCTTGCTTTAATCCTGTGTCTATAATCTTTCATTTGGACTGTGCTTCCTTAGCGCCTTGTAGCCTAGATTTGCACCAGGATCATTCTAGCCTGTGAATTGGAAGTACAAAAATTTTTTTTTTTGGAACTTATTCTTTAAGTGGCTCAATGTCATTTCTTTGCAGTTGTTTCAAGATGCTAAATTCTGATCTAAATCTGGAGGATAAGATGCTTGTGAATGTTCTGCCAGATTATTGTATTATGAGAAAGTTCCACTGAAACTCTACCGTTTCTTCATTAAAAATATAGTTGCTGTGGGAAAGTATTCTTTGTTTGGAGGATCTTTAGAATATGTACAGTACGCCAGGAGTTCTCAACCCAGTCATTGGGACACACCTAGCCAGTCAGATGGTTATCTGACCAAGGGAGGGGAGTCAATTGTATCCCCTCTCAATCTTTTCTGCCAGAGCAGAGGGGCACAAAAGCATCCAAGAGGGGGCCCTTAGAGTGATTTGTTCCTGCAGTTAAACAGATCATGTACGGCAATGACAGACAGGGAATGTTATTTGAAGCCTACGGAACTACTTTTTGGGGTTCCTCGAAGTTTCTTGTCGCCCATTATTTTTAATAATTTTCACCAATGTTAGAATGTAAACATCAGACACTGTGGACTTTATATATACAGTACACCAGGGGTTCTCAACCCATTCATCGGGACACACCTAGCCAGTCAGGTTTCAGAATAGCCACAATGAATATGCATGAGAGAGATCTGTATGCACTGCCTCCATTGTATGCAAATCTCAAGTATATTCATGATGGTTATCCTGAAAACCTGACTGGCTAGGTGTGTCCCATGGGTCTGGGAAGAGAACCCCTGTAGTACACTGATGTGCAGATTTTCATCCAAGTTTCAGATTCCCTATCAGAAGTAAATTAGGCACAAAAACCTTTCTTCTGCCATGTTGATCAACAGGCAATCACAATCAGGTGGACTTTGTACTGTCAGTTTTGAAAAACAAATTGTTGTTTCTTTTTTTTTTTAATTTAATGTTTATTAAATCTTTGAGCAAAGTCCATACAAACAGCAGTAAAACTCAACCAAAAAACAAAGGTGAGTTTTATATACCAGAATGTATCCCTTCTCACCTCAACCCCATCTCGCTCATTCCCCTCCCCCCCAGGAGAAAGGCACCATGAACTCGCCAAGTAGTCCAATAAAAGATTGTCAGCATGTGGAAAAGCGTACACCCCACTGATGCTGCAGGGCTGTAAGATGTTCCATCAGGACAATGTGTTGAAAGCCCATTCGCCTTGCTACCAGTACCAGTGCCGCAGGCTGCTTCCAGGCCTATGCAATCTCTCCCTGTGCCACCTGCAGGCAGGCTCGAATAGGCTGGGTCCATTTCATATGTACAGTCTCTGGCCAAATCCCAAACAAGCAAAGGCCCATGTCCATGCCAATGTCCAGTTGAAAGACAATATGTACCTGATCCTGGATCTGGCCCCAGAACCGGGCCAACTTCGGATATTCCTACCAAATATAATTGTACCCACAATTCCTCCAACAGATACCTGATACTAACGTAAACACCCTTCTTAGGTGATCTGGGGTATCGTACCATCGATAGAGAAGCTTATAAGAAGTCTCACGCATAGAAACAGAAAGAGCTTGGTTTATGCTTTCACACCCTCATCCACTCCTTCTTACCGGTACAGGGTATCATATGGTCCAACAAAAACAAATTAATATAAGGAAATTAATGTAGGGAAAACTGTGTGTTTTCCTCACTCTTTTGTGTTTACTATATTGGAGCTGGGTGAGGTTTTTGGCTCCTGGGTTTAGCACTTTTGCTTTTGTGGTTGGATGACTCATTGAATGTAAGCAAATCAACCTTATTAATAAATTTAGCAAAACAATCTAATCCCAACCGTTCTCAGCAATGAAAAACACCTTCCATCCTGGCAGAAATCTAGATGCTGCACCCAGGGGAGCCAAGACTTAAAAATGAGCAGAAGGAGCTACTTGCTTCCAACCCCGCCACCATTGATTCCACAAGTGCCAAAGATAGGAACCACCCCAACTAGAGGGGGTCCCCATATCCATGGGATATGTGTAGTGGTACATCTCCAGCCCAATACTGCTCCACTTCACGAAAGCACTTCTGGTCCTTTCCTCCCTCATGCCACGCCATCACCTGGTGCAGATGGGCTGCCAGACAGTAAAGCCCAAAATCAGGAACCTCCAAACTTCCACACCGGCATGCAGTATAAAGAACCTGCCGTGCCATCCGTGGAGATCGCTGACACTATATAAAGTGAAAGCCCATCGCTGGAGGCTGCACAGGTCTCCAGGAGCCACCTTCACAGGTAAAGTCTGAAACAAATAAAGCAAGTGAGGGAGCACGTTCATCTTCAGGACCGCCACATACTCCAACCAGGAACATTCCCCCATCTTCCAATGCTCCAGGTTGTGCCCCAATTGCCGAAATAGAGGGGGGTAGTTAGCCTTATAGACCACCTCCTCAGATGGGATGACTTGGATGCCCATGTAGTGGATAGACCACTGGGCCCACTTAAATGGGTACTGCGCCTGCAGATTGGTCACCAATGCACCTGGCAGTGATATAATAAGAGCCTCTATTTTATCGAGACTAATCTAAAATCCCGTTAGGGAGCCATATTTTTGCAATTCATGGGGCAGCATATGCAATGTGTTGAGAGGCACAATGAGCATAAACAAAAGGTTATCAGCAAACAAAGCTACTTTGTGTTGATCTGACCCCACCGAAATCCCCTGAATATTGCCCAGGGCTCATATCCGTGCGGATAAAGGTTCCATGACCAACGCAAACAGCAAGGGAGATGGGGGTAACCCTGCTATGCCCCTATGCCAGAGGAAAGAACCCCAAATATCCCGCATTAATGCAGACCACCGTTTCCAGTGCAGAATATAGCGCTTGGAGCCAGGACAAGAAGTGGGGGCCCAGCCCTATTTTTTTCAGTACTGCAAAAAGAAAATCCCACCAGACCCTATCAGAGGCCTTTGGCATGAATTGATAGCAACATAGCCTCTTGCCCCTCCCAGCATGCCAATCACAACAGCTACAATACCTGCCGAACACTGTCGCCCGCCTGCCGCCCTAGAATAAATCCTGTCTGGTCTGGATGGATGACCCCAGGAAGCAGGGGGCCCAACCTATTGCCTAGGACCTTTGCCAGTATTTTTACATCTACATTAAGCAATGACATCGGGTGGTATGATCCACAGAGAACCGGGTCCCTCCTTGGTTTGGCTGCCTGTCGCAATAAGGGAGGCAACCGTTCCCCCCCATAGGACCATATTAAAGATCCTTTGCAAAAGGGGCACGAGAGCGCCAGCCAGTTTTTTTTTATAACAAAGCATTGCGAACCGATTAAGGCCAGGAGCTTTATATGATGCAAGCCCTTGAATTACCAGCTGCACTTCATTTTCTGTTATTTCCCATTCCAACCCCTCCCTCACTCCATCCCATCACCCCCAGCCCTCAAGTATTCGCTAATTTTATCCCTCTCCATTCTGGGGCCTGCCGTGTACAGGTCCTGGTAGTACTTGACAAATTGCTTGCGGATCTCCGCTTCCTTGTAAAGAAGCCGGTCCTGTTGCCCCTTCACTTTACCAATGGTGTATGTGTGCATCTGTTCGCACAGCTTACATGTCAAGAGGGTCCAAGACTTAATACCAAACTCATAATAGAGTTGATTCACTTACTGTAGCTGGAAGGAGATGCTCTTGAGATGCAACTTGTTCAGCTACCTCCTCACCTCAGCCACCCGCTCCCGAACCTTCGTGTCCCCCCCATCTGTTTCTTCTCACCTTCCAAGGCCTCCAGCTGTTGGTTAGCAGCCAGGTCCTCTCATTCCGATGCTGCTTTGCCTGCACCCCCATCTGCACCAGATGTCACCGGACCACCTCCTTCAAGCCATCCCAAAGTATCCCTGTCGCTACTTCCCCTATGTTATTAAGCTCCAAGTAATCTTTGATCACTGTCTCCAAGGCCTTGACCTCCTGGTCCCTTTGGAGCAAATTCTCATTGAGCTGCCAAAAAGTGCTTGGGGAAGGCTCAATGGGATTTCCAAACACCACTTCCACTGGAGCATAGCCAGACCAAGTAATGGGTTCTATCTTAGCCCTGTCCAAGCTATCTGTCCAGTAGGCATCCGCTAAGATATATTCAATGTGGCTATAAATTGCATGTAGTGTAGAAAAGAAAGTATAATCACAAGCAATAGTGTTAGCCGCTTTCCATAGATCCACCAACCCAAAATCCTTTATCCACCACTGGAACCCACGTATCCCAGGGTCCCCTTCCTCCCTCACCCGCACATCCAAAGCAATGTTAAAATCCACCCTCCACCAAATGATCGTGCACTTTCCCCTCCAACCAGTGGCCCAGGTCCAACCAGAAAGCTGCTTGTTCTACATTGGGGCTATAAATGTTAAGAAAAGTGACCTGTTCCCCAAATAGGTCTCCCCATATTGACAATGCCCACCCATCAACCTTCCAATGCATGCCCCCCACACTAAAAGGAACATTCCTGCGGATCAACACTGCCACTCCTGCCTTCTTCTGACCCCCACCCTCCGCCGCAAAAAAATGCCTGAAATGACTGGGGTAGGAGTAAGCACTAATCTAGTCCCCAGAGGTGCATCTCCTGAACAAAGACCACCTGCCAACCCAAGCCTCTTCTTTCATTTAACAACATCTTCTGCTTTTGAGGGGAGTTCAAACCCCTGGCATTAATGGTCCTTGCTTTCAGCCTATGTGCCATGATGGCAATCCTTCAGCTAGCCTCCACCACCACACCACCAATGCCTTTCTCCCACTAACTCCCCTCCCCTGCCCCCCCCAAATACCCCCCCACACCCCCACTACCCTGCAGAGCATCACTCTGCCTGTTCTCTGGAGGAATGAACCCTGGTGGATGCCGAAGCGTCAAAACACCTTCCCTCTATCAAACACCCGTACGTCCAAATGTCCCCTCACCTGTAAATATCCCACTCGCAACACTCAACCAAACCTCTTGATTGCTCAACCCAAGCTCTCTAATTTCTTACCCCCCCCCAACAAATGGTAGTTCCTAATCCAGCTCGCACAGTCAGTCCTGAGCACTCTTATCTAAAACAGAGCAACATAAACTGTGAATCTTAAAACATTATTATAGCAAGCTGAGAGACAAATAACAGAAACAGTCTCATAGTCCATCTCAATGGATGGACCCAGGCTCCTCATTGCCTCAGATAGGTGCCGCAATCGCTGGCCCTTACTAGAAACCCGCTGCCAGTGGGAGAGTGGCTGGCTTGTTAATGTCCCAGGCTTGGTAGTAGGCTTCGCAGGAAGGTTCAGTGCTCCCACTTGACGTAACTTGTCCCAGGCCATCTCCTCCATTCGCACTCAAATCCCACAGCCATTGATGTCAAAAAGGAGGCCAAACGGAAAAAGTCAATAATACTTCAGTTTCTCAGCCTGAAAATATTAGGCAACAGCCTGGAGCGCTTGATGTCCTCTAACATGCTGGCTGACAGGTCGTGAAACAATTCAATCTCAACTCCATTTCAGTCAAATTTCTTAGTGGCCACTCACATGACCCTGTCTTTTGAGCATATGAAGCCAGGCAGGCAACGATGTCCCAGGACCTCCCTCCTGTGAAGAGGGCCCAGGTCGTGATGAGCTCGCTCTTTCTGGACCTGCTGAGGCCTCTCAGTCTGCTGAATTTTTCAATAGTTGTTGGCACACTTTCCGGACTATCCCCATTGCATCTTTATACTCATCAACTTCTGGGACTCCCCGAATCCTCAAATTAAATTGCCCTGTGTGATTTTTAAGGTCCTCAAGCTTGTCTCACAAGGCCTCTTGGTCCCTCCGTAGAAGCTGAATATGAGCCTCTACTGTACTCGCTCATTCCTTCTGATGCTCCGCCTGCGATTCGAGGCCCTCCACGTGATGGTCCAAGTCCCGGATGTCACTGCATATATCATTAATGGCCTCATGAATATCAACTCGTGCAGAGACTATCTCTCTTTTAAGATCCTGCATCCGGCCCCTAATATCTCCCCAGTACTCCTTTGCACACTCATGTTTGTCTTCCACTTCATCGCCCAAGGCCATGCAGTTGGCCGCATCACCCGACTCCTGACTGGCTTCGCTGCATAGGGCGATTCTATATTTTTTGAATCTTTTGTGGATTGACATGAACCTGGGGAGCTCTGGCGAGGACGCAGCGCTTAACCCAATCTGGAGGGGAAAGACACAGATTTCACAGTCTTAATCAGCACCACGATGGGAGCTCAAGAATCAAGACTCATCTACCCTGGTGATGTCACTTCCTCCCACAAATTGTTTTTATAAATTGCTTATCTCCAGGAACAAGCAGGAATAAGTCCTCACATATGGGTACGTTGGAACCGACGGAGCCGGCGCAGGAAAGCTCCCCAGCTTTTCAGATGAAAAGCTTTTGGGGCTTCCCACAGCGCATGCGCGCTGCCTTCCCGCCTTCCTTACCAGCTCTCTTCAGTTTCTCTTTTTCCGCGGAGCCAGCAGGTCGTGTTTCTGTCACCGCTGAAGAAATTGTTATTTTAATTTGTTTCTTTTGAACGCGTACCTGCCTTCCCCATACCAAAACCGGTACTGCCGGTCTCTTTCTTTATTTCTTAAAAAAAAAAAAAAAAAAATCTTTTTTTTTATTTCAGCACAACGTGGTAACTTTGCTAGGCCTTCAGGCCTACACTAATTCTCCTCATGGAGAAGCCAGCTCCTGGTTTTAAAAAGTGTACCAAGTGCAGTGCTGTTATTTCTCTCTCAGACACCCATGAATGGTGTCTTAAATGTTTGGGACCTGACCACTCCATACCGGACTGCCCATTCTGCTCCCAGATGTCTAAACGTGGTATGCAGAACCGGGCCAACAAGTTCCATGTGCTGTTTGCTTCAGATAATCCAGCATCACAGTCATCCAGGTCTTCCTCTCCGGATGGATCTCAGGTAACCAAACTTTCTGTGGGCAAATCCTCTAAAAGCAAATCTCTTTCAAAAGATCGAGAGGCTCTCAATCTTGAGTTCGAGGATTCTGCCCACACCAAAAAACCCCGGCGGGAGGCTCCGGCCTCCAAAGCATCACCTATGGGGTTACAGGTTGACATCGATGGCACGGCCTCGACTGATCACCTGTTAGACTGCTCTGGGGTACCGGTCGATACCGGTACCGACATCCAGGCAGCAGTGGCGTCCATGGGCAATACTGTCCAGACCATGCAGCAGGCCGTTCTGGCTTTCATTAAGGCTGCGACGCCCTCGGTACCGATTCCATCGGTACCGACCCCGGTTCCGGTATCCACACCGGAACCGAGACCATCGACTTCCAAGCGTCGATCGGTTCCGCTTGCTGGATTCAGGCTTTTGCCCGATACCAATCCCATGCCCGATACGCCCGATCTCGATATCGATCGGTACGCGTATCGTGCATTGCAAGCACAGAGAGATTCTTCTGATGAGTTCAATTCCTCTGATGACTCTGCTGAGTTTGATCTTCCTGAGGAGCCCTCTTCTCTAGAGAGGGCGATGTCTCCTCCAGAGGATTTATCCTTTCAGGATTTCATTGTTGATGTAGCTAAAGGACTTCTATTGCTACATCTTCTGAAAAGAAACCCAGATCAAAAAAAATTGGATATTTTAGGATACTCTAAAGCTCCTAAAGAGGCAGTTACTCTGCCTATCCATGAAATCCTCCAAGAACACTTGATGGATTTGTGGGAGACTCCTCTAACTCTGTCTCCTCATTCTCGTAGGTTGGACACCATGTACCGGGTCCCCCCTCCTCCTGGGTTTCAAAAAAGCTCAGCTGCCTCACCACTCCATTGTGGTGAAGTCTGCTATGAAGAAGATAAAGAGTCCCAAAAGGCACTCTTCTACCCCTCCAGGGCGAGAATGTAAGACCCTTGACTCTTTTGGTAGAAAGATCTTCCAGGCTAGTATGCTTATAGCCAGGATCAATTCTTACAGCCTTTATATGGGCATGTTTCTCAGAGAACTTGCCCTAAAGGTACGGCATTTTGCCCCTTTATTATCCCTGAGGATAAAAAGGAGGACTTCACTTCTGTGGTGACACAACTTTCAGAGGTCTCCACGTTTTCCAACAGGGCAGCCTTTGATTCCTTTGAGGTTGCTGGCAGGGCTTCGGGAATTGCTATTGCAGCCCGACGTCTTGCTTGGCTCCAGGCTTCTGACTTAGAACCCTGGGTTGTGGATGGCCTAAGGAATCTGCCCTGTACAGGTGAGAACTTATTTGGTGAAGACTGGCAAATTAAAGCTGCTCAAATGCATGCAGAAAATGCCACTCTAGATAGACTTTCTAAGTCTACTTCTACTCCTGCCAAAAAGAAGTCTTTTAAAAGGCCTTACTATAAGAAGGCCAGATTTTCCACAAATACTGGCCAACAATCTTCTCAGCCTCGCTTTGCTGCTAAACGTCAGCAATTTAAGCAAGTAAAGTCAAAGTCTGCAGTGTCTGCTACACCCCAGCAGGCTCAACCCCCTCAGTGGTTTTGACTTGCCCCTAGAGAACTTACCATTTCTGGCTCTGGAACAACCAGAGCCTCTCACCATACCTGGAAGGTTAGTTCACTTTGCTCCCAGATGGGAGCAAATAACATCAGAGCAATGGACCCTCTCTATCATCAGAGAGGGCTACAAACTTCATTTCTCCAGCCTTCCTCCTCATACCATGGTGAGGCAATTCAGTTCTCCCCCATCTCTTCTGACCCTGTTGGGTCAGGAAGTCTCCTCTCTCCTTGCCCAAGGGGCAATAGAGGAAGTTCCTCTTCCTCAACAGGGGTTAGGGTTCTACTCCCCTTATTTTCTCATAACAAAGAAGACAGGGGGCTTCAGACCTATCCTAGATCTGAGAGAATTGAACAAGTTTCTATTCAAGGAGAAATTCAAAATGCTCTCTCTGGGCATTCTCCTTCCATACCTTCAGAGTCAGGATTGGCTTTGTTCTCTAGATCTCAAGGATGCGTACACTCATATACTCATCCATCCATCCCACAGAAAATATCTTCGATTTCTGTTCCAGGGAAAACATTTCCAATACAGAGTACTTCCCTTCGGTCTCGCCTCTGCTCCAAGAGTATTCACAAAATGCATGGCAGTCGTAGCCGCATTTCTAAGAGGCATGGGAATCTTCGTCTTCCCATATCTGGACGACTGGCTCATCCGAGCTCCATCTCAGTCAGAAGCCCAGATTTCCTTGGACCGCACAAGGCGTATTCTTCAATATCTGGGACTTGTGGTAAACATTCCCAAGTCCCAACTCATCCCTACTCAGTCCCTGGAATTCATAGGGGCCCACTTGGACTCCACCACTGCAAGGGCCTACCTCCCTCTGGTCCGAGGCCAACGGCTAATCAGCTTGGCCTCCCAGGCTCAGTCCAGAAGTCACTTGTCAGCCAGAGAAATGCTGCAACTTCTGGGCCACATGGCCTCCACGGTCCATGTGGTGCCCTACGCTCGTCTTCATATGAGGGCAGCTCAATGGCCTTTGGCCATCCAGTGGTCTCAAGCATCGGGACTGCTCTCAGACCGAGTACTCACCTCAAAACGTCTGTTTTGGTCTCTCCAGTGGTGGACATCCTCCAAAAATCTGTTGTTGGGGACCCCCTTCCAACCTTCGTTGCCCCAAGCAACCCTCACAACAGATGCCTCCCAAACAGGGTGGGGAGCTCATCTCCAACACCTCTCCACTCAGGGCACCTGGTCTCCCCAGGAGACCACCCTTCACATCAACCTTTTGGAACTGCGAGCAATCTTCCTTGCCCTCAGTCTTCCACACCCTCCTTGTCAACCTGACTGTCCTAGTCCAGACAGACAATCAGGTAGCCATGTTTTATGTCAACAAACAAGGAGGGACGGGCTCTCTGTCGCTTTGCAACGAAGCTCTCAGATTATGGGCCTTCGCCAGAGAGCATCAAATTCATCTTCTGGCAGTGTATCTTCCAGGAGTTCAAAACTCTCGGGCAGACAGACTCAGTCGAGTTCTGTTTCCACATGAGTGGTCCCTGCATATGGACCAAATACACAGAATCTTCCAGAAATGGGGGACCCCGGACATAGACCTCTTTGCAAGTCCGTGGAATGCCAAACTTCCCCGGTTCTGTTCCAGGATTCCATGTCAGGGAGCTCAGGCCAACGATGCCTTTCTCCTGCATTGGGGTCAGGAATTCCTGTATGCTTTTCCACCCATTCCTTTGATTCCCAAGACTCTGTTCAAACTACAGAGGGATCACGGATCCATGATCCTCATAGCTCCACGCTGGCCACGCCAAGTGTGGTTCCCTCTACTTCTACAGCTCTCCCAGGACTCCTCCCTGGACCTGGGAGCTGCGCCAGACCTTCTGTCTCAGGAGAAGGGGACTTTGTGGCATCCAAACCCCAAGTCCCTACATCTCCAGGCTTGGTTACTGAAGGCTTAAGCCTGCATGATTATAGTCTTTCTCAACCAGTGAAAGATATACTTTATGCTTCTAGGAAACCCTCTACCAGGCGTTCCTATGCTTTTAAATGGAAACGTTTTTTCCATTTGGTGTGCTCAACAGGGTCTTGACCCTCTAGCACTTCCTTTGCATTCTCTATTAGACTATCTCCTGCATCTTTCCAATGCAGGCCTCAAGACAAATTCAGTACGAGTCCATTTAAGTGCTATTGCAGCATCTTTGAAACCTATAAATGGACAACCTGTCTCCTCTCATCCTCTTATTGCCAGATTCATGAGAGGCCTGACCCTAACTAAGCCTCCCATCCGCCCACCTCCGGTGGCATGGGACTTAAACCTAGTTCTGGGTCAGCTTATGCAGCCACCTTTTGAACCTTTGGTTTCTACCTCCCTGAAATTTCTTTCCTGGAAGGTTCTTTTCCTTATTGCAGTCACTTCGGCTCGCCGCATCAGTGAACTGCAGGCTTTGGTGGCTAATCCACCTTATACCAGATTTCATCATGATAAGGTGGTCCTTAGGACGAATCCCCACTTTATGCCCAAAGTGGTCTCGTCTTTTCATCTTAATCAAGAGGTATATCTACCTGTTTTTTTCCCGGCTCCTCATGCATCCAGTGCAGAGAGGAACCTTCATACTCTTGACTGTAAAAGAGCTCTCGCCTTTTACCTCAACAGGACTCAGCCACATCGAAAGTCTTCCCAACTTTTTGTGGTTTTGATCCTTCTCATTTGGGACTTCC
This sequence comes from Ichthyophis bannanicus, assembly GCA_033557465.1. Classification (NCBI taxonomy): domain Eukaryota; kingdom Metazoa; phylum Chordata; class Amphibia; order Gymnophiona; family Ichthyophiidae; genus Ichthyophis; species Ichthyophis bannanicus. Next base: position 950,487,389 of record CM066033.1, on the reverse strand, counting down.
AGTCTCCAAACGTACACTTTCCAATTGGATTGCTCAGTGTATTTCTTTTGCTTACCAGAGTAAGAATATTTCTCTGGAAGGCCATGTCACAGCTCACAATGTGAGAGCCATGGCTACTTCTATGGCTCATCTTCACTCTGTATCCATCGATCAGATCTGTCGAGCAGCCACTTGGGCCTCGGTTCATACCTTCACAGCCCATTATTGTTTGGACAAGGCCTCCCGCCGGGATGCCTTGTTTGGTCAGGCTGTCCTCAAACACCTGTTCCATACTTAAGCAACTCCTGCCCACCTTCCCTGAATGGATGCCTGAGATCCATACGAAGATGGTTTACCCTTGGAGGGGGATCTCCCAGGCATCTTAGCTAGGGAGTCCCCATATGTGAGGACTTATTCCTGCTTGTTCCTGGAGATAGCACAGTTACTTACCTGTAACAGGTGATCTCTGGGAACAGCAGGAATTAGTCCTCACAACCCACCCACCTCCCCTAGGAGTTGTATCTTCTATCTATCTACCTTCCTTTCCTCTCTCTATTGTCTCAGCTATAAACTCGAACTGAAGAGAGCTGGTAAGGAAGGCGGGAAGGCAGCGCGCATGCGCTGTGGGAAGCCCCAAAAGCTTTTCATCTGAAAAGCTGGGGAGCTTTCCCGCCGGCTCCGTCGGTTCCGACGTACCCATATGTGAGGACTAATTCCTGCTGTTCCCAGAGATCACCTGTTACAGGTAAGTAACTGTGCTTTACCCCTGCCCCTCTTTTATTCATCCTATGCTGACATAAAATACTAAAACTCTGAGGGTGTAATAGAAACACGAGAATTCCATCAGTGTTTTAAGCCAAGTCTCTTTTTAAGAACAATCAGTCCTACTACTCATCCTTAATGAACTCTTGAACTAAGAGCACTTTATTGCAGAGTGAATGAGCATTAATACATGCGTTCTTCAGCTCCCTAGACTGAATTGACCTCCCACACTTGTTTTGAACTTACCAGTTAGCTCAGTTAAGGTTGCCTACTTCTTAACTTTCCCAAGAACACATATGTTACCATGGTTGTCAAGAAAACCCAACAATGACACAACAATAACGGGCCCTCCCAACCCCCATACCCATTTTCTGATTGCCCCCCTAAAAACTATTTCCATTACATGGAGACCTGACTTCAGTTTTGTCCTATCCAACAATCTCTCTGCAGCTGCTGACCATAGCTGCATTGCACCCCTTTCCCATGCAGATAGAAATTGCCTGCATAGCCCAAGACATATTAAAACACAAGAACAAAATTGACACAATGCTAAAAATCTTGTAAAATTCATCCAAACTAAAGGGTCCACAAAGGAGCACACTTAAGGGGCAGGTGAATTTAAAGGGAGCAGACACTCAAAAATGAGGTCACAGGAGTGGATGGAACTTACTAGCAGAAGTCTTATTAAAATGCATAGATGCAGTCAGAAGGGTCCTAGCAGCATTATGACTATGCAGCACGGTATTTCTGGGAATCCTAGATTAAGACAAGATCAACAAACATTGTTATAGCAAGCAACAAAGAGATGTCTGGGTGCATAAAGTTGCAGGATCCTCTCAGATTTCTTATCCAAAAAGAAGCATTTTCTTTCAGCCCTCCTATATGTGTGCATGCTTCTAGTACTTCTAATGCATTATGGAATCGGTCTACCGTTTGGGAACCTGCCAGATACTTGTGACCTGGATTGGCCACTGCTGGAAACAGGAGACTTGGCTCGATGTACCTTTTGTCTAACCTATTATGGCATATTTTTTTTCTAGAGGTTCTGAACGGTTTTCAGTGTGTCCACAGTGAATATACACAAGAGAGATCTGTATACAGTGAAGCAGCACATGCAAATTATCTCGTTCATATTCACATTGGTTATCCTAAAACCCTGACTGACTGGATGTGTTTAGATGACCAGGTTGAGAACCACTGTTCTAATGCAACAAGTCCCCTAAGCATTTTTCTGCCTTGCCTTTCCCATATCTTAGACTGAACATCATGGCCGCCTTGTAGTAAATGCAATGTAAAAACTTCAGCATGAGTGAATAAGAACAATTCCTCTGACATTTGCATCTTGTAGATTGCAGGCACTGACACCCAAGCAGACTCTGCCCACACAGGCATCCGGAGTCAGGTTATTATACCTCACAATTGTGTTTTCTGCATTAATACTGCAGTGGCCACAGGATACTGCAGCACATGGCACGGCTTTTCTGTAACCATAGGAACATGCCTTTTGTTATTAATGTAGTATTTGCAGAAGAACACAAAGGTGGCAAAGCATTTATAGCTTGATTACCCTGTAGCTCTTTTGTTAATCAAAGAGCTGCATGTTAATAATAGTCTGAGGGTACACGCAGACCTAGTTCTGCTCCCTGGCACGCTCTCCTTTCCTATTCACAGGCATTCCACTGTACAAATGTGCCAGCTAGTTTGTTCCTCTTGTTTTCGGCTGGTGGTTTCTCTCTTCTGTCTTTGTGCTTCTGGATCAATGGAAAATGGCCTCTGCTAGAGCTGTGGTACCATGAGACTTCATAACACAACTACCTGAGATCTTCCCCTATTTTTATCTTCTTCTATCCAGTCAGTGCAGCTAGTCCTTGACTAGGGCCACAAATTAGGGCTCTTTCCAGAACCTGGTAATGTGCATGTTTTGAGCCTGGCCAATCAGTGTCACTACTAGTAGCAGATTATATTACTATGATACATTTATTGAGCTAGTCCCCTTGTATTATTTTTGCTGTAAGCCATTTTGGCCCAGACATTGCTCAAGGAAAGCAGTTTATTAGGATGACGTAACATAACATAACCTCATGCAATGGCTGGGATTTCCTCCCTTCTAGATGTTGTGAGCACTGTCTTTACATGGTTCCTGGCTGTTCCTGGGCTGAGGAGCACAAATATCTACTAGGTACTCCAAAAAAAAAAATGTGGGGCTTTGGCCAATGGCATAAATTCAAATTATGGGCGTTCTAGCAACAATTTTGAAAACAGCCCCAAGAATAGGGGAAGACCACGTCAGAAAATGCAGGAACAGCTGCAAATGGACCCCATTCTTCCTTGGGGGACTTGCTGCATTGCAGGTGCCACATGGGCAGAATTTACATCACTGGCTTGGGCTCATATGGAGGGCCAGCACTAGACCAAGCGACATGGCACATTGGGGTGTAATGGGCTGGGGAGGTTAACGCAGAAAATGCGGGCTCCCTTTTTGCATGCTACTATCAAAGGGCATCCATTTCAACTAAGTAGCACTTTATCTGATGCAATAGTCAACTTAGTAGCAACATCCTGAGACACTGGACTGTCTGGATTTAGAAGGTACCCCTTGAGCCACCCACTAAAGCACTGTTGTGTCCTCTCTCATGTGATTGTCAAATCCATGGACTTAACACTCCCTACCAGCTAGCATTAAGCTAGCCTCCAGCCATTTCCTTAACCAGATGACCCCATCCTTCCATGCAACCACAGTCTTACCCACCATCCAGTTCCCCATCACTCCCTCATGCCCTAGCCAGTTTCCATTTACCTCAACTAGCCATCTTGCAGCTGCACTCCCAAGCAAGTCAACCCCATGTCACAGCTAATCTTCAGCAGCTTTTTACCCCACCAGCCTCCATTTGCCACTCACTCCTAGTCAGCAAGTGAGTTCCACCCGCCACACCATGTTACAGCCAAGGCCTTTAGCTAGTCTCCAACTGCTCTCCACCAAGTCGGTGCTCCATCCAACTAGCTTGCCTCCAGCTATCCCCAGCCTACTAACCTGTCCTATCTGTCTTTAGTTATTCCTTGCCTTTCAACCAATCTCCAGTTCCCAGTTAGTCAGCCTCAGTATGCAGATGTCCACAGTCTCAGCCAGATAGCCTCAAACTGTCCCTCTACCAATCTCCAGCAACCATCGTAGCCGCTCAATCCCTCCCTCCCTCTTTTCTTACCTTACAATGTTTCTTAGTGGCTGCTGGTACTTTTCTTATAACACCACCATGTGTCTCTTAGTGATCTTGAACCAGATTGTACCTGACCTTCCATGCTGTCCTTGTGAGCAGTGTGGAAGTTTGGGTACCTTGTGGTTCATACTGATTGGAGGCAATAACTGTGTAATAGACAGTTAAGACAGTGAGAGAGAAATTATATTCAGTGCTGCTGACTGTAGATATAGTGCACTCAATGTATAGTGCACTCAATAGATGCTTTTCTAAAGAAAATAATTTCACAGCCCCGACAGGAGTGCGACACCCTCGACAAAACCATAGAGGAATGGAACCAGATAATAGCTGAGGCAGCATCTGCTCCTTGCAGAGAAATACCACACGCACACAGGAGATTCAGTGCTCCCTGGTATTCAAACGAAATCAGGGATGCAAAATACATACTCAGAAGACTGGAGAGGAAGTGGAGGTGTAAGTCACAGGGCACTATGGACCAATACAGATCCAAGCAATTGGAATACAACAACCTGATCAATGAGCTCAAGCAACAGCACCATACCAACTTAATCATGAGATCAGCCAATAAACCAAGGGAACTATTTAACATTGTGCAGAAGCTCACCAAAGACACCTCCCAGCACTGCACCCACCACCTGGACCCACAAGAATTTGCAAACTACATTAAATCAAAGAACACCAACCAAACGAGCACCCCTCTCTCCCAGACATACAACCTCAGAATGACGGAACCTCAGCAAACCTGGGAGGACTTTAGCATACCATCAACACAGCAAATAGAAGACATAGTGAACAACCTTAACACAACGACCTCACCATCTGACCCATGCCCAGTGGCATGTCTCAAAGCCACTAGAAGCCAACTAACCCACTACCTCCACAAAATCGTTAAAGAATCCTCCAGCAAGGATATATGCCGCGATCCCCTAAGCAAACCACGATACGTCCGATCCTCAAGAGCACCAAGCTAAGCCCCTCCGAACCAAAATCCTACCGCCCCATCTCAAGCCTATCATTCCTTACAAAAATCATTGAAAAGACAGTGCAAAGACAACTACAGGACCACATGGATTTGAATACCCCACTAGACACCCACCAGCATGGCTTTAAACCACAGCACAATGTGGAAACTCTGCTCACCTCCCTCTTCGACAATCTCCTAAAAGGCATTGACAACATAAAGAACAGATACCTGCTAGTGTTCATAGACATCTCAGCGGCTTTTGACACAGTGTCCCATACCATAATGCTACAAAGCCATCAGCAGATCAGAATAAGTAAGAACACCTTAAAATGGTTTACCTCCTACTTGAATGACCGGATGCTGAAAGTCAGATGTGCGCAAAAGAAATCACTGCAGTTCCCTGTCACTCAAGGAATACCACAAGGTTCAGCACTATCATCTATACTCTTTAATATATACACTCAACCCATATGCAACATTATCAAATGCCACAAGCTACATTACCACCTTTATGCTGACGATATCATGATATATGCCCCAATCAACCTACAATCACCTGACATGACAACGATGACAAGATGCCTCGAAGACATGAACACCTGGCTCACCACTAACAACCTTATGGTCAACTTTGATAAAACCGAGGCTATGTTTATCACTAGAGACTCCACTTTCAATCCGCCCCAAACAATCAGCATTCTAAACAAAACTATAGCAGTCAAGGATGAAGTGAGGTACCTGGGCATTAACTTGGACAGAGCCCTGAACCTAAAATCACACATTACTAAAACTGCGGCAAAAGCCTACCACCGATTGAGGATCATCAGAAAACTCAAACCAATCCATAACCAAGACCACTTCTGCACAGTTTGCCAAGCAGTCATCACCCCACTGCTAGACTATGGAAACTCATTATACCAAGGCCTCCCCCAGCAGACTATTCACCCACTTCAAATGGTGCAGAACACTGCAGCACGAATCATCATGGGCACTGCAAGATCTGAACACATAACCCCCGTCTTACAGCAGCTACACTGGCTACCAATAATTGCAAGGGCAAAATTCAAAACAATCCGGAACATCTTCAAGATCTTCCACCATCGCTCAACAAATGTGCTCCAGGATATAATAACCAGAGATGTCAGCATCAGACCTAGAGGAACCAACAATGGCAACAGGATCAGCACACCCGCAGGCTATCACAAGACTAAGCAAACAACAATCTAAGAGAGCTCCCTCGCTACTGGCGCCTGCATTATGGAACTCCCTCCCTATGAAATTAAGGACCCTAAACAACACCAAAGACTTCCGCAAGGCACTCAAGACTCTTCTCTTTACCGAGGCCTATGAGCAACCACCTTAACACTAGAAGCCCCAAAAGGAATTTTACCTAGAAACTCCAAAGTGCGTAAATTGATGCATTATCATGACGACTGCGTTTAGCATGAAATGCAGATGTGAATTAATGTAAATTTACTTATTTGTTAAATACGTGCAGTATGTGATGTCATTACATGACGTCATCGTGTGTTTATTGTTTGTAATGTCGGAGTAAAACTGTAAACACTGATTGAGATGCGCCACCTAGTGGGAACATGAATTTATACCTAGAAGCCCCAAAGTACATCAGTTGATGCCTCCAAGACAATTGATGTACTTTGGGGCTTCTAGGTGTAAGTTCATTTTCCCGCTAGGTGGTGCATCTGTCATTAATTTTCGATGCACATATTTGAGCATCTTGACCTTGCTAACAAAGTCATGGAACATGTCTGACATGGTTCTAGCAATTGCGCTGGTATACAAGTTCGAAGATGCATTTGCGTCAATTGATGCACTTTGGGGCTTGTAGTGTTAAGTTGTCAACCACTAGATACCACCCAATTGACCCAACAGCTACCTACACCACTTGGCACCAACTACCCACTCCCATTTAGACCTACAAGCACATAGTATTTACGTATATGAGTCGTATCCCTCCTGTTAAATGTGTTGTGTTGTGTTGTGACCACTTTGATTGAAAGATAAGGTGGTATACAAAACTGTCTAAATAAATAAATAAATTAATTTGGCATTCAATGAGATGGCTGCCACTGCCAGAAATTGTTCCCAAAATATTTAGTTGATATATTATTCATAGATTTTCAGAATTTTTTTTAACTTTCAATTTTTATTAAACAATTTTGAATAACAAAATAGTACAAACCAAAGTACACTCATCTTAAATACAATATATACATCCCCCCTCCCTGTTCATTCCATGCTTCTACAAATTGCCCAGTTCTCCCTCGTTCCTCTTGTAGTTCACTGCCCAACCCACCTCTTCTTGTCAACACCTACTTTACTCCCCTTCCCTCCCACCACCACACTCCAACTCATTGCTGTTGCACCCTCTCTATTTGACCCATTTTGAGAGCAGTGAAACAGTGCATAGAGTATAGATGTGTGAGTCATAGTAACATACATAGTAACATAGTATATGACAGCAGATAAAGACCAATATGGTCCATCTAGTCTGCCCAGCAAGGCAGCAAGAGTAGGTGCACGTGCCGCTCTGAGCAGATCACCCTTCCCCATGCCTTTGTTTAGGGGTATACCCACTGCTCCGTGTAGGTCACCCCGATTTGTTGAGATATAAGAGATGTTTATTTTGATTTTATCCTGTTGCTGTAAAGGATCCACTGTGTCTATCCCATGCCATTTTGAATTCTGTCACTGTATTTGCCCCCACCACTTTCATCGGAAGGGCATTTCAAGCATCCACCACCCTTTCACTGAAAAAGGATTTCCTGACATTGCCTTTCACTTTACCCCTTGCAGCTTCATGTTATGCCCTCTATTTTTACAGTTTCCCCATCTTTGGAAGAGATTTGTTTGTTCATTAACCCTTTCCAGGCCGAGCCCAAAACTCTCGGGATCCAAAATTCTGACTAAATATTCCTGTCAAATGGTATATAATACATGACCATAGCAGAAGGAAAATCACTATTAGAACATATTGAATAAGACAGGTACAATTTTCCTGAAATATGCAAAAATTAACCCGGCTGCACAATGTAGATTAAAATTTTAAAGTAGGCCTTCAAAGGGTTAATACTCTTTAAGTATTTAAAGGTCTGAATCATATCTCTCCTGTCCCCCCTCTCCTCCGGAGTGTACATATTTATGTCTTTAAGTCTCTTCTCATACATCTTCTGACGCAGGCTCCAAATCATTTTGGTCGCCGCCTTCTGAACTGTTTCCAGCCTTTTTATGTCCTTTGCCAGATAGTCTCCAAAACTGAACACAATATTCCAAGTGAGGCCTCACCAGCGACTTGTACAGTGGCATTAGTACCGGTACTTCTTTCTTTCTTTCTGCTAATAGTTCCTTTCTGTATGCAATCCAGCATCCTTCTGGCTTTTGCCACCGCCTTGTCACACTTTTTTGCCACCTTGAGATCCTCAGAAATGGCATATTTATTTTATTTATTTTGAGCACATTTTTATACCGCTCCTTCCAGTGATCAGCAGCGGTTTACATTTAACAATTAACTCTGCAAAGATTAGCAGTTACATAAAACAGTAGGATCATAACATTGGAACATTAAAAGTGATATTGTTTAGTATAACTCAAAAAATAGCAATAGAAAAAACTAAACTAAATACATGATAGAGGGGGAACATGTTAACATACATGAATTTGAAATAACTATATACATTATTTGTGTAGATAATATAAGTAGATTCATTATTTTAATTCTTCGTGGACTTGAGGGAACTAACTGGTAGAAGTGGAAGAATATCTCCCTTTAATTGTTTTCATCACGGAATTACTCTATGTTATTTCTGACTGATAGAAGTATTCTTGAAATAGATGTGTTTTAAGGCTTTTACGGAATGATGTGAGATCTTTGTTAGCTCTTAAGTTGTCGGGGAGTTTGTTCCATTGTGTTGGAGCAGTGTATGTGAATGCTCTATTACTAGTGGATGCCTTTGTTTTGCAAATGGAGAGGGGGTTTGTAGTATATTTAGGTTGTGAGTACGTCTTTTCCTGTTTGTAGTTTGCGGCATTATGAGTGTAGCAAGATGAGATGGGGCAGAATTGTTTATTAGTTTGAATGTTGTAATTATTATTTTGTATCGTATACGTGCATGTATAGGCAACCAGTGAAGTTCTCTTAGAATAGGTGTGATGTGATCAGAGAAGGGTACGTTCATTAGGATTCGGGCTGTTACATTTTGTGCCATCTGAAGTATGTTTGTTGTTTTTTTGGGCAGGCCTTGTAGTATGCCATTACAGTAGTCTAGATGTGGCATTATGATTGCTTGTATTATTGATCTAAAGTCTGATAGTTCAATGATGTTACGTAAGGACTGTAGAGTTCTTACTTTGTAGAAAATGGTTCTATTTAAAAGTCTTAGGTGGGTTTCCATGTTAAGTGTGCTATCTAGTGTGACACCTAGGTACTTTAGTTCTTGTTTTGTGTTATAAGTAGTATTATTTAATATGATTGTGGGGGGGTGTTTAAACTCCGGATTTTTAGAGATAAACATTACTTCAGTTTTTTTGTGATTGATAAGCATATTGTTTTGTTGGAGCCATTGTTGTGCTTCATTAAGGCAATTTTCTATGTGACTGTAATCTGGGTTACATATATCCAATTGGGTATAAAGCATTATATCATCCGCATAGAGATGATAGTCAATTTTGTGTTTCTGGAATATTCCGCAGATTGGTTTTAGATATAAGTTAAATAATATAGCGGATAATGCTGAGCCCTGTGGGATACCTTGTGTCTGTGGGAAGGTATTGGATAGGTTTCTATCAAAATATACTTGTTGTATCCTGTTGGATATATAAGACGAGAACCATTTTATAAACCCCTCAATCTGTGGGAGCTGAGGCTGTGCTCACTGAGCAGGGATCTCACATTGTGCTGCTACTGTGCAGTGCTTCACCGCCCCCTGAACCCTCCCGGGCACCACATCCATACTCCGGTGCAACAGTAGAACTGCCGGACACCTGGAGAGCTGAACACCCACCACGTCCTCAACCACTGCCAGCACCGTATCCCAATAATGCTGCACATCCCAGCAACCTCACCATACAGCATCCCTTTTTCTCCACAATTTATGCCAACAAGTCTCCTGATAGCCTTGTCAAGGCATTCTGGGGTGAGGTACCAATGTAGCAATATCTTGTAGCAATTTTCCACAAGATTAGCCGCAACACTTTGCAATCTCTAGCAATATTTTCTCCCAGTCACTGCCATCCTCCCCCCATTCCACCTCCAGGTCCCTCTCTCACTGGGACATGTATGCAGGCTTATTAGCTCCTTCTATGCCCAGCCCTCGATAGAGCTGGGTGACCAGCCCTTTTGTGCCTGTCGCTCCAGCACACAGTACCTCAAAACACATCTTTTCCTAGAATAGATCCCTCCTCACCTCACTCTAGGACAATAAATGGTGGAGTTGCACAAAGCTGTAATAGTCGCCACCCCCCAATTGATACATGTCCCACAAAACCTCAAAAGGCCATATTTGCCTCCTATGGAAGAGTTGAGAAAGCTGTTTCAGACCATGCATTACCCATCTCCTCCACATCCTAGGATTGGGGCCCTCTCCTGAAAGCAGGCGGATAGGGCCATGACCATGGCTTCCCTCTTCTCTCCCCCCCCCCCCCCCAAACAGTGCTTGCCGGTGGCTCTGCCAAACCCCTAATGTGTTTCTATCATAGGGATTGCCCTCTGTCACTCCCTCCCCCCCCCCGACACTCCTCTCCAGTGGTTCCCCCTGTAGAAGCTCACCTTCCAAATGCATCCATTGTGTAATTGTCTCCCATACCCATGAATATACCCCTTTTAATTGGGTGGCCTCATAGTACTGCTGCAAGTCTGGTAGTCCTAATCCCCATTCGCTCTTCATCCTTTGGAAAGCCTGTCTCACCACCCTGGGGGCTCGGCCATTCCATATAAAGTGTGTGATCTTCCTCTGTGCCCTCCCTCAAAGCCTTTGCCAGCACTTCCACTGCAAGCGCCTGGAACAAGTACAGAAACTAGAACAAAAGCATCATTTTAACAGCTGCTATGCATCGCAGCCAGGAGAGATATCCCTGACCCTACTTCTGCAGTAGGCTGTCCACCTCCCTGTCACCCGCTTGTAATTCTGCTCATAAAGTTCCTTGTGATCCCAACCGATGATTATCCCTATATATCTAATCCTATTTGCTGCCCATCTTAAGGGATAGCTGTTTTATAGGTGATTCCGCTACGCATCCTGTATTGAGATATTTAAAACGTCAGATTTAGCCAAATTCAAACAGAACCCAGACAGGCATCCGAACTCCGGCATTCCCACATAAACAGAGGCAAAGAGACATGCGGTCTAGTCACCGCCAGAATAATATCATCTGCAAAAAGGGTGATCCTATAGTCATGCTCCCCACAAATACCCCTACTCATTCTCATATACACTGCTAGAGGTTCCAGCATTAGAACAAACAGCAATGGAGAGAACAGGCACCCCTGTCTTGTTCCCCTTTCGATCGGGAAAAAAATAGGGAGTACCCTCCATTCACCTTAACACAGGCTCATGGCGCCCAGTAAAGGGCCTAAACTCGAGCTAGAAAACTCTCTACAAAGCCCATTCTCTGAGGACACTAAACACAAAGCCCCATGATACGTGATCAAAACTTTCTCTGCGTTCAGGGAGAGCAGGAGGGCAGGCTCCGGACATTTCTGGGCTGCCCATATGATGTTTAGAATCTTGCATACAGTATCTGCTTGTCTCCTGGGCATAAAGCCAGCTTGGTCCTCATGAAACAAGGTCAAAATTACCTTATTGAGGCAATTAGCCAGCACTTTAGCCAGGATTTTGGTGTCGGTATTCAACAATGATATAGGGTGGTATGATGCACACGACTGGGAATCCATTCCTGGCTTGGGGATGAGAGTTATATGTGCCCATCCCATTATATCCACCAGCCAACTTCCCTTCCGGGGTAGGTTGAAGACCTTCAACAGGGGATCTAACAAGCTGTCCCCAAATTTCCGATAGAAGTGGGTACTGAGGCCGTCTAGACCCAGTGCCTTATTTAGTTTCAGTACTTTCATTATCTGCCTCACCTCCTCTCCCCCATCTCCCTTCGAGACCTTCTTTTAGCTCCCCTTTCAACTTGCCTAATGGTATCACATCTAAAACTATCTATGTTCCCCTTTGGGGTGGAGCTGGGGCTGCATACAGCCTCTGGAAAAGTCCTGCAAATGTCCTCCACATGTTTTCATAGAAACATGACAGCAGAAAAAGATCACATGGCCTTCGATATCAACCACAATAGTCCCCTTTTTACCTTTAAAGATCCTCAGTCCCATGCTTTTTTGAGTTCAGATACTGTCTTTGTCTCTACCACCTCCACTGGGAGACTATTTCATGCATTTACCACACTTTCCACAAAGATGTATTTCCACATATTACTCCTGAGTCTATCCCCTTTCACCCTCATTCTGTGTCCCCTCATACAGAACTTGCTTTCAATCTAAAAGACTCTCCTCTTGTGCATTTCTTCTATGGAGGTATTTAAACATCTCTATTATATCTCCTCTATCCTTCCTTTCCTCTAAAGTATACATATTAAGATCTTTAAGTATGTCCTCATGTGCTTTATGATGAAGACCATTAACCATTTTAGTAGCCACCCTCTGCACCGACTCCAACTTGTGTATATCCTTTTGAAGGTGTGGTCTCTAGAATTGCATACAATGCTCCAAATGAGGTCATACAGAGGCAATGTCGCCTCCTTTTTTTCTGCTGGCCATTCCTCTCCCTATGTAGCCAAGCATCTTTTTGGCTTTCGCCATCACCTTTTCTGTTTAGCTACTTTGATCATCAGATACAATCACACCCATGTCTCGCTCTTTTTTTGTAGACAGAAGTACTTCACCCCATACACTGTACTGCTCTCTTGGATTTTTGCAGCCCAAATACACGACTCTGTATTTTTTTATCATTAAATCTCAGCTGCTAAATTCTAGACCATTCTTCAAGCTTAGCTAGATTCCTCCTCGTATTATCTACTCCTTCCTGAGTGTCTACTCTTTTGCAGATTTGGTATCATCTGCAAAGAGGCAAACCCTACCCAACAGCCCTTCTGCAGTATCACTAACAAAGATGTTAAAAAGAATTGGACCAAGGACAGATCCCAGCTGCACACCACTGATAACCCTTTTCTTCTCAGAGTAAGCTCCATTTACCTGTACCCTTTGCCCCCTTCCACTCAATGAATTTCTAACCCAGTCAGTCACTTTAGGGTCCACCACTAGGGTGCTCAGTTTCTTTATAAGTCGCCTGTGCGGAACGGTGTCATTGGTGTCTAAATACACCACATCTTAGTCCAACTCTCTGGTCACCCAGTCAAAGAAATCAATCAGATTTGTCTGACAAGACCGCCTTCTGGTAAACCCATGTTGCCTCTGGTCCTGTAATCCATTGGACTCCACTATTCAAAATCCATTGGAAATCTCACTATTCTCTCTTTTAGCAGTGTTTCCAATAATTTATTCATCACAGATGTTACGACTAACCTCGTAGACTAACCGGCCTGTAGTTTTCAACCTCCTCCTTACTTCCGCTTTTTGTGTAAAGGGACCACATGTGCCTTTCTGCAGTCCTCAGGGGCAACTCCTGACTCCAAGGAAGCATTGAAAAGGTCAGTCAGTGGAGCCACTAGAATGCCCCCAAATTCCTTCAGTATTCTTAGATGTATCCCATTTGGTCCCATCACTTTATCTACTTTTAGTTTAGCTAGTTCCTCACAAACACTCCTATGAAAATCGTTTGAGTTCCCCATCACTTCTGTTCCTATTTGTGGGTATTTTCTGAGGTCCCCCTCCTGGCTCTTCATCTGTGAACACAGAACAGAAATATTTGTTAAGCAATTTCACTTTATCCTCATCAGCTGCTACATATTCCTCCCTTTCACACTTGAGTCTGACAATACCACTTTTGCCCTTCCTCCTCTCAGTGACATATCTGAAACATGTCTTATTCCCCCATTTTATTGCATTGGGTGTTTCTTCATATTTTTATATCTTTGCTTTCCTGACTACTTTGCCAGCTTTTCTAAGGTTTTCCAAATATAGATGTCTGTCTTCCTCGCTCTGTGATCTCTTGTATTTCCTGAAGGCCTCCCTCCTTTTTTTTTCTTCACCTTTTCAGCTGCTTCTTTTGAGAACCATAGTGGCCTCCTTTTCCTTTACATTTATTTACTTTTCTAACAAAAAGGTTTGTTGCCCTTAAAATATCCCCTTTCAGTTTTGTCCCCTGCTTTTCTACATCCCCCAGCTGTTCCCATCCCGCTAACGACTTCTTAAGGTATTGTCCCATCTTGGCAAAGTTAGATTTCCTAAAGTCTAAGACTCTCGCTGTCAAATGGATTTTATCAACCCTAGTCCTAATACTGAACCACATCTTCTGGTGATCACGAGAAGCGATATGATCTCCCACTATAACATCAGAAACACTTTCCCCATTGGTAAGCACCAAGTCCAGTATGGCTCCGTCACGTGTTGGTTCTGTTACCAGTTGCCTGAATAGTTCTCCCTGTAGAGAATTCAGGATCTCCTTACTTCTAGATGATACCGTAGCAGGGATGTGTCAATCAACATCCGGCATATTGAAATCACCTATCAGTAGCACTTCTCCTTTCATGGCAATGCTGCATATGCCTTCTATTAAATCTCCATCCACCACTTCTCCCTGTTAGAGGGGGTCTGTATATCACTTCAATGCAAATATATTTCCCTTTTGCTCTTGCTAATTTAACCCACAGTGCCTCCTCTCTCCATTTTAATCCCTGTAATTCTATGGCTTTAATATTATTTTTTACATATAGTGCCACTCCTCCTACCCTTCTTCCACCCCTTTCCTTCCTGAATAAAGTATAGCCTGGTATAGTCATGGTTGTCCGTGAACCAAGTCTCTGTAACCGCCACTAAATCCAAGTCAGCCTCTTCCATTAAAGCTTCAACATCTGGGATCTTATTTCCCATGCTTCAAGCATTTGTACACACTGCTTTTCAGATGTTGCCCCTTTTACCCATTTCTACAGAAGTATTTAATGTTTCACTTAGCTGGGGGCTTTCTTGATCCATCCTCAGTGAATCTAGTTTAAACCCTCTTTAGTATGTTAGCCAGTCTGCTGCTGCTTCACCTTTAGTGAGTAAAGTCCTTTGAGCCCCCTTAACCACTGTAATCTGAGCTAACACCCTCCTCTGATGCAACTGTCTCCAAGTTCTAACTCCCTGTTCTTTGTAAAAGCTCATTGCTATGTTTGTTTCATGTAAACCTCCTTGATTTAATGATAAGGCGGTATATAAAACCGGTTAAATAAACTGTCTAGCTAAGTTTTTACCTCCTTTGTTGTCTCCCTCAAAAAATTCCTATCTAGCCAGCTGCATATGATGACAGATCTCATCTGCCTCCATTTCAGTTCATTTAGCTGTGCCGTAACTGCCTTCATTGAGCCAGCGAATCTTGCCCCGGCTCCTAGGCATCAGCCTCTATAAACGTCAGGAATTGACTATGCAGTTGGAATAGCCATTCCCCCCTTTCTCTCTTCACTCTCGCCCTCCATTTCAGCAGCACAACCCACAGGGTAGCTTTGAACCCATCCAAGCTTTCGTCCCCTGTGTCTTTGAGTTGGAAGTATTCTTGGATAAGTCCCTCCACCTCTCAATCCACCTGGTCATTGTCCAGCAGTGATTCATTCAGACTCCAGAACTGAGTCCTCCCATCCCCATTCCAGATCTCCATAGAGATCTCTACTGGCGTGTGGTCTGACCATGTGATTACATTGATTTTCAACCCACACACCCTTGAAACCCCTTCTTCCCCACCTATATCATATCTATTCAGGAGTAAGAGCTGTGTACATGGGAGAATACTAAGTGTACTGTCATCTACCAGGATGCAACAAATGCCACGCATCACAAACCACCTGTTTCCTGATAAAACTCTTAAATCTAGCCCTATCGGCCTTCCAGTTTTCTCCTCTCCCCGTGGTTTCTCTCCCTGGATCCTATATCATGTTGATGTCCCCTCCCTAGAAGTAGTAGCCCTTTGCCTAGCCTATCTAACTGTCTCCCCTTCTCTTTTCTATTGCTAACTCCAGACCGCTCCTTTCACCTTGCTGCTCCTTATGCCTGGAATAAACTATCTGAGTTTGTACGTCAGGCGCCCTTCTCTGGTCCTTTTCAAATCCAGGCTGAAACTCACCTGTTTGCTGCTACTTTTGGATCTTGACCCACCTGATCCCCTTTGTATTTCCTTACTATGCCCCCTAGATGTATCCCATGTCTGCAGCTACTCTGTTGTCTGTCTTAACTAGATTGTAAGCTCTGATGAGCAGGGACTGTCTCTTACATGTGTCTGTGCAGTGCTGCGTTTGTCTTGTAGTGCCATACAAATGTTCAGTAGAAGTAGTAGTCTCCACCTCCTCAAAAAAAAAGCCCCCTGTGTTCCGATTGGAGCATAAATACTCACCACCATGTACTACTCCAACTCCACCCTAAGATGGGCTATCAAGTAGTGCCCTGTGCTATCCTGCACTGCTTCCCCCACCTCCACCTGCAATCCCTCAGAGACAAGTAGCACTACCTCCCTTTTTTCTTCTCTACCCTATTCGATGCAAAGAGGCGCAGTTGAGTGTGTTTGGGACTTACCAAATGTTCATGAGCATGCACTAAGTGTGTCTCCTGGACAAGATAGATTGCTGCCTTTTGTCTTACCATCTCTTTGTACAATTTTTGTCTCTTGAAAGGCGATTTTAGGCAGTGAACATTGAGAGAAACCACTCTGTGTATCCCCTACTCCCCCCCCCCCCGCTTCCTATATCCCCTCTCTCCCCAACCCCCTGTCCACCTCTCCCCACCCTGTTGCCCCTCCTTGAAGAAGTAGGGTGCACCGAGGCTACCGCCATCAGCTCAAGACGGCCTGGCCATATCATCCGCATCCCTCATCCCCTCCACACACTCCTTGTTCTCCCCCACAATCTACCATTACCCCAACTT
Organism: Ichthyophis bannanicus; assembly: GCA_033557465.1. Taxonomy (NCBI): domain Eukaryota; kingdom Metazoa; phylum Chordata; class Amphibia; order Gymnophiona; family Ichthyophiidae; genus Ichthyophis; species Ichthyophis bannanicus. Next base: position 950,470,426 of record CM066033.1, on the reverse strand, counting down.
CCCTCCCTCCATTCTCCCTTGTATATCCCCATATGACCCTCATCCACCCCCCCTCTCAACTCCCCTACTATCTCAGCTCCCACACCATTCCGACATTAACAGTTCCCCCTCCTACATTCATATCAACAGCATCAGTTCCAGCAGGATGCTAAGCACGAATCCTGCCCACCCTCTCCTCCTCCCCTTCTCATCCAACCCCAAACGCTTCCAATAACAACCCCCTCACACTCATTCAACATTTCCTCCCCCCCCTCAACACTGAGCCCAAAGCTGCCATCTCCAGCCCCTCAACTGACAGCCAAACTGTTCACAGTCCACAGGCACTATTGATGTTGTATCCACTCATGAGTCTCCAGAGCACACCATCTTACAGTTTGAGTAGTCGGCCGGGCATGCTCTCAAGTCTGCTCTCCAGCTGCGACTCCTGGGGCTTCGCCCACAGACTGGCAATGCAGACGCTTCCGGGCATAGTTCATGCTTTGCCAGCATGATTAGTCCTTCCCCAGGGGAATGTCTTTAGTCAGTGCTGAATCTAAGCCCATGATACCAGCCTCGGGAAGGGCCTGTATCGTCTCCTCTCGAGTGCGCACTCTCCAGCGTTTCCCCCTCAGATTGAAAGTCGGGCCAAAGAGAAAGGTCCATCCATAATATCTATCTTCGGAGTGAAGTTTTTGCACAATGTCTCTCTTACCCTTTCACTTTTGTAAAGTAATCTGTGCCAAGTCCCTCTAAATGTCCATCATGCAGGTTTCCCATTTCAATAGACCTGTTGACCGGGCCCTGGATGCCACCATTCTTTCAGGGAAAAATCGTGAAAACAAGCTATAATGTCAAGGGGTTTATTGTTCAGGCCAACCGGGCTTGCCACCAGATAAGCTCTATTAAATCTAAAGCCTCTCTTTTCCACCTCTAGTCCTGCTGCTTGCAACATTATTTTAACGATATTTTGCACAACTGAGGTACAATCTTGATACTGTTCCCCTTCTGGCACACCTCTGAAGCGAAGATTGTTGTGCCAGGACCTATTTTCTAGGTCCTTTAACTTTTCTTCCAGCTCTGCATGGCGTTTCTCCATATCCACCCATTTCTGCTCCAGTTTAGCTGTGGTCTCTCCCTGTTCTTCTGCCCATTCTTCAAGCTCCTCTACACAGTGCCTGAGCCCACCAAGATCCACCCTGAAGGCTCTCGGTGCCTCTGGCATTTCCTTCCACACCAACATAAGGTCCGCCTTTAGCTCATGGAACCACGTTCTCATCTCTGAGTGAAGTGCCTGCTCACCTTCCATCCTCACATTGGTCACCTCATTTTTGCCCTGCTTGCTGAAGAGTATGTTCCTGGGGCTTGGGCTAGAGATTTCCCCGTTCTTCTGTGTTGCGGCTGCCATCTTGTTGACTGGCTTTCACGGTGTGGGAGCTGTGCCGGTGTGTGCGAAGTCAGAAATATTCTTTTCCTTTTTGCAGCTATTTGTGCACCTGTGTACACTCTCCACTCAGTGTGGAGCAAAATCTGAGGCTTTAGCAGTGGAGTTTGATGGCAATTTCTCCTGCGGCCCATTGGAGCTCCAGCTTAAAGTGGCCATTTTAGCTGATGACACCAGCAGCCTCTGATTTTCAGAATTTGTATTCAAGTTGCGCATCTAAAACTGTTGAGTTCAGACCTCCCGACTCCGAATCTGACTTTCTGTTTCTGTAGAATGAAGAATCGTAGAGCCAAGTCTGATATTACAGGTTTATCCAAAAGACTACATATGCACCATAGCATTAGATTGTCTCTTTGGTATCTGCATTGCTGTCTTGAATCTGCTGATGGCTTGATTTTTGCTTTTATGTTAACATTCGAGTTGTTTTCAACATGACAACTTTTTTTTCCCTGATGATAAACTTTGCTAGATCTTGCTTGGAATCTGAGCTCTAGAGTGTTTAATGCAGAATCTTCCTACCAGGGGGACAAATTCCTGTCTATGAAAATAGCAACTCAGAAAATGAGTTTGGAGATTTCATTCACAGGACTAGCTCTTGATTTTTGCTCAAGGAGTTAGAAAAATGGGGAGTTTGTAATACATCTGTTTAACCCAAAATGCTACTTTAAATGGAGTGGAGGAGTAGCCTAGTAGTTAGAGCAGCAGCTTAGTACCCAGAGGATCAGGGCTTGGTTCCCATTGGCCCCTCATTGGACAAGTCACTTTGTCAGGTCTTTTCTTCCAAGGCAATGGAGGATAATCTACTTACGGTCGTATCTTGTCAAGAAAATCCAGGGGCTGCTGGGACACCAGGAGTCAGCATTGACTTGATGGTTCTTAAAAAAAAAAAGACATTACCTTAAAAGTAACTTTTTTTTCTATTTCCCCCTGTTTATCTGAGAGTCAATAGAAGCAAATCTTTTAATGACATAGAGGTTAAGTGAATGTTTTTTCACTCATTTATTTATTTGGCAGGTTTTCTATACTATCTTTAGGCCAAAGCGGTTTACAGAAAACAACAATCTCAATTGAGATGCAATTGCATAGAACTTAAGGGAGATGTAAACATGGAGTTAACTTAGCTTCATTTCAGCAATATACATATTTAGTACACTTGTTTGTGTCTTCTATCTAACAATTTCTTTCTGTATTCCTTTCTGCCATACTGCTGTAAATACCGCAATGTACAAATAAATCTACATTACTGCTTCTTTTCCTTTTTAATCCTTTTAATCCTTTGGGGTCTGCCAGACCCAGCCCTGTTGCAGGTTACTTATGGCTCTTAATTCATAAAATCAGGAGGTGAGCCGAGCTGAGTGTAGAAGCAGCAATAGTGAAGGAAGAGTGGCCAGAATTTAACACCTTTGTCAACTTTCTGTAATAACAGTAATAATAATAAAAGATGGGAATTTTTAATGCGCTTTTTCAAATGAGGCTCAAAGCAGCCTACAGCAGGATTAGTGCTTACAGTTTAAATGGGTCCCTGAGGGAACGGGGGACAAAGTGACTTGCCCAAAGTCATAATCAGTGTCAGAAGGGAAGTGGGATCCAGTATTGCACTGTATAGCTGCTAATGCACGTTCCTAATGATCTTACTACACCATTTGTATAGGTATGGCTTGTTTGGTGCTGCCCAAAATAAGAAACAAATGGGAACTTTGGTGCCATAAGAGACACTTCATGGAAGCCTATTGAGACGGCTGTGGTGAGGAGAAGGGCAGAGGGCTGGGCAGATTTCTGGTTATGTGACTCATGAATAATGAATGGAACTTGTCAGATCCCTAAGATGCTCTAATGTATTGGAGCTGAACATAATGGTGCTGAGAAAACTATCCTTAATGAGATGGGATCTTAGCTCTTTTCCCCAAATGAGTTATCTTTTTGCATTTAAAAAGTACGTTTTACTGTGCCTTATCTCACAAGATTTTTTTTTTTACAGATACATTGTAAGCATGAAACAGAAATAAAATCCCTTGAAACTCTGTGCTCCCTCCCCCGCCTCCCCCCCCCCCAAAAAATGCTATAGAGGTGATTGCTTGGAAAAGCAGGAGCTCCATTCCTAGGGCGCCGGCTGACCCTGGGGCATTATGAGAATATTGATTCCTTGAGTTACATCTTTGACTTATTTATTTATTTATTTATTTATTTATTTAATAACTTTTATATACCGCGCTATTTGTTATCAGTGCGGTTTACATACAACAAGGGTGCACAGTCAGAAGTCTGTTCTGTGCTTACATTGTAACAGGAGTTTAAACTTGGAACATACATTGTAACAGGAGCATAAACTTGGAGCAACAGGGGAACTAAAAACATATGTACAAAATATAATTAGATTTGGATTGTATATACAGGAGGTCTATGAATAATGAGGTCTATGAATAATGAGGTCTATAATAAGGAGGTCTATGACTTCTGTTCACAGCTATTTTAAATGATGCATCCTAGCTTCTGCTAACTCAAGCAGCATACAGTATGCTGCATCTAACCCCCCCCCCCCCCAAAACAAACTATAGGTCAATATTTAAATACCGCGATTAGTATTTTTTTCTTTCTAAATACCTGACTGTGGTATTTGAAATAGAATATGTATATTCAGCACTGCAGTTCGAATGGCGGCCAGTGCTGAATGTAAGTGTAATGCAGTCTGCGCTGGTGTTATCTGGATAGCAATGATATTCAGTTCACTATCTGGAGAGCCATCCGGACAACTTCTAGAACGGTTTTTAAGATACCATTTCCTTTTCAGTTTATGGCCTTGACACTTAAAGGGAGACCCAGGGGGAGTGTTTATGCGTGAGATACAGGATCTTCTTTTTTCTCATGTCTCTAATCTCCAGTCTAAGTCTGGTAGGGTCCTCTGGAATTTGTTGCCAGAGGATGTAGTCAAAGCTGGAGGCGCTCTTGAAAGAAAGAATAGTTGCCTTTCTGGGAACCAATGGATTGTATGATTCGAAGCAACATGGTTTTACCAGGGGAAGATCATGCCAAACAAATCTGATTGAGGTTTTTGATTGGGTGACCAGAGAATTAGATCGAGGGCATGTGATGGATGTGATATACCTAGATTTCAGCAAAGCCTTTTATACTGTTCCCCATAGGAAGCTTACTGATAAACTGAGCAGCCAGGGGATGGGTCCCAAGGTGGTGAACTGGATCAGAAATTGGTTGACTGACAAATGACAGAAGGTAGTGATAAATGGAACTCACTCAAGAAAGGAAGGTGCTTAATGTCATGGCTGAGGGAATTGGTCCTGGGACTGATACTGTTCAATATATTTGTGAGTGAATTTGCAGAAGGACTAAATGGAAAAGTCTGCCTTTTTGCAGATGATAAAAATTTGTCATGGAGTGGACACTTCTGAGGGAGTGGACAACATGAAGAAAGATCTAAAAACACTGGAAGAATGGTCTAATGCTTGGCAGATTTAATGCAAAGAAGTGCAGTGTCATGCACTTGGGATGCAGAAATCCAATTGAAATGCATGCGATAGGGGGAGAGAGGTTGCTGTGCATGGACCAGGAGAGGGACATCAGAGTGCTAGTGTCTGAGGATCTCAAGATGGCAAAACAATGCAACAAGGCAGTAGCCAAAGCCAGAAGAAGTCTGGGCAGCATACCGAGAGGAATAACCAGCAGAATGGAGGAGGTATTAATGCCCCTGTACAAGTCATTGGGAGGCCTCACTTGGAGTATTGTGTGCAGTTTTGTAGACCATAATCTCTTAAAGGTCATAAAAAACTTGAAACAATTCAGAGGAAGGCGATCAAAATGATTCAGAGCCTGCGACAGAAGACGTAGGAGAAGAGACTTGAAGACCTAAATATGTATACCCTAGAGTAGAGGAAGGACAGGGGAGATATGCTACAGACTTTTAAATACTTAAATGGTGTCACTGAACAAACAAACCTTTTTCAAAGAAGGGAAAGCTGTAAAACTAGAAGGCATACAATGAAGCTGCAAGGCGATAAACTTAAAAGCAACATCAGGAAATACATTTTCACTGAAAGGGTGGTGGAAGCTTGGAATGCCCTCCCGATGGAAGTGGTGGGGGCAAACACAGTGACAGAATTCAAAATGGCATGGTACAGACACAGTGGAGTCCTTTATAGCAAGACGATGAAATCAATGCAAGCTTAAATATCTCTTAATAGAAGGGGACCGACCTGCACGGAGCAACAGGTATAACCCTGAACACAGGCATGGGGGGCGGGGGGTGATCTGCACGGAGCTGCAGTTACAACCACTTTAGCCACCTTACTGGGCAGACTAGATGGACCATACTGGTCTTTATTTGCCATCATATACTATGTTACTATGTTAGCTGGGCTCAAAAGAGGTTTGGACAAGTTCCTGGATGAAAAGTCCATAAATTATTATTAAAGTGGACTGGGCAAATCCACTGCTTAACCCTGGAATAAGCAGCACAAAATCTGTCTCCCTTTTGGGAATCTGCCAGATACTTGTGACCTGAATTGGCCACTGCTGGAAATAGTCTGTGGATTTGATGGACCTTTGATTTGACCCAGTATGGCATATCTTATGATCTTCTGTTCTGTTTTAGATGTTCATTTACAGAAAAGTTTGTTTGTGACTGATCTGTCAATGATAGGAATGTTATTTTGACACCACCAGCTTTGTATTCAGAGATATCTGTCTTTTCGCAGAATACCAAGTCTAGTATGTGTCTCTCTTCCGTCGGTTAGAGATTTGACCACTTGTGTGAATCGTAATGCTGCCATGGTGTCAAGGAATAATAACTATGTAATTTTTCCACTCAATTATAAACCATGAGTTCAGTAGTCATATTGCTAGAAAAAACTATTTCAGGATGCAACAAGGTCTCAGACTGTTATGAGGAATTTTGTCCAACCAGACTTGCCGGGATGAACTACCTTCTTAGCATCAATGACCTTACTCTGTTGTCAATCCTTATAGTTCTCTTTGTTTTTATATTTTTTAATAATATTATTTAATTATTTTAAAATTTTCCATTTGTTATCCAATTATAATATTTTGGTGTCAAGGAAAACAATGGTGGTGGTGCCTGAGGGTTTCAGTACATAAGTTGAAGTATAACCAGATCCAGGAGTTCTTATATGGAAGCATTGCGAGATGCTCGACAAATCATGAGCAGCCAAACTGATTTCTTATCTCCTACCTGGATTAGAAGACATTCTGATTCCGATAGGTGGGAGATGGTGACTGTGTGGGTTTTTTTTTTTTTTTTTTTGCAATTTATTTTTTATTGGTCAGCATTGAACTTTACAGTCAGGTTCACTTGTTCCTCCAAGCACTGCCCTTCCCATGACATGCAACCCCTCTTACAGTCCCTCATAACCATATCCAATCCTCATGGTAAACTTCTTAGATTATACACAAGTTGCAAGGAAATGTACCAATATGGTCAACATTACTCAAGAATTACAGCCTGCTTCACCAAAACAGTCAACTAACTACAACTCCGCAACTTATCAGTCAACTTCAACAAAACAGAAATCCTACACATCACAAGTGACCCCAGCTTTACCACCCCCCCCCCCCATCTCTATCAGGATTGGCAACACAGACCTCCAGGTCAAGACCCAAATCAGGTACCTTGGCATCATATTGGACCAACAACTATCCTTCCCACCCGAAGTCCAGTATGCCACCAAGTCTGTCTATTACAAGCTCAGAATGCTGGGAAACCTATGACCCCTTCTCACCACAGTAAACTTCCACTCAGTGTGCCAAGCCACTATAACCCTCCTACTTGACTACTGCAACTCGATATACCAAGGACTACCCAAAACCCTCCTCCTCCCACTACAACTTGCCCAAAACACTACAGCATGAATCATCCACGGGCATCCAGACAGACTCACATCACAACCATCCTAAAATCTCTCCACTGGCTACCCATCACTTCAAGAGTTAAATTCAAAGTCCTCACCACAATCCACAAGGCACTACACAGCCTCACCTCCGAACATCTTCAAACATTAATCCACACTCCCAACACCAACAGACAACACAGCACCAGAATTTCCTCAATCTACCACCTCATATTTGCAAGAGCAGCAAAACCACACACCTCAGGGCCTTCTCACTTTACGCCTCTACCCTCTGGAACTCGCTACCCCCTGCACCAAGGGACATCAAGTCAACCCAGGACTTCCGGAAGAGTTTAAAAACCTACCTCTTCCAGGAACACAGTGGCCCAGACCCACAACATAAGGCAACACTGCAGCACCACTCGCAAGCGTACAGGATCTCTTCCACCCCACCTCCTTGAATCCCCCACATTAGGAGTCCCATCTATCTCCTATCATTAGTTATGCACCCCCCAGCCTCCTACCAACTATGTAAACATATCTTAAGCATTGTACCTGAACCTTACTCATCAACATTTATGTAATCCAATGCACCTGTTTTATTCATTGTACTCTAGCCCTGCTCAACTATGTTCATGTAACCCTAGTGCACTAACAATTTTATGCACTGTTTTGAAGTTGTTAATACCCATGCTCATTAATGTCATGTTCTATGTAACCTAAATGCACCTGAAAGTTCTATATTCCACTCTGTTCCTTGTAAACCATTTTGACTGGTAGAAAAATGGTGTAGCAAAACCAGTTAAATAAATAAAAATTAAAACACAATAACAGCATACCCATTTAACAATTTCACCCTCTAACAGGTAACCCGTTAACCGTCTATCCCCAACCTTAGCTAGGTCCCTGTCCCTTCTCCCTCCTTATAACAGTATCCCTATCCCCCCTCCTTCCAACCAACAACCCCTCCCCTTCAATCTCCCCTCAAGTTACCAGAGATGGTGCCTCTCCCCTCTCCCGTCCCTGTATTCCCTGCCATGCCCCTCCCACGAGTCAGCATGTGGACTGTACCCGCACTCTCTTTCCCTTGTGGAAGCAACAACATCACACCCCATGCACTCACCGTCCCCCACACTCACCCGCTTGGCCTGAGCCTTCCCCTTCTGCCTCCCCTATACATCCTACCATCCCATCTTCTCACTCCCCCCCAAACAGTACCCCAAACCCCCATAACAACATCCATAACACTCATTAACAGCCTAACCTCTTCCCCTCTCCTCAATCCCCCCATCCCTCCCCGTTTCTGATCACCATAATATCCCTTACCTCCCACCCAGCCAAGCCAGTAAATCTACCCCTGAGTCAAGCTAGTGGGCCCAGATCCCTTACAGTCCTCTGACTCAGTAGGCCAGTCCACTCACAACTGTGCATTCTGTGAGCCACAACACACAGCATCATATGATTCAACGATCCTTGCTCTGTGATGGGATAGTCTTCTTCTAGATGCCTTGCCAACTTTCTCCTAACCGTGCACCCCGCTTGCATTTCTCCAAAGAGACTGGAATATTGTGCCTTCCGCCTCTCTCATGGCCTCGCCACATAACCCCGTTGGCTGTGAACACTAAGCCGCAGTTTAAATATCTATAGCCACAGTCTTGAAGATTCAAAGTCCCTCCATTCTTTCCTTCTTTGTAGAGTGGCCATTGCTAGATCAGCATACACCGCCATTGTAACCCCTTGCCAGTCAAAGCGCCCTGCCACCTGCATCCGGGCCGCTAACTCTTCTTTCACAGCATAGTCATGCACACACATAGTTATATATTGAGGTCTCTCACCCCTCGCTGAGCCAAGCGCCCTATGAGCTCTGTCCATTTTAATGGTGGGAATCTCGTCTTCTGCACAGCCAGTGTTTGGTCAGGATAGTTTTGCATATCTCCTGTGCCACCCAAATGCAATCACTATACTTGCCCAGTTTGGTAACCCCTTTAATCCTTCTTTAAAATTATATATTTATTGAGTTTTTTAAATGTATATCCAAAGATATACATCTTAATGAAATTACAATGATATCAAAATATAAAGGAAATTACAGATAGTTCATTCTCATTGCGCTTTAGACAACAATAGAAAGTAAAAGAGAGAAAAAAAAGGAGAGAGGTACCAGGAAATACTAAAGAAAAATTACAGAAATATACAAAGGCTACCTTACAAAAAAAGGGCCTTGCCAAACAGGGCGAAGACTTAAGCGTCGGCCGCATGAGGTGCAACAGCAACAACCATAATCTCCCTAGCTAACAAGAAGACTAAGAGCTGTTTAGATTAAAAAAATAGAAAAAACTTACCTTTATAAGTAATTATACAACGAGAAGAAAATCTCAACACAAATTTCCCATCCAGAGAAAGCACCCTAGGTCTAAGACCAAAGAATTTCTTCCTTCTCTGTTTGGGTTGCACGTGCCAAATCAGGAAGCATTTGAATATTAGAACGCAAAAACTACTCAGTAATACTCCAGAAGTAAGCTCTCAGAATAACAGATTTGTCAGACTGCAATGCAAGGGTCACAAGAAGGGTGGTGCACTCACTGATCACCTCCAAGGAACCTTCTAGGAACCCCGTAAGGTCCCCAGAGACCTAGGGAGCGTGACCTTAACCAATACTCAAGGACAAATACTGTGCCCTAACGAATGGGGGTAGATTTTCTGGGGGTATTTTAAGTACCTCCTGAAAATACTAAAGGAGACACAACAGGAGATTTGGGAAAATTTAATAATCTAACATTATTTCTCCTAACTTGATTGTCCAAATGTTCTATCTTCCTAGCAGGTAGAGTATTGTCTTTAACTTGGGCAGCACACAGTCCACGAAGTTGGACCAGGTCTTCTTCTAAGGCACTAATCTTCCCATCTTGTTGTGCCTGCACTTACGAGACCTCCATGACAGAATTTTTCAGAGACGAAAGATCCATACTCGCAGATCCCACGATGGTTTGTAGAGAGGAGTTCATTGTTGCCAGCACATCCCACAGCGATTCCAAAGTTATTTTAGCAGATTTAACCAGCCTTCCAGAGACCAGTATCTGCACTCTTCTCTCCCCCGCAGATGCGAGGCTCCCAGAAACAGGAGAAACATCCCCTGTCGATAAAACATCTGACCTCGCAACAACTGCAGTAACCGAAGTGAAGCCCCTTGTGCCGTTGAAGCCTTCTTCACTTCCCTCTATCGGGCTGCTCATCGACTGTCCAGGGGGAAGCACTTTGATCTGCTGTACTCCCGGGTCACGCAGTGAGGGGGGGGGGGGTGTACACTGCTCTGGAGACAACAGCACTCCTGATTCATCCAGGGCAGTAGAAACTATTCTCCAGCCTCTGACACTGAAAAGTCACACGGTGTCAGAGTCCACTGGCCACTCTGGCTGTTCCCGGGACAACCCAAGGGTAGGTTGGCCTGCTTCAGTTTCCTTCTCCCCATAACAAACTTCAGAAGCCACAGCAGAGCACTGCTAGGAACTCAGCAGCAGGCTACCACTCCGAGACTGCTCCCTGTCACCATCTTGCCTCTCCTGATAACCCCTTTAATCCTTAAGTTGTTGCACTGAGTTCTATTTTCCAAGTCTTCAAGATTTAATTGGAGCCCCTCATTTGCCTCCTCCAATTCTCATATCGATTTACCCATGGCTCCGACCTTCCCCTGAAGTTTCTCGAGTTGCGCCTTGTTGTCCGCAGTACGGTACCCCACATCCTGTATGTCAGCTCGCAGTTCTGTCAACACTTCTTCAGATTCTGCCCGGACACCAGTAATCTTCTGTTTCAATGCGCTGAACCAGGAGCGCAACTCCGCTTTTGTGATCTGCACTACTGCACCCTTGCCAACCAGGAGCTCGCTCACAATCTGCTGCTCCTCCTCTTCTTGACCCACCGCAGCTTCCACCACCATTTTCTCACTGGCCTTATGATCAGCATGCGGGCTCTCATATGCGAAGTCCCGCAAGTCAGCAGTTTTGCGGTGAGTTATCTATGTTGTGGCTGTTGCTACACTCGTTTCCCTGTTAGTGGGCCTGCAATTTAGCCGTCAGAACTCTTTAAAAAACCCCACTTTTGGTGAGATTGATCAAGGGAGTCAATCACTCACCCATCTGCATCAGCAGATGACGTCACTTCGTCAATTCGATTACCTCGCCATCCTGTTTCTCTGGTCTTGGTTGATGCCGGATGGTGAATCCCGTTTGAGTATAGTTTGAGTGGGCTTCCCCTGATTTTGTCAGGCTAGGTATCGATTATTCCTAAGAGGCCCAATATTCAAAGGCATTACATGGTTTACAAATCGCTGAATATCCATGGGTATTGCTGCTATACACCCGATGCTAAGCATTTAGCATCAGAATGTTCCGGTGTTATTCCGTGGGCAGTATCCGTTGATAACTGATAAGCGATATTCAGCCGCTGTCCATTATCCATAAGCAGCTGAAGTAAGGCACAGCAAAAGCTGACCTAACTTTTCTGCTGCCCGGTTATCTTCCTGCTTCTGCGACTGACCTGGATATTCAGTGCTAATAGCTGGACATGGCCCTGACATTGAACATCTGGGTTTAGGGTTCAGCAGCAACGGCTAGGTGCTGTAATCGTGCTAGCCGCTGCCATCGCTGAATTAGTAGATTTCTTACTGGCTGATCTGGCATTCAATAGGCCTAGGTTTGCAAATGGCGATCTGGCACTGATGGGGTTTGGCCCCCAGCTTATAGTTAGGGGTGGTGGTGGCTCCAAGTTATAACTGGTTGCCTTCCTTTTTAACTCTGGAAAAACAGAACAAAACACAGAGTGTGGATGGAGGGAGTGATGCTCAAGGTCTTAACTGGAATAAAAGCAAAATCACAAGGGGAATGTAAAAGGTCATTTATATAAAACACCTTTAATATAGTGATTTCAGAAACTCAAAGTATTTATAGTCTCTCAAAAACAAATATAAAGTAGAAAAAAGGTACATGGAGGGGAATTTTAGTTGATCCATCCAAGTGCCATCTGGGATGTTTAAGCCAAAACATCTGAAAAAAATGCAGGATGTGCCAGATATGGACATCTGAGGGAACATCTACCTAGACATCCCCAGAACTTGCATGTCTAGGATGGCCTAATGGTCAGAGTAGTTGGCTTGGAACAAGGCAATCAGGGTTCAAATCCCACTGCTGCTGTTGTTGATATTGTGCCGAGTACTGGAGATGATGGAATGTATTCTTCTTTACACCCTCTGGATGTTTTTCAGCTAAACGAGCACTTTTCAGATGCTTGTTTATCGCTGTTTGTGCCTCGGAGCAGGTTTAAGATGAGATGTGATGCCAGATGTTCATGACGTTTCTGTGATCAGGTGGGGACTTCCTGGTTCCTGGGAATGATCTAACCATGCCTCCAGGTTCCCAGGAACATTCAGGCATGCCTTCTCCATGCCTCCATTCAGATTCAGAGATTCTCACAGTCTTATCCCACATTCTTCTCCTCTTCTGAATCTCACCTCTTCTTCTTCTTCTAAAAGACAGTCTCTGAGTAGGTTGCCTTTTATGCACACTCTTCACCTCAAAACTCTTGGGTAAGAGGTCCAAAGCAATATGCATCTTAAAATCACGCCTCTACTACAATAGCAGTACAACTTCTCTAGATGCCAAAACTCCACAAAATGTTCTCCCAAATCCTCTTTAGCCCCTCCCCTTTTGGGTATCTTCTCATTGTTCAGCTGTTAATCCTGCTCTCCTTCCCATGATGCAGGCAAAAAACACTCTTGCTCTTCCACTGGCAGGACAGGGATTTGTGTAGTTAGCAGGTCTCTACTCGGTAGAAAAATCTTCAAAGTGTTCAGCAGGGATGTGCTTCGCAGATGGGTTCCTCTTATGCTTTTCATTTGCTTTTCTCTCCCCAACACAAGGAAGGGTGATTACTTTCTTTCCCTAGTATCATCAGTTCACTGTTGGCCACTGATCCTCCGTACAGACGTTCCTTATCTCTGCTCTACTGTTTTCTTTTGAAATCTCCCTTCTCCTTTAAACCAAGCCAGCTTAGGGGGTTTGTTGTCTGCTGGTTACATATAGAAACAGCCCCTTGCTGCACTAGGCCCATACTCCTTGGCTCTCTCACTCTTCTTCCTTAGATTTCATGAGGAAGGAATATCTTGGGTGTTAGCATACACTCTTTTATGCTTCCATCCAAAATGTGCAAGGACATACCTCTGGCCTTGACTGACAGGATAACTCCCCCCCCCATTTCCTCATACTGTACTGAGTAGCAAGGACTCCAAAATGTTTCTCCTTATTAGCTATAGGAAGGACACTTCCGAGCTCTATGCTATAGGACTGATGATAGGCAGGCAGTTGTGTGGATGTAGTTGCGCAGGAGTTTGACTCCTTGATTTATGTCTTCTTGATGACTGGAGGAAGCTATAATAAAGTTTTCCCCAGTCTACTGGGATCAAAGGATACTCCTTAGTCTTTAGCAGCAAACAGCCCATTCCAGGGCTGTGTCCTATTGTGTCTCTATAAATGACTGATCCTGGAAGTTGAAATTTTCAAGTTGAGTGGGTAGTCAATCAGCTTGCTTTTCTCCCCAGTTGAGTAATATCCGTAGTAGCTGAGACCCAGTACTGTACTGTGTTGCACTTTTTTCAAAACTTGAGAACTGTTTGGTATAAATTGCCTTTTGGTTTCATGATCCCATTGTGCAAACTAGATAGAATTCTTTCACTCCATTTTGGATTTTTTCCTTCCTGGAAAGTAAGAGCTATCACCCAAATATGGGAAACGTTTACTTCATCTCATGAACGTGACTTTAGGATTTAAAGCCTTGACCATAAAGGTGAAGCCCCAGTCTTTTAAAGTCCTAATTTCTAAAAGATCCTTCTGTTCTAATTTCTGCCTTTGTAGAGGATATTAAGTTGATTGGTGACTTAACCTGAACAGATCCTTTCTCAATTTCCAGTTGCAGTACAAGCAACACAGTTTGCTGCAAGAATTCAAACGTCCTCCATTTGTGGATCCCCGCTGTTGCAGTGGCCGTGTAAAGCATAGGAGACGATTCCAGCTGCTTCAAAAGCAACAGACTTTAAAACTTTAAATCAGGCATGGGGCTGTTCTCCTCATTTAATATGCTCTAGGCTGGCTACATGGATAGCTTTTAATGACATAGAAGTACATCACGGTACTTACCTTACAGGCCATGTGCACTGCATTAAATTAACAGGATAGTGATTGAATATCTGGTTCAAGATCAGCAGCGTAATACCCACTTAAAGATAAGTTTGTTGGTTGACATCAGAGAAAGAGACATTTGGGCTATCAAAATTTTCTTGTTGTACATAGAAGTAAAAGCCACCAAAAAATGTTGTAGTTGATACCTCTTTATTGTATTAATACATTTCTGGCTAACTTTCAAGAGTTATGCTTCCTTCAGAAGGCCAAAGCAAAACAGGCAGGATACTGCAAAGGATGGCGTTGCTCGAATAATGGCAGCATGATGTAAAGCCGTGGGGGGATTGAAGTGGGAAGGGAAGAACAGCAAAGCACTGAAAAGACCTGACCCGGGGGGGGGGGGGGGTGCAGCAGGATTATGTCTGGTCATGGGTAAGGGAATCCTTGCCCATTCAGTCATATAGAGATGCTCTTGAGGTTTTCTTTAAAGATGACAGTGCTGACGGTGATGTTAGGAATGCGTCACCAACTCATTCACTTAGACAGTTTCTGGGGCTTCTGATTTAAGGTTTCAGGCGATAAGCACCAATTAAAACATCCTGATGTAAAACTATAAAAATAAGTGATGAATGGATAAGCACTAGTAATACACCATTTCCCCTAGTTATTTCTCACCTCTCCATGGTATTGATGACTCCCAGTGCCATGAGTCGACACCGACTCGATGGCACATAACAACAACAAGAAGTCTCAGCGACATATATATTTGTTTCCTTGGGGAAAGGTAGTAAACAATAGTACTTGTGACATCAATACACTGATAAACACCAGGTAGTTGAAAAATAAACATCTAAATTTACAATTTAGAAATGCCTACGAATATCTAGCGCTTGTTTCACTCTGTGTACCACATGACAATGACCTGCAGTGGAGGATTAGCCTAATGATTAGAGTAGTCGGCTGGAATCAGGTAAGCATAGAAACATGATGGCAGATAAAGACCATACAGCCTATCAAGTCTCCCCTTCCATACCATCTGCTAAACTTTACAGTCCCTTTTTCCTCTTACAGATCCTCTGATTTTGTGCCATGCTTTCTTGAATTTCAGATACAGCCTCGTCTCTGCTGTCTCCACTGGGAGGCTTTACCATGCATCTTTCACTCTTTCCATAAAGAAATATTTCCACATATTACTCTTGAATCTGTCTCCTTTCACCTCCATCCTATCCCCCCTCATTGCAGAGCTTTCTTTCGATTGAAAGAGGCTCTCCTCCTGTGCATTTATGCCATGGCAGTATTTTAATGTCTCTATCATTTCTCCTCTTTCTCGCCTTTCTTCCAAAATCTATATATTGAGATCTTTTAAGTCTGTCCCCACTGACCATTTTAGAGCCACCCAATGCGCTAACTCCATCCTTTGAAGATATGTTTTCCAGAACTGCACACAGGACCCATCAAAAATTTATATAGAAGTACTATCACCTCCTGGTTCCTGCTGGCCTTTCCTCTCCCTGTGTACCCAAGCATCCTTCTGACTTTCACCATCGCTTTTTCTACCTGTCTAGCTACCTTAAGATCATCCAAAACAATTACTTCCAGGTCCTACTCTCCTTCGTGGGCAGAAGTACTTCACCACTATACTGTACTGCTCCCTTAGATTTTTGCAGCCCGAGTGCATGACCCTGCATTTTTTGCATTAAATCTCAACTGCTGAATTCTCAACAATTTTTCAAGCTTTTCTAGATCCCTCCTCAGATTATCTACATCTTCCTGGGTGTCTATCCTATTGCAGATTTTGGTATCATCCACAAAGAGGCAGACCTTACCTGACAGCTCTTCCGCAATATCACTTAGAAAATTGTAAAAGAATTGGACCAAGGACAGATTCCTGTGGCACACCACTGGTAATAGCCTTCTTAGAATGAACTCTATTTACCTGTACCCTTTGTTGCCTCCCACTCAATTGGTGCCTAGCCCATTTGGTTATTTTAGCACCCATCCCAAGGGTGCTCAATCTATAAGTCATGTGTATGGAACAGTGTCAAAACACTGACTGCCA
The DNA here is from genome assembly GCA_033557465.1 of Ichthyophis bannanicus. Classification (NCBI taxonomy): domain Eukaryota; kingdom Metazoa; phylum Chordata; class Amphibia; order Gymnophiona; family Ichthyophiidae; genus Ichthyophis; species Ichthyophis bannanicus. The sequence continues at coordinate 950,453,926 of CM066033.1, read as the reverse complement.
CTGCTGATTAGTGATCCGAAAGTCCACAAGTATTTCACAGGGAAGACAGTACATCTATTTGAACTAAGAGACAGTGGCAGCAAGATATCTTTCAAACTTATCTCTAAAAGGAAGTATACTCCATATTGGGTGTCATCTTTTCACCAGCGAAGTTCAGTTAGTGACTTACATTTGCTCAGATCAGACTGCAGATTTAGCCGGGTTAAATACTGTACTTTGAAGGCAATGGAAGAGTGGCTGCTTCTTTAAATTAAAACTGAATTGGTTGCTTGAGGCCAGGATGAGATAATGCCCTCCCCATCCCACCAAGGCACTCAAAAGGGAGGGCTCCCTCAGAGCTCTGATTAGGGAACAGATAGGAGGAAGAACACTGACCAGGAGGTTTCCCCCAAAATAAAAGAATGCAGTTTATATTCCTAGGCTATAGAATAAAGAAATGAAAAGTTTGCAATAGCAGATTAGGCTCCTTCAAAACTGTAGCAGTTAAATTATGTAGCCTAGGACTTTTAATGTAAAAAATACTGATCCCTAACCCTGCATACAGGACCGTAGTTGTGTTAATTGTAAATATATTCTGCATGCACAGAAGTCACCTTTGCCCAACAATGTGTGCAGAGCAGAACTAGGACATTTCCCATAGAATTCATCATTCAAAAAATGCCTAATTCTGATTTCATCTCAGTAACAGCAACATAAACCCCTCCAGTACCAGGCACATTATCAAGTGATACAAAATCCCACAAAAGACATTCAAGGACAGAATCCGTATACCTACTGGGAAAATTGAACAAACAAGATTAGTAGAGATCCGCATAAAGAAAATCCATGCTACTAGCATACCTGGGCTTGGTCACATACTGAACACAGAAAACCCTCACCAAGAACATAACAAATTACCACAAACTAATGTAGAAATTCAAACCCCAAGAATCTACACTCTGTATGCAAGGAAATTCCAGAGAATTAGAAACAGCGATGCATTTCTCCCCGTATTGTGCAAAATATAAAGATGACAAATCTAAATTCCATAAACTGACATATTCCAAACACTAAATTGAAAATAAAATATTTTTTTCTACCTTGTATGACTTATTTTTCTAATTGTCTCACTACAGCCTGTTTTCAGCTTTTCTCTGTCTTTCTACTCTTAACACGGTTCCCAAGGTCTCCTGTCCATTTGCCACTTTTCTCTTATCTTGTCTTCACTTCCTCCTCTTCATTTATCTTTCGCTTTCAGCTTTCTTCCATTTTTTTCTGCTTTGCTATGAACTCAGGTTTCACCCATTCTTTTCACTATCCAATCCTTAATCACTCTTTCTTTTTAATGTATCTACCTACAGCTTTCTATTCCCTCAACCCAACTCTCCCATTCCCCACCTCTCTCTCTCTCTCTCACTAACTCTCTCCCCTGCATTTCTCTCCTGTCAGGTCTAGCATCTCCCTTTCACTTCCCTTCCCCCCTCTCCATATCCTTCTCCCCTTTTCTTCCTTAGCTCCCTGATCTGTGTCTGGCATCAACTCCCCTCCCCTTCCTTCTGCTGGGCCTTCAGCATAGCTGTCAGCTCGGTGTGGGGCCTTTAAGCACATGCCTGTGCTGTAGGCGTGCTGTGACTACACAGCTTTGACATCAGCTTCCTCTATCAGAAGAGGTGAGGCATGGCAGGCTTGAGAATGAATGGGCAAGTACTCAAAGCCATGTTGTAAGTGCTCACTGCTTGAGTGTTGCTCAGTTGTTTTGCCGCACTAACATGCTGTCCTAGGCAGATTCCTAGTCCACCTAGTGGAAGGAATGACTTTGACAAGTATTCTGGGTTGGGAGGAGGGAAGGCCACTTTCTGTACTTCTGACCAAATTTTCCCCAAGGAGATAATCCATAGTTTGGGAGTTAAACTGGATGTCCAACTGAATATGTATAGCCAAATATTGGCTGCGATTAAGACTTCTTTTTATCATTAAGACTTCTTTTTATCATTAGCGCTGGCTACATCAACTTGGACCATTATTGGATAAGAGACATTTGACCATGTTAATTCATTCACTAATAAGCAGTTATCTTGGATCTCCAGGAACAAGCAGGAATGAGTCTTCACATATGGGTACGTCGGTACCGACGGAGCCTGTGCGGGAACGCTCACCAGCTTCCCAGAAGGAAAGCTTTTGGGAGCATCCCACTGCGCCTGCGCGCTGCCTTCCCGCCTTTCCTGACCAGCTCTCCTCAGTTCTTCTTTGCCGCGGAGCCAGCAGGTCGAGCCCTGTCACTGCTGAAGAAGTTCTTTATTTTATTTTATTTCTTTGGTCGCGTGTCTGCCTTCCCCGACTCCGGACCAGTACCGCTGGTCTTTTCTTTCTTCTTTTAAAAAAACAAAAACAAAAACTTTTCCCCACTTAGTGTAATTTTTCTTCTAGGCCTCAGGGCCCAAGAGAAAATTTCCCTCATGGAAAAACCAACCTCCGGGTTCAAGAAATGCACTAAGTGTAGCGGTACTATTTCTGTTACAGATACCTATGAATGGTGCCTTAAATGTTTGGGTCCTGAACACTCCATTCCGGATTGTCCGTCCTGCTCTCTAATGTCTAAACGGGGTTTACAGAACCGAGCAGCTAAGCTCCATGTGCTGTTTCCCACTGATGCAGCGTCGGTAGCATCGACCTCTTCCCGGTCTTCTTCTCCTGATGGATCTCAGGTAACCAAACATAAGTCTAGCAGGTCCTCAAAGGGTAGATCTCCCTTTAAGCATCAAGATGCCTCCGGGCTTGCCCTCGAGGACCCTGCACCAGCCAAACAACCCCGGCGGGAAGCTCCGGCTTCCAAAGCTCCTCCTATGGGGTTACAGGTTGACATCGATGGCACGGCCTCGACCGATCACCTGTTAGAATGCTCTGGGGTACCGGCACAATCTCCCGGTACCGATCTCCAGGCATTCATGGCGTCGATGGATCAGAATGTTCTGTCCATGCAGCAGGCTATTTCAACCTTCATTCAAGCTGCGACGCCGATGGTACCGCAACGAGCTCCGTTGTTGGTATCGGCTCCGGTATCGGCACCAGCGCCGATACAGGTACCGACCGCATCGACATCGACTAGGACAGCGGTTCCTTGTCCAGGGCTGTTTCTCGGTACCGATCCGGTTCCGAAAACGCCCAATGTCGATACCGCTCGATAAGCGTATCGAGCGCTGGAAGAGCATCCTGACAGGCGGTACTTCGATTCCTCTGGTGATTCTGATTCATCAGATGAATCACCTGAAGTATCCATAGCCCTTCCTGAAGAGCCTTCTTCTCCAAAAAGAAGAATGTCTCCTCCAGAGGACTTGTCCTTTCAAGACTTCATAAGAGAAGTAGCTAAAGGACTATCTATCTCAGTAGCCTCTGAATCAGAGCCTAGAGCAAAAAAATTGGATATTTTAGGATACCCTAAGGCTCCTAGAGAGGCAGTCACCTTACCAATTCATGAGATTCTTTATGAACACATGATTGATTTATAGGAGACTCCTCTCACTCTCTCTCCTCATTCTCGCAGGTTGGACACTATGTACCGTGTCCCTCCCTGTCCTGGCTTTCAAAAAACTCAGCTTCCTCACCATTCCATTGTGGTGCAGTCAGCTATGAAGAGGATAAAGAGTACAAAGAGACACTCTTCTGCTCCTCCAGGAAGAGAATGCAGAACCTTGGATGCTTTTGGTAGGAAAATCTTCCAGGCCAGTATGCTTATTGCCAGAATCAACTCATATAGCCTCTACATGGGTATGTTTCTAAAAGAAGTGGCAGAAAAGCTGCACATTTTCCTCCCTTTTATTCCAGAAGATAAAAGGGAAGAATTCTGCATGTGGCTTAAGCATACTCAAGACATCTCCAAGTTTTCAAACAGGGCAGCCTTTGACTCCTTTGAAGGTGCCAGTAGAGCCTCAGGCATTGCCATAGCTGCTCGCAGAATTGCTTGGCTCCAGGCTTCTGATTTAGAACCCTGGGTTCAAGATGGCTTAGGAAATCTGCCCTGTACAGGTGAAAATCTATTTGGCAAAGAGTGGCAAATTAAAGCCACTCAAATGGATGCAGAGAATTCTGCTCTGGATAGACTTTCAAAGTCTATCTCCATTCCTGCCAAGAAAAAGACTTTTAAAAAGTCTTTTTTCAAAAAGGGCAGGTTTCCTTCCACTTCTGGCCAACAATCTTCTACAGGTCGCTTTACCGCTAAGTGTCAGCAACCTAAGCAGGCCAGGCCTAAGTCTACAGGGGCTGCTGTAACTCAGCAGTCCCAACCCCCTCAGGGTTTTTGACTTGATGCTAGAGAACTTAGCCTTTCTGGCTTTAACACAGCCAGAACCTCTCACCATTCTAGGAAGGTTAGCTCATTTTGCTCCCAGATGGGAGCAAATCACATCAGAGCAGTGGACCCTCTCCATCATAAGAGAGGGCTACAAACTTCATTTCTCAGACCTTCCTCCCCACACCATGGTGAGACACTTCAATTCTCCCACATCTCTTCTCGACCTTTTAGGTCAGGAGATAACTACCCTTCTTGCCCAAGGGGCAATAGAAGAAGTTCCTCTTCTTCAACAAGGGTCAGGGTTCTACTCCCCCTATTTTCTCATTCCAAAGAAGACAGGGGGATACAGACCCATTCTAGATCTCAGAGAATTGAACAAATTTCTATGCAAGGAGAATTTCAAGATGCTTTCTCTGGGCACTCTCCTTCCATACCTTCAAAGTCAGGATTGGCTTTGTTCTCTAGATCTCAAGGATGTGTACACACATGTTCTCATCCATCCATCTCACAGAAGATTCCTGCGTTTTCTTTTCCAAGGAAAACATTACCAATACAGAGTGCTTCCTTTCTGTCTGGCCTCTGCCCCAAGAGTGTTCACCAAATGCATGGCAGTAGTTGCTGCATTTCTACGCACTCTGGGAATATTTGTCTTCCCAAACCTGGACGACTGGCTCATCCGAGCCCCATCTCAATCAGAGGCCCAGATTTCCTTAGACTGCACAAGGCGCATTCTGCAGTATTTGGGACTTGTGGTAAACCTCCCAAAGTCTCAGCTCACCCCTACTCAGTCCCTAGAATTCATAGGGGCCTGGTTGGATACCACCACTGCAAGGGCCTACCTTCCTCAGGCCCGTTGCCAGCGTCTAGTGCAGTTAGCCTCCCAGATTCAGTCAAAGAGCCACTTAACTGCCTGGGAGATGCTGCAACTGCTAGGCCACATGGCTTCCACAGTACATGTGGTACCCTATGCTCGCCTACACATGAGAGCAGCTCAGTGGACCTTGTCCACCCAGTGGACTCAAGCATCAGGAGCTCTCTCAGACCAAATAGCAACCTCCAAACATCTCTTTTGGTCTCTCCAATGGTGGATGTCCACTCAAAATCTGTTGCTGGTGTCTCCCTTCCAACAGTTGTTGCCCCAAGCAACCCTCACAACAGATGCCTCCCAAACAGGTTGGGGAGCTCATCTACAGGACCTCTCCACTCAAGGCACTTGGTCCCCTCAGGAGACCTCTCTTCATATCAACCACTTGGAGCTTCGAGCAGTTTTTCTAGCTCTCAAGATCTTCCATACCCTCCTCAGCTACAAGACAGTCCTCATCCATACGGACAATCAAGTAGCTATATTTTATAAAAACAAGCAAGGAGGAACTGTCTCTCTGTCGCTTTGCAACGAAGCTCTAAGATTGTGGGCCTTCGCCAGAGAGCATCAAATCCATCTCCTGGCAGTATATCTCCCAGGAATCCAAAACTCTTGGGCAGACAGACTCAGTCGAGTTCTGCTTCCACACGAATGGTCCCTGCACATGGATCAGGTACTCAGAATCTTTCAAGAATGGGGAACCCCGGACATAGACCTCTTTGCAAGTCCGTGGAATGCCAAACTTCCCAGGTTCTGTTCCAGAATTCCGTGTCAGGTGGTTCAGGCCAAGGATGCCTTCCTCCTTCATTGGGGTCAGGGCTTCCTGTATGCCTTTCCACCCATTCCCTTGATTCCCAAGACTCTGTTCAAACTCCAGAGGGATCAAGGATCTATAATCCTCATAGCTCCACGCTGGCCACGCCAAGTGTGGTACCCTCTACTTCTGCATCTCTCCCAAGCCCCCTCCCTGGACTTGGGAGCTGCTCCAGACCTTCTGTCTCAGGAGGAAGGGACTTTGTGGCACCCAAACCCCAAGTCCCTTCACCTCAGAGCTTGGTTACTGAAGGCCTAGACCTTCAAGGCTTGAATCTTTCTCAGCAAGTGAAGGATATCCTCCATGCTTCCAGAAAACCTTCCACCAGGCGTTCCTATGCTTTTAAGTGGAAAAGATTTTCCATTTGGTGTGCTGAAAAGGGTCTTGACCCTTTAGCACTACCTTTAAATTCTCTGTTTGACTATCTCCTGCATCTTTCTGATGCAGGTCTTAAGACAAATTCAGTAAGAGTCCATTTGAGTGCTATTGCAGCATCCCTTAAGCCCATCAATGGACAACCTATTTCCTCTCATCCTCTCATTGCAAGATTCATGAGAGGCCTAACTTTAACTAAACCTCCCATTAAGCCTCCTCCGGTGGCATGGGACTTAAATTTGGTTCTTGGTCAGCTTATGAAGCCACCTTTTGAACCCTTAGCCACTACCTTCCTGAAGTTTCTTTCCTGGAAGGTTATTTTCCTCATTGCAGTCACTTCAGCTCGTCGCATCAGTGAACTGCAGGCCTTAGTGGCTAATCCACCTTATACAAGGTTCCATCATGACAAGGTGGTCCTTAGGACAAATCCACATTTTATGCCTAAAGTGGTCTCACCTTTTCATCTTAATCAGGAGGTATATTTAACTGTCTTTTTTCCAGCTCCTCATGCATCCAGTGCAGAGAAGAGTCTTCATACTCTGGATTGTAAAGGAGCTCTTGCTTTTTACTTACAAAGGACACAGCAACATAGAAAGTCTTCCCAGCTTTTTGTTGCTTTTGATCCTTCTCATTTGGGACTTCCAGTCTCTAAGAGAACACTGTCCAATTGGATTGCTCAGTGTATTTCTTTCGCCTACCAGAGTAAGAACCTTTTTCTCTGGAGAGCCATGTCACAGCTCATAATGTGAGGGCCATGGCCACCTCTATGGCTCATCTAAATTCTGTGTCCATCGACCAGATCTGTCGAGCAGCCACCTGGGCCTCGGTTCATACCTTCACAGCCCATTACTGCTTGGACAAGGACTCCCGCCGGGATGCCTTGTTTGGTCAGGCTGTTCTCAAACACCTGTTCCACTCTTAAGCAACTCCTACCCTCCTTCCCTGGATGGATGCCTGAGATCCATAGGAGGAAGTAGACCCCTTCCCAGGGTATCATATCCTTGGGGATCTCCCAGGCATCTTAGCTAGGGAGTCCCCATATGTGAAGACTCATTCCTGCTTGTTCCTGGAGATAGCACAGTTACTTACCTGTAACAGGTGATCTCTGGGAACAGCAGGAATAAGACTTCACAACCCTCCCACCTCCCCTAGGAGTTGTACCTCTTTTTTGTGTCTTTCCTTTCCTCTCTCTCTCTATTGTCTCAGCTTTAAACTCGAACTGAGGAGAGCTGGTCAGGAAAGGCGGGAAGGCAGCGCGCAGGTGCAGTGGGATGCTCCCAAAAGCTTTCCTTCTGGGAAGCTGGGGAGCGTTCCCGCGCAGGCTCCGTCGGTACCGACGTACCCATATGTGAAGACTTCTTCCTGCTGTTCCCAGAGATCACCTGTTACAGGTAAGTAACTGTGCTTTATTATAACTGTTTCATGGAGTTATTAATCTCCAGGAACAAGCAGGAATGAGTCTTCACATATGGGTATCGTAGGTACCGACGGAGCCTGCGCGGGAACGCTCCCCAGCGTCCAGTAAGAAAGCTTTTGGGAGCATCCCACAGCGCCTGCGCGCTGCCTTCCCGCCTTTCCCAACCGCCTCTCTCCAGTTCTTCTTTTCCGCGGAGCCAGCAGGTCGTGTTCCTGTCACCGCAGAAGAAGTTCTTAATTTTTTTCTTTATTTTTCTGTGTCACGTCTGCCTTCGACGTCAGACCGGTACCGCCGGTCTTTTCTTTTCTTTCTTCTTTAAACCCCCCCCCCCCCCAAAAAAAACCCTTTTCTTTATTCAGCTGTGCATTTACAGTTTGGGCCTTAGGCCTAAATATTTTCTCCTCATGGAGAAGCCCGCTTCCGGGTTCAAAAAGTGCACAAAATGTGGCGGTACTATTTCTGTCACCGACACCCATGATTGGTATCTGAAATGTTTGGGTCCTGACCATTCCATTACGGATTGTGTGTCCTGCACCATGATGTCTAAAAGAGGTCTGCAAAACCGAGCAGCCAAGCTCAGTACCCTGTTTCCCTCTGATGCAGCCTCGGTGGCATCGACGTCTTCCAGGGCTTCTTCTTCCTCCCATGGATCTCAGGTAACCAAACATAAATCTAGCCGGTCCTCTAAGGGCAAATCTCCCTCTAAGCATCGAGATGCCTCCGGGCTTGTCCTCGAGGATTTCGCTCCGGCAAAATTACCCCGGCGGGAAGTTCCGGCTTCCAAAGCATTGTCTATGGGGTCACAGGTTGACATCGATGGCTCGGCCTCGACCGATCACCTGTTGCCATGTTCTGGGGTACCGGTGGCCTCCACTGGTACCGACATCCAGACTTTGGTGGCGTCGATGGATCAGAAAATTCTGTCCATGCAGCGCACCATTACGGCGTTCATGCAGGCTTCGACGCCTCCGGTACCGCAACAATCTCTGTTGCCGGTACCGACTCCGGCACCGTTCCCAGTGCCGGTACCGATTGCATCGACATCGGCTTCGGTGTCGACTGCCATGGTATCCTGTCCTATGATGCCCATCGGTACCGAACCGGTACCGCTTACTCCTGATGTCGATACCACTCGGTATGCGTATCGGGCTTTACAGGAGCATCCAGACAGGCGATACTTCCATTCCTCCGAAGACTCTGAAGAGTCGGAGGCTTCTGTCGAGGCACCGGTACTTCTTCCTCAGGAGTCTGCTTCTCCAAAACGAAGAATGTCTCCTCCAGAAGACTTGTCTTTTCAAGACTTCATTAGGGAAGTGGCTAGGGGCCTCTCCATCACCGTGGCCTCTCCATCACAGTGGCCTCTGAGTCAGAGCCTAGAGCCAAGCAATTAGATATTTTGCAATATCCTAAGGCTCCTAAGGAAGCAGCTACCTTACCTATTCATGAGATTCTTTATGATCTCATGTTGGGCATGTGGGAGACTCCTCTCACCACCTCTCCTCATTCTCATAGGTTAGACACCATGTACCGTGTCCCTCCCTGTCCTGGTTTTCATAAGACTCAGCTTCCTCACCACTCTATTGTGGTTGAGTCTGCTATGAAGAAAATAAAGAGTGCAAAGAGACACTCATCTAATCCTCCAGGACGTGAATGTAGGACTCTAGATGCTTTTGGCCGAAGGATTTTCCAGGCCAATATGCTTGCTGCCAGAATCAACTCCTATAGTCTCTATATGGGGATGTTTCTAAAAGAAGTCACAGATCATCTGCAGACTTTAGCTCCTTTTATTTCAGAAGATAAAAGGCAGGAATTTCTCACTTGGCTCAAACATGCCCAAGATGTTTCCAAATTCTCCAACCGTGCAGCCTTTGACTCTTTTGAGTGTGTAAGCAGAGCCACGGCTATTGCCATAGGTGCACGCAGAATTGCTTGGTTACAAGCCTCTGATTTGGAACTCTGGGTCCAAGATGAGTTGGGAAACCTTCCTTGTACAGGTGAAAACCTGTTTGGCAGGGATTGGCAAGCAAAGGCCACTCAGATGGATGCTGAGAACTCTGCTTTGGATCGACTTTCAAAGTCTACCTCTGCCCCTGCTAAGAAAAAATTGTTCAAAAAGACATCTTTTTCTAAAAAGGGAAGATATTATCCTGCTCATGGGCAGACATCTTCTGCAGGTCGTTTTGATGCAAAGCGTCAGCAACCACCTAAACAGGCCAAGTCAAAGGCTGCCAGGCCTACCACAGCCCAGCAGCCTCAACCTCCTCAGGGCCTTTGACTTGCAACTAGAGAACTTAGCCTTTCTAGCTCTGGAAAAACCAGAGCCCCTCACCATTCCAGGAAGGTTGACTTACTTTGTTCCTAGATGGGAGAAAATCACAGCAGAGCAATGGACCCTCTCCATCATAAAGGAAGGGTACAAGCTTCATTTCTTAAGCCTTCCTCCTCACACCATGGTGAAACAGTTCAATTCTCCAACATCTCTCCTTAACCTTCTAGGTCAGGAGATTGCTACCCTTCTTTCCCAAGGGGCAATAGAAGAAGTACCTCTTCTTCAACAGGGCTCAGGGTTCTACTCCCCTTATTTTCTTATCCCAAAGAAAACAGGGGGCTACAGACCCATATTAGATCTCAGAGAATTGAACAAGTTTCTATTCAAGGAGAAATTCAAAATGATTTCTCTAGGGGCTCTGCTTCCATACCTTCAGAGTCAGGACTGGCTTCGTTCTCTAGATCTCAAGGATGCATACACCCATGTCCTCATCTATCCAACACACAGAAGGTTCCTTCGGTTCCTTTTTCAAGGAAAGCACTACCAATACAGGGTGCTTCCTTTCGGTCTGGCCTCTGCACCAAGGGTGTTCACGAAATGCATGGCAGTAGTAGCTGCATTTCTCCGCACTTTAGGAATATTCGTATTCCCATATCTGGACGACTGGCTTATTCGAGCCCCATCCCAGTCAGAGGCCCAGACTTGCCTAACCTGCACAATGCGTATCCTTCAGTATTTGGGACTAGTAATAAACATCCCAAAATCCATTCTCACCCCTACTCAGTCTCTGGAGTTCATAGGGGCCTTGCTGGATACCACAACTGCAAGGGCCTATCTTCCTCAGGCCCGTTGCCTACGTCTAGTGCAGTTAGCCTCCCAGATTCAGTTAAAGTCCCAATTAACTGCTCGAGAGATGTTACAACTATTAGGCCACGTGGCATCCACCGTGCATGTGGTTCCATATGCTCGCCTTCACATGAGGGCAGCTCAAAGGACTTTGTCCACCCAATGGACTCGGGCATCAGGTTGCTTGTCACACAAAATAGCAAATTCCAGTCACCTTTTTTGGTCTCTCCAGTGGTGGAAGTCCTCTCAAAACCTGTTGCTGGGGTCCCCTTTTCAGCAACCACGACCCCAAGCAACTCTCACAACAGATGCTTCTCCAAAGGGTTGGGGAGCTCATCTACAAGATCTCTCCACAGGAGACTTCTCTGCATATTAATCTATTGGAACTCAGAGCAATATTCTTAGTTCTCAGAGTGTTCCATACCCTGCTCAGCTACAGGACAGTCCTCATCCATACGGACAACCAAGTAGCCATGTTCTATGTGAACAAGCAGGGTGGGACTGGCTCTCTGTCACTTTGCAACGAAGCTTTGCTACTGTGGGCCTTCGCCAGAGAGCATCACATCCATCTTCTGGCAGTATATCTTCCAGGCTTTCAAAACTCTTGGGCGGACAGACTCAGTCGAGTTCTGCTTCCACACGAATGGTCCCTCCACATGGACCAAGTAGCCAGGATTTTTCGAATTTGGGGAACCCCGGACATAGACCTCTTTGCAATTCCGTGGAATGCCAAACTTCCCCGGTTCTGTTCCAGAATTCCGTGTCAGGGAGTTCAGGCCAAGGATGCCTTCCTCCTTCACTGGGTTCAAGACTTCCTTTATGCCTTTCCACCAATTCCCCTAATTCCCAAAACACTATTCAAGCTTCAGAGAGATTGAGGGACCATGATCCTCATAGCACCACATTGGCCACGCCAAGTGTGGTACCCTCTACTTCTGCATCTCTCTCAAGTTCCCTCCCTGGACTTGGGCTCTGCACCAGACCTTCTATCCCAGGAAGAGGGAGCATTATAGCACCCAAACCCCCAGAACTTATTTACTGCTTTGAATGTCAGCAGCACAGTTTTGAAGAAAATCCTGGCTTTTATTTTATTTATTTATTTACATTCTCTTATATACCGCGCTATTCTGCATCAGTGCGGTTTACATTGAACAAACTGAAATTACATTGAACAGGGCATTATAACTTGGAGATAACTATTTTACAGGAAACATGGGCTATGGAGGGTTAAGTGACTTGCCCAAGACCACAATGAGCACCTGTGGGACTAGAAACCCCTGTCCTTCTGGCCCAAGGTTGCTGTCCTCTAGTGGAATTTGAACCCCTGACCTTCTGGTCTGAAGTACCTTGCCCCAACCACTAGGCCACTCCTCCACTCCACTTTTTCAGCACAGCCTGGATTCTTGTAAGCATACTGTTAACTAGCGTTTTAGAGTATGCCAGAGTGATTTCGTTGACCTATATGTCCTTTAAATCTGCTTCTGAAGTTGGACGATGTGCTGCCACCTTTTTCTTCATAAGATTCCAACAGTTTTCAATTACATTGAGATCCGGAGAGTTTGATGGCCAACTTGGTAGCAGTTTGATCTTGTTTTCCACGAACCATTTTTTGACTGTTTTTGCATTGTGGCACAGTGCCGAGTCCTGCTGAAATATAGTTGTGCCAGAAACATTCATGCGTATTTTAACTTTACTATTCAGCACGGATATGTATTTTGCAGCATTTACTCTTTCGCCTTTCTCAAAAATGTGCAGGCCCCATCGTCCATTTGCCGAGATACCACCCCATACCATGACCGATGCTGGGTGTTTAACAGTCTTGATCGTGTACTTCGGATTTAGTCTCTCGCCTGCTGGTCGACGGATGTAGTTGTAACCATTCCCACGTACTTGTTGAAATGTACTTTCATCTGTGAACATTACCCTCTCCCACCATTCAGCAGATTTGTCTTTCATCTTGCTACAAAACTGTATGCGGGCAGCAATTTGTTTCCTGGTCATCATAGGCTTCTTGGCAGGCCTTCTGGCCACGTGTTTTAATTCATCCACAAGCCGTCGTCAGACAGATCTGGCACTTATCTTTATTCCTCAATCATTAGCTAACTGAGCCACACGTTGAAATGGAGTATGTGGACTAGATGTAATAATGCTTTGGAGGAATCGGTCATCTCTTCCAGTAGTTATCTGTCTGCGCCCACATTTCGAATGACGTGTACAGCCACCTGATTTCAGAACATTCTGAACTGCACACCTTGATATATGCAAATGTTTTGCAATAGCACATTGCGAATATCCTTCAGCATGGAGTGTGACAACTTGCCCCTTTACAAAGTCATTAATATCGCACTTTCTACCCATTTTGATTGTATATTTTACATGTAACTTTCAATCTTTTCCTAGTTGTAAAAATTCAAAACTTCATCCAAGAAACCTACTACAGAGTGTAAGTAAACTAAAATGGATGCCAGAAGCATGGTGTGACTAATCGCCATGCTGATTAAATAAGTAAGCACGTGTGACATCTCCACAGTACATTATTTAACAATAAATTGTAGAAAAAGATAACTGCCTTAATTTTTTGGCCACTACTGTATATATAGGTACTTGGGTGTATATCTGTGTGTGTGTAATATATATATATATATATCTATATATAGATCTAGATAATATATATTAACATTTATATTTAAGAAACTTGTTACTGGATAGGGGAGTATCACTATGCCTGCGAGGCCGCAGTGTTTTATTTATTTATTTATTTAGTGTACACTTATATCCCGCTACTTCCAGCGATCAGCAGCGGTTTGCTATACATAACAATATGGTTGTACAGGCCATGGATTAAAAACATACATAATGATTCAGTACAGGACACAAACATTCAGATTACATGTTTACACTTGATTGCAAGACATTGATTTCACAAGTATGTACATATTTACAGGTTGTCAGAATCTATAGGTGTTTGACGTGTAGTGCTATTTCCTTGAGCATGGTGAAAGAGGTTATGTGGGATTGAAGTGTGTCTGGAAAAGATGCGTCTTTAGCTTTTTTCTGAATACCAACAGGTCACTAATTGCTCTCAGTTCGTATGGTAGTTGGTTCCATAGCAGTGGCGCTATGAATGAGAATGCTCGGTTACTGGTGGTTGCAGTGACAGATCTCAGGCTAGCCGGGGCGATGAGGGTATTGAGGTGTGTGGTTCTTCTGCTTCTGTTATTTGGCTGTGATGTGATAAGGGCGTTGAGATACGAGGGTGCTATATTATGCATGAGCTTGAATGTGGTGATTAGGATTTTGTATTGTATGCGTGCAATGATGGGAAGCCAATGTGTAGGTCCATTAGTATTGGTGTGATACGCTCCTTTAGGCCTTTCCTCATGATTAATCTAGCTGCCACATTTTGCGCCATTTGGAGGATGTTGAGGGTTTTTTTAGGTAACCCTTGTAGTATGGCGTTGCAGTAGTCCAGGTGAGGAATGATGAGGGCTTGTGCAACGGTCCTAAAATCAGAGTGCTCTATGATGCTACGTAGTGGGTGCAAGACTTTTATTTTGTGGAAAATGGCTCGATTTGTAATTCGGAGATGTTTTTCCATCTTTAGGTTGCAATCCAGTGTCACGCCCAGGTATTTTAGCTCGCTCTTTGTGGCGTAGACGTTATTGTTCATGGTGACTGTAGGTGGTGGGTTGAAATCTGGTTTTCTGGAAATGAACATCACATCGGTCTTTTTGTGATTAATGGCCATGTTATTCTGTTGCAGCCAGAATTGGAGCTCACTGAGGCATTTTTCCAGTTGACTGATGTTCGGGTTGTCTACATCAAGTTGAGTGTAGAGCATTAGGTCATCAGCATAGATGTGTTAACTGATCTGGTGTTCCTGGAATGTTTTGTGGGACACACTGGCCGTAGATAAAGGTTGAAGAGGAGGGAAGACAGGGCCGAGCCTTGAGGTATGCCTTGGGTTTGGGGGAAAGTTGCGGCCTTCTCGTTGTTGAAGTGGACTTGCTGCATTCTGTTGTTTATGTAGGAGGCAAACCATTTCAGAGGGGCACCTCTAATGCCTATGGAAGCGAGTCTTCCATAGGCATTAGAGGTGCATAATATATATTATCATAATATATATTATCTAGCGAGTCTAGATAATATATATTAACATTTATATTTAAGAAACTTGTTACTGGATAGGGGAGTATCACTATGCCTGCGAGGCCGCAGTGTTTGGTCTGCGGGACCTGCCGTGGAGCGGTGTCAGAGGCAGGCGTTTGTAGGGGCTGCGCTCTTGAGGCGGCCTCGGTGGAGCAGGGGATCCAGGCCAGTGTGTCCCACAATCCGCCAGCTTCTGTCTCCCAGGAGTCGGGAGAATCCCTAGAGGTACTCCTCAGGGAGGGGTCTCCGCTGTCCGCAGCTTTGGAGCAGCAGGCTCCTTCTTGGCCTCAACCCGGGCCCTGTGAAATAAATAAATAAATAACAACAGATATAGCTTCAGATGTCTCTGTGGTGCAATGATGGTGAGCCTGTCTGGTGTGGGGTGTGGCGGGGGTGCCTTTGTGTGGGTGAGGTGCAGGGCTGTGGTGCATGTCTGTGACGCAGAGGTGGGTTGCCTATGTGTGTGTGTCATGTGTGGTACGGAGGTAAGATGTATTTGTATCTGTAAATATGTGTGTATGGTGCCTCTGTGTATGTCTGTCATGCAAAGTTGGAATGCGAGTGTGTGTGTGTGTGTGTGTGTGTGTGGTGTGGGGGTGCGGTGTGTGTGTTCTGGGGCGGGGATGCAGCCTTTAGCATATACAGATCGTAATTTTGTCCCTATGCATTCATCTTTTAATCTCCACCTTGCACTCTTCCCTCCCCACTTCAACCCCTCCCAACTCTGTTTCCCTTCCAGATTCTCCCCCATTCTCCATTCCCCCAGCACTCCCACCCCTGCCCTTCATTCCCCCATCCTCCTTACTTTTGTTTCTTTTGAAATACTGCCTCTTTAAATTTTTGAAGTCTCTCTCCTGTCTTACTTTTTTTTTTTTTTTTTTTTCCTGACGACTCCGATCCCCAACAGGAAGCGTTTTCTGCCTGTGATTGGAGGGTGGGAAAAAACTCCCAGGCACTAGGTATATATTTCTGTACGCCATGGTAACGTGGTGCCTGAGCTTTGCCCAGCCCTGCTTTACTGGGATATTGCACGGCTTGTCTCATTCTTCACAAGCTGGACTCCCAGACTTTGCTGTCCCCTGGCCCTTGTTGGTTGTCTGCTGTTCCTTCTCTCTCTGCTACAGCTAGGCACTCCTCCCGCTTCTCTTCTCTCACATCGGTCCCTGTTTCTCTGTCAGCACTAGTTCAGTGCGTGCTTTCTGCTGCTTGGGCTGCCTTTCCTCCCCGCTCTTCTTGGCTTATCCGGGTTCTTTTTTTCCCCACTGCTCTTTCCTACACCCTCCTTTCTAAATCTGGGCATCCCTCCCTTCTTGTCTTTTCCCTTCTCTGGTCTTCACTCTTATGGGAAAGGGGAAAGATGGATCCTTTATCTTCTTTCAGCGCTGCTTCTCTTCAGACCAGCACTGCTTCTGCTCTCTCAACATGTAGACTCTGATCTTCTGTCCTCTTCAGCAGATGTCCTCTCAGTGCTGCTATGGAAGGTACTGGCTTCCTCTTGCCTGTCGCTCATCCCGATAATCATCTTTGAGGCTCCACATAAGGTCACTGATGCCATTCATCCTCTATGAAGGAAGGGGTGTCTTCTAGCTACTCTGAAGTCACACCTCGTCCTTACCTAGGGTCCTTGGTACACTTCTCCTTCCCATATCTCTCTGAGCGGGTGGGGGGGGGGTGGGAAGGGGGTAGGCACTTCTTCCTTAGGTTGCATGCTGGTTGTCCGCATGGTGGGGGGGAGGTGCTTTTTGTCTTCTGCCCTTTTCCTACCTGGGGCACTTTGGGGCAAGACCTTCTCCTTTTCCTCTGGTCCCGGTTAGTGCTGCTGGGATTTGTGGGGGGTGGGTTAGGTCTCTGGTGCAACTCTCCATTTTCTTTAGGCTGAACCCCTTTTAGAGAACTCATGGAGGTGGGGCTTCGACTAGCACCGCCCAATGCTGCTCTGCCTGTTCTCCCCAGCTGTGCCTGCAATTGTTTAGTAGGGCTGATTCCATCCAGGCCTTTGCCTTGGTCCAGGGGCACTTGCTGCAGCTGCTCATCCAACTGTGCCGCCATGTGATTGCAACACTTTCTCTCTTTCTTTTTTCTCTCATTTAAATTACCCTGCTCTCTTCCTCCCACGTTGCTACCCATGAGCACCTCCTTGCCACTTTGGGGGACTTGGACGGCATCCCAAGTACATCCAAAAATTATTTTTTCCTCCGCTGTTTTACATTGTTTAAATGGACCTCTAGGGCCAGTCCAACCATTAGGTGAGACCAGGTGATTGGCTAGGGAATCATCTTCTGAGGGGCAGCAGTCAAAGCAAAGCAAAGCAGTAGATCCTGACAGCCAGACAAACTCAAGGAGCCTTCAGCACATTCTTTTGACCTGCAAGGAGCCATCGGCACTAATATTTAAAAAGTAAGATGTCCAATTATTTTATTTATTTAACTGTTTTTGTATACCATTTTTCTACCAGTCACACACTGAACCAGTGAGGGGATAAAATTAACGGAGGTACCAAACGCAGGAGGAGGCAAGCAAGTGTTAGGGGAACAAGTGTAATTTTTACAGGATTGTTGTGGGAATGGTGGTGCTGAGATAATCATGACTTTAAGTTTAAATTTCAAAATCTTGATTGTGGGCGGTGTAAGGCTGAAAGTTCGCCTAGGATACATTAGTACTCTTGCACTGACTCTGGTAGATTCATATGTTGGGTGGGTTTGTTATTATTTTGGTCTTTGAGTTTTATGAGCTGATTCTATTGATTTGTAATCTGCTTTAAACCTCTTTGTCAGTATAAGCATAATATAAGTAGACGTCTAATTTCCTTTTTAAAAGTGTCAGATATGTGTGTCTAGCTGTGGCAGGCATATGTGTGTCTTTACACATGCTCCAGAGCAGGCATAAATGTACACATGCAGATTTGCCAAGATTTGCATGCAAAGGTATGATTGTAAATCCTAAACTCTGCCCCTGGGAACGTCCACTCAGAAATGTTTAGAAATACTCACAGTATTGCTGCCTACGCGCAGATTTATACAGCAGAGGCACACATTGCATTGCCAGTGTATTATTTTGGAAGCTGCTCTTCCCATGTTGAAAGCCAAAGGGAGCTGTGATGGTGTAACTGCGTTGGAAAGGGCTATCAAGACAGAGCTGGATCTGATTAGAGCTGGAAGCCCAAGTAGCAGGAGAAAATTGCCGAGCCAAAAAACAAAGCTTCTGAAAGTACGGTATGTGCTATCCCAGCAGCCCGTTACAGTGAAGTAAGTGTGGCTTGCTGAATGTTGGCTGTGCCCATCGCTTGCACAATAAAGGCCATCTGGAAAATTATATGGTGTCTGTGTTGTGCTGCTTAAATTTGTTCCCAGTTGCTATACTTGCATGAAGGATTGCAGACTCTCTTAGACTGAGCAGTTTGGCACTCAGGTAGGACTGGTACTAAGCCGCTGCAGATGCTGGCTTAATACACTTGTCAAAGGAACTTCCCTTTTTCCCTGGCATGTGGAAGATAATTCTATAACAGGGTGCCTAGGTTAAGATAGCCAGAACACACCTTTTCAGCCTGCTTTTATAAAGACAAGACGATGCCTTCCTGTCTTTATAAAGCACTAGTATTAACCCTACATAGATCTTGTCTATATTCTAGGCACAGACATTACACCACTTTCAAAGATGGGGGAAGCTGTAGATGTAGAGGACATGAAATGAAGCTGCAAGGAGGTCAGCTCAAAAGCAGCAACAGGACTTTTTCACAGAAAGGGTGGTGGACGGCTGTGCACCTCAGAGGCACATAGCCATTGCAAATGAGTATCGGTCCCGAAGTCTGTCATTTATCTCCAAAGACTGCTCAGCAGAAGCTGGAGCAGCGGAGAATGATTTAAGCTTAGTTTTTCTGGCATCAGTGTCTGCCTGCTCCAGGTCACTGCTTCTGGCCTAGACCTGTATTTTATTTTAACTTCTGTCACAAAGGATTGTGGACACTGTAGCTCTTTGGTCATCATGGAATGAATTAAAAATGTCTTGAAACTATTTTCATACACACATGAAAATATTAAACATATATCTCTGTGGCTCTTTCCTTTCTTTTTCAAAAGAAAAACTTCATTTTTGTCATTGGTAATTTCTCAGTGCAGAGTCTCTGTTAGAACAATTTATACTGCCAGCTTGGCTTAAAGTCAGTCGTCTTTCTGAAATGGGTGTTTACCAGTACACACAGGGCACAGATGGATGAGATGCATCTTGATAATAAGTACAAAAAAAGGAAAAGATGAAAGATTAGAAGGCAGGCAGCAAACAGATTGGCCTTTTCAGACGTTCCCAAGGGCTTTTGAAAAAATGGTAGAAATTACTTAGCCCTTCACAAGGGATTTGGTTGAGAGTTTGGAAATTCTTTTAGTTTTGCTTATTTTGTGACTTCCTCCTCTAAATATGCCTTTTTCATTTTGGGTTTGATTCGCTCTTGCTCTGAGCCTGGAGTTGGCAAATAGCAGCTGTTGTAATAGGGGCTGTTTGTTTGGTGTGTGTTTGAGTCTTTTCCAAAATAGATAAATAGCAACAGACAATTCAGCCTCCTGCATGTGCAAATGTTGCTCACCTTGCTGAGTTCATATAAGGCAAAACGCAGAGGTACCACATAAAGCACAACAAAACTCATTAGCCAAATTTGAGTGGAGACGAATGAGTCTTGTTGTGCTTATCTTGAAGAGGCATCTACCTTGAATGAATGTACACCTGCTTAGGGCAGGAATAATCTGTAGCCTCCCTTTTCCCCGAATAGTCAAATGAACTAAAATTTTATATTGTCCTGCTAGACCAGTCCAGACAAGTGGGTTGTGTTCCCAAACCAGCAGATTGATGGAGACAAAAAACCATTGAAAAGCCCAGGTTTCAATGATATCACTTCCATGTCGGATTGCCAACTGACCGGTTTTTATATGGCCAGGCCGTTGCTGGCACACCTTTCAAACTGGCACTGTAAAAGCCATTTTTTTCTGCAACCATCAACCAATCTCTCTCTCCTTGCCCCCCTGCAACTATCAGCCAATGTATCTCTCTCTCTCCTTGCCCACCGCTGCCGCCACAGCCATCACCCAGATGTTTTCTCTCTGTAATTTCATTCTTTCCCCCACCCCCACCACAGCCAGAATTCACTGTCTTGTGCAGCGCATGCCTGGGCTTCAAAGCTCTGTGCCGTGTATAGCTTCCAGTCTGCCGCAAAAGAAAGCTAATAAGAAGTTGAACGCTGGTTGCAATGAGATTCCAGAGAGAAAAACATCTGGGTGATAGTGTCGATGGCGACAGGCCAGGAGAGAGAGAGAGAGAGAGAGACACACACAGTGGTTGATAGTTGCAAGAGGGCAAGGAGAGAGAGATCAGGTGATAGCTGCGGGAGAGAAAGAAACTGCTTAATGGATAGGTCAATGAGAGAGAGACACTGAATGATGGCTGGGGGGGGCAATGAGAGAGGGACACACACAGAATGATGGCAGGGGGGCTTTGAGAGAGATATTGGGTGATGGCTAGGAGGGGCACTAAGAGAAAGCAAACTGGTTGATGGATTGGGGGCAATGAGAGACATTGAATGATGGCTGGGGGGGCAGGGGGGGCACATGTAGTGTCACCCTTGATAGTACTGCTAAAGAAAGGCGTTCCATATCAATGGACAGCAGAGAGTCAGCATTTGATGATCTTAAAACTGCTTTCATATCCGCTTCTCTTCTGATTAGGGTTGCCAGCTGACCGGTTTTCAGCCGGCCTGGCCGATTTTTATATGGCTAGGCTGGCTGCCCGTAGAGCTATAAAACCGGCAGTGGAAAAGCTGCTTTTTGGGACTTGAGGGGCAGCTCGGGGGCGGCTCTTGCTGTCTATGAACACCCCCGTCCCAGAAGATCAGAGATTAGGTGTCAGCTCTGCCCCGCTGCCATTGCCGCTTTTCCTGTGTCACCGTCAGCAGCGGCAGGCCTTCGAAGCTGAGACTTTAAAAAAAAAAAAAAAAAGCTTGGGTCTGTCCATCATTCTGCTCCTGTGGGCGGCCTGGCTGGTCCCACTCCCTGATGCAACTTCAGAGGGAGCAGAACCAGCCGGGCCACCCACAGGAGTGGAATGATGTACAGGCCTGAGGTTTTTTTTTTCATGTCTCAGCTTTAGAGGCCTGCCGCTGCGGGACGCTGACAGAGGAAAAGCAGCAGCAGTGGCAGGTAGTGAGGGGGAGAAGGCGCTGAAAGGGAGATGGTAGACATTGTTGAGGGTTGGAGGGCAGAGGGCAGATGCAGCCTTTGGTTGTGGAAGAGAGGGGATGAGTCTGGTAAGTTGAGCTAGAAGAAGGGGGAAAGGGAATGAGCCTAGGAAAGGCCAGAATGAGGAGACATGCCAGGAGTGTAATAGAGTGAGCACTCTTTGCTCACAGGTGGGCTAGTGTCGCCTCAGACCAGTGGGTACTGCAGGTGGTAAAGGAGGGATATCTCCTCCACCTACAGCAGGTATCACCCATGTTCTTTCCAAGAGAGCTGGTGCGACTTCTCCTTCACCAGACCCTTCTGCTCTCAGAGCATGCAGGTCTGCTCAGGGACAATGCAGTAAAGCCTGTACCCAAACATCTATGAGGAAAATACTTCTACTCCTGATACTTCCTTGTCCCAAAGAGAACTGGGGGCCTCAGGCCCATACTAGACATCAGAAACTTAAACAAGTTTCCGGTGAGGGAGAAGTTCAAGATGGAACACTGCTGCCTTATCTCCACCAGGGAGATTGACTGTGCTCCTTGGACATAAAGGATGCGTGTACACACATTCTGATCCACCCCACTCACCCCACCCCTATGGTTTGTAGTGGGAGAAGGGCACTTCCAGTACAAGGTGCTACACTTTGGCCTGGCCTCATCGCCAAGGGTCTCTACCAAATGCCTGGCGATGGTAGCCGCCTACCTGTTCCTACAAGGGGTTTTCGTCTTCCCCTACCTGGACGACTGGCTCATCAGGGGCGGTACGGCCTTAGAGGTCAGTTAGGCTACAGAGTGTCCAACCCTTCTTTTGCAGCACCTGGGGTTCGTCATCAACTACCCCAAATCCCATCTCTCTCCAGTCCAAAATCTGGAGTTCATAGGTACCCAGTTGGACACGTTATAAGTCAAGGCCGTCCTCCCAAGAGAAAAGGCAGAATGCAACTGGCAGGAGAAGCACAATGCTGCCAGTCAGTGCCAGCTCGTCTCCTCTTCCTCCTACTGGACCATATGGCCTCGATGTCACGCCTTCAGGCCGCTTACACATGCGGACAGCCCAGTGGTGCCTCAACTGGTGGCAAAACCTGTGTCACCTCCAGGCAGGAATGCCCTTTCAGGCACCCATGCCACAGAGGACCCTGACCACAGATGGGTTGGGGGGCACATTGTAGAGACCGCTGCACACAGGGCAGCTGATCTCAGGAGGAGTTGCTCCTACAGATTAATCTCCTGGAGCTCGGGGCAATCTACTTGGCCCTACACGCGTTCTGTCACTGCCTGCGACAGTGGCCTGTATTGATCCAGACGGACAACCAGGTCACCATGTTTTATATCAACAAATAGGGGGGCACGGGTTCGTACTCCCTCTGCTAGGAGGCGGTGGCCCTCTTCTCCTTCACAGCACCCAACCACATGCTTCTGCGTGCAGTGTACTTCCTGGGCCAGGACAACTGCCTAGCGGACAGGCTGAGTAGAGTCCTTCACCCACATGAGTGGCACTTAAACCCAGAGTAATGAAGCAGATCTTCCACCTCTGGGGCAGGCCCGTGATGGACCTATTTGCCTCTCTGGACTATCCTGATTCTGCTCCAGTCAGCCGCACCTGGAGAGAGTGGCGGCAGATGCCTTCCTGATCTTGTGGTCCAAGGGCCTACTCTATGCATTCCCACCGACCCCCCCCCCTCCCGCCCCCCACTGGCCACCAGGACCCTCTTCAAGGTTCAGAGTGAAAGAGCATCAGTTATACTGATTGCCTGGGCCACTGGGGGCAATCTTGGTTCCCTCTGCTGCTTTCCATGTCGGTGACACTCCCAGTCCCTCTGGGTCGAGCCCCGGACCTCCTGTCCCAGGAGGAGAGCGCTCTCCTGCACCCTAATCTGGGATCGCTAACGCTAACAGTGTGGCTGTTGAATGGGTAACGTTAGCCCCTTTCACTCTTCCAGGAGAAGTTGAGGAGACCCTACTGGCCTTCCGAAAACCCTCCACCAGGCGAGCTTATGCCTTTAAGTGGAGAAGAATCTTCGCCTGGTGTGCGGAAAAAGAGGAGAATCCCTTCTCCTGCCAGGTGCAACTAGTATTGCAATACCTACTGCACCTGGCACCTGGCACCTGTCACACGCCGGACTGAAATCTAACTCAGTGACGGTACATCTGAGTGCCATAGCTGCTCACCACCACCCTGTCGAGGGAAAACCGCTCTCAAGCCAGCCCCTGGTCTCCAGGTTCCTCCGTGGCCTCCTGTTATCCAAGCCCCCTCTTCGCCCTCCAGTGGCAGAGTGGGACCTCAGCGTGATGCTCTGTCAGCTCATCAAACCACCATTCAAGCTGTTGGCCACTTGCCACCTGTGGTACCTATGGAAAGTGGCTTTTCTGGTGGCCCTCACGTCCGCATTAAGGGTGAACAAACTCCAGGCCCTGGTGGCAGATCCACCATATACAAGGTTCTACAAGAACAGGGTAGTGCTCCGCACAGACCCCAAATTCCTCCCGAAGATGGTGTCTCTTTTCTACCTCAGCTAAAAGGTGGTCCTTCCCACTTTCTTCCTGCGGCCTGATGCCAGCAAGGAGGAACTAGTACTTCATACACTAGATTGCAAATGGACCCTATCCTTCTATTTACAGTGGACTCAGACCCATTGAAAAGATCCTCAGCTTTTCATGTCTTATGACCCCAGCAGACTGGGGCTCCTCATGACTAAGCAAACTCTAACCACTTGGGTGGTGGACTGTATTGCCGTTGCTTATGAGCGAGCTGGCATTTCCCTCGAGCACCAGATCACAGCGCATCGCGTGAGGACAATGGCCGCATTGGTGGCCAAACTCTGCTCAGTGCTGGTGACGGAAAGCTGCAAGGCCGCCACATGGTCTTCAGTTCATACATTCGCAGCGCACTACTTCCTGGAGAGCGAGTCCCACAGGGACAGTGCCTTTGGCCAGGCATTATTCTGTGTAATAATCTTGGAGTGTAGGCAACTCCTGCCCTCCGACCCTTCTGTGTTCAGGCTACCGGAGTGATAGTGTCGCTGGACACTAGGGTCTTGCTGAGTCTCTCAGTGAGGACTCATCTTCTGCAACTCAAGGCTACCCAATTTGTTGCCGGTGGTGCTGTCGTGGTGTGGTCCTCTGCAGCCTGGAGCTAAGGAGTTCCATATGTGAGGACTGACTTCCTGCTTGTTCCTGGAGAAAGCGTAGTTACTCACCTGTAGCAGGTGTTCTCCAGGGACAGCAGGAATCAGTCCTCACAACCCTCCCTCCTACCCTGGGAGTTGCCTCCCTACCTTGTTTTAGTTTTACTGCTGTCCTAGCTATGTCATCTGATTGAGAAAGATGGTACCCTTTGGCATGAAGGGTACTCCGCATGCCAGGTTGCATATCCCAAAGGCTTTCTTTGAAAGCCTGGGAAATGCTCCCCGTGGGCTCTGTCAGCGCTGACATCATCCCATATGTGAGGAATGATTCCTGCCGTCCCTGGAGAATACCTGTTACAGGTGAGTTAGTACGCCAACTCTGGGATTCATTACCAGGAATGTAGTAAAAGCTGTTAGTATAGTTGGGCTATTCAGAAGAGACAGAGAAAACGGAAGAGGAGGAGGAGTAGCCTTGTATGTCAAAAGCAATATTAAAGCTACTGAAATGCAGGGGGCATGGGGAAAAGCAGAAGCGCTCTGGATTGTGTTGGAAAGAGGAGATGGCACTGTCATCCATACTGCTGTAGTCTACAGACCTCCGACTCAAATCGAAGAAATAGATAACGAATTGATTATAGATATTGCCAAGATAGCCACAAAGGGGGAAGCGATCATATTGGGTGACTTTAATCTACCTGATGTGGATTGGATTACTCCTCCTGAAAATCTGGAAAGAAGCAAAAAAATCGTGGATGCTCTCCAAGGTGCGTTACTTAGACAAATGGTGATGGAATCAACCAGGGAAAGCTCAACACTGGATTTAGTGCTCACCAACGGCGATAGCGTGTCGAATGTCTGCGTGAGTGCCCCTGTGAGCAGCAGTGATTATCACACGGTGTGGTTTGAAATAAAAGCCATGGTACAGGCCAAACATAGCAAGCTCAAAGTCCTAAACTTCAAAAACACCAACTTCAATAAAATGGCTGAGTACCTAAAGGAGGAGCTGACAGGGTGGAAGGAGATAAGGGAAGTGGAATTGCAATGGGCTAAACTAAAGGTGGCAATAAAAGGGGCAACAGATAAATATGTAACAAAAGTAAACAAAAACAAGAGGAGAAGAAAACCTATTTGGTTTACCAAAGAAGTGGCTGCTCAAATAAAGGCAAAAAAACACAGCTTTTGCAAAATTCAAAAGCTCGCAAACAGAGGAACACAGAAATGAATACAGGATCAAACTCAAAGAGACAAAGAGAGAAATAAGGGTAGCAAAATCAAAGGCAGAGGAAAAGATGGCTAGCAAAATCAAAGGCAGAGGAAAAGATGTGAAGTGCGTGACAAAACCTTCTTCAGGTATATTCGGGAAAGGAAGAAGATCAGAGGTGGAATTGCAGGACTCAGAAGTGCTGCGAACGGACTCATGGAAAGTGACATTGAAAAAGCGAAATTGCTAAACGAATACTTCTGCTCTGTTTTTACTAAAGAAAGTCCTGGAGAAGGACCACCTGTGACTCCCAAATATAAAAATGGGAAAGAAGTAGTTACCACACCATTCACAGAAGATGAGGTGTTAGGTGTTAGGAGTGGCCTAGTGGTTGGGGCAAGGTACTTCAGGCTGGAAGGTCGGCGTTCAAATCCCACTAGAGGACAGCAACCTTGGGCCAGAAGGACTGGGGTTTCTAGTCCCACAGGTGCTCCTTGTGGTCTTGGGCAAGCCACTTAACCCTCCATAGCCCATGTTCCCTGTAAAATAGTTATCTCCAACTTATAATGCCCTGTTCAGTATAATTTCAGTTTGTTCAATGTAAACTGCACTGATGCAGAATAGCGCGGTATATAAGAGAATGTAAATAAATAAACTTGCAAAACTGAAAGTGGACAAAGCCATGGGATCGGATGGGATACATCCCAGGATACTGAAAGAGCTCAGAGAGGTTCTTGCAGGGCCATTAAAGGATGTTTTCAACAGATCCTTGGAAACAGGAGAGGTTCCTCAGGACTGGAGAATGGCTGATGTTGTACCTCTACACAAAAGTGGTGACAGGAAAGAAATGTCAAACTACAGGCCTGTGAGCCTTACCTCTGTGACGGGAAAAGTTATGGAGGCGCTCCTGAAAGAGCGAATAGTGAACTTTCTCAAAACCAACAGTTTGAAAGACCCGAGGCAACATGGTTTTACCGAAGGATGATCTTGCCAAACAAATCTGATTGAGTTCTTTGACTGGGTGACCAGGAAGCTAGATCAGGGGCATGCGATGGATGTCATCTACCTGGATTTCAGCAAAGCCTTGGACACTGTTCCTCATAGGAGGCTTATCAATAAACTCGTTAGCTTAGGGATGGATCCTAAGATGGTAAATTGGATCAGAAATTGCTTGACTGACAGACGACAGAGTGTGATAGTAAATGGAGCTCACTCGGATGAAGGGAAGGTGATTAGCGGGGTGCCCCAGGGGTCGGTCCTGGGCCCGGCACTGTTCAATGTATTTGAGTGATATTACTGAAGGACTGAATGGAAAAGTCTGTCTTTTTGCAGATGACACGAAAATTTGCAACAGAGTGGACTCCCCTCGAGGGAGTGGTTAACATGAGGAAAGATCTACAAAAGCTGGAAGAATGGTCTAATGCTTGGCAATTAAGATTTAATGCAAATAAGTGCAAAGTCATGCACTTGGGTAGCAGAAATCCAAGGGAATTGTACGCGATAGGGGGCGAGAGGTTGGTGTGCACGGATCAGGAGAAAGACCTTGGTGTGATTATTTCTGAAGATCTCAAGGTGGCAAAACAGTGCGACAAGGCCGTGGCAAAAGCCAGGAGGATGTTGGTCTGCATAAAAGGAGGAATCACCAGCAGAAAGGAAGAGGTACATATGCCACTGTACAAGTCACAGGTGAGGCCTCACTTGGAACTGTGTTCAATTTTGGAGACCATATCTTGCAAAGGATGTAAAAAGACTGGAAACTGTTCAGAGGAAGGCGACCAAAATGATTTGGAGCCTGCGTCAGAAGCCTTATGAGAAGAGACTTGAAGACCTAAACATGTACACTTTGGAGAAGAGGAGGGACAGGGGAGATATGATTCAGACCTTTAAATACTTAAAGGGAAATAATGAACAAACAAACCTCTTCCAAAGACGGGGAAGCTGTAAAACTAGAGGGCATAACAGGAAGTTGCAAGGTGGTAAATTGAAAGGCAATGTCAGGAAATACTTTTTCACAGAAAGGGTGGTGGATGCTTGGTATGCCCTCCCGATGGAAGTGGTGGGGGCAAACATGGTGACGGAATTCAAAATGGCATGGGACAGACACAGTGGATCCCTTTACAGCTAAAGGATAAAATAAAAATAAACTGAACCATCTAATTTCTCAACAAATAGGGGTGTCCTGCATGGAGTGATGGGTTCACCCCTAAACAGGGACGTGGGGAGGGGTGGCCTGCATGGAGCGGCAGGTGCACCTACTCTTGCCATTGTGCTGGGCAGACTAGATGGACCATGCTGGTCTTTATCTGACGTCATTTACTATGTTAAGGTTTGGACAAGTTCGTGGAGGAAAGGTCCATCAACTATTATTAAACGGGACCCAGGAAATCCACTGCTTGCTCCAATAAAGCAGTGTGGAACCTGTGTCTTTTGGGAAAACTGCTAGGTACTTGTGACCTAGATTGGCCACTGTTGGAAACAGGATACTGGGCTTGATGGACCTTGGTCTGACCCATGGAATATCTTATGTTCTTAGGATGATGAAAGCAGATGGAAGAATAGAGGGGAGAGAGTAAGAAGAAGAGAGAGAATAATAGATGACTCGGACATCACATGCACTCAAACACACCACACACTCTCACTCACTTCTTATGCAATCATATATATACATACATACACACACACACACACACTCTCATACAATCCACATACTCATACTTTTCCTTTCTGACATACCGCACATTAATGTACTGACCCCCATCTACACACTTAGGCATCCCCCACTCACTTATACATGCACAGCATCCGGTCACACCCACACCCACCCACAGTCATATCCCCATTCTCCCACAAATTAACTCAGTCACACACACATGCACAACTTTGCATTCACTCAGGGACATGCACACAAAGACCACAATAAAGCACTTTTAGACACCTGCTCACCTCTCTATCCACAGCTTCCACCTCCAACCAACCCTTCACCCATACTGTATATCCCATCCACCCTACTTCGAATGACAGAATGGAAGACTTGAGAATAAGGAGATGAACATGAGGGAGCAAACTTGCAGGTTTGAGAGAGGTGGTGAGTTGGCCAAAAGTGGATGAGTGGTCAAGTCTGGGGGCAGGCAAGCTTGTGATAGTTACCTTATTTAACTAAGATGAAGAAGTATAATAGTTGGTGGGCAGAATGAGGGAAGTTTGGGGCACAAGAAAGGAAGAGCGAAAGGATTGGACAGAGGGAAATATAGAGTGCAGTCAGGAAGAGAGTGGATATGGCAAAAGAAGGAGAAGAGAAAGTAGTAGTGGAAGACAAATGAGGAAGCCAATATGGCGGATAGTGTACCACATGAAGACACCACAACATCCAGTAATTCTCATAATGAAATGACACTTGAGTATGCACAGGAACTTTCGATCTTCCAAGAAGACATATAGAGTTGGTTCCTGGAATTAGGAGATTTTGTGGAGATAAAGGTGGAGATCTATGAGTTAGGGGCTAAGTTAGGAGCAGATTGCTGAACAAGACTGCCAGGCTGAGGAGATGAAATTCCAAGTAGAAAAACAGGATGAGAAGCTAGCTGTAGTGCACAAAACAGCAAAGTGAATTAATTGGAGTGAGCCAGATATAGGTGATACATTAAATACCTTTATGGAAATGGGTGACAGGGGTAACATATGGAAAGCAGTGTGTATAAATGCCCGTAGCATCGTAAATAAGATCCCTGATGTTAAAGCTTTGGTGGGAGTGGCTGACTTGGATTTAGTGACAGTTACAGAAACATGGTTCACAGAAAACCTGCAAGATGTAACTGTACCTGGCTATACTTTATTCAGAAAGGACAGGGTAGGAAGAAGGGGAGGAGGAGTGGCACTATATGTGAAAAATAATATTAAAGCTTTGGAATTACAGAGCTTAAAAGGGAGAGAGGAGGCATTGTGGGTTAAACTAGAAAGAGGGAAAGAGAAATCTTTTTGCATTGGTGTGATATACAGACCACCCTCACAAGAGGAAGAAGTGGACAGAGAGTTAATTGAAGACATACGTAGGGAAAGGGGAAGTGCTACTGATAGGAGATTTCAATATGCCTGATGTTGATTGGCACATTCATGCTGCAGTATCATCTAGAAGTAAGGAGATCCTGGACTCTCTACAGGGAGAACTATTCAGGCAATTGGTAACAGACCCCACACGTGAAGGGGCCATACTGGACTTGGTGCTTACCAATGGTGAAAGTGTTTCTGATGTTGTAGTGGGAGATCATTTTGCATCCAGTGATCACCAGATGGTGTGGTTCAGTATTAGGACTAGGGCTGTTAGAATCCATTCAAAGGTGAGGATCTTAGACTTTAGGAAGACTAACTTTGCGAAGATGGGCCAATACCTCAGGGATTCGTTAGTGGGATGGGAACAGCTGGGGGATGTAGAAAAACAGTGGGCAAAACTGAAAGGGGATATTTTAAAGGCAACCAACCTTTTTGTTAAAATGGTAAATAAAGGTAAAAGGAAAAGGAGACCGCTATGGTTTTCGAAAGAAGTAGCTGAAAAAGTGAAGAAAAAGAGGGAGGCCTTCATGAAATACCAGAGATCACAGAGAGAGGAAGACAGGCATCTGTATTTGGAAAAACTTAGAGAAGCTAGCAAAGTAGTCAAGAAGGCAAAGATTCAAAAGGAGGAGGAAATAGCCAATGCAATAAAATGGGGGGATAAGACATTTTTCAGATATATTAGTGAGAAGAGGAAGGGCAAAAGTGGTATTGTCAGACTCAAGGGTGCAGGGGAGGAATATGTAGAAGCTGATAAGGATAAAGCGGAATTGCTTAACAAATATTTTTGTTCTGTGTTCACAGATGAAGAACCAGGAGCAGGACCTCAGAAAACACCCACAAATAGGAACAGAAGCGAGGGACATCTTGAACAATTTTCAGAAGACTGTGTTCGTGAGAAACTATCTCAACTTAAAGTAGACAAAGCGATGGGACCGTATGGGATACACCCTAGAATACTGAGGGAACTTGGGGACGTTCTAGCAACCCCACTGACTGACCTTTTCAATGCCTCGTTGGAGTCGGGAGTGGTGCCAAAGGACTGGAGAGAGGCTCATGTGGTGCCTTTACACAAAAGCGGAAGTAAGGATGTGGTTGAAAACTACAGGCCGGTTAGTTTAACTTCGGTGGTGAGTAAATTATTGGAAACGCTGCTGAAAGAGAAAATAGTGAGGTTTCTGGAGTCCAGCGGATTACAGGATCTGAGGCAGCATGGATTCACCAAAGGCAGGTCTTTTCAGACAAATCTGATTGATTTCTTTGACTGGGTGACCAGGGAGTTGGACCGAGGGAGAGCTCTAGATGTGGTGTATTTAGATTTCAGTAAAGCCTTTGACACTGTTCCTCACAGGCGACTTATAAACAAAACTCAGCACCCTAGGGATGGACCCTAAAGTTACTGCTTGGGTTAGAAATTGGTTGGGTGGGAGGCAACAAAGAGTACAAGTAAATGGAGCTCACTCTGAGGAGAAGGATGTTACCAGTGGTGTGCCCCAGGGATCTGTCCTTGGTCCGATTCTTTTTAACATCTTTGTTAGTGATATAGCGGAAGGGCTGTCGGGTAAGGTTTGCCTCTTTGCGGATTATGCCAAAATCTGCAATAGAGTAGACACCCAGGAAGGTGTAGATAACATGAGGAGGGATCTAGCTAAGCTTGAAGAATGGTCTAGAATTTGGCAGCTGGGATTTAATGTTAAAAAATGTAAGGTCATGCATTTGGGCTGCAGCAATCCAAGGGAGCAATATAGTATAGGGGATGAAGTACTTTTGTCCACTAAAGAAGAGCAGGACCTAGGCGTGTTTGTGTTTGATGATCTTAAAGTAGCTAAACAGGTAGAAAAGGCAACGGCAAAAGCTAGAAGGATGCTTGGGTGCATACGGAGAGGAATGGCTAGCAGAAAAAAGGAGGTGATAATGCCTCTCTATAAGTCTTTGGTGCGACCTCATTTGGAGTATAGTGTGCAATTCTGGAGACCGCACCTTCAAAAGAATGTGAACAGGATGGAGTCGGTGCAGAGAGTGGCTACTAAAATGATTAGTGTTCTTCATTATAAAGCATATGAGGACAGACTTAAGGATCTTAATATGTACACCTTAGAGGAAAGGCGGGATAGAGGTGATATGATTGAGATGTTTAAATACCTCTGTGGCATAAATGTTCAGGGAGAGAGCCTCTTTCAATTGAAAGCAAGTTCTGCTACGAGGGGACATGGATGAGGGTGAAGGGAGATAGATTCAGGAGTGATATGTGGAAATATTTCTTTACGGAAAGAGTAGTGGATCCGTGGAATAGTCTCCCAGTGGAGGTGGTAGAGATGAGGACAGTAACTGAATTCAAAAAAGCATGGGACAAACACAGAGGATCTCTAAAGGTAAAAAGGGGACTGTTGTAGTTGTTGATATCGAAGAACAGACTAGATAGGCCATGTGGTCTTTTTCTGTCATCATATTTCTGTGTTTCTATGTTTCTATGTAGGCTTTCAGTCAAAATTGAGGAGATGGAAAATAGGTTCATGCAAGGAGACCTAGGCATTTGTGGTAGGTGGTGTTGCTGCGGGCCTTTCCATTGCCCTCTTGGAACAGGCAGAAATCCATCTAGCTGCCCTCGTGAGGACCCCTCAGTCGGGTTAAAAGCCAGCGTTTGGAATGGCTGATTGGGAGACCCAGACACTTGTGGAAGGTGGTAACGCTGCGGGCCTTTCCATTGCCCGCTTGGAACAAGCAGCAATCCTGCCAGCTGCTCTCGTGAGGACCCTTCAGCTGGGCTAAAAGCTGGGCATATGGAACAGTGCTCGGCTGTGGGGCATGGCCCGAAGGGGCGTGCCCATAGAGGCAGGTCACGTACCATTGGAGCGCAGTGGGAGCATTTTGGAACTTCGAGGTCGCTGAGTTTTCCTGGTGTGATGTGAAACCTGATTAGTGGGGGAGGAGTAGCCTAGTGGTTGGGGCAAGGTACTTCAGGCCGGAAGGTCGGGGGTTCAAATCCCACTAGAGGACAGCAACCTTGGGCCGGAAGGACTGGGGTTTCTAGTCCCACAGATGCTCCTTGTGGTCTTGGGCAAGCCACTTAACCCTCCATTGCCCATGTTCCCTGTAAGTATTAGTGTATGTATCTCATATCCCTGCGTGTTAAATGTATCCCCCAATTGTGTTGTGACCGCTTTGATTGAAGGATAAGGCGGTATACAAAACTGTCTAAATAAATAAATAAATAGTGCCTGGAGTTAGCTCTCATTACGGGTCAATGTAAAAGGAAGAATAAGAAGTTGTCTACAGCAGCCACTGTAGTAAGTACTGTGACTGGTCCTATCGACAAACATTATTCTGACAGCCTTTGTTTCAGTGTTCTCTAAAGGGTGCCTCATTGAGGTCCGTGGAGCGTTCGCCTCCTCCACTTCCAGCCCCTTTGTCATCTATGGTATTGTCTGTTGGTGACTCTGAGACTCTTGTCACTCTGGGATTGGATGATATTCCTATACCTAATCCTGTATTGTTGCCTAAATCCCCGGAGTGGGTTTCTGCACCTTGAAAGATTTGTGGGGTATTCTTTCATGGATTGAATCTAAATTTTCCTCTACTGTTTCTGATTTATATGTGTTTTCTCGGGAAACTTTTAAAATTGCAGAATTTGGATTCCAAACTGACTGACTTGGGGCAGTCTGTCAGGAGTTTAGACTCGTGGTTGCAGGTTTTGCATGCTGCTAGTTTAACTGCTGTTAAAGATTCTATGATTATTCATAGCAAGCTGGATAGTTTGGAAAATGTTATGAGGGCCAAAAATTTGCGGTTGCTTAATTTTCCTTACACTCATCTTCTATCAACAGAGATCCTCCTTAAGAAATATTTCCTTCAGATACTGAAGTAAACTAGTGATATTCCTATCACTATGGGGTATGTTTACTAAACTGGGCTAACGGTTAACCTGGGCTATCTGCCACTAGGTCCCATATTATTCAATGGGACCTAGTTGCAGATAGCCCGGGTTAACCGTTAGCCCGGTTTAGTAAACATGCCCCTAAGTGTTATTACTTGTCTCTTAGGGTGCAACCTCAGAATGAGAAAGAAGGTGAGTTTGATCTTTTGCAGACCAATGAAAGTCAGAACTTCACGGTCTTTCTTGAGGATTCATCAGATAAGATTTCTATCCGGGCCATCTTGGTGGTGATCTTTTTGTCTGAAACTGACAAAGCAATGGTGCTCAGGGCTTATTTTAAAAACAAGAATGTTGCTTTCTGCGATGAGAAGCTTTTTGTTTCCGGATATTTCCCAGAGCCCACAGCTCCGCAGGAAGCAATTTCTGGTTCTGCGGCCCCAAGTGTTGGCCCTAAGAGTATCCTTCTATTTGTATTTCCCATGCAAATGTATTGTTTCTTTTCAAGGTAATTTTATATATATTTCAAGATCCAGTGCATTTGGAGAAATGTATTGCTGATAGGAGTCATTGAAGTGGGGTAGTATTTAGGAGAGGTTATGTAAATGGCCTTCAGATATGTAGGCATTTTGCTTATTTCTTTTATGTTTTTCCTGGTGATGCTTGTATTTCCCCTCAATGTGGGCTATTGTGCGGTTCTTTTGGGATATGTTTTTCCTGTTTTTGTAGTATTTAGTAAGCTGTGCATGTTCCTTGCCTTTGTTGGTAGTGTATATTTTAAACTTCAATTAAAAAAAAAAATTAAATAGGCTCAGTCACAACAACCTGAGAATAAGAGGGGTCCTGGAAGCACCTGAATGTGCAAACTGCAGAGAGGTTGTGGGAAAAATCTGCAGAGAGATCCTGAACAAGGGGATGGCTCTTATCCAGATCTGGAAGCTAAATTGGATCATGCCCACCATGTTCTGGAGAAGGCAAGAGGAAATGACCTTGGAACATTGTACGATTAATTGCATCTCCAGGAACAAGCAGGAATGAGTCTTCACATATGGGTATCGTCGGTACCGACGGAGCCTGCGCGGGAACGCTCCCCAGCATCCAAAAGGAAAGCTTTTGGGAGCATCCCACAGCGCCTGCGCGCTGCCTTCCCGCCTTTCCTAACTGCCTCTCTCCAGTTCTTCTTTCCCACGGAGCCAGCAGGTCGTGTTCCTGTCACCGCTGAAGAATTTCTTTATTTTATTTTATTTCTTTGGTCGCGCATCTGCCTTCTCAGCGCTGGACCGGTACCGCCGGTTTTTTATTTCTTTGTTCTAAAAAAAAAAACAAAAAAAACTACTGTTTTTCCTCACTTCAGTGCTTTTTCTTCTTGGCCTTAGGCCTAGAACTTTTTCCTCATGGAAAAGCCCGCTTCTGGGTTTAAAAAATGCACGAAGTGCAGCGGCACTATTTCTGTCACTGACACCCATGAATGGTGTCTAAAATGTTTAGGTCCTGACCACTCCATTGTGAGTCCTGCTCCATGATGTCTAAAAGAGGTCTACAGAATCGAGCAGCTAAGCTCAGTACCCTGTTTCCCTCGGATGCGGCTTCGGTTGCATCGACGTCTTCCAGGGCGGCTTCTTTCTCACATGGATCTCAGGTAACCAAACTTAAATCCAGCCGGTCCTCGAAGGGTAGATCTCCCTCTCAGTATCGAGATGCCTCCGGGCTTGCCCTCGAGGAATCCACACCGGCAAAATTACCCCGGCGGGAGGCTCCGGCTTCCAAAGCTTTATCTATGGGGTCACAGGTTGACATCGATGGCTCGGCCTCGACCGATCACCTGTTGCCATGTTCTGGGGTACCGGTGGTTCCCACTGGTACTGACATCCAGACATTGGTTGCGTCAATGGATCAGAATATCCTGACCATGCAGCGTGCCATAACGGCATTCATACAAGCTGCGACGCCTTTGGTACTGCAACAAACTCCGTTGCTGGTACCGACCCCGGCACCGGTACCGACATCGGTTCCGGTGCCGGTACCGATTGCATCGACATCCGCTTTGGGGTCGACTGCAGCGGTACACTGTTCGGTGATGCCCATCAGTACCAATCCGGTACCGATCACTCCCGATATCGATACCACCTGGTATGCGTATCGGGCTCTGCAGGAGCATCCAGACAGGCGATACTTCGATTCCTCTGAAGACTCTGATGAATCAGAAGTCTCTGTCGAAGCATCGGTGATTCATCCTCAGGAGCCCTCTTCTCCAAAAAGGAGAATGTCTCCTCCAGAGGACTTGGCTTTTCAAGACTTCATTAGGGAAGTGGCCAGGGGTCTTTCCATCTCAGTGACCTCTGAAACAGAGTCTAGAGCAAAAAAATTAGATATTTTACAATATCCTAAGGCTCCTAAAGAGGCAGCCACTTTACCAATACATGAGATTCTTTATGACCACATGTTGGGCATATGGGAGACTCCTCTCACCACTTCCTCTCATTCTCGCAGGTTGGACACCATGTATCGTGTTCCTCCTTGTCCTGGCTTTCATAAGACTCAGCTCCCCCACCACTCCATTGTGGTGGAGTCTGCTATGAAGAAGATAAAGAGTACAAAAAGGCACTCTTCTGCTCCTCCAGGTAGAGAATGCAGAACCTTAGATGCCTTTGGCAGGAGAATTATCCAGGCCAGTATGCTTGTTGCCAGAATCAACTCCTATAGTCTCTATATGGGGATGTTTCTAAAAGAAGTTACAGATCACCTGCAAACTTTATCTCCTTTTATTGCAGAAGATAAAAGGGAAGAGTTCCTCACCTGGCTCAAACATGCCCAGGATATTTCCAAGTTTTCCAACCGTGCAGCCTTTGACTCTTTTGAAGGTGCCAGCAGAGCCTCGGCCATTGCCATAGGTGCACGCAGAGTTGCTTGGTTACAAGCTTCTGATTTGGAACCTTGGGTTCAAGATGGACTAGGAAACCTTCCTTGTACAGGTGAAAATCTTTTTGGCAAAGATTGGCAAGCAAAGGCCACTCAAATGGATGCTGAAAATTCTGCTTTAGATAGACTTTCAAAGTCTACTTCTGCTCCTTTTAAGAAAAGGTTGTTAAAAAAAGGATTTTTTCTCAAAAAAGGGAAATATTATTCTGCTTATGGTCAGCAATCATCTACTGCAGGTCGTTTTGCTACAAAGAGACAGCAACAACCAAAACAGGCCAAGCCTAAGGCTGCTAGGACTTCTACGGCCCAACAGCCTCAGCCTCCTCAGGGCCTTTGACTTACCACTAGAGAGCTTAGCCTTTCTGGCTCTAGAACATCCAGAGCCTCTCACCATTCCGGGAAGGTTGGTTTACTTTGCTTCCAGATGGGAACAAATCACAGCAGAGCAGTGGACCCTCTCCATCATAAGGGAGGGTTACAAGCGTCATTTCTTAAACCTTCCTCCTCACACCATGGTGAGACAGTTCAATTCTCAGACATCTCTCCTCGACCTTCTGGGTCAGGAGATTACTACCCTTCTTACCCAAGGGGCAATAGAAGAGGTACCCCTCCTTCAACAGGGCTCAGGGTTCTACTCCCCCTACTTTCTTATTCCAAAAAAAACAGGGGGGCTACAGACCCATATTAGATCTCAGAGAATTGAACAAGTTTCTATACAAGGAGAAATTCAAGATGATTTCTCTAGGTACTCTCCTTTCATACCTTCAGAGTCAGGATTGGCTTTGTTCTCTAGACTTCAAGGATGCGTACACCCATGTCCTCATCCATCCAACACACAGAAGGTTCCTTCGGTCCTTTATCAAGGAAAGCACTGCCAATACAGAGTGCTTCCTTTTGGTCTGGCCTCTGCACCAAGGGTGTTCACAAAATGCATGGCAGTAGTAGCAGCATTTCTACGCACTCTAGGGATATTTGTATTCCCATATCTGGACGATTGGCTCATCCGAGCTCCATCCCAGTCAGAGGCCCAGTCTTCTCTAACCTGCACCAGGCGTATCCTTCAGTATCTGGGACTTGTAATAAACATTCCAAAATCCCATCTCACCCCTACTCAGTCTCTAGAGTTCATAGGGGCCTTGCTGGATACCACAACTGCAAGGGCCTATCTTCCCCAGGCCCGTTGCCTACGTTTGGTGCAGTTAGCCTCACAAATTCAGTTAAAATCCCATTTAACTGCTCAAGAGATGTTACAACTGTTAGGCCACATGGCATCCACTGTGCATGTGGTTCCTTGCGCTCGCCTTCACATGAGGACAGCTCAGTGGACTCTGTCCACCCAATGGACCCAGGCATCAGGTTGCCTGTCAGACAAAATAGCAACCTCCAGTCGCCTCTTTTGGTCCCTCCAGTGGTGGAAGTCCACTCAAAATCTGTTGCTGGGGTCCCCCTTTCAACAGGTGTTACCCCAAGCAACCCTTACAACAGATGCCTCTCCAAGAGGTTGGGGAGCTCATCTTCAAGATCTCTCCACTCAAGGCAACTGGTCTTTACAGGAGACATCTCTACATATCAACCTCTTAGAGCTCAGAGCAATTTTTCTAGCTCTCAGAGTCTTCCACACCCTGCTCAGTTATAAGACAGTCCTCATCCACATGGACAGCCAAGTAGCCATGTTCTACGTGAACAAGCAGGGCGGGACTGGCTCTCTGTCACTTTGCAACGAAGCTCTGAGATTGTGGGCCTTCGCCAGAGAGCATCAAATTCATCTCATGGCAGTGTATCTTCCAGGGGTTCAAAACTCTTGGGCAGACAGACTCAGTCGAGTTCTGCTTCCACACGAATGGTCCCTCCATGGGGACCAGATAGCCAGGATCTTTCGAATTTGGGGAACCCCAGACATAGACTTGTTTGCAAGTCCGTGGAATGCCAAACTTCCCCGGTTCTGTTCCAGAATTCCGTGTCAGGGAGTTCAGGCCAGGGATGCCTTCCTCCTCCATTGGGGGCAAGACTTCCTCTATGCCTTTCCACCCATTCCCCTAATTCCCAAGGCACTCTTCAAACTTCAGAGAGACAAGGGGTCTATGATCCTCATAGCACCACATTGGCCACGCCAAGTGTGGTACCCTCTACTTCTGCATCTCTCTCAAGCTCCCTCCCTGGACTTGGGATCTGCTCCAGACCTCCTGTCCCAGGAGGAGGGAACGTTGTGGCACCCAAATCCCCAGTCTCTTCACCTCAGAGCCTGGTTGCTGAAGGCCTAGACCTTCAAGATTTGCATCTTTCTCAGCAAGTGAAGGATATCCTTCATGCTTCCAGAAAGTCTTCCACTAGACGTTCCTATGCTTTTAAATGGAAAAGGTTTACCATTTGGTGTGCAGAGAAGGGTCTTAACCCTCTTGCAATACCTCTGAATTCTTTACTAGAGTATTTGCTGCATTTATCCCATGCAGGCCTTAAAACAAATTCAGTAAGAGTCCATTTGAGTGCTATTGCAGCATCCCTTAAACCTCTCAATGGACAGCCTATTTCCTCTCATCCTCTTATAGCAAGATTCATGAGAGGCCTTCTTTTGACTAAACCTCCCATCAGACCACCTCCAGTGGCATGGGACTTGAATCTGGTTCTTGGCCAGCTTATGCAGCCACCCTTTGAACCCTTAGCCACTACCTCCTTGAAATTCCTTTCCTGGAAGGTTATTTTCCTCATTGCAGTCACTTCAGCTCGCCGTATCAGTGAGCTGCAAGCCTTGGTGGCTAATCCTCCTTATACAAGGTTCCATCATGACAAGGTAGTCCTCAGGACTAATCCACACTTTATGCCTAAAGTGGTCTCACCTTTTCATCTGAACCAGGAG
Source organism: Ichthyophis bannanicus (assembly GCA_033557465.1). Lineage (NCBI taxonomy): Eukaryota > Metazoa > Chordata > Amphibia > Gymnophiona > Ichthyophiidae > Ichthyophis > Ichthyophis bannanicus. The sequence continues at coordinate 950,414,708 of CM066033.1, read as the reverse complement.
GTTTATTTACCTGTCTTTTTTCCAGGACCTCATGCTTCAAGTGCAGAGAACATAAGAACATAAGAACATAAGATATGCCATACTGGGTCAGACCAAGTTCCATCAAACCCAGTATTCTGTTTCCATCAGTGGCCAATCTAGGTCATATGTACCTAGCAGTTTCCCCAAGAGACACAAGTTCCACAATGCTTGTACTGGGTCAAGCATTGATATCTGCGGTCACTTCTTAATAATGGTTTATGGACCTTTCCTCCAGGAACTTGTCCAAACCTTTTTTAAACCCAGCTACACTAACAGCCTTTACTACATCCTCCGGTAACAAATTCCAGAGTTTGATTACACGTTGAGTGAAAAAATATATCTCCAGGAACAAGCAGGAATGAGTCTTCACATATGGGTACGTCGGTACCGACGGAGCCTGCACGGGAACGCTGCCCAGCTTCCAATCAGGCTGACTTCCCGCCTTCTCCAGAGCCTCTCTTCAGTTTTCGTTTTTCCGCGGAGCCGGCAGGACGTCCTCCTGTCACCGCAGAAACTTTTCTTGTTAATTTCTTTAATTACTTTAGTTTTTTGTTTTCTTGTGGTCGCGGCTGTATTTCCCGCTGCCACCGGTATCGCCGGTGGATTTTTGACTAAATTCTGAGAAACCTTTTCTTCAGTTTTTTGCCTTAACTTGTTGGGCCTACCAGGCCTCTTCATTATGGAGCCTTCTTTTCCTAAGAAGTGCATTCGATGTAGAAACACCTGTTTCTTTTTAGACACCAATAGTTGGTGTCTCAACTGTGTGGGTCCTGACCCTTTTTCCCCTGACTTGTCAGGGGATAATTTTGTGAGGAAACCTTCACTCTTTAGAGTTTCCCTCGATACCGTTTTTTCCTCGGCAGTGAGGGTACCCGGTTTCTCTACTTCACAGGATCAGGTAACCCACAAACAGTCTGTTAAGACTAGTCAATGCTTGAGTGGTATGTCCCATGCCCAGCATGGTGACGGCTCCGGTCTTACCTTCAAAAATCCATTGGCATTACCCCTGCGGGAGTCTTTGGGCTCCAAAGCGTTAAAGGGGTTTCAGGTTGTTCCTGGGGCTCACCCCTCACAGAACATACCTGAGCCATGCGCGGGGGTGGTATGCGCTTCGAGCGGTACCGAACCTCCGGCATCGGCACCGGTGTAGAGTGTTCCACTCTTCACCAGGGATCGTCATCGGGCATCCTCGGTACCTTCGGGACCGATCGATACGCACCGCATTGACGTCTTTCAATCTCAGCCATGCTCCGGGACGGTACCGGCATCGATCGGTTCCGATACCCTGGCATCAGCATCGAGGTGGACCGCCTTACCCTTGGCAAGGGGGGGTTATCGGGTATCCTCGGTACCGTCGGTACCGATCGATGTAACCCAGGCTGCCGTAGTGGTATCGGCATCGCCGATGCTGCCACCGGTGTCGGAACCCTCGCGACATGCATCGATAGTCTCGCTTTCTTCGATGCCGAGTCCTGAATCGATATCTAGTCTCGAGGACTGGGTGCCGACGCGTCCCGGAACCGACTCCTGTCGTTTCCAGATGGGCAGTTCCGAAGATCCTAGCCATAACTCTCTCATGATCTCGGTACCACTGCAGCAGTCCCCGATGGCAACTTCAACTCCTAATCCTCTATCAGTATCGATGTCTATGCCTGTTCTTGCACCGATGCCTAGTTTGGAACCGATACCTGGCATTGATGCAGTACCCACTGCCTCTAAGTTAACATGCCAGTATCCCTGTCCATCTACTAGGTCTCTTTCTTTAGCCTTACCAGGGATAGTTCCCATAGGAGATTAGTCTTTTCAGGCTTTTCTCCGGGATATGGCAACCTTTCTTAATATATCTATCCCTGGTTGTGATGCTACTCATGCCTCACCGGCACAAATGGAAAATATGATGCTTCCTTTACATCCTGCTCTGCAGGATCTCCTTCTGAGGCTCTGGAAATCTCCCTTACGACTTCCTCTAGTTTCTACAGCCATTGAGGTTCGGTACCGGGTGCCACCCTCTCCAGGGTTTCAAAAGCCTCAACTTTCTCATCGTTCCCTTGTAGTGGAATCAGCACTGAGGAAAGTTAAGAGCAAGAAGAAGCATTCTTCTTATCCGCCAGGTCGTTCTTCAAGAACACTCGATGCTTTTGGTCGTCAGGCCTTCCAAACCTCTATGCTGGCCTCCAGAATTCTTTCATATATTTTTCACATGAGTCTAACACTCCAGGAAGTCACAGAGCAATTGTCTCTTTTGACCCCTTTTTTACCAGAGCCCAAGGCTACTGATTATTCCTTGCTTATCAATCACAGCCGGAATATATCCTGGTTCCTGTCTCGTGCTTCTATAGACTCTTTTGAGTCCGTTAGCAGATCCTCTGCTATTGCTATTGCAGCACATCACAGAGCCTGGCTTGAAGCTTCAGACTTGAGCAGATGGGCACAAACTATACTGGCTCATTCTCCTTGTACAGGAGAAGGTCTCTTCAATAAGGAGGCTTTACGTCAGGTTGCTCAATGCTCCACTGACTCTCCTTCCACTAAAGACCATTCTAAGCCACCTCCTTCTTCAAGGGGTAGGAAATGTCCTACCAAACCTTCTTTCCCTAAGAAAAGAAAGTTTCATTCATCTCCTGCCCATCTTTCGGCTGTACCTAAACAAGGGACGCCTCAGCCTGGTCTGAAGTCCTCCAGCTCTGGCCAGTCTCAGCATTCCCAGCAACCATAAGGGCCGGGAATTGTAACCTACAGTTCACTTCTACCCATTAGAAGTTATTCACTGTGCTTTTCTTTTTCAGTGTACTAACCTGTCGAAAATTTTTTGTTCAGGGACTACAGACTCTCCAGAAGAGCAGTTGCAACTATCCCCTGATAGTTCTGTCCCAACTGAACATTTTTTCCTAAAGTTGACTTACCCTATAGGTACGTCACCCTCAAATTACTACCCTCTCAACGGGGGGTTTTTTTTTTTTTTCCCTGACTGAGGAGTACCATACTGAAAAGCTTCTCTAGCAAGCTCGTTCCTCAGACAAGGAGAAGGGATATCCCCTCTCTTTTCCTGTCTGTTTTTCTTTATTGGGCACAGGACAATCTCTCTGCTGTTTCCGTCAGCAGCTGTGCCTGCAGGAGTTACAGTAATAGTATTACTGGTAATTTTTCCAAGTTCCAATCCCTTGTTCAAAATTTTCTCTAGCCTCAGTAGTGATTCCAAGCTATTCGTCATCTATCTTGGATCCTCCTACTCGTTTAGGCTTTCTCACATTATTCTAACCATCTCCTCTCCTAGGATATGGCAACACACCTGACTTCAGTCAGTTTGTCTCATATCTCTCCTGCACAATGCTCTCTGCAGTCTTCAGAGAAGCTTTCTACTATGAGGGCCTTGCTATAGAGCATTGACCTTGTCTCTGAAGCTTCTCTATAATTAGGGAAAATCTTATAAACCCTTCCCATGCCTGTGAGGGTTCTCCACATCCTCTAGCCTGGGGTGTTAACACGAGATATCAGTTCTTCTGCGTGAAAATCCAAGGCTGATGTTTACGCATGCTACCTCTGGGTCCCTCCAGTAGGTCCTTCTGCTATCATCTTCTGCGTTTCCGCACATCTGCCATGTCAGTGTTCTGTGGAACTCCACCTTGTTCCTTACAGATTCATATGATCATCTGTTTTCACGCGAACATCACAGTTATCTTGTTGGATTGCCTTCCTGAATTCCTCAATCCACGGAAATAGATTCTCTATACATATCCCAAGTGGGTTCACCCTCTTGTAGAGCGCAGAATATTTTTCTTTTATATTCCCCATGTACAATTATGGGGCTGGGTGGTAGACATGTATCTTCAACCCGTTGTCTTGTATGTAGCATCTCCATATATGTCTACATACCTATATCATTACTCTGGTGGTGCAAAACCATGCCCCACAAATGTATCTATATTTGGGTATATTATATCTATATCTATCTATCTATATATATATATATATATATTTTGATACATTTCTCCACCCATATTCTAATATACACATCTGGATATATGTATATGTATATATATATAATATATATTCCATCCACATATATCTATATCTATATCTATGTGTCTGTTGAGGGGCTTCTTAAGGGTTGATATGTCTTACACACTATCACCCTTACTGTCTATACTAAATGTTTTACCTCCTAGAGGTTTTAGACAATCTATCGCCCTACTTCGCATACCATATTACGATGCAGAAATTGTTAGGCACCATAACCACTGTGGTGCTAACATCTTCCATTTTTTCTTTAAGTCCTTGAAGCATCAAGCTTCAATATTTTTCCTATCTCTCGCCAGCTAGGAAAAACAGTGTACATCTTTATCTTTGAGTACACAGCTGTTCTCCTTGGGAATAGGGGTTTTTCCAGTTCCCCTCTTCCTGCCAGGACTGGGCTAGTTCTCCAACTTCGTCAGTCTTCTTCCTTTAGTCCTCAGTGTTAATGACCTTATGCCTAAAGGAGTTTTCAGCTTTTTTCCATAAAGCTTTCCATTGAAGACCTGACGTCTAATCCTACCCAGTTGACACCTGGATCGTCTACTACCTCCAGGTCTGGACCTTCATCCTCACTACTGGGAGGTCACCTTGAAGATTCCGCCACTGCTTATCCAGTAGACTCCATCCTGCTTCCTACTTCCTACAATACAGTAGGTAAGCTGCATATTTTAAGTGTACATTAAATGTGTTTAATGCTACTCATCATATATACCAAGGACTCCTGTAGTCTGTAGGACCCTCTAGTCCTTGGCTATGCTGTTTCTTTCCTCACAGCTCCTTTATTGTCAACTCCTACCCTCCATCCCACATTGGATGCCGGGGATTCCTGGAGACAAAATGCACCCCTGATCCAGGCTCTTGCATTTTTATGGGATCTCCCCCTGGCATCTCCAGCTAGGGAGTCCCCATATGTGAAGACTCATTCCTGCTTGTTCCTGGAGATAGCACAGTTACTTACCTGTAACAGGTGATCTCTGGGAACAGCAGGAATTAGTCTTCACAACCCTCCCACCTCCCCTAGGAGTTGCACCTCTTTATCTTCTTCTTCCTTTTCTCTCTCGCCTTTGTCTCAGCTTTGAAACTCAACTGAAGAGAGGCTCTGGAGAAGGCGGGAAGTCAGCGCGCAGGCGCGAGGGATGCTGCCAAAAGCTTTCTGATTGGAAGCTGGGCAGCGTTCCCGTGCAGGCTCCGTCGGTACCGACATACCCATATGTGAAGACTAATACCTGCTGTTCCCAGAGATCACCTGTTACAGGTAAGTAACTGTGCTTTTCTTTTATTAGTCTTAAATAGTTTACCCTGTAGCTTCATTGCATGTCCCCTAGTTTTTCTATATTCTGATAAGGTAAACAATCGATCTACATTTACCTGTTCCACTCCGTTCATTAATTTATAGACTTCTATCATATCTCCCCTCAGCCGTCTCTTTTCCAGGTTAAAGAGCCTTAACCTTTTTAGCCTTTCTACATAGGAGTATCCTTCCATCCCCTTTACCATTTTGGTGGCTCTTCTCTGTACCTTTTCTAAAATCGCTATATCCTTTTTAAGATACGGCGACCAGAATTGCACACAATATTCAAGGTGCGGTCTCACCATGGAACGATATAGAGGCATTATAATATCTTTTGTTTTATTTTCCATTCCTTTCCTTATCATACCTAGCATTCTATTTGCTCTCTTGGCCGCCGCTGCACACTGGGCCGAGGGTTTTAACATGGTATCCACAATGACGCCTAAATCTTTTTCCTGGGTGGTGGTTCCTAATGTGGAACCTTGCATCGTGTAACCATAGTTTGGGTTGTTCTTCCCTAGGTGCATAACCTTGCACTTGTCCACATTAAATTTCATCTGCCATTTTGATGCCCAGTCTTCCAATTTATCAAGATCCTCTTGCAATTTTTCACAATCCTCTTGGGTTTTAACAACTTTAAATAGTTTTGTGTCATCTGCAAATTTGATAACCTCACTCGTTATTCCACTTTCCAGGTCATTTATGAATATGTCAAAAAGCAGCGGACCCAGCACAGATCCCTGGGGTACACCACTATTCACCTTTCTCCATTGGGAAAATTGACCATTTAGCCCTACCCTCTGCTTTCTATCTTTTAACCAGTTCCTGATCCACAATAGTACACTCCCTCCTATCCCATGACTCTTTAGTTTTGCCAAAAGTCTCTGATGAGGGACCTTGTCAAAGGCTTTCTGAAAGTCCAGATACACAATATCAACTGACTCACCTTTGTCCACCTGTTTATTCACTCCTTCAAAAAAACATAACAGATTAGTAAGACAAGATCTTCCTTGTCTAAAGCCATGTTGGCTGTCTCCCATTAGGTTGTGACTATCTACATGCTGAGTAATTTTATTCTTTATGATGGTTTCTACTATTTTTCCCGGTACTGACGTCAGGCTCAGAGAGGAATCTTCATACCCTGGATTGTAAAAGAGCTCTTGCTTTTTACTTACAAAGGACACAGCAACATAGAAAGTCCTCTCAACTCTTTGTTGCTTTTGATCCCTCTCATTTAGGACTTCCAGTCTCTAAGAGAACTCTGTCCAATTGGATTGCTCAGTGTATTTCTTTCGCCTACCAGAGTAAGAACCTTTCTCTGGAGGGCCATGTCACAGCTCACAATGTGAGGGCCATGGCAGCCTCTATGGCTCATCTAAATTCTGTGTCCATCGACCAGATCTGTCGAGCGGCCACTGGGCCTCGGTTCATACCACCGGCGCCTAAAAATGACGTCAAAAAACAAGGACACAGTAAACGTAAACAGGAAGGTTAAAAATCGTACCTTTGCTCCAACAAATGAAAAATGAAACCAGACCATGCTGGTTTAGGGATTTCATGGTGCATGGTCTGGTTTCATTTTTCATTTGTTGGAGCAAAGGTACGATTTTTAACCTTCCTGTTTTTATTTTTATTTTTATTTTTCTTTTGGTCGGACACATGGTCTAACAGATGCACACCTGGATTTATATTTCTTTTTTGATTTCGCCGTTTGGAGTGTGCTCTAGGAGCCGGGTATTCGGCGTTTACTGTGTCCTTGTTTTTTGACGTCATTTTTAGGCGCCGGTGGTTTTCCAGCAGCGCATGCGTCGGCGTTTATTTAGAGAAATCTCTCTAGCACTGCACTCCTTTGGCGTGGGTTTGCCAATGAAAGAAAACGGATTTGTGACAAATTGAGAATAGTTTCACAATTTCTGCGCGGCGGTTTGTGTAGCTTGGTGAGCCCGGTATAAGTGAGTAGGTTTTACATTCTTTTGGGTTTCAAATGGTTGGCTACAGTGGTCGGTTATATTGTTATATTGTAATGTTGAATTTTTTATTTTTAGTATAATTGCAAAGAGGATACTTCCACAGCATTAACCAATAAGGTATTCTTTAATGTATTTCTGGAGATAATAGTCATTACAATGGGATGGTTTTTTAATTTAGAATACCTTTTGGTACATATTACAATTGTTTTTCATTTTATTTGTGAGGTATTTATATTAATATATGTGTGGTTCTCTTCTCTTCTTCTTTTGGTTCATGGCAAATTTTTCAGTTCATTTCTTTGTTTAATTCTCCCCCCCCCCTTCCCCTGCCTCTTCCCTCCCCTCTCCCCTCTCCCCCTCCCCCTTTCCCCCCCCTCCCCCCCCCTTGTTTGGGTATTAGTATATAAATGTTCATTGATAAGGTGATTCAGTGGTTATGATTTTATTTATTATTGCTTATGGTATGATGTATTATGTATTTTGTTGCTTCTGTCTTCGTTTTTATTTGAAATTTTATTTATATAGCGTTCCAACCCAGTTTTTGATATTTCTGTATAAATGTTTTTATATAGTGACCTATTATGTTTTAATTCCTTTTTCTAATATATGTTTTAATATATATATAAATTTTTTTATATATATTTTGTTATAAGTGATTTATTATGATTTTGATTGTTCCTCTCTTTTTTAATATATGTTTTAATTTATGTTTTATTATATATTTGAGTGCAATAATTGAATGTTTTTGTTTCTAGTTGCCCTATACCCCTGATGAAGTTTTGTTAAACGAAACACGGCCTGTGTCGGGTGGGCACCAACTTTTGGTTTGTGAATAAAAACGCCTCTTTTCAATATTAGATGATTGTTTTGTTCTTCCTTGAACACATCACGTTCCCCCACTGGGATGCCTTGTTTGGTCAGGCTGTTCTCAAACACCTGTTCCATACCTAACCAACTCCTACCCTCCATCCCTGGCTGGATGCCTGAGATTCATGGGTGGAGGTAGAGCCCTTCCCAGGGACTCACAACCTGGGTGATCTCCCAGGCATCTCTAGCTGGGGAGTCCCCATATGTGAAGACTCATTCCTGCTTGTTCCTGGAGATAGCACAGTTACTTACCTGTAACAGGTGATCTCTGGGAACAGCAGGAATAAGTCTTCACAACTCACCCACCTCCCCTAGGAGTTGTATCTCTCTATCTTTCTTTCCTTTCCTCTCCTCACTCTCTCTTTGTCTCAGCTTTAAAACTCGAACTGGAGAGAGGCGGTTAGGAAAGGCGGGAAGGCAGCGCGCAGGCGCTGTGGGATGCTCCCAAAAGCTTTCCTTTTGGACGCTGGGGAGCGTTCCCGCGCAGGCTCCGTCGGTACTGACGATACCCATATGTGAAGACTTATTCCTGCTGTAAATGTTTGACTGGGGGAGGGGCATCAGGTCGCTATTTTTGTGCATTTCTCACCAATAACACTTCAGCGCAAGAGACTTGGAGGCAATTGTGAACAGGTTAAAAATGGGCAATGCTAGTTTTTCTATTTCTTTTTGGGCTGGCCTTCACTGTCGATGGGGTGACCTGGCGGGTGAGTACACTTGAGTAGATAGCATGGGAGATACAAAAGACTGGCCTGGAAGATGCTGAGGCAAAAGTAGATGCTAGTGAGATGGCAGAAGGTTACTAAAGCAGGAGAGAGAGTTTGGAGGAAATTAGCAAAAAGGAGGCACAAGCAGGACGACGTACTAGTTGAATTTGCAATGTGGATTATGGTTCTGGTGAATCACTCATAATAATTTTAGACTGCTGGATACCATAGAGAGCCTGGATTGCGAACTTTAGGGGATGCTATAAGAACTGAGGGGTCAAGAGTGGGGATTACATGGGGAGAGATCTGAGTAGGGAGGATGGTACAGTAAGGGAGGTATGTAGGGCCAAATTTTGGTGTGAGGACCTCGCTGACATGGAGGCTTCAGCCTTGTGTGCATATTCAGAACTGACTCAGAAAGGGTAAGTCTGTCTTTGAAGAAGAAAATTCTGGCATGGATTTATTTATTTATTTGTGTGTTTTATATACTGCTATATCGGGTAATCATAGCGGTTTACAATTAAAACAACCGATACATTAAACATTGTAACAATAAATGGTGCAATAACAGGCAGTCAAGAATGTACATGATTCAAGATAGTTTTAACTTATATACAGCATATTTACAGTTCTCCAGGACCAAGCAGGAAGTCAGTCCTCACTTATGGGTGACGTCGGCGCCGACGGAGCCCTCGCGGAGCAATTTTCCCCAGCTTTCAAAGAAAGCCTTTGGGAATTGCAGCGCGCATGCGCGGTCGTCTTCCCGCCCGAGGGTGCCATCTTAGCCAGTCTTCTTTTTTCCGCGGAGCCCTACAGACGTCCCCGTCTTGTCCCCGCGAAAAAGTCGATTTTTCTTCATTATTTTATCCTTTTTCCTTCGGTTCGACGCCGATCTTTTTCCTGCCCGGACTCGCGACGCCGGTCACGAGTCCTCTCACTTTTTTTCGGTTTTTCTGACTTTGTCAGCTTTCGTTTTCGGTTTTCCCTGGCAGCCCGGTCCTTTGACCTCGCAGGGGCCCTTTTTCCCCCGATGGCTGCCAGTGGCTTTAAGCGGTGTGGTCAGTGTGACCGAAATATGTCACTCACTGACACACACGACTTTTGCCTCCGCTGCCTGGGCCCGGATCATGAGGAACTGATCTGTGGGCCCTGCGGCAAAATGTCCTCAAAAGCGTTGAGGAGTCGGCGGCATCAGCGTGATCGAATCTTCGCTGACCCCAGCCGTACCCGGACCTCGTCGGAGGCCTCCGCGTCAAAAGGCTCCAGCTCGGACCGTCGCCGGAGTTCCTCCGACCGGGGTTCTCCCTCCGGGGACCATCGTCGGACGGTGAAACCCGCGAGGGCGGCGTCGGTGGACGCTCCTGGTTCCGCGAGGGCCAGGTCGCATAGCCCCGATAGCCGCCCCGGGTCCTTGGAGAAGGAACACCTCCCGAAGCAACCTCGCCTGGAGTCGGAGATGCCTGCTCGGGTAAGTCCTGTGGTCCTTCTGGACTCGCCTCCGCGACAGCCGACGTCGGGCCCGACGCCGTCGGGGCCCGAGTCGGGGGCTGCTGGGTCACCTGAGCTCGGACTCAGGTTGACGGCCTTGGAGAGCAGACTGTCTGCCTTCATGGACCAGCAGCGGGCACTGCTCGCTGGCCTCGCTGGCGCCGCTGCCCCGACCGCCGGGACGTCGACGTCCAAGTCGACCCCGGAGACCGAGCCGATCCTCGAGTCGATGAGAACTCGAGTCGATCCTCGGTCGAGGTCACCCTCGGCCTCCCGTTCGGGACCGAGGTCGCCGACGCCGACTCCCTCGGCGTCGGGGCGGCAGGCGCCGCGCCCTGCCCGGGCCGACCCCACCGATTCCTCGTCGGAGTCGGTCTGGGAGTCTGAAGAGGAAGAGTCACCTGATTCTTTTCGGTTTCGGTGTGTCCCCTCGGACTCACCTGAGTCCGAACCTCGGAAGCAGTCCCCCCCGGAGGATGCCCGGTTCTCGGACTTCGTTAGGGATATGGCCAAGGCTTTGGCCTTCCCTGCGGATCCCGAGGAGGAGCCTCGAGCCGAAGAGCTCGACGCCCTCCAGTATGACTCTCCCGCGAGGGAACACTTTACTGTACCGGTTCCTCCTATGCTGGAACGACTACTCTTCCGCATGTGGGAGAGTCCGGCCTCCTCGCCGGTCCTGAGCAAGCGGGTCGATTCTATCTATCGGGTCCGCAAGAGCCCTGGCTTCCAAAAGGCACAGCTACCACACCATTCCATGGTAGTGGAATCGGCCATGCATCGTCTTAAGAGCCAGAAGATGCACTCCTCGGTGCCCCCTGGCAGGGAGGCCCGTAACCTGGATGGCCTTGGTAAGAAGTGTTTCCAGGGCTCTATGCTCGCATGTCGTGTCCAGACTTACCAGCTGTACATGGGCATGTATCTCCGGGATCTGGCTAAAGAGCTAGCCGGATTCTCCGCTGGTCTGTCCGAGGAACCCTTGCGGAGGTTCCTGGCCTTGTCCACTGGCATTCGGGAATGCTCAAAGTTCATGTCCCGGGCAGCCTATGATGGCTTTGAAGCATCGGCTCGAGTGGCCGCAGCCGGCATCGGTGCCCGCCGACAGGCTTGGCTTCAGTCGTCAGACCTTGAGCCCTGGGTGCAGGACAAGTTGGTCGATGTCCCCTGCCGAGGCGAGAACCTCTTTGGCAAGCCCACGGCGGAAAAGGCTGCACAAATTGAGACTGAGACTCTCACCAGGACCAGGCTTTCTAGGAAGACCTCCGCCCCTTCCCAGAAAAAGAAGGGCTCGGGGAAAAAGTCCTTTTACCCGAGGAAGGCGGCTGCCTACAAACAATACCCCCATTATCAGGCCCCTGCAGCTCCCCAACAGGGCCAGCAGGCCAAGGGACGGGGTAACGGGTCCCGTAGGCAGCAAGCTCCCAAGCCTGCACCACCAGCCCCTGCTCAGCAGGGTGGGGGTTTTTGACTCGCAAAGCATAGCCTCTCCCCCCCCGCTGGTTCCTCCCAGCACCGGAGGCCGGCTGGTTCACTTCGCCCACAGGTGGTCCAGCATCACCGCAGATGCCTGGGTGCTTCAGGTCGTGCGAGAAGGCTATCTTCTCCACTTCCACCAGGTCCCTCCCTCCTATTTTCCGGGAGAACCTCCGCGACCCCCTCTGCACAGGGAATTGCTCCTTCAGGAGTTAGCAGGTCTTCTGCAGGATCAGGCGGTGGAACCGGTGCCACACCACCTGAGAGGTCAAGGCTTTTATTCCAGGTATTTTCTGATACCAAAGAGAACAGGGGGCCTCAGACCCATCCTGGACTTGCGCAACCTCAACAAGTTCCTTGTGCGGGAGAAGTTCAAAATGCTTACCCTTGGAATCCTTCTGCCCTACCTCCAGCAGGGAGATTGGCTATGCTCCTTGGATCTAAAGGATGCCTACACGCACATCCTCATCCACCCAAGCCACCGCCAATACCTCAGGTTTGTGGTGGCGGGAAATCATTACCAGTACAGAGTACTGCCCTTTGGCCTGTCCTCCGCACCGCGAGTCTTCACAAAATGTCTCGCGGTCGTGGCGGCCCATCTCCGGCTTCACGGCCTCTATGTCTTTCCGTACCTCGACGACTGGCTCATCAGAGCAGCGTCCGCTCGGGAGGTCACCAACGCCACGCGCCGCACGGTGACTCTTCTGCAGCACTTGGGCTTTGTTATAAACTTCGCAAAGTCCACTTTGCTCCCCTCACAGGATCTCGAGTTCATCGGCGCAAGGCTGCACACTCCTCAGGCGCGAGCATACCTACCGCTCGACAGGGCTCAACGGCTCATGGACCTAGCCGACCGCTTTCGCAGCCAGCCCCTGGTCTCCGCCAGGCGCTTCCTGAGACTACTCGGCCATATGGCTTCCACCGTCCATGTGACCCCCAATGCCCGCCTGAATATGCGGTCTGCTCAATGGTGTCTCTGCCAGCAGTGGCGTCAAGCCACAGGTGGCCTAGCAGACCTAGTGCGCGTCTCCGAGCCGCTGATCTCGTCTCTCCGGTGGTGGCTCCGGCAGCCGAACCTCCTATTCGGAATGCCTTTCCAGTCACCTCAGCCGACCCGGGTGCTGACCACCGATGCATCCCTCCTGGGCTGGGGAGCACATTGCCAAGAGGCACGTACTCAGGGCCTCTGGACCACGTGGGAGTCTGCTCAGCAGATCAACTTCCTGGAGCTCAGGGCGATCCGCCTGGCTCTCAAGGCCTTCTCCCACCTGACTTCCCACCAGTCCGTCCTTGTCCAGACGGACAATCAAGTTGCCATGTTCTACGTGAACAAGCAGGGGGGCACGGGCTCCTTCCTCCTCTGCCGGGAGGCACAGAAGCTCTGCTCTTGGGCCGTCAGTCACGGCATTCTCCTCAAGGCAGTTTATCTCCCGGGCCAAGAAAATTGCCTTGCGGACAAACTCAGCAGGGTCCTCCAGCCGCACGAGTGGCGTCTGGATCCCTTGGTAGTTCAGAAACTCTTCCTCAAGTGGGGCCTCCCCACGGTGGATCTCTTTGCCAGTCCTCACAACCGGCAGCTTCCTCGCTTCTGCTCTCGTCAGCCACACCCCCTCCGGTTTGCGGCGGACGCTTTTCTGATCTCATGTTCGGGGAGCCTCCTGTACGCTTTCCCTCCCATCCCGCTAGTCTCTCGAACTCTCTTCAAGGTTCTCCGAGACAAAGCTTTCATGATCCTGGTGGCCCCTCGCTGGCCCAGACAGCCGTGGTTTCCACTCCTGCTGCAACTGGCGGTGGAGGATCCATTCCCTCTGGGGGTACAACCGGATCTCCTCACTCAGGATCAGGGGTCCCTACTGCACCCCAACCTCAGGTCTCTCAACCTCATGGCCTGGCTGCTGAGAGGGTAGTCCTTGCTCCCCTTCTCCTGCCGGCGGAGGTGGAGGAGGTCGTCTTGGCTTCGCGACGGCCTTCTACCCGCAAATGCTACGCCCTTAAATGGCGTCGCTTTTGCAGTCTGGTGTACCCAACAGTCTCAGGATCCCTCCTCCTGCCCGGTGTCGGTGATCTTGCAGTACTTGCTACACCTCTCTAATCTGGGACTTAAGTCCAACTCCGTCAAAGTTCACCTCAGTGCTCTTTCGGCACATCATGTGCCGGTGGACGGTAGACCTCTCTCCAGCGACCCTCTCGTAGCGAGGTTTCTCAGAGGTCTCCTTCTACTTAAACCACCTCTGCGCCCGCCAGCGCCTGACTGGGACCTGAATGTGGTTTTGCAGCGGATCACCTGTCCGCCTTTTGAACCTATGGCTACCTGTTCTCTCCGTTTTCTGTCTTGGAAAACACTGTTCTTGATAGCCCTCACTTCCGCTAGACGCGTAAGTGAATTGCAGGCCCTCGTGTCTGATCCCCCTTACACTAGGTTCTACAAGAATAGGGTAGTCCTACGGACTCACCCAAAATTTCTGCCTAAAGTGGTCTCCCCTTTTCACATCAATCAGGAGGTGGTACTTCCAACCTTCTTTCCCAGACCACACTCCAGCCGAGCTGAAACGGTCCTCCATACCCTGGACTGTAGAAGGGCATTGAACTTCTACCTTGACCGTACGCGGGAGCACCGTAAAGCTGCTCAGCTTTTTGTGTCTTTTGACCCCAATAAATTGGGGCTCCCGGTCTCCAAGCGTACTCTGTCCATCTGGGTTGCGGACTGTATCTCTTGGGCTTATGGGGCAGCCGGAATCTCCTTAGAAAGTCGAGTCACGGCTCATTGCGTTCGGGCAAAGGCTACGTCAGTGGCTTACCTCCGCTCTGTTCCGCTGGCAGACATCTGCCGGGCCGCTACTTGGTCTTCGAGCCAGACTTTTGCGGTCCATTACTGTCTCGAGAGGGAGTCCCGTAGGGACAGTGCTTTCGGACAGGCAGTCCTCCGTAATCTCTTTGAGGTCTGAGCAACTCCTACCCTCCATCCCGGATGTGGGCTACCGGTGGGTGATAATTCAGCGAAGATTCTATCCTTCTGTGCTGCTGAGCTAGAGGGAGCTCATTTTTGTGCTTAGGGTCTCCGGTAGCCTTGAGCTTGGGAGTCCCATAAGTGAGGACTGACTTCCTGCTTGGTCCTGGAGAAAGCGTAGTTACTCACCTGTAACAGGTGTTCTCCAGGAGCAGCAGGAATCAGTCCTCACTACCCTCCCTCCTCCCCTTGGAGTTGCAATCGTCTGCTTATGTTCTTTTTGCAAATTTTTATGCTGTCTTCTTTAGCTATGTCATCTGACTGGCTAAGATGGCACCCTCGGGCGGGAAGACGACCGCGCATGCGCGCTGCAATTCCCAAAGGCTTTCTTTGAAAGCTGGGGAAAATTGCTCCGCGAGGGCTCCGTCGGCGCCGACGTCACCCATAAGTGAGGACTGATTCCTGCTGCTCCTGGAGAACACCTGTTACAGGTGAGTAACTACGCTTTCTGTTGATTGATAATATCCGTCAGTATAGGATGGGGTTAAGTTAGGGGATGGGTGATTTAGTGACCAGTTTGATTGGTCGGATAGCCTAGTGGCTAGGAGGGGGGATGCTTTGCTAGCTGCTTTTAGAGCTTAAAATAAGTTTGCAGGCAGCTAACACTATACACCAGAGTGGATTAGAATGATTTAACCCTGAGGCATGCACAAGAAGTGCTGGGCAGGCTCTGTTTCTTCAGCAATGAAAGGATTAACTGTTACTTTGAACAGCCCTCTGGGATATGTTTGAGCAGAAGCAGTTGGTGAAGGGGCGCAGCATTAGGCAGGAGCTGGGAGTGAGCTCTCATTATAAGGTTCCCAGCCCTGGAATCCAATTGACAACAGACTTCCACCAAGTTAAAAAACATTTTTCTGCCCAGCACAGGGTCAGAGAGGAGAGAGAAGCTCCAAGCATTTGCAGGCAACAAAATGTTCCCGAGTAAGTATTGAGCTTAGCGCTACAAGAGTTCAAGTGCCATACAAGTGGACAGGCATCCTGAGGTGATCTATATACACTTCAGTCCTCTGCTCAGAATAAGGGAAGGAACGCCACCTAGGAATAGAGACCACTGAACTAGAGCACATAGAACCCAAAAACTCTGGTTGAATTGAACTGTCTGCCTATTCCCATTCCGTTGGAAACTTGCTTATTTCATTTCTGTATCCAGTTTTCAGAGCCACCAGGCCAATTTTTCATTTTAGGCCAGTAAAGCAAAGTTTGTGTTTAATTCTTGTGTACATTCTGTGTAAAGCATAATATATCACTGGGCTCGGTAACCTTTTATCTCAGTTAAACCTAGCAAACCTCGCTGTAACAGGCACAAATACCTTGAGCCCTGAATTCCAGGTACTGGAGGGCTTATCTAAAGCACATAAAACTCCAGCAGCCCGAAGGTGTCTGGGGCCTATCTCTTGTGGGTTTCAAGCAGCAGCAGGGCGGATAGGGCAGGCCCTATTTTACAGGTGTTTGTAGGCTCTAGGCACTTTTACTTTTTTAATATGGACTTTGAGGACATTATTAAAGATTTGCTGAAAAGAGAAACTGAAGAAAGAAACTTTCTTAAGAAATGCCTAGAAATTTTGGAATTGTGTTTTTGAAGTTTTAGTTGCATTACATTTCTGTCTCATAATCTTTTTTTCTTAAATTTGTTCTGCATTTTAAACGTTTCCCTGCTTCGTAGGCCCTAAAACTTTCATAGGCCTCAACAGCGCAGTGCCTAATGGGAAATCGGGCACTGGAGGTATGATGTGAAGGAAGAGTCTGTTTGAATCTGTGTTTTGGTACGTGGGGTTGTTGGGTGAATGTGAAAGGTTGCAATGAGAGTGATTGATATAGTGGGCTATGATGAGAAGGGGGCGGGTGTTTTGATACTTTTACCATTTTTGGAGAGGCTTTGATTGGGTGGGATGACTGCTCTATGCAGATGACTATGACAAAAGTGCAGCTGGGCTTCCTGGTGGTTGGAGACCGCAGGGTAGAGGGAGGGAGTTTTGGGGGTGGGTGGCTATGCGGGGGGTGTGCTTGTTGGATGTGTGCATGGAAACAGTGATAGGAATGAGGAAGAATGGATGGGGCATGGATGAATGGGGGTGAAAACCTCATAGTAACATAGTATATGATGGCAGATAAAGACCATCATTGTGCATCTAGCCTGCCCAGTAAGGTTGCTGGACTTGTACCTGCCGCTACATGCAGATTGCTTCTATGCCAGTGGTTCTCAACCTAGTCCTCTTGGCCCCCAGGCCAGTCAGGTTTTCAGGATATCCACAATGAATATGCATGAGATAGATCTGCATGCACTGCTTCCATTGTATGCAGATCTATCTCTTGCATATTTATGTGAATATTCTGAAAACCTGACTGACTTGGGGGTCCTAGAGAACTGGGTTGAGAACCACCGCTCTATGCGATGGTCATGCAGCTTTAAGGTGGTAACCCTTAATATAAAGTGGATGAATATGGGGAAGAAGACATGAATATTGTTTAAGGAAGCTAAATGCCAAGGTGCTGGCATTCGCTGAACCAGGAGATTTGCTGTCGGTCAATTGCTTTGAACATAGAAAGGGTATGGATAGAATCCCGAGATTAAAAATGCGATTGAGAATGAAGGGGGGAAGTTTATAGTCCCTAAATTTGGTCCTGTGTGGCACCCAACTTGTGTTGCTTTGGATCTATGCCCGATATTCAAACCAAGGTCAATTTTTTGATTACTTGCCAGCAAACCTTTTATAGTTTGACAGTGGCTAAACAGACAAGGCAACAGTAAAAATCAGAAGGCTGCTTAGGTGCATATGGAGAGGAATGGCCAGCAGGAAGAAGGAGGTGATCGTGTTTCTGTATAAGTCTGGTGAGACCTCATTTGGAGTATTCTGTGCAATTCTGGAGACCGCATCTTCAAAAGGATATAAACAGGATGGAGTCTGTGCAGAGGGTGGCTATCAAAATGGTCAGTGGACGTCATAATAAGGCATATGGGGGACACGGTTAAAGGTCACAATATGTATACTTTTGAGGAAAGGCGGGAGAGAGGAGATATGATAGAAACACTTAAATATCTCTGTGGTATAAATACACAGGAGCAGAGCCTCTTTCAATTGAAAGAAAGCTCTGCAGTGATGCGGCATAGGATGAATGTGAAAGGGGATAGAATCAGGAGTAATATTTTATTTATTTATTTATTTGTGTGCTTTTCTATACCGCCCCTTCCAGAGATCAGGGGCGGTTTACAAAGAACAAGTAAAATCAATTGGAAAACATTGAACATTGAATTACATAGAACATTTAGCACAAAAATAACTATGATACATGGAACATGTTTAACTATTTACAGAGAACTATTTACAGCAGTGGTTTACAAATTACTAAATGTCATATAAGAGAACAATGTACTACTGGAGTGGTGAGTGATACTTTGAGTTAGGTAGGAGAGATTAAGACATACTTTGAGTTAGGTAGGATAAACTTGCGTCAGTTGCGTTGTGTATTCTTGTGTTGTGTGTTCAAGAGTGGGCTGTAAGTTGTAGTAGTGTTGGGCAAAGAGATATGTTTTAAGCTCCTTCCTAAAAGAAATAAGATCTTTAGCCTCTCTCAGGTTGAGTGGTAGCTTGTTCCATTGACTGGGTGCATAATAAGAGAAGGCAGAATTGGTTGTTATTTGCTTTAATTTTCTCACAGAGTTAGGAATTAGAAGCATGTTGAGGTTTGCTCTTCTTCTTATTCTGTTTTCTAAGGGGGTATGAATTAATGTTGAAAGATGTGAGGGGCTAGGTCATTAATGAGTTAAAAAACGGTGACTAGGGTTTTATATTGAATCCTACTGGCTATAGGTAGCCAGTGGAGAGCGTATAAAATTGGGGAAATGTGGTCAGAAAGTTTAGCTCTAAAAATGATCCGAGCTGTGACATTCTGAGCTCGTTGTAGGATGTGTAGGTTCTTCTTAGATGTACCTTGGAGTAATCCGTTGCAGAAATCTAAATGTGGCATTATAAGAGCCTGGACAACTGTTCTAAAATCACTAATGTCAGTGAGGGGTCTGAGTTGCTGGATGGTTCTGAGTTTAAAGAATATGGTTTTAGTGGTCTGTTTTATGTGATGTGACATGCTTAGTGTTTTGTCTAAAGTAACTCCTAGATATTTTATTTCCGATTTGACTGGAAGGGTGATGTCCATCAGGTTGACAACAGATGGGGGCGTGAAGTTAGAGTTTCGGCATACAAAAAGAGCTTCAGTCTTTTTGAAGTTTAGATCCATATGAAATGAGCTGAGCCACTGAGCTGCTTCAGATAGATAAGTAGAGATTTTATCATAATTATTTATTTATATTTATTTATTTCTCTTATATACCGCGCTATTTGATATCAGTGCGGTTTACATGGAACATCAAGGTATTTTACGGTGGGGGATTACACCGTAATTACAAATAACAGGGATCTCAACTTGGATAACCATATTAACTATTTACACATATATTTACAGGGAACATGGGCTATGGAGGGTTAAGTGGCTTGCCCAAGACCACAAGGAGCACCTGTGGGACTAGAAACCCCAGTCCTTCCAGCCCAGGGTTGCTGTCCTCTAGTGGGATTTGAACCCCCGACCTTCCGGCCTGAAGTACCTTGCCCCAACCACTAGGCCACTCCTCCACTCCATTAGGGTTAGGGTTATCTATGTCACAGGGGGCGACAGATGTCGTCTGCGTAGATGAAATAGTTTAGATTGTGGTGTTTAAAGATTTTGCAAATCGGTTGAAGATAGAGATTGAAAAGTAAGGCAGAGAGAGATGATCCTTGTGGGATACCTCGCTCTTGTGGGAATGGAAGAGAGGGGGAATGATCTATCTGAACATATTGGAAACGGTTTTATATGTAGGATTTAAACCAGTGAAACCTTTTTCCTTTTAAGCCTAATTGTGATAACCTGGATAAGAGGGTGCTGTGATTCACACTGTCGAAGGCTGAGGAAATATCAAGGAAGATAAGCAAGAAAGCCTGTTTAATATTATCCATGCCTTGGATTAGTGAGTCGAAAAGGGATATAAGTAAAGTTTCTACCCCCGTGATATGGGCGAAAACCGTATTGGTGCTCATCTAGAGGGAAGTTGGTATCAATATGATCTTGTAATTGTGTTTGAACTACCTTCTCAATGATTTTAGCTAGAAAAGGTATACTGGCAATGGGGCAATACGAAGAGGGGTCATTGCTGTTAAGAGTTTTATTCTTTAATAGAGGGCGAATTGCTGTAAACCTGAGGTCATCTGGCATGAAGCCTTGAAGAAGAGATTGATTTACTAGATTCAATATGTACGGGGCAAGTTCAGATTTGGCTGCTTTAATCCAAGATACTGGACAAGGATCTAGTAACGAGGTAGTGGTATTGAGGTTTGATATGGTCTCTAGCAGTTGTTTATTTGAGATTAAGATAAATGAGTTCCATTCAATGATGTTATTAGCTGTGGTAGAAGTCAGGGTAGCACTAGGGCGAGTACTTTGTTTGAGTTTACTGGCAAAGTGGTTTGCAGAAATATGCAGAAATATTTCTTTATGGAAAGAGTGGTAGATGTGTGGAACAGTCTCCCAGTGGAGGTAGTAGAGACAAGGATTGTATATGAATTCAAGAAAGCATGGGACAAACACAAAAGATCTCTAAAGGAAAAAAATGGACACTGCAGTGGTTGGTATGAAAGGGCAGACTGAATAGGTCATATGGATGGCGACTTTAACTTTGTGATTAGTCTCAGTTTCAGTAATTCTGGGTTTGTGAAAGTAGTTTGAGACCACACGGGTTACGGTTAAAGTACTTGATGAACTTATTTTATTTGCTAGGTACTTGGAGATTTAAGCATGGAGGAAAACAAATTATACTTTTTACTTTTGTGTCCATAGACCGAAATTATTTGGGTAGAGCAGACAATGGTGTAATGGTGCATGATACAGGGGATGTGGGCATTAAGGGGGTTATTCTGAGACATGAATAGCAGGAATGGATGTCCCGTTGACATTTCGTGCCAGTGGCAGCCCCCGACTAACTTCCCCGCTGGTTGTGGAAGTGGAAGAGGTGGCCCTGTACGTCCAGGGCCTGCAAAATGGTTGGGGAAGTTATTCCACCTCCGAGGGGGGAATTATTCCACCTCCGAGGTGGACTAACTCCCTTGGTCGTGTTTTTTTAAGCGGCCTGGGGCATGGAAGGGGGCTGAGGAGGCAGAGTTAATTCTCTGCAGCCCGATCCTGGCCTTAGAAGGCTGGATCGGGGGTCGGGCTGCAGGGAATTAACTGCATTTGCAGGTGGCCGGCATCACGTTTTTTAAATGGAGCTGCGGTGCCATGGCACCATAACGCCATGGCACCACGGCTCCATTCAAAAGCCCTGGCTGAGTTAGCCGGGCTGTGGCTGTACGTGCAGGCCGGGACTGAATCGCAGACCTGACCTGCACGTACATGCCTGTTCGCGATTCGGATCCTGCGGGGCTAGACGTGCCCCGTGGGATCAGAATCGAGATCTCCTTTGTTTGTCTGGGTCAATCCAGACGTACAAAGGAGATGTACGTGCGGGACAGAATTGGGTCCTATGTCAGTCACATGGTCAGATCAGTCCTCTCCCTATGCACCCAAGCATCCTTCTGGCAGTGGAGCTGGGGCAGGGCGAGGGAGGGGTCAGGTGCCGGGACATAAGAGATTATTCAGGACTGGCTTCTGTAGGTACCTCGGCACCAACATGGACAGCCAGCCTATTCCGTCCGAGGGTGGAATAGATGTAGGCCGCTTCACCCTTGGGCTGCAGCCCCCCACACGCAATGGCAGTGGCACAGGATGGAGCCTGCTGGCATGGCCTGCCCTTGTGGGCCCCCACTGACGGCCTGACAGCGTTGTGCGGGGGCCGCTGAAGGGCAGGCGATTCTGTACTGCCGGCTGGACATGTTGGTGCCAAAGTGACGGATGCCACTGCACTGGCACACCAGCTTGAGCGTTGTGCCGTGGGGACAGGCACCTTCCGAGACATCTCCCTCCAGGGAATCGGGTGTATGCCAGGCTATCTATCTCCTTGATTCTGCAATCATGGGTGCGTATAGCTCCCACGGTTGTGAAATCAGGTCCAACTTGGCCCCATCCAAGTTGTAGGTGTCCCCATGGCCCAGGTGTGCACCTTTTGGAATTGGCCTCTAGGACATTTTACCAGCCTAACATAAAATCTATGTTGCAGTGTTATAATTGGAATAAACAAGGAGAAGGAGAAGGAGACAAGAATGTCATCAAGGTATTATTGGTAACGAGCGCACAACAGGTGCATAGAGCAGAGCTCACAGTTCATGATGGCTAAGTGAGTGTGTAGGTACTCCTTCAAAGTGCTCTTTGAACAGGAACATTTTTAAAAGCTTTTGGAAGGCTCTAAGATCAGTGGTAACTCTACTATGTCCAGGTAGGGTGTTCCATAGGCTGGGAGCATATAAGGAAAATGCACGCAAACAGGTCATCTGGTTAAATTTAGTGAGGTCTAGGGGTAGAGCGAGGAGATGTTGTGCAAGGTTTCTATGCCGATTGTTAGGTGGTCTCCTTATAATAGTTTGAAGGTAATGTGAGTATAGCTTATGATAGATTTAAAGGTGGTCACAATGGTTTTATATTTTTTTCTGCTCAAGAAAGGTAACCAGTGGAGCTCTTTCAGAATGGGGGTGATGTGGTTGTTTCTGGGTGCCCTGATGAGGATTCTCGTAGCTGCATGCTAGATAAGTTGGATGTAAATAACTTTTTGGTAAGCTTTGCATTACAGTAATCAAGGTGGGGAAGTATCATAGCCTGGAAGACAGATCTGAAATCCTGAGTATCGAGGAACAGTCGCAGTTGGAGTGTCCTAATTTTGTTGTAGATGGCTTTTGTTGCTCTGTGTGCGACTGTAATGTGAGGTGTTGATCAATGATTACCCCAAGGTAGCAGACTTCAGGTTTGACTATTGTTAATCTTTAGTGATATTGGTGTGGAGAAAGACTGATCCCTGGATATGAAGAGCACCACGGTTTTATTGTAATTAATTTTGAGACAGTGCCCAGAAAGCCAGAGGGCAATTGCGTTGAAGTAGTTTATTATTGGTGTAAGGTTTGGAGTCATAGTGGAGAAGGGAGCATAAATCATGGTGTTGTCTGTGTAGAGATGAAAACGTGGGATCGGATGAGGTCGCAGATTGACTGGATATAAATATTGATTAACCCTTTCCAGGCCGAGCCCAAAACTCTCGGGATCCAAAATTCTGACTAAATATTCCTATCAAATGGTATATAATACATGACCATAGCAGAAGGAAAATCACTATTAGAACATATTGAATAAAACGGGTACAATTTTCCTGAAATATGCAAAAATTAACCCGGCTGCAGAATGTGGATTAAAATTTTAAAGTAGGCCTTCAAAGGGTTAATAGGGTTGATACTGCTGAACCTTGGGGTACACTTTGTTTTTGTGTGTAAGGATCAGAGGTGTCGGTTCCTGACTGAACTATTTGTTGATGACCAGACAGGTAGGAGCAAAGCCAGTTTATGGCTAAGTTATGGATGACAATTATGGATGCATTTAATATAATAACAGTGCTTATATTCTGCGTTTACAATCTACAGACATACAAAGTGGAGTACAACATTGAAATATAGACAATTCACATTATGATGAAAAAATTTATCCCATAACCACATCTTTAAAACTTTTCAAAATTGCACATAATCCTCAATGTCCCTAATTATGACAGGTAATTCTTTCCACAATTTTGGAATCATACCTTAAAAACACCTTTCTCCGGGAACAAACAGGAAATCAGCCCTCACATATGGGTGACATTGGCACTGACTGAGCCCTTGCGGAAGCATCCCCCCAGCTTTCAAAGAAAGCCTTTGGAAGATGCCACCACGTATGCGTGGGACCCTTCCCGCCTAAGGGTGCCATCTTGCACAGTTTCATTTTTTCCACGGAGCCCTTCAGAAGTTGTCTGGCTTGTCCTCGGGAAAAAGTTGATTTTTCTGTCCCCCGAGTTTCCAACTCTCCTCCAGTATTGCACCGGTACTCTTCCCGCCGGGCTCGGTTGTTTTTTGTAGTCTTTTTGTTATTTTCTTTTTTGGCACCTTTCGTGCCTTTTTGCCTCCTGCTGGCAGCTCAGAGAGTCTTCGACCTCGTAGGGGTACTTTTTCCCCCCATAGCTACCAGTGGTTCTAAGAAGTGTGATCGGTGCTCTAAAATCATATCTTTGACCGACACACACGACCGGTTCATCCACCTCAACCACCTGTGTCCCGCTCAACAAGACTGCGTTCGTCTCTGTCAAGCTTACTGGGTGCAGGCCATAGGACATCGGGGCCCTCGAGGCCCGCAGAGCAGCCCTCCAATGAATCCTCCACGGACTACTCCGAATGGGAGATGGAGGATGAGGAGACCCCTGATACCAGTCGCCACTGCGACGTCCCTTCCAATTCTCCCGTATCCGGAACCTCGGTGGCGGTCTCCGCCCGAGGACATGGGCTTCTTAGACTTTGTTAAGGACATGTCCAAGGCCGTGACATTCTCAACCGAGTCGGAGGAGGACCCTCGGGTGGATGAGTTAGAGATCCTCCAGTACGAGGCCCCTTTGCAGGAATCGCTTACGGTGCCCATCTCTCCCGTCCAGGAACGGCTCATGCTCCGCATGTGGGAGACACCGGTGTCAGTGTTGGTGGTGAGCAGATTGCTCGACTTGATGTATTGGGTCCGCCGGAGCCCAGGCTTCCAGAAATCATAATTGCCACATAACTCCATGGTGGTGGAGTCGGCCATTCATTGGCTGAAAAGCCAGAAGATGCACTCTAAGGTGCCCCGCGGCAGGGAGGCCCGCACCTTGGACGCCCTCGGCAGAAAGTGCTACTAGTGCTTGATGCTCATCTGCCGCATCCAGGTCTACCAGCTGTACATGGGCATGTACTTGAGAGACCTGGTGAAGGAACTCTCCGGGTTCTCATCTGGTCTCTCGTAGGAACCTTTGCAGTAGTTCAAGAGCCTGGCCAAGGCCCTCTGTGAGTTCTTCAAATTCATGTCTCAAGCAGCCTATGACTGGTTTAAGTCAGCGGCCCGGGTAGCTGGGGCGGGCATCTGTGCACACTGCCAGACTTGGTTTCAGTCATCCCACCTCAAGCAGTGGGTTCAGGACAAATTGGTCAATGTCCCATGCCGAGGAGAGAACCTCTTTGGCAAATCCATGACCGACAAGGCTGCCAAGCTGGAGACTGAGTTCATGACGAGGACCAGGCTGTCTAAGACCATTGCCCCACCCCGACAGAAGGGCTCGGGTAAAAAGCCCTTTTACCCGAGGAAGGGAGCTGCTTACCGAAACTACCCCCACCCTATCAGGCCTCCCCGGCTCTCCAACAGGGTCAGCAGGCCAAAG
Source organism: Ichthyophis bannanicus (assembly GCA_033557465.1). Lineage (NCBI taxonomy): Eukaryota > Metazoa > Chordata > Amphibia > Gymnophiona > Ichthyophiidae > Ichthyophis > Ichthyophis bannanicus. The sequence continues at coordinate 950,389,498 of CM066033.1, read as the reverse complement.
GACATGGGCATGACCCGCGTAAGCAGAAGGCTCCCAAACTCCAGGCACTGGCCCCGGCCCAGCCAGGGGAGAACTTTTGACTCCTTGAGCATAGCACCACCGATTCCTGGGCACTAAGAGTGGTCAGGGAGGGTTATCTCCTCCACCTGTCTCAGACACCTCCCCCTTATTTCCCAGGAGAAGCCCCTCAGGTCTCCCCTCCACAGATAACTTCTTTTGAAGGAGTTGGCAGGTCTTCTTGAGGACAAGGCAGTGGAACTGGTGCCCCACCACCTCAAGGGCAAGGGGTTCTACTCCAGATACTTCCTCGTCCCAAAGAGGATGGGGGGCCTGCGCAACCTCAACAAATTCCTGGTGAGGGAGAAGTTCAAAATGCACTTCCTTGGAACCTTGCTGCCATATCTCCAGCAGGGAGACAGGCTATGCTCCTTAGACCTCAAGGATGCTTATATTCACATCCTCATCCACTCCAACTAGAGGCAGTACCTGAGGTTCGTAGTAGGGGGCAGGCACTTTCAATACAGGGTGCTTCCCATTGGCCTTGTCTCTGCCTCAAGGTCTTCACGGAATGCCTGGCAATCGTGGCCGCCTTCCTCCAGCTCCAGGAGATCTTCGTTGTTCCCTACCTGGACGACTCTCTTGTAAGGGGAGGCACAGCCTCAGAGATGCAGCAGGCCACTGCACGCACCATCCAGGTTCTGAAAAACACTTGGGCTTCCTCATAAACTACCCCAAGTCTCACCTCCTCATGATACAGTGCCTGGAGTTCATCGGGGCAAAGATTGACACTCTCCAATCGAAGGCCTTCCTGCCCAAGGTCCAAGCCGATAGTCTCCAATCTCTAGCTCGGGACGTACAGCACCATCCCTTGGTGCCTGCCCAGCTTCCTCTGTCTCCTCGGGCACATGGCCTTCACAGTTCATGTCACCCCAGACGTGCACCTCCATAAGGGAGGAGTGGCCTAGTGGTTGGGGCAAGGTACCACAGGCCGGAAGGTCAGTGGTTCAAATCCCACTAGAGGACAGCAACCTTGGGCCGGAAGGACTGGGGTTTCTAGTCCCACAGGTGCTCCTTGTGGTCTTAGGCAAGCCACTTAACCCTCCATTGCCCATGTTCCCTGTAAGTATTAGTGTATGTGTCTCATATCCCCTCGTGTTAAATGTATCCCCCAATTGTGTTGTGACCACTTTGATTGAAGGATAAGGTGGTATACAAAACTGTCTAAATAAATAAAAATATGAGGATGGTGCAGTGGTGTCTCTGGGACCAGTGATCTCAGGCCACAGGCCGCCTCCGATACCGGGTTTTGGTGACCCACCAGTAGGCAGACTCCCTGGTCTGGTGGCATTCGCCCCAGCATCTCGAAGCAAGCATGCCTTTTCACGCCCCAAGACACTCGAGGGTCCTCACCACAGACGCCTCCCTGCTCAGCTGGGGAGCTCCACACTCAGGGAAACTGGTTGACAGATGAGAGCACCCAGCAGATCAACCTCCTGGAGCTCCTGGTCAGACATCTTGCCCTGAGGGTCTTCTGTCACCACTAGCATCACCAGTCAGTGCTGGTCCAAATGGACAACCAAGTGGCGATGTTCTACGTGAACAAACATGGGGGCATGGGATCTCATGCCATTTGTCAGGAGGCCTTGGTTCTCTGCTTGTAAGCAATCCAACAGGGAATCCTCCTACGGGCAGTATACCTGCCAGGCCAGGACAACCTGCTGACCGACAGACTCAACAGCATTCTCCAGCCGCATGAGTGGCAGCTGGACCCCAGGGTAGCCAGTCAGCTTTTCAGGCTTTGGGGGTACCCGTGATGTCTGGACTGGCGAACAGGTCCAACTTTTAGTTGTCCCGGTTCTGCTCCTGGAAGGCCCACCCATCCAGGGTGGCAGTGGACACATTCCTGGTCTCATGGTCGAACGGCCTCATGTACGCCTTCCCTCCGATGCCGCTGATCGCCAAGACCCTGTTCAGGACCATCTGCGACAAGGCCTCGCTCATCCTGATAGCTCCTCGGTGACCTAGTCAGCCGTGGTTCCCGCTGCTTCTGCAGGTGGCAGTGGAGGCCCCCATCCCCCTGGGGACTGCCCCAGTACTCCTATCTTAGGAGGGGGCCTCTCTCCTGCACCCCAACTTGGGGTCCCTCTCGCTGACAGCGTAGCTGCTGAGAGGGTGATTCTGGCCCCTCTCAACCTTCCAGTTGAGGTGGAGGACATTCTGCTGGCCTTTCGCAAGGCCTCTACTAGGAAGGCTTATGCCCTAAAATGGCATAAGTTCTCTGCTTGGTGCACCCAACACGGGGCTGATCCTTTCTCCTGCCCGGTGACTCTGGTGTTACACTTCTCCACCTCTCTCAGTCCGGGCTCAAGTCCAACTTTGCCCGAGTGCACCTGAGTGCCCTGGCGGTGCACCACCATCTGGTGGATGGTAAGCCACTCTTGGTGCAACCATTGGTGACCCATTTCCTCAGGTACCTGCTCTTATTGAAGCCTCCGGTTTGCCCTTCGGCAACCGAATGGGATCTCAACGTTGTGTTGGGTCAACTCACTTGCCCACCCTTCGAGCCTCTGGCTACCTGCCACCTTCGCTGCTCTCCTGGACGGTGGTTTTCCTGATCGCACTCACCTCCGCTCGCAGAATTAGCGAGCTCCAAGCCCTTGTAGTGGAGGCGCCATATACCAGGTTCTATAAGAACAGAGTGGTGTTTCACACACACCCCAAATTCCTGCCGAAGGTAGTGTCACCCTTCCATCTTAAAATAGAAACCCAAGGACACAGAACAACCACTAAACTCAATAGAACCAACATGAGATTGTCTGTAGTGCAAGCAAAATAAATATATATTTCATTATTTTTTGTCGGGTCTCACAAAACTGGAGAGAGTAAGATCTCCAGGAACAAGCAGGAATGAGTCTTCACATATGGGTACGTCGGTACCGACGGAGTCTGCGCGGGAACGCTTCCCAGCGTCCAATAAGAACGCTTTTGGAAGCATCCCAACACGCCTGCGTGCTGCCTTCCCGCCTTTCCCAACTGCCTCTCCTCAGTTTTCATTTTTCCACGGAGCCGGCAGGACGTCCTCCTGTCACCGCAGAAAATTCTTCTTTTATTTTTTGGTTTTCTTGTGGTCGCGTCTGCCTTCCCCGACGCCACCGGTACCACCGGTGTTTCTTTTCTCTTTTCTTGTAAAATTGTTCCTTTTTAAGGAATACTTTTTCCTTCTTAGTGCCTCACGGTTTTTTAGGCCTGCTAGGCCTATTCACTTTCCTTCATGGAACCGCCAGCCACTATCCCCAAGAAATGTACAAACTGTGGCAGTACAAAATTAATTTTAGACACTCACAATTGGTGTCTAATCTGCTTGGGTCCTGACCATTTTCCTCCGGAGTGTCCCTCCTGTAATAGTATTGTGGGAAGAAGTCTTCAGCATTGAGTTCCCCTCGATACACGGTCCCCATCCAACTTCAGGGCACCGACCATCTCTTCTTCCACACGTGATCAGGTAACCCAAAAACAGTCTTTTCAGACTAGCCAGTCCTTGAGTGGTAAATCTCATGCACAGCATAGAGATGCCTCTGGCCTTGCCCTCGAGAACACACTGGCTTTAAAATCCTGGTGGGAGTCTTCGGCCTCCAAAGCCTGTTTGGGGTTTCAGGTTGTTCCCTAGGTTCACCCCTCACAGAACATACCTGAGCCATGCTCGGTGGTGGCATCCGCTTCGAGCGGTACCGATACCCCAGCATCGGCAATGGTGTTGGATGAAACATTCCTCACCAAGGATCGTAGTCTGGCATCCTCGGTACCTATGGGGCCGTTGGATACGCTGCAGACCGACCTTCCAGTATCGGTATCGATCCCGGTACCGATACTAGTACCGACGTTGGTACCCTCCAGATGTGCATCGATAGACTCGCTTCCTTCGATGCCGAGTCTGGAATCGATCTCCAGTCTGGAGGACTGGGTACCGACTCGCCTTGGTACCGACACCAGACGGTACCAAAGGCATGGTTCCGATGATCCATGTCCGGCACTCGGTTTCTTCGATACCGTTAGAGTTGTCACCGGCTGGCCTTCATCCACTGGTATAGGATACGGTACCGAAGTCGGTACCGGTATCCACATTACTTTTGCTGTCGGTGCCTTCCATGCTTCTCTCATCAGGCTCGCTTCCCTCGGTACCGAGTTTGGAATTGATCCCTAGCATGGACAATGCGCTACCAACTGTTGCTGGTCCCGACCTCTTGCGGTACCGGCGACCATCCTCTAAGGATCCCATACTCCACCATTCAGGATCTTATATTCCTATAAAGTTGGATAGATCCCTCGGTGCCAATGCTAGTTCTTCGACAGATCTAGCCTATCCAAAAGAATTTCCCTCTGGGGATTATTCTTTTCAGGATTTTCTCCTGGATATGGCAAAATCACTTGCCATTTCTATACCTGGACAGGATCCTACACAAGGGAATACAGAATCCCTGTATATTCCTGGGAGAGCAAAGGAGAACATCATGCTTCCTTTGCATCATTCCTTGCAGGATCTCCTTCTACGAATGTGGGAATCTCCTTTAAAGGTACCCCCACCTTCTAGAGCAACTGATCTTCTATATCAGGTGCCCCCCTCTCCAGGGTTTCAAAGTACTCAACTTCCTCATTATTCCATTGTTGTAGAATCAGCAATGAGGCGGGTGAAGAGTACCAAAAAGCACTCTTCTTATCCGCCAGGTCGTGAGTCTAAGACTTTGATGCCTTTGGATGCCAAACCTTCCAGGCATCCATGCTTTCAGCAAGAATTCTCTCATATATTTTCTATATGAGTTTATCGCTTGAGGAGGTCACAAAGAACTTACTATTTTTGACTCCTTTTCTTCAAGAGCCCAAAAGTGCAGACTATTCCTTACTGGTTAGTCATGCTCAAAATATCTCTAGGTTCCTTACTCGTGCTTCCCTAGACTCCTTTGAGTCTGTTAGCAGAACATCTGCTATAGCTATAGGGGCACGACGTAAAGCCTGGCTCCAGGCTTCAGACTTGGACAAATGGGCACAAGAAAGACTGGGAAATACTCCTTGCACTGGAGAAAATCTCTTTAACAAGGAGTCTTTACTCCAGGTTGCTCAGTTAACCACTGACATTCCTGTTTCCAGAGGCTGTTCTACGCCTTCCTCTTTCCCAGTTGGTAGGAAATGTCCTGCCAAACTTTCTTCCCCTAGGGGGAAAAAGTTTTATCCATCTTCTGCCCATCATACAGATGTTCCCAAACAGGGGAAACATCGCCCTGGTCTGAAGAAACCACAACCTCAACAGGGTCAGCAAACCCAGCAGTCGCAGGGTTTCAAATAGATCATTATTATCCCTCCTGGTTGGTGGTTGGAGTGGCAGTCTGCTTCTTTTCACTTGAAGTATCTGCACTAATTTTATCCTAACCTTTTCTAGATATCTCTTCATGAGACATCTTTTCTTTTCTCTAAGAGTCTTTATCAAGATCATGCCCATACTTAACAGGTTTTATTTAGCTGTATTTATATCCCGCTTTTCACGGGTCAAAGCAGTCAATTGGGGGATACATTTAACATGAGGGGATATGAGACACATACGCTAATACTTACAGGGAACATGGGCAATGGAGGGTTAAGTGGCTTGCCCAAGACCACAAGGAGTGCCTACAGGACTAGAAATCCCAGTCCCTCCGGCCTGAGATTGCTATCCCCAGGTGGGACTTGAACCCCCGGCCCTCCGGCCTGAAGTACCTTGTCCTAACCACTAGACCACTCCTCCCTCTTTGGGGAAAAGAGAAGTGACAACTATCAATAACACAGTTGTTTCCCTGTACTGGCATGTATCATCTTACCTTTCAGAGACTTCCTGCGTAGTCAGTCTCCTTCAACTCTGTCTTACCTCCCTCTTACTACAACATTTGATTTGTAAGAGTGGCTCTTTTACACTGGTAAGCACCTATGGTCCTCTACCTGTTCCACAGGGGGATTCTCCCTTCCAGAGTTATCTCCCCCTTTATTACCTTAGGGCAGCTCATCAGACAATAGGAAGTCCTACTATGTCTGTTGTTTCTTTTTCCCAATCTAAAAAAGGAGGGCAAAAGAAATTTCCTTCCGCTGCCCTGTTAGTTGCTGCAGATACAGCAATTCCTAGTGGTTAAGCCACTGGTTCTGTTCACCACCCAGGGGTTCCCCTCCACTAGCAATCCTTCTAGCCTCAGTGCTAAACCCCAAACAGGTTATCAACCTCGTTTGGAAAACCCTATTATCACAGACTGGTTGGTTAACTTCTATTCTTCGCCCCCTTGTCCTTGGCAGAATAGTTTGATCTCTAGGAACAAGCAGGAATGAATCTTCATATATGGGTACGTCGGTACCGACGGAGTCTGCGCAGGAACGCTTCCCAGCGTCCAATCAAGAGCTTTTGGAAGCATCCCAGCACGCCTGCGTGCTGCCTTCCCGCCTTTCCCAACTGCCTCTCCTCAGTTTTCATTTTTCCGCGGAGCCGGCAGGACGTCCTCCTTTCACCGCAGAAAATTCTTGTTTTTATTTCTTAGTTTTCTTGTGGTCGCGGCTGTCTTCCCGACGCCACCGGTACCGCCGGTGTTTTCTTTTCTTTTCTTGTAAAATTTTCCTTTTCCACGGGATATTTTTTCTTCATAGTGTCCCACGGTCTCTTAGGCCTTTTAGGCCTCTTCTTTTTCCTTCATGGAACCGCCAGACACTTTCTCCAAGAAATGTTCAGACTGTGGCGGTACAACTTTATTTTTAGACCCTCGAAGTCAGTGTCTAACCTGCTTGGGTCCTGACAACAGTTTGGTAAGAAGAGGTTTTCAACATTGAGGCTCCCTCGATACACGGTTGCCCTCCAACTTCGGGGCACCGTCCCCTTCTTCTTCCACACAGGATCAGGTAACCCACAAACAGTCTGTTAAGACTAGCCAGTCCTCGAGTGGTAGGTCTCATGCGCAGCATGTAGACGGCTCCGGCCTTGCCCTCGAGGGCCCACTGGCTTCAAAACCCCGGCGGGAGTCTTCGGTCTCCAAAGCCTATAAGGGGTTTCAGGTTGTTCCTGGGGTTCACCCCCCACAGAACCATACCTAAGCCGTGTACAGTGGTGGCATCCGCTTCGAGCGGTACCGATACCCCGGCATCGGCACTGGTGTTGGATGAAACACTCCTCACCAGGGATCGTCATCTGGCGTCCTCGGTACCTTCGGGACCGGTGGATAACCTCCAGATTGACTTTCCATTATCGGTACCAACACCGATACTCCAACTGACGTCGGTACCCTCCAGATGTGCATCGATAGCCTCGCTTCCTTTGATGCCGAGTCTGGAATCGATCTCCAGTCTGGAGGACTGAGTACCGACTCGCCTTGGTACCGGCTCTCGACGGTACCGAAGGCTCGGTTCCGATGATTCGGATCCGCAACTCTCGATTCCCCCGACGCTGATTGAGTTGCCACTGGTTGCCCTTCCTTCACTGGTATCAGACACGGTACCGAAGTTGGTACCGATGTCCTCATTACCTTCACGGTCGGGGCCTTCCATGCTTCGCTTATCAGGCTCTTTGCCCTCGATGCCGAGTTTGGAATCGATCTCTAGTCTAGAAGACTGGGTACCAATAGATTTTGGTACCGACACCGATCGATACCAGTGCTTCGGTACCGAGGATAGCGGCCGGAGGTTTTCGGTTACCTCGGTACCGATTGAACTGTCACCGATGACTGCTCCGATGTCTTTGTCGGGCTCGACTCCAACATCGGTACCAGTATTGGCATCGGTACCGGTACCCACAGTAGCATCATGGCCAACTCCTGCCATGCTTTTTTCAACAGGATCACTCCATTCTATACCAAGCTTGGAGTCGATACCTGGCAGGGACAATGTGGTAAGGATGGTGGCTGCTCCTGACAGCCAGTACCAGCAACCATCTTTTAAGCATTCCACACTGCACTCTGCAGGATCTTCTATTCCTATATATTTGGATAACTCTGTCGATGCTCAGGCTAGTTCTTTAGATCTACCCTGTCCTTTTCAGAGTTTCCTCCTGGATATAGCAAGATCCCTTGCCATCCCTATTCCAGGACATGATCCTGCACAAGGCTCTGTTTCTACCAAAGCAAAGGACAACATAATGCTTCCTTTGCATCCTTCCTTGCAGGATCTCCTTCTAGGAATGTGGGAAACACCTTTAAGGGTACCCCCACCTCCCAGGGTAACTGATCTCTTATATCAGGTGCCCCCCTCTCCAGGGTTTCAAAAGACTCAACTTCCTCATCATTCCATAGTAGTGGAATCAGCAATGAGGCGGGTAAAGAGTAAAAAAAAGCACTCTTCTTATCCGCCAGGTCGTGAGTCTAAGTCACTAGATGCTTTTGGACGTCAAACCTTCCAGACATCTATGCTTTCTGCAAGAATTCTCTCATATATTTTTTATATGAGTCTTTCTCTTGAGGAGGTCACAAAGCAGTTACATCTTTTGACTCCTTTCCTTCCAGATTCTAGGAGTAAAGACTATTCTTCACTGCTTAAGCATATCCAGAATATTTCTTGGTTTCTTTCTCGTGCTTCCCTAGACTCTTTTGAGTCTGTTAGCAGAACCTCTGCTATTGCTATAGGGGCATGACGTAGAGCCTGGCTTCAAGCTTCAGACTTGGACAAATGGTCACAACAACGTCTGGGACATACTCCTTGCACTGGAGAAAATCTTTTCAACAAGGAGTCTTTACGTCAGGTTACTCAGTTATCCACTGATTTACCTGTTCCTAAGGGTTGTTCTACACCTTCTTCTGTCCCACTAGGTAGGAAATCTCCTACCAAACTTTGTTCTCACAGGAGAAGAAGGTTTTATTCATCACTTGCCCATCATACAGATGTTCCCCAACAGGGGAGGCATCGTCCTGGTCTGAAGAATCCAACCTCTCACCAGGCTCAGCAAACCCAGCATCTGCAGGGTTTCTGATCAGTCATCATCAGATGCTTGTGACTCTTGGGGTTAGCATCTACAGTTGCTTCTTCTCAATGGAGGCAATCCACCGCTTCATTCTAACCCCTACACATGGATCTCTTTCCAAAAAATATCCATTTTTTCTATATTTCTATGAGCTGTCAGGATATTCATGCCTATAGGTCACAGGTTTCTCCTCTTTTTCCTGCTAGGGAAAGAGGTCTAACCACTATCAAATGATAGTTCCTGTGCCAGCATGTATTTTTCCTTTCTATAGACTTCCTACTTCGTAAGTCTTCTTCAGCTCCATTCTCTTCATCCTCTTACCAAGTTTTTCCCCTGTAAGAGCGGAATTACTTACTGGGAGGCTTTTTTCTTCAGCCTCTCTACTTTTCTCACTTTCCAGTGCGGAGTTTTCCTCTCTGAGTTACCTCCTCTGCTTCAATCTTGCTTTGGGGCAGCTTATCAGACATGTCCAGAGTTTCCTACGCCTGTTCTGTCTGTTCTTTCTGCTTTGAACAGTAAGATTCTTTCTGCTGTCTTGCTAGCAGCTACCTATGCAGGAGCCTTAATGTTTGGACCACTGGTTCTTGTCCACAAACAACCAGATTGTCCTCCACTAACATTCTGTCTAGTCTTAGTAGTGGCTCCAAGTCGGTGCTTCATCTCTCTTGGAGATCATCTCACTACAAGCTTTCTAGATTGTCTTCTATTCTGCCATCTCCATTTTCCTGGGTTTGGCAGCATAGTTGGCAGAGATACTGGCTCTCTAGCAGCCAGTTCTATCTCCTCATTCTCCTGCATCATGCTCTCTGCAATCTACAGAGAAGCTTTCCACTATGGGCCCTTGCTAGAGAGCATGTTTTTTTTTTTCTCCAACAGCTATCCTAGCTGGTTAGAAAAGGCTTTTCAGTCATGTCTCCCATGACTAGAAGGTTCTCCCTTCTTTTACTATCTCCTTTTTTGATATAAAGGACATAGACCTTCTCTTACGTGAAAGCTCAAGGAGTTGCCAGTTCCCTGATTTGGTCCATAGTATTCCCAATCGGGGATATGCTCGTCCTCATGGTAAGAACGCATGATACCTTTGCCCTTAAGCAGGTCAACATGGTATCTCATCTCTAGGCGTCTTCTGTCTACTTACCATGCTAGAGTCCTGGAAGACTCGGGACTTGCTGGCTGCACATTGATATTATCCTCTGTTTTTCACGTAACAGTCCTAGCATTCTTGCAGATCATGACCAGGAGGAATAGATTCTCTATATGTCTTCTCAAGTAGGTTCCACCTCCTTGTTATTAGATGAATCTTTCCTCTCCACATATCCTATGTGATCACTGTGCTGTAGGCATATCTCTGTCTGTTTAATTGCAGACACCCATATGTAGGCCTACATATCCATATTTATTTTTTGTGTGTATTTTATGCCCTTCCATATCTCACTATAGATATATTCTTATATGTCTATCTATCTATCTATATATATGTATCTGTCGAGATATTTTATTGTAGATAGATATGTATCCACATACTTATCTATCTCACTGTCTATCCTCATATAGCTATATGATTCTGACAGAGGGGCTTTACCCATACCTTGCTATCTAGCAGGTTTGGGGTTCTACACACACAACCACTCCTGTGGTAGTCAACAATCTTTATACCATAACCTAATGGTTTAGGTACCTCTGAAGCTCTCCGTGCCCAATATCTCTCCTAGCTTACCCCAGTTAGGAGAGACATTGTGGGTCTTCAGTTAATCACAGGCTTTAACGCCTCAGGCATTTGTCCTCTCTTTTTGGGATACAAGGGGTTCCCATACCCTTTCTCCCCACAAGGACTGTGCCTGTTTGTCCAAATCGGTTAGCCTTTCTCTTTTTGCTCCTAAGAGTGAGTCACTCTGCCTCCAAAAGAGCTAGGTTTTTTTGTCATAAAGCCTTTCGCTGAAGGCCCACCGTTTTTGGACTACCCCAGTTTTCCTACTGGGGTTACCTGTTACCTTTCAGGATTCTCTCCTCCACTGGTTTTCCTACAGGATTATTACCTCCACTTACAGTGAGGTCATCTTCAAGGTTCCTCTACTGGGTTTCCCAGTAGATCCATGAACCTCCATACTTCTGTGAAATCCTGTCAAGGGAGGTCCATATTGCAATATCCTTTGCAATATTATTGATGACCATCATCATCCACACATGGACTCCTTCTCTGCAGCCCTATGCTAGGTTAGCTGTTCCACAGCATCCTTCTTTCTTCAACTCCTACCCTCCATCCTCAGGATGCCTGGTATTCTGGGACATAGCATGTTCCAACCTATGACATGCTGGGACTCCAGGCATCTCAGCTTGGGAGTCCCCATATGTGAAGACTCATTCCTGCTTGTTCCTGGAGATAGCACAGTTACTTACCTGTAAAAGGTGATCTCTGGGAACAGCAGGAATAAGTCTTCACAACCCTCCCACCTCCCCAGGAGTTGTATCTCTATCTTTCCTTTCCTCTCTCTCTCTCTTTGTCTCAGCTTTAAAACTTAACTGAGGAGAGGCAGTTGGGAAAGGCGGGAAGGCAGCACGCAGGCGTGCTGGGATGCTTCCAAAAGCTCTTGATTGGACGCTGGGAAGCGTTCCCGCGCAGACTCCGTCGGTACCGACGTACCCATATGTGAAGACTTATTCCTGCTGTTCCCAGAGATCACCTGTTACAGGTAAGTAACTGTGCTTTACCCACTGGCTTTACACAGCCAGTTTTTTCTTCTAACCAACCTGCAGCATGCTCTCTGCAACTCTACAGAGTAGCTTTGCACTATGGGCCCTTGCTAGAGAGCATTAGTATCTTGCCTAGCAGATAACCCCAGATGGTTAGGGGGGTTCCCCCAGTCATGTTTTCATGACTGGTAGGTATTCCCTATCCTTACCATCTCATCTTAAATCTCTTTGAGACATAAGACTCAGGCCTTTCATCACGTGAAAACCTAAAGAAGGGCCAATTCCCTGGCTTGGCCCATATCTCCTTTGGTCTTCTCATCAGAGATAATTTTCTTTCAGTGTCAGCTAAAGGACGCCTGATACCCATCTTGCCCTCATAGGCGGGTCACTATGGTATCTTCCTCCAGTGGCGTCCTCTATCCATTCTCCATACTGCAATTCTGGAGAGATCTGGACTTGCTGCCTGCAGACTGAAGTTATCCTCTGCATTTTTCAGGTAGGCCATCCTGGTTATTCAAGAGCTCAAATTCTGAAAGGAATCTAGACTCCTTCTTGTCAGGGAGACCATTCCTCTGACTCTGCCAGTCATAACCAGCGAAAGAGGATTCTCTATGCATCTATTCAAGCAGATATCAACCTTCTTGCTATTAGATGAATCTTTCTCTCTCCCCATATCCCTAGAGGGGATCTGGTTCTATAGACATCTCTCCATCCACATACCTGGAGACATGTGTCTATATGCCTACATAGCCATATGTATTTATAGGTCTATATATATATAGACCTATATCTTTCGGTGTATCTTCTGCCCATACATATCTCTCTCTATATATATGCATATATACCCTATCTATCTATCTATCTATCTATCTAGTGAGATATATCTTTTAGGTAGATATGTATCCACATACGTATCTATCTGTCTGTTTAGGTTCAGATATCCATACATTCCTATATGATCCTGACAGATGGGCACTACCTCTATCAATGCTGTAACAGCATACTTAGGGTTCTACACATATAACCACTTCCTGTGGTAATTAACAAACTTTTTCCTTACCATAACCTTTCAGGGTTAGGTACCTCTGAAGCTCTCCATGTACCTTTTTCTTTCCTAATTGACCCCATTTAGGAAAGACATTGCGGAGCTAAAGTTAATCTAAAGCTTAGCGCTTCCTAAGTTTGTCCTTACTTTCTTATCTGATACAAGGGTCTCCATACCCTTTCTCTCCTACATGGACTGATTCCATTGCCAGTCCAGTTGGGTCAGACTAATTTTTCTTTGGTCCTATGATTGTACTGTTTTTGGACCAAAACAGCTTAAGCTTTCTCTAATAGTACCTTCTGCGTCTTCCGCTGAAGCTCTACCTCTTATACTTCCCCAGTTTTCCCCTGGGGCTATTTCTCACCCTGAAGGGTTCTGACCTCCACTTGTTTTTTCTACTTTTATTACCTCTACTTCTCAGTGAGGTACTCCTCAAGGTTCTTCACTGGCTCTTCTAACAGATCCATATGAACCTCAGTAGACTTTTGCAATGCCAACAAGGGAGGCCCATATTACAATATTTTACTACTAAATGCCCTCTATACAGGGCCTTCCTCTTAGAAGCCCTGTTCTAGGCCAGCTGTTCCACAGCTCCTTTTCTGTATTCATCTCCTATCCTCCATCCCCAGGATGCCAGAGGTCCTGAGGAATAGCATGGCTCTTTCTAGATTCGCAACATGCTAGGATTCCCTCTGGGCATCTCAGCTTGGGAGTCCCCATATGTGAAGACTCATTCCTGCTTGTTCCTGGAGATAGCACAGTTACTTACCTGTAACAGGTGATCTCTGGGAACAGCAGGGATAAGTCTTCACAAACCACCCAGCTCCCCTAGGAGTTGCATTTCTCTATCTCTATCTTTCCCTTTCTTGCTCTCTCTTTCTCTCTTTGCCTCAGCTTTAAAACTCAACTGAGGAGAGGCAGTTGGGAAAGGCGGGAAGGCAGCACGCAGGCGTGTTGGGATGCTTCCAAAAGCGTTCTGATTGGACGCTGGGAAGCGTTCCCGCGCAGACTCTGTCAGTACCGACGTACCCATATGTGAAGACTTATTCCTGCTGTTCCCAGAGATCACCTGTTACAGGTAAGTAACTGTGCTTTATACAACAACCCAATGTGAGTGTGACCCTTTTTAATCAATGTGACTTCACAGTGAAACAAACAAAACTTTAAATGGCTAAACTTTAGCTTCATCTGTCCAGAATCCACATCATCTGCAATATTCATACACGACACGCGTGTTTCAGGCCAGCCGGCCCTGCTTCAAGTGCGACTCGCTTAGAAGAAAGGATCTGGGATTGCCAAAAAACGCTGAGTCCAACAGGAAGTGGTGCTAACATAAGAACATAAGATATGCCATACTGGGTCAGACCAAGGTCCATCAAGCCCAGTATTCTGTTTCCAACAGTGGCAAATCTAGGTCATATGTACCTAGCAGTTTCCCCAAGGGACACAAGTTCCACAATGCTTGTATTTGTTCAAGCATTGATATCCTGGGTCCCTTCTTAATAATGGTTTATGGACCTTTCCTCTAGGAACTTGTCCAAACCTTTTTTAAACCAAGCTACACTAACAGCCTTTACTACATCCTCCGGTAACAAATTCCAGAGTTTGATTACACGTTGAGTGAAAAAATATTTTCTTTTATTAGTCTTAAATAGTTTACCCTGTAGCTTCATTGCATGTCCCCTAGTCTTTCTATATTCTGATAAGGTAAACAATCGATCTACGTTTACCCGTTCCACTCTGTTCATTAATTTATAGACTTCTATCATATCTCTCCTCGGCCGTCTCTTTTCCAGGTTAAAGAACCCTAACCTTTTTAGCCTTTCTTCATAGGAGTATCCTTCCATCCCCTTTACCATTTTGGTGGCTCTTCTCTGAACCTTTTCTAAAATCGCTATATCCTTTTTAAGATACGGCGACCAGAATTGCACACAATATTCAAGGTGCGGTCTCACCATGGAACGATATAGAGGCATTATAATATCTTTTGTTTTATTTTCCATTCCTTTCCTTATCATACCTAGCATTCTATTTGCTCTCTTGGCCGCCGCTGCACACTGGGCCGAGGGTTTTAACATGGTATCCACAATGACACCTAAATCTTTTTCCTGGGTGGTGGTTCCTAATGTGGAACCTTGCATCGTGTAACCATAGTTCGGGTTGTTCTTTCCTAGGTGCATAACCTTGCACTTGTCCACATTAAATTTCTTCTGCCATTTTGATGCCCAGTCTTCCAATTTATCAAGATCCTCTTGCAATTTTTCACAATCCTCTTGGGTTTTAACAACTTTAAATAGTTTTGTGTCATCTGCAAATTTGATAACCTCACTCGTTATTCCACTTTCCAGGTCATTTATGAATAGGTCAAAAAGCAGCGGACCCAGCACAGATCCCTGGGGTACACCACTATTCACCTTTCTCCATTGGGAAAATTGGCCATTTAGCCCTACCCTCTGCTTTCTATCTTTTAACCAGTTCATGATCCACAATAGTACACTGCCTCCTATCCCATGACTCTTTAGTTTTGCCAAATGTCTCTGATGAGGGACCTTGTCAAATGCTTTCTGAAAGTCCAGATACACAATATGAACCGACTCACCTTTGTCCACCTGATTATTCACTCCTTCAAAAAAACATAACAGATTAGTAAGACAAGATCTTCCTTGTCTAAAGCCATGTTGGCTGTCTCCCATTAGGTCATGACTATCTACATGCTGAGTAATTTTATTCTTTATGATGGTTTCTACCATTTTTCCCGGTACTGATGTCAGGCTCACCGGTCTGTAGTTTCCCGGATCACCCCTGGAACCCTTTTTAAAAATTGGTGTTACATTGGCGATCCTCCAATCTTCAGGTATTAGAGATGATTTTAATGATAGTTCACAGATTACTTCAATTCTTCCACACCTTTAAATACCACTTCAGTCATGGGTAACATCCCTACATCTTCCTCAGTAAAGACTGAAGCAAAGAATTCATTCAGTCTCTCCGCTATTGCCTTGTCGCCTCTTAGTGCTCCTTTAACCCCTTTATTATCTAATGGACCAACTGACTCTCTCACAGGTTTTTTGCTACGAATGTACTTGAAAAGGTCTTTACTTCACGTTTTTGCTTCCGCAGCAAGCTTCTTCTCAAATTCTCCCTTTGCCTGCCTTATCAGTGCCTTGCATTTGACTTGCCAGTGCTTGTGCTGTTTCCAGGTTTCGTTATTTGGCTCTTTTTCCATTTCCTGAAAGATGCTTTTTTGGCAACAACAGCCTCTCTGACCTCACCTTTGAAACCATGCTGGCAGTTTTTTGGACTTCCTTCCACGTTTCTTAAAGCGTGGAATACAGCTGGTCTGGGCTTCCAAGATAGTATTTTTCAACAACAGCCAAGCCTGATGTACGTCTTTAACCTTTGCAACTGCTCCTTTTAGTTTTTTCATAACTGTTTTCCTCATTTTATCATAGTCTCCCTTTCGAAAGTTAAAAGGTAGTACTGTGGATTTCCCTACTATCCCTCCTCCACTAATTAAATCAAAGGCGATCATGCTATGATCACTATTGCCAAGTGGCCCCAACAACTTTATCTCTTGTACTAGATCTGGTGTTCCACAAAGGATTGTGTCTAATATGGCTTCCCCTCTGGTCGGTTCATGAATCAGCTGCTCCAAGAAGCAGTCATTTATTTCATCTAGGAACTTTATCTCCCTAGCATGTCCTGACGTGACACTGACCCAGTCGATACCGGGGTAGTTGAAATCACCCATTATTATTACTGTGCTGTAACTTTTGTTAGCTTCCTTGATTTCTTTGAGCATTTCATCATTCATTTGGTCATTCTGGCCAGGCGCTCGATAGTACACCCCCACTGCCATTGCCTTCCCCCTTTTACATGGAATTTCAATCCATATAGATTCTACAGCAGATTTTGTTTCCTGCAAAACTTTAATCCTTTCTGACTCAATGCCCTCTCTAACATAGAGAGCAACCCCTCCACCAATTTGATCAGCTCTATCATTACGATATAGTTTGTACCCAGGTGTCCCACTGGTTGTCGTCCTTCCACCATGTCTCTGATATTCCAATCATATCTAACCTTTCATTTAGTGCTATATATTCTAACTCTCCCATCTTATTTTTTAGACCTCTAGCATTTGCATACAAGCATTTTAGAGAATGTATTTTATTCATATTAATTTGGCTGTTGCTCCCTACCTTCTTTCCAAGACCTCATTCCAGTCGGGCGGAGACGGTCCTTCACACCTTGTACTATAAGAGGGCTTTGTCCTTCTATATACAACGCACTCAGGGCCACTGCAAAGCTTCTCAGATTTTCATATCCTATGACCCCAGCAGGCTGGGGGAGGTGGTGACCAAGAGTATGCTGTCCACATGGGTGGCGGACTCTATTGCCCTTGCTCATGAACAGGCGAGGCTCTCGCTGCAAGGCCGAGTCATGGCGCACTGTGTCCGGGCCATGGCTGCTTCGGTAGCAAACTTGCGCTCTGTTTCGATGGTGGACATCTTTCGGGCCGCCACCTGGTCTTCAGTCTATACCTTCACAGCTCATTACTGCCTTGAAAGAGTCCCGACGGGATAGTGCCTTCGGCCAGACTGTGCTCCGTAACCTTTTCAGGGTCTAGGCAGTTTCTACCCTCCAACCCTTCTGTGTTCAGGCTACCGGAGTGCTGGCTTCTTCGGACACAGGGGTCCTACTGAGGTCTGTACACATGGACTAAATTGCTGCTGCTTGCGACTCCCCATGAGGGAGCCCTGCTTTTTGCTATGGCTTTCAGTAGCCTGTAGCTGGGGAGTCCCGTATGTGAGGACTGACTTCCTGCTTGTTCCCAAAGAAAACTTAGTTACTCACCTGTAACAGGTGTTCTCCGGGGACAGCAGGAACCAGTCCTCACAACCCTCCCTCCTCCCCTTGGAGTTGCTCCTTTTACCATCTTTCATTTTGCTGTCTTTTAGCTATGTCATGTGACAGCAAGATGGCACCCTTGGGCGGGAAGTGGACCATGCATATGTGGTGGCATCTCCCAAAGGCTTTCTTTGAAAGCTGGGGGGATGCTTCTGCGAGGGCTCCGTCGGTGCCGACGTCACCCATATGTGAGGACTGATTCCTGCTGTCCCCGGAGAACATCTGTTACAGGTGAGTAACTACGCTTTCCCTGATCCTCTTTTGCCGAAAGGCAGAAGCAGAGGGCAATATCAATGTCCAGTGAGTCGATAAACAGAGTGATTTAATTGATGAATAACAGTCTATTAGAAAAATAGATAGGGTCAATCTGATGAATAGCTTTAAAAGCCAGGCATAACACCTGAGGAAGGACGGAGACTTTGAGCTCTCGGAGGCGCTGTCTACGTGCTGCGTGGAGCTGTGGATGGAGCCTCGAGGTCTCTCGGGGGGGGGGGGGCTCGTTTGGGGCAGTGGCGGCATCCATGGTGGCATCCGTGAGGCCCTCCCTTAGCAGGTTTGTGAGGCTGGATAGGAGCTGAAGTATAGCTCCCTGGTTAGGAAGCGCTGTTGCAGAGGCGTTTGGTGCTGACATTAGTTGGCCTCCTTGTGCAGGGCTAGATGTTGTTATAGGTGCAGCCTTTTTATATGGCCTGGCTTCTGGGCTGTTTGAGATGCCTCGTTTCTGTCGTCGGTGGGATCTGTGAGACCTGTCCAAGCTGCGGGAGCGGCTGTACCTCCTTTGCCTGTGTTTGCCGTGGTCCCGGCTCCTGCCCCTGCTCCGATGTCCCTGGCGATTGCTGTCTCCGCTCGCCGTCCTTTTCTCTGCCCCGATGGCTGTCTCGGGCCCAACGCTTTCTGTGTTGCTGTGGTGCCGGAGGGGAGACGGAGCCAGTGTAGTTGGAAGTCCCTGCATCGGCGCTGGTGAGGTGTTGCAGGGAAGAACCTTCTGGCTGTCCAATCGCCGATTTGGAGGCGGATTTGGAGGCAGATTCGGAGGCGGAGCTTGTGTGACGTTGCCCAGTGGATAGTGATGGGGCGGAGCTTCCAACGATGATGTTGGCAACATGGCGGCCCCCAGAAGCCTCGTGGAGAGCATGGCGACCGGGGGAGCTATGGTCCAAGGATTTGAGTCTCTTCACCTGGTTCCTGAAGGAGGCATGTTTCTGACCCGCTGGAGCTTCCGTAGAGGCCGGGAGGTCCGTAGATGATTGACCGGGATGGAGGTCCCTCTGGGCACATCCCGGGTTTGTGAAGAGCTGAGAGCCTTCGGGGAAATCTCCAGAGGCGGCTGAGAAGAGAGGAAGTCCTTCAGAGCGTGGCCTCTGGATTTTAGAGCTCTGGGAGCCATATGAGAGCAGTGCTGGCAGTCGGAGACCTGGTGGTTGGCCCCTAGGCATCTAACACACCGGTCATGGTCGTCAGAGCTGCTCATCTTTCTGGAGCAGAGGCAGCATTTCTTAAATCCTGGTTTGGAAGGCATTTCTTACTGTGAGTAGATGTTCTTTCTTTATTTCTTCTCTGGCTGTGGTAGAGAGCAGGAATCCGCGTGTGTGTGGCACGGCGGAAGAAAAAAGACTTGCTGGCTAGGGGCAGGCTTGTGGGTTGGGCCTCTGGCTCATGCTCAGAAAGGTCTGAGCTCTAGAGAGCACTTCCGAGTCCGGCGCCGTCGGAGGACGACACCAGGTGTGGCTGACGAATCCTGCATGTCCAAGGAGAATACTAGACAGATCTGAAATGAGAGGGACTAGTGACCAGTGGACTCTTATCAGTTGGAGTAAACACAGGGTGATGCGTACCTTTTTGTACCTGTGATTAAATGCAAGCATTGTCTGAAGCTGCAGAGAGCAGGTTTATAAGCTTGGACCAGTAAAACCTGAAACCAAAGGAAAACTGCTGTCAGTCATGTTGTAACTCTATGATATATCCTTTTTAAATGATATGTGAAAAATAAACATGGTAAAAAGACCTCAGAATAGCTGAAAATCATAGGTCAAAAAGCTCCATCATAGTGAAAACGTGAAGTAAACATAATTAGTTATAAATCATAGCGTTGTTTCAAATTGTTATTCTACATACTATTATTTTACTAAAACCCACTCTACATTGTCCACAATTTCTTCTGCAGATAGCAACGATACAGAAATAATGTTACTCATGACTTCTTTGCTGACATAACTGCCCACGGTACACTATGGTGATTTAGTGCTCGCCACAATCTATTTTGATTATAGCAATCTTACTGCGATGCTGACAAAATGTTCTTGAAACTGGGCAGAGTTCAAAGACCTGATCATATACAACATCTCTTTGACACTTTATTTCACTCGAAACCTCAAGCTGATTAGCTCAAAATTTATTCAAATCAAGTTTCAATCTGAGGTCTTTTTCTCCACACATTATTTTGTACAAATGAAAAATATATACTGTGGAGGTATAATTTGATGGACAGCAGTTTTCCTTTGACTGTGTTTCACCCACTCGTAAAACCTGAACAGTTTCTACTTGGTGACCAGCATGGTGTCTACATTGCTAACTGTGCAGCGTTAATACTCGTCTTTCAACCACTCCCAATAGCGCTCTACTAATGCGCCTGCATTAAGTGGGATTTGAGAAAAAGCTCTCATCTTTATTTTGTTTCACTAGCTTCCGATCTAAGAGTGTATTAAGGATTTAGTTTCTTCTTTCTGTACTTGGTACTGTAATTGCTGCTTTGTTTTAGTTTATTTATTGTAAGCATGATCCCAGTGCATACATTCACTTTTGTTGAATAAGCTTGGTCAAGTAGTCAATTGAATTTTACCTTGTGTATATATATATATTCAGGCCAATACAGAAACCCTGTGCTAGACACCAGTGCTTGTATCTCTAGCACAGGGTTTCATAGTGCGCAGAAAGTCAGCGTTAAACTTAGAGAGCAAACCAAAGACATGCATATAGGAGTCTGTGCAAGTTTTGGCACTTCACCTCAGATGATTTAGGTATTGGGGAAGGCCCCCGATGCCATCGGCACAACGTTGGAGGACCCGGTACCCCATGGATTCCGAACCCCACCCAACAAAAGTAAAAGGATTGGTGTTAAGATGGGCCTTCTTTGTGGCCAGGTGGCCCCGATCCTCCTTCTGCCCCCTAAAAGTTATTGGTAACCCAGTGGGCCTTGATCCCCCTACACTCCCTGAAAATATTATTGGTGGCCCATGGACCCCGATGGAACGCCCCCCAAACTCTCTAAAATCATCATTGGTGACCTGTAAGCCTCCATTAAACCCCACCCCCCCCCCCGGGACACACTGCCCAGGGGGAGCGACCCGTTCTGCTAAATAAGGAAGAAAATTCCTTATTTGGCAGACTGGGCTCCCCCCCCCCCTCCCTAGGATGCACTGTACAGGGCCAGGTGCTGCCATTTTGAAAAATGGCGGCATGGGGTAGAGCATATAGGTATTGTTGCTACCCCCTCTCTATTTAAAGGTACTGCGGGGGTCAATGTTTTTTGCAAGGAGGAGAGGAGGATCAAGATATGAGCCCACAGGGCCACCATTGATTTTTAAGGGGTGGAAGGGATGATGGGGCCCACTGGGCCACAAATCCTTTTACTTCTGTTGGGGGGGAGTCAGTGTCAGGGGGGCATTGGGGCCCCCCCAGTGTTGTGCTGATGGCACTAGGGTTTTTTCCCGATGCTTGGATTGTCTGAGGTGAAGTGTCAGACTTCACCTCGGATGAATTTTTTGTTCCTGACTGGCCAGGGCCAGCCCAGCAGACGCCCCAGCCGCGTCTCCCCCCATGCGCCAAGCTGTGCCGCTCTACAGTGCTGAGCTGGGCCACTGCCCCCTTGCTGCTGCTGCTGATTCCGGTGGCAGGCTCAGCACGGTGGTAGCAGCAGACCGTGTGCTTCGGCACACATGGCTTGCCGCTTCTGACTGACCCCCCTGAAGTTGTGTCAGAGGGCAATCAGAAGCAGCAGGCCATTTCTGCTGAAGCACATGTCCTGCCACCGACAGAAGTCTGCTGCCTTAGGCTGCCACCTAGCCCACCTAGTGGCGGGGCCAGCCTTTAGCTGCCTCTTTATGCTTGCTGGAAGCTGGACCAAAGTAATCTGGGAGTGGATATGAAATAGGGGAAAATAAGTCCCAGGTCATTTTGAATGGAAGTTTGTAGCATAAAATCCAGGCCCTGGTCCTGTTTGATCCAGAAGCCCAAAGGAAAAAGAGGAACCTACCGACTTATAGACAGGCTTGTTTGAAAAGATATTCTGCAGTAGTCACAGGCTGGAACTATTTCATATTATTTTCCAATTCCTTTCATTTAATTGATGCTTTTCTTTAGCAATGAGTAAGTCAGAGTCCAGAAGTGCTAGACATTATAGAGTTAAACCTCAGCATTTTTTTGGGGGGAGAGGCAGTGTCCATCGCAGGAAGTTAAAAAAAAAAAAATTGAATAGATATCTCAGAAATGCCGATGTGCCGTGTTTTCCCATTGCAGTTTGAGAGTTTGAGAAAGTAACTTCACATGAATCTGCTGCTTAGGCTGCTTGCATGTACTTCGTGTTTAATGTAGGTGCGATCAGATGCCCTTTTTTACAAGATATCTCAAGGTTTCATCATTGTAACGCCTATTGTTTGGGACCCCTTCCCCCATTAAATCACAGATTTGAAATGAAAGTTTTGAAGACCATCAGAACTCTAAGATGCTATTATTTTCACAAGCCTTAAGAACGTTCTTATTTTTACTGAGAAGGGACATGCTCAGTTGAATGTTTAGCAGAGATTCTGTTGCTAAGATCATATCCTATTTAAAGCAATTACTCGTGCAGCTAGAACAAGCATGTTGTCAGAAAAGGACTGCTGTGGCCCACCCAGTCTGCCTTTTTGTACTTGCCTGCTGTTTTATCACAAGTCTTACATGTTTTGTTATCCCCTTGCAATGTTTCTGTCCCATGTAAACCCGAATTTTACCATTGTTTTGGGTCTTATAATCTCCAATGAAAGTCTGTTCCAGGCAGCCGTCGTCCTCTTGGTGAAAAAGTATTTTCTCACATTTCTTTTGTGTTTCCTGCCCTTCAGTTTCATATGATGAGCCCTTGTCCTAGAACTTTCCATTCATTGAGAAAAGCTACCTTCTGATACTTAACTGAAGCCTGCTTAATATTTGAATGTTTGTATCGTATCTCACGCTATCCCTTCTTACTTCCAGAGAAACATCTTTACCTCCCTCACTCTCTTGGGGTAAGGCTTGCAGTGCGGTCCATGCAGCATTGTGGTGACAGTCCTTAGAATCGCCTCTCGCATAGCAGTACCCTTTTGCACACAGATCTACAGAACTGGACACAATACTCAAGGTAAGGTCTGTAGAGAGGTGTAATATTACTTTCTTTCTCCCACTGCTCCCTCTGTTAAGATATACAAGCATTCTGTTAGCTTTCCACTTCAAGCCATTTATTTAGTTTATATTCCTTATACTCAAAAAAAAACCCCAAAAAACAAAAAAACTTTACAGATACATATTTCAATAAGACACTAAGTAGAAGGTATATCAGACAATCAATTGATAAAACACTGAAATAAAATACATAAAAAGCCAATGTAATAATCAAATTACATTAAAAGCAAATAGATATCCAGTGGGACAGGATATCTTTCACAACCAAAAGCTTAGGTAAGCAGGAATGCTTTTAGGGACATGCTTATTAAGGCCCCTGCCAGAAACATAGGTGTGGACCACCTTACGAACACAGGAGGCCTATGCCAACTTCAAGGATGCAGTAAGCATGGGTCTATGTAGCATGGGATGTGCCCACGCTATTCTTTAGCATCACACCCAAACTGTGCGCTAAATCCCCCACTACCAGTTACTGCACTTTGCCTCTTAGTATTTTTCAAAATACCAAGTAATTGGATTATATCTATAAAGAAACTGTTAAAATATTCCAAAATTGTTGAGCCTGCAGCAAAGAGCCCCTGCATTCCTAGTAATGGAGTATTAGCCTACATAAAAGCCTTAACTTAAAAATTGAAGATGCAATAATTGATTGAACCCGCATCTGCATTGTGAGTTGCAAATCGGGCATTACCCCCAAAGTTCTAGTTGATGCCAGTATAGGAAGCCGGAAATTAGAAAAACCTGGCACCTGCCTATGACTAGGTCAGTCATAATATTATTTTGCATCAATATGGCATTCTTGGGGTGACCAATGGGGCCTTGCAGTGGCTGACTTCTTTTGACAGAATGCACAGTTTCTTTGAGTCTTAACATGTTATTCATACCCGTTTCAAATTAATCATAGGGTGCATCAAGGGTCCAGTCTATTGCTGCTTTTAAAATCATCTTGCAATCCTTAAGTGGGTAGATGCACAGTCTAAGGTGGCCTGATTTTACTTATGCAGATGAAATTCAAATTGACTTTCCACTGGGTTAAAATTGGAATCAGTTTCTTACCGAGTTGAATTCAGGTTTAGTGATAATTTCTAACTGGCTTTCTGCTAATACTCCAGAATACACAGAAAACAGAGTTCTTTATGCATTCAGTCTAGTAACCCATTGGTGATCTTCTCAGCAAACTCAACGTTAGCAATTTCAATCTGTTGAATACTGTAAAGAATTTTGGAGTTTATTTACATTCTCAGTTGTCATGGGAGGGAGGGGTTTCTCATATGATGCTCTTGGATGTCTTTTAAGCTGTGGATGGAGCAAAGATGATATCTTTCTGAAGTCAGGCCTCCTTTCTTTCAGTTGTCCAGGCTTATGTTCTCCAGCATCTAGACTATGGTATTGGTTTGTGCATGGGCCTTCCTTTAAGGCTTCTGTGCCTTCTTTAGGTAGTTCAGATGTAGCAGCTTTTGAACCATGTTTAAGTTGCCTTGCCTACATGGGTTCCAGCCTCCCCTTTGTTGCATATATTAAATTGTCTATCTTGGCCCACTTTACCTGAAGGAATGCAAGGAATGGCATGTTCCTTTCTAAACCAATTCTTTCCTCATGGCGAGCTTTGGTGGTGGTCTCTCCCATCAAGGTTTGGGAGAAATTTAGGTTATGGGCCAAGGTCTTCTCAACTATGGTTTCAAATCTCTGGAATATTCAACCCATAAATATCAGATGGCGGAAACAAATGAGAGCCTGGATGTTTCCTTATTGAAGCCATAATATCGGAGAGTTTGTGTTGTGTTTTATTGTGCTAATGTAATTATTGGTGTTTGTTTACTTTTAGGATTGTATTTGTATGTTTTATTTTGTGCAAATCTGTTTTAGGGTTGGGAAAGAGGTATATAAGGTCCCAATATTCAAAGGTTGGTGCATCTGAATATCCCTTACTAATTCTGCAACATGCCCCAATGCTAACCGCTTAGCATCGGAGCATGTTGTGGGAGTTCCGGGACGTGTCATGGGTGGCGACAGCTGCTAACTGGGTAGCGGCAATATTGCACCGCTACCCGGTTATGGACACACAGGTAAAGCTAGGCACAGCAAAGGCTGACCTAGCTTTACTTGTAGGAGCTAACCGGGCAGTGGCTCAATATTGGTGCTACCTGGTTAGATTCTGCAGCTGTGGAGGCTGCATATGACTCCGGCATTGAATATCCGTGTATAGTGTTCAGCACCAACAGCTAGGCGCTGTACTCGCACCTAGCCACCAGCACTGAATATTTTGGCAGTTTGGGGTAATAAATTTTGAATGCCCACTTGCCATTTGATGTAGAACCAGTCTAACCAATAGGAAAACTAGGCAAACACCTCAGGTGGTAATGTCTAGGGTGTGGGGGGGGGGGTGTGGCAGCAAAGAGCACAGGATTCAAAGCTAAATGATAGATTTTGACGGCCAGGAAGGTGTAAAGCTTAAGGTCACCAACACGCTGAACTAACTCTGAGTCTGGCACTGATTAGATGGTTACAACTATTTCATGCTTTATTTTTTCAATTACTAGCATTGGATTACATGGATTTTGCTAGTTGCGTCAAGATGGGGGGGGGGTCTAATAAAAGTCAATTAAAACAATACAAATTTAACATAATATTACTTTATGAATAAGTAAATGATCACTGAAAATCCTGTCCAACTACATATTCCAGGCTTTTCTTTCAGCAGTGTGCAGTTTATTTTCCTGGTTAGCTTGTCAGGTGCAAAATGTTATTTTATTTATTTATTTACATTTTCTTATATACCGCTCTATTCTGCATCAGTGCGGTTTACATTGAACAAACTGAAATTACATTGAGCAGGGCATTATAACTTGTAGATAACTATTTTACAGGGAACATGGGCTATGGAGGGTTAAGTGGCTTGCCCAAGACCACAAGGAGCGCCTGTGGGACTAGAAACCCCAGTCCTTCTGGCCCAAGTTATGCACTATCAGCATCCCATATCAGGTGGAAGGAGGACCAATCAAATGGCATGGCATAAAGGTGAGGTCAGGGAGGCTGTTTTAGTCAAAAAAGCATCTTTCAGAAAATGAAAAAAGGAGCCAAATGACAAAAACAGAAAACACAAGCATTGTTAAGTTACATGCAAGGCATTGATAAGACAGGCAAAGAGAATTTGAAAAGAAACTTGCTGTGGAAGGAAAAACTCACAATAAAAAAGTTTTCAAGTACATTTGTAGCAAAAAACCTGTGAGAGAGCCAGTTGGACCATTTGATGAAAGATGGGTAGAAGTGGCAGTAAGAGAGGATAAGGCCATAGCAGAGAGACTAAATGCATTCTTTTCTTCAATCTTTCCTGAAGAAGACATAGGAAAGTTACCCATGCCAGAAATGATATTCAAAGGTGATGTTTTGGAGGAATTGCCCCAAATCTTAATAAACCTGGAAGATGTAAAGCCAACATGGCTTTAGCCAAGGAAAGTCTTGTCTTACTAATCTGTTATATTTTTTTGAAGGTGTGAATAAACAGATACACTATATCGACCGGCTCACCTTTGTCTATCTGGATTTTCAGAAAGCCTTTGACAAAGTCCCTTATGAGAGACTCTTGGCGAAATTAAAAAGTCATGCGATAGAAGGCAGTGTACTGTTGTGGATCAGCAAATGGTTAAAAGATAGAAAGAAGAGGGTAGGTCTAAATGGCCAATTTTCCCAATGGAGAAAGGTGAATAGTGGAGTATCCCAGGGATCTGAGCTGGGCCTGCTGCTTTTTAACATATTCGTAAATGACCTGAAATGGGAATAACGAGTGAGGTGATCAAATTTGCAGATGACACAAAATTATTCAAAAAACCCAAGAGGATTGTGAAACTGTAAGAGGACCTTGATAAATTGTAAGACTGGACGTTCAAATTGGTAGATGAAATTTAATGTGGACAAGTGCGAAGTTAGGCACCTAGGAAAGAACAACCCAAACTATATTTACATGATGCAAGGTTCCACATTAGGAATCACTACCCAGGAAAAGGATTTTGGCATCATCGTGGATAACATATTGACACCCTCTGCCCAGTGTGCAACAGCAGCCAAGAAGACAAATAGAATGCTAGGAAGCATAAGGAAAGGCATGGAAAATAAAACCAAAGATATTATAATGCCTCTGTATCAATATTGTGTGCAATTCTGGTCACCGTATCTTAGAAAGGATATAGTGGAATTAGAAAAGGTACAGAGAAGAACCACCAAAATAGTAAAGGGGATGGAAGGATACCCCTAAGAGTAAAGGCTTCAGAGGTTAGGACTCTTCATCTTGGAAAAGAGATGGCTGAGGAGAGATATGATAGAGGTTTAGAAAAAAACTAGTAGAGTGGAACGGATAAGCATAGATCGGTTGTCTATTCCTTCAAGAAGTAGAAAGGCTAGGGAACATATAATGAAGCTACAGTGTAGCATGTTTAAGACTAACCAGCAAAACTTTGCACTCAATGCATACTCAAACTCTGGAATTTGTTACCAGAGGATGCTCTAAAAGCTGTTAGTGTAGCTGGGTTTAAAAGGGGTTTGGACAAGTTCCTGGAGGAAAAGTCCATAAATCATTATTAAAGTGGACTGGGGAAATTTAGGAACCTGATAGGTACTTGTGATCTGGATTGGCCACTGTTGGAAACAGGATATTTGGCTTGATGGACCTTTGGTCTGAGATAGTATGGCCTAGCTTGTTTTTATGTTCTTTTCTATGAGTTAAAACCAGGGTGCAGCTTTGTCAGGTCTTAACGCTATTGCTGCTGTTGCAATAATTATTACACGAGTATCGATATTATTTCATGTTTGTCTTAGTTGGGAAAATGTTTGTCACATAATGTAGAGGAATTGCTTGGCAACAAAGCCTCAGGTATAGTGGAAGCCTTTGATATATCTCAGAAGCCGTTATGCGAGCTCGAAGCAACATGATCTATAATGTTTATTCCACTGTAAGGAATAAGACCTTCGGAGAGGCCGTCTGAAACCCTTTCCAGAATAAGATGTGAATCCTCTTAATAATAATGCAGTTTTAAATGACAGCATTAATATCTCATGATGTATAGCCTTAAAAGCTTTAATTTGCTAGGTCTCATGAAATAAATCTAGTTAATCCATCATTATTATTCAGTGTGGATGAAGTGAAACAAACTCTGTGTTCTTGTTGCTACTGCATTGAATACTTCCTGAGGATTTACCCTGAGATGTAGTTTTTGCAGTTACTAGCATATATGGGAAAAAAAGAGAAGCTTAATGGTTAGAGCAGCAGGCTGGAAACCAGGGTTCAAACCCACTGATGATTTGGACAAGTCACTTTAACCGACCACTGCCTCAGGTAGAAATTCTAAACTCTCAAGGGAGAGAGAAATATTAGAAACATAGAAACATGACCAGAGAAAAAGACCACATGGCCTATCTAGTCTGTCCCTCCATATCAACCACTACAACAGTCCCCTTTTTTCCTTTAGAGATCCTCTGTGCTTGTCCCATGCTTCTTTGAATTCAGCTACTATCCTCATCTCTATTCCATGGATCCACCACTCTTTCCGTAAAGAAATATTTCCGCATATCACTCCTGAATCTATCCCCTTTCACCTTCATCTCATGTCCCCTCATAGCAGAGCTTGCTTTCAATCGAAAGAGGCTCTCCTCCTGTGCATTTATGCCACGGAGGTATTTAAATGTCTCAATCATATCACCTCTATCCCCGCTTTCCTCTATGGTGTACATATTAAGATCCTTAAGTCTGTCCTCATATGAAACATAGAAACAGAAATATGACGACAGAAAAAGACCACATGGCCTATCTAGTCTGTCCTTTCATATCAACAACTACAACAGACCCCTTTTTACCTTTAGAGATCCTCTGTGTTTGTCCCATGTTTTTTAAAATTCAGTTACTGTCCTCATCTCTACCACCTCCACTGGGAGACTATGCCACGGATCCACTACTTTTTCCGTAAAGAAATATTTCTGCATATCACTCCTGAATCTATTTCCCTTCATCCTTATCACATGTCCCCTCGTAGCAGAACTTGCTTTCAATTGAAAGAGGCTCTCTCCCTGAACATTTATACCATGGAGGTATTTAAACATCTCAGTCATATCACCTCTATCCCGCCTTTCCTCTAAGGTATACATATTAAGATCCTTCAGTCTGTCCTCATATGCTTTATAATGAAGACCACTAATCATTTTAGTAGCCACCCTCTGCACCGACTCCATCCTGTTCACATCCTTTTGAAGGTGCGGTCTCCAGAATTGCACACTATGCTCCAAATGAGTTTGCACCAAAGACTTATACAGAGGCATTATCACCTCCTGTTTTCTGCTAGCCATTCCTCTCCGTATGCACCCAAGCATCCTTCTAGCTTTTGCCGTCGCCTTTTCTACCTGTTTAGCTACTTTAAGATCATCAGACACAATAACACCTAGGTTCTGCTCTTCTTTAGTGGACAAAAGTACTTCACCCCCTATGTTATTAAGTGCCGTCGAGTCGGAGTCGACTCATGGCGACCCTCTGGATAGCTATCCTAAATTGTGTTCGGTCTTCAGTCAGGCGGCTCATTGTTGACAGACTGGTACCCGTAGCTGCTGTTATTGTATTGATCCATCTCATTGCTGGCCTTCCTCTTTTGCGTTGACCTTCTATCTTGCCAAGCATGATGTCTTTCTCTAATGATCTCTCTCTTCGCATGATGTGTCCAAAGTATGAAAGTCGAAGTCTTGTTATCTGAGCTTCTAAAGAAAGCTTAGGTTTGATCTCCTCTAGTACCGACTGGTTTGTTCTTCGGGCAGTCCATGGTATACACAGTATTCGCCGCCAGCACCATAATTCAAAGGCATCAATTTTCTTCCTGTCTGTCTTTTTCACTGTCCAGCTTTCACATCCATATGATGTTATTGAAAATACCATGGCTTGACATCTCTGCTCTTGAGAATCTTATCTAGGTCTTTCATAGCCATTCTGCCAAGAGCAATGTATCGTTTGATTTCTTGACTGCTTGTTGCTTCTTTATTGATAGTTGATCCAAGTAGGTTAAAGTTGTTCACAATTTCAATTTCTTCTCCTTCAACGATGAACCTGTTGATTATGGCAGTTGTCATGATCTTTGTTTTCTTTACATTGAGGTGCAGGGCCATTTTGAGACTATGTTCTTTGATTGTGAGAAGCAAATGTTTCAGATCATCTTCACTTTCAGCCAGTAATGTAGTATCATCAGCATAGCGAAGGTTGTTGATGAGTCTTCCACCAATCTTGACACCTCTGTTGCCTTCATACAATCCTGCTTCTCTGATGATTTGTTCTGGATATAAATTAAACAGGTAGGGGGAAAGTATGCAGCCTTGTCTTACACCTTTGCTTATTTTAAACCATTCTGTTTCTCCTTATTCCGTTCGAACTGTTGCTTCTTGATCAATGTACAAATTGTGCAAGAGAACGATGAGGTGTTCTGGTATACCCATGCTTCTTAATGTGGCCCAGAGTTTCTCATGGTTTACACAGTCAAAAGCCTTGCTATAGTCGATAAAGCACAAATAGATATCCTTTTGGTATTCTTTAGTCTTTTCAAGGATCCATCTCACATCCGCAATGATGTCTCTCGTTCCTCGCCCTTTCCTGAACCCGCTTGCACTTCAGGTAGTTCTTGTTCCAGATATGGTTGTAGTCTCTTTTGAATAATCTTCAGTAGAATCTTGCTGGCATGTGGGATCAGAGCGATTGTTCGATAATTTCCACAGTCAGTTGGATCACCTTTCTTTAGTATTGGTATAAACACAGATCTTTTCTAGTCAGTTGGCCATGATGTTGTCTTCCATATTTCTTGGCAGAGCCTTGTAAGTATGGTAACAGCTGCATCAGATTGCTGCAATACTTCTATAGGAATGCTATCAATGCCTGGTGCTTTGTTCTTTGATAAGGCTTTCAATGCTGCTTCAACTTCTTCTTTCATCACCAATGGTTCCCGATCATAAGGTACAGGTTGAAACGGCTGTTGGTCCACTTGATCTTTATCATATAAAAACTCTGTATATTCCTTCCACCTTTTCTTGATCTTCTCAGCATCATTCAACATAGAACCTTGAGCATCTTGTAACATTCCAATTCGAGGCTGGAACCTTTTTTTTAACACTCGTAGCTTTAGGAAAGCCGATCTTGTTCTTCCTCTAATAGTTTCTGCTTCTATTTCCTTGCATGCGTCGTTGTAGTACTTTTCCTTGTCCTGTCTTGCTGCACGTTGGAAATCTCTGTTGAGTTCTGCGATTGTCTTTCTTTCTCCTCTGCCTTTAGCTTCTCTGCGTTTCTGGGCAATTTTCAGAGTTTCTTCCGTCATCCATTTTGGCCGTTTTTGCTTTTTCACCTTTTGTAGAGACTTCTCGCTTTCTTCGAACACAACCTTCTTGATGTCATTCCATAACTCTTCCGGAGCTCTGTCATTTGTATCTAAAGCAGCAAATCGATTTTGCAGGCAGTCTTTAAATTCCAGTGGTATATTCTCAAGGTCATATTTTGCTGCATTCATGAGTGGTTTGCTCTTTTTCAACTTTAGCTTGAGTTTGCATACTAATAGTTGATGATCTGTACCACAGTCAGCTCCAGGTTTTGTCTTGGTTGATGTTATAGAGCTTTTCCATCGTTGACTTCCACAGATGTAGTCAATTTGATTTTTATGCATTCCATTGGGTGAAGTCCATGTGTACAGTCGCCGCTTGTGTTGCTGGAAGAAGGTGTTTGAGATGAATAGATCGTTGGTCTTGCAGAATTCTATCAGTCTCTCCAGCTTCATTTCTGTTGCCAAGTCCATATTTTCCAACTACTTTGCCTTCTTCTTTGTTGCCAACGTTTGCATTCCAGTCACCCATGACTATCAGGATATCCTGTTTGCATGTTCTGTCATTTTCAGCTTGTACTTGTTCATAGAACTCTTCAATTTCATTCTCTTCTGCAGCTGTTGTTGGGGCATATACTTGAATTATAGTTGTGTTGATAGGCAATCCTTGTAGACGAATAGAGATTAAGCGTTCACTGACGTCGTATTTCATTACAGTTCTTGTAAATTTCTTCTTTATTATAAATGCAACACCATTTCTTCTTTGTCTTCATTTCCAGCGTAGTAGACCATATGATCATCTGATGCAAAGTGCCCGATGCCAGTCCATTTCAGTTCGCTGACACCCAACAGATCAAGTTGTACACGTTCCATTTCATTCTTGACCACCTCCAACTTCCCTTGGTTCATGCTTCGTACGTTCCATGTTCCAATGTGTAAGACATCTTTACAGCTTCTGACTCTCATTTCATGCGCAGCTTCATCAGCAGTCAAACCTCCCGAGGGCTTTGATCCAACCACATCATAAATGCTGGCTTTACTCTGAAAAGTCTTCAGCTCTTCCCCAGTAGCTAGTTGAGTGCCTTCCGACCTGGGGGTCTCATCTTCCAGCACCATAGCACAGTTTGTTTTGTTGTAACTATCCATTGGGTTTTCATGGCAAGATACAGAAGTAGATTGCTGGGCCTTTCTTCCGCGCAGTTCACCCCCTATACTATGTCTGTAATCTATGTAAAATAGTTAATATTTTCTCTGTAAAATAGTTATGTGCTCAAAAATGTTCTATGTAATTGATGTTTACCATGTTCTCTGTAAACCGTCCCTGATCTCTGTAAGGGGTGGTATAGAAAAGTGCACAAATAAATAAAAATAAATAAATAAATACTATATCACTCCCTTGGATTGCTGCAGCCCAAATGTATGATCTTGCATTTTTTAACATGAAATCTCAGCTGCCAAATTCTAGACCATTCTTCAAGCTTACCTAGATTCCTCCTCGTTATCTACACCTTCCTGGGTGTCTACTCTATTGCAGATTTTGGTATCATCCGCAAAGAGGCAAACCTTATCCGACAGCCCTTCTACGATATCACTAACAAAGATGTTAAAAAGAATCGTACCAAGGACAGATCCCTGGGACACACCACTGGTAACTTCCTTCTCCTCAGAGTGAGCTCCATTTACCCTTTTTTTGCCTTCCACTCAACCAATTTCCAACCCAAGTAGTAACTTTAGGGTCCATCCCTAGGGTGCTCAGTTTGTTTGTAAGTCGCCTGTGAGGAATGGTGTCAAAGGCTTTACTGAAATCTAAATACACCACATCTAGGGCTCTCCCTCGGTCCAACTCCCTGGTAACCCAGTCAAAGAAATCAATCAGATTTGTCTGACAAAACCTGCCTCTGGTGAATCGATGCTGCCTCAGATCCTGTGTTCCGCTGGACTCCAGAAATCTCACTATTTTCTCTTTCAGCAGCGTTTCCAATAATTTACTCACCACTGAAGTTAAATTAACCAGTCTGTAGTTTTCAACCACATCCTTACTTCCGCTTTTGTGTAAAGACACCACATGAGCCTCTCTCCAGTCCTTTGGCACCACTCCCGACTCCAACGAGGCATTGAAAAGGTCATTCAGTGGAGCTGCTAGAACGTCCCCAAGTTCCCTCAGTTTTCTAGGGTGTATCCCATCCAGTCCCATCACTTTGTTTACTTTAAGTTTAGCTAGTTTCTCACGAATAGAGTCTTCTGAAAATTGTTCAAGATGGCCCTCGCTTCTGTTCCTGTTTGGGTGTTTTCTGAAGTCCTGCTCCTGGTTCTTCATCTGTGAACACAGAACAGAAATATATGTTAATCAATTCCACTTTATCCTCATCAGCTTCTACATATTCCTGCCCTGCACCCTTAAGTGTGACAATACCACTTTTGCCCTTCCTCTTCTCACTAACATATCTGAAAAATGTCTTATCCCCCCATTTTATTGCATTGGATATATACTCCTCTTTTTGAATCTTTGCTTTCCTGACTACTCTGGTAGCTTCTCTAAGTTTTTTTTTTCCAAATATAGATGCCTGTCTTCAGCTCTCTGTGATCTCTTGTATTTCATAAAGACTTCCCTCTTTTTCTTCACCTTTTCAGTTACTTCTTTCGAAAGCCATAGCGGTCTCCTTTTCCTTTTACCTTTATTTACAATTTCAACAAAAAGGTCGGTTGCCCTTAAAATATCCCCTTTCAGTTTTGCCCACTGTTTTTTTACATCCCCCAGCTGTTCCCATCCCGTTAATGGCTCCCTGAGGTATTGGCCCATCTTGGCAAAGTTAGTTTTCCTAAAGTCTAAGACCCTCGTTTTTGAATGGATTTTATCAGCCCTAGTCCTAATACTGAATCACACCATCTGGTGATCACTGGATGCAAATTGATCTCCCACTACAACATCAGAAACTCTTTCACCATTGGTAAGCACCAAGTCCAGTATGGCCCCTTCACGTGTGGGGTCTGTTACCAATTACCTGAATAGTTCTGCCTGTAGAGAATCCAGGGTCTCCTTACTTCTAGATGACACTGCAGCAGGAATCTGCAAATCAACATCTGGCATATGGCAATCCCCCATCAGTGACTGCACCTGAATGTAACACCACAAACTATACTACTTGAAAAGTGTCACCTAAATCTCCCCAGAAATCAGTCATTTCTAAGATTGCACCATAATGATTTATTCACTAGATTAGGGTAGATTTATTTATTTATTTCACATTCTTATATACTGCCCTATCTGGCAATCACGGCGATTTTCAATGAATAAAAACTTGAACAATACATCAAACAGAGTTAACTATGTACAATAACATAAGAAAACTATTTACATTTTTACTGGTAAAGAATACATAGGTGATTAAACGCTTTGATGTTCCGTAAGGGTAAGATTTGGGGGGCAAAGAAAAGAGCGGGGTGGTTTGTCCTTCCCAACCACTGCATCTGGCTGGAGATGTGTAGTGTCACGCCCGTGCCCCTTACTTCCAGTGTGGAGGGGCGTGGTTATCATAGAAAGTTTCACCTTTTAGCCTTGTACTGACTTGTTATTTTGCAATGCCTCTTGGGAAAGGTAGTTCAGTCACAATTCACTTGGCTTCAGGTAAAAACACTTGTAGTTGGCTCGAATGGTAAGGCAATGACAGAATTTATTGACTCAAATGCAAAAGGTTCCAGGATTCTTTACAATACACATCAGGACATAAATAAACTCAAAGCAAACTTTCAGCTTATAGTTCTCTTCAGCTCAAAGATAAATCCTTCTAACAGTCAATGCTACCAGCTTGGCTAGCATTGCTGTTTAAAGCAAACAAAAACAGCATTTCTTAATGGCAGTTTTCTGTTCTCATAGTCCCAAACACTTCCAGGCTGTTTGTCTTCTTACAAACAAAGTAAAAACTTCTCACAAGCAAATAATGCTCTATTCCAGGCTTTAGGAATATTCAAAAACAAAGCCAAAAACTTTACTTCCTTTCACCATTAGCTCGGCTTCTTGCCGGTGCACTGCTCTGGATAGCAGGTGTTTAATAAGCCCAATCAGAGAGCTTCAGCTTGCTCTGACTTTCTCAGCAAACATATTTCTTCCTTAACACAGGACATGCACAAAACCATCTACAGGCTTTCAAAGTTACCTGACTCTGAAGGTTTTCTCTTAAGGGTGGTTTTTCCTCAATCCCTCTGCAGTAAAGGATTGGCACAAGGAGCAATCCATGTATGAGTCTTCATCGTTCACAGCTAGGTCTGGTTCACCTAGTTGCAAAGGCTCTACCTCTCCTTCCAGTTCACAGGGTTCAGCTGACTGCCTTCTGTTAGAGCTGAGAGTATCCCTTGCAACTCTGCACTGCTCTTTATCAAACAAGCTTTCAAGGCTCATACCTGGGCCTGGGCTTGTAGCAGCTTCTCCTCCCTCATGCTCTGGCCACCATTCTCCTGTGCTTCCTCGTCCTGTTCTCCAGCTTGTGTTTCTGCTTGGGTCTCTCCCTGAGACTCTCTCTGGGACTCTCCTCCTCCTTCCCTCTGCTTCTTCCTCTATCCTAGACTTAAATCCCCAAGGCTCCAGCCGCACCTCTTCTCCTCTCAGGTGACGGAGATCAGCTTGCCTCCTGGCAGCTGGGTAATTAGGGAACTCAGTGACGTAAGGGTCCTTTACCCTGGGTCTATATTCCCTCTCCTTTTCTCCACTAGGGGAACTCTGAAACCTATCCCATCTGGGAATTTCCTGCTTTCTAGGTGTGATTGGGGCTCTGTCTCTCCGACCTTGTAGAATAGGTCCTTTTATAAGGGTGAATTCCTTTCCTTTATCCCTTTCTCCTCTGTCATGATAAGCTTCCTTATCACAGTAGTAATTATTTTGTAGCTGGAACAGGCAGCTTACAAGCTCATAATCATTGCATTGGTTCAAAAACTAAAGAAATGAAAGTGCATATTCCGGCATCTCGGTTCCAAACATTTCCACGTGCACCTCTTTGTACTGCCATTTTCTCTTTGCCCTCTTCAAAATGTAGATGGCAGGGGGGATGAATAATATTGTCTGCCACTGGGGCAGTGCTGAACAATTTCAGCCTCCTTTAGAATAACAATTACCAAAGACAATGTTCAGAAACCATTTCTTATGAAAGAAAGAGCCTCCTATGAGAATGTGTTGATAGTGACATCAGTGACTGAAGCTGTTTAGTTCGGTCTGTCTCCACATGACAAATGATTTTGGGCGTTCAGGAACCAGCATCTTTGGTTTATAACATTTGCCTGCTGTGAGAAGGTTCCTGCAGTGGCCTCATTTGTTTGAAGAGAGCTGTCAGCATCTGTAAACTTTCTGCAAATATGTTTGTTCACGGTCGAGTTTGATAAGTACAGAGAGGATGCAGCAATTTGTTATAGGCAGTATTTTGTGTCCAGTTTCCCCAGTGGCCAAACTTATCATAGCCGTTCAAAGGTAATTCTAGGTTTATTGATTTGTATTCTAAGATATTAATGTTTTTAGGCTTGATTTCTATAGTTAAAAAAGAATGAAATTGCTACGGCTATTTCTGGATAACCGGGCATCATATAGTGAAGCCAATGAGCAGTTTGGAATTGAGGGTAATCTAGAGTTGGCTGCATTCCCAGGAGTCTGTATGGTTGCTTAATCCTAATCCTTGTCATCCACTCAGTTCATGAGTCTGTAAGTGATAACTCTGCCACTGAAAACTGAGGCAAGGCAGGGTTAGTGCTGTGATTTCCATCAAGCCACTTCCACTTACAGATCAAAACACGTGATCATTACCTGGTCTCCCCTTGAAATGACTTGCTTCTCAGATGGAAATCTTTCCATGGATGGTCTCGGTTTAAATAGATTAGCTTGCTGCAGTTTGACTGCA
Source organism: Ichthyophis bannanicus (assembly GCA_033557465.1). Classification (NCBI taxonomy): domain Eukaryota; kingdom Metazoa; phylum Chordata; class Amphibia; order Gymnophiona; family Ichthyophiidae; genus Ichthyophis; species Ichthyophis bannanicus. Next base: position 950,352,286 of record CM066033.1, on the reverse strand, counting down.
CCAGTTTGTGTTTGGAATGGATATGTCTATAGTTATGGATAGCTACTGAATTTGATTCATGACAGTACATAAATTTACTGATGCTCTGGTAATCTTTCTCAAGTCATTTAATCCTCCATTGCCTCAGGTACAAATTTAGGGATGTATTTACTTAGGAGCAGTTAATGTTTGCATCTAATGTGCAGCAAGTATAAATACACAGGGCAGACAGTTCCTGCAAGGGACATGGAGAAAACAACTATAGAGAAGGGACAAGCAGCTGCAGCTCTGATGTTCACCCTCACCTGAAGACCCTCTATCAAGCTCCCCTACTGATCATCCCCCCTTCTCAGAATGATCCTCCTCCCATACCATTAGAGGTCAGTAGGGTGAGACCAGTGCCATTTTGAATGTGGCTGGAGACTGTGCAGAAGTGGAGGAGGACTACTCCTGCCCCATTCATCGCTTAGCCAGCAGGGAGCCCTTGGATAATACCTAGGGAGGGGTGGGGAAGGGATGGGGTGGCTATCTGGTGGAAAGGGGAGCCTAATCAGGCGAGGAAAGGTTGAGGGATCTTGCAGATGGTGACCATTTTGTCTTATGGTCCGGGGAAAGGATGGTTCTGAAGGGGTGTTCGATCAGTGGGAGGGGGCCTTGATGGGAGGTCTTTGATCAGGGCAGGTTTGGGTCTTCAGAGTGGGGGTGCCAATGTGGCATGGCTATACGTTTTGCTATGGACAGTGGCACTGAGATGGTATTAAGCACATCCACACTATCAGCAGTCATGACAGCTAGCACATGGCAATAATCTTCAAGCTAGCAGTCACCAGCAGATATGCCCATCCTCTGTTAAGATACCGCCTTGTGGAGTGTTAAGCAGATAGCACAGAAACCCCCCCCATGCTGCCTGTTTAGCACGAAGGCTGTTTGCACGGGTCAGTGCATGCTGGATAGCTCTCACTCCAGCCCACGCTAACAACATTGCTTAGTAAACATGTCTTGTAGATTTTAAGTCCTTCAGGAACAGGGCAATACTTAGGGATTCTTTTACTAAAGTGCACTAAGTGACTAATGTGCATTCTAGCATGTTGTAATTGACATCAGGCCTGCATTAACTCGTTATCATGCAGGCAATAATATATTGTGCAGTGGGGCAAGGAATGAATGGTTGTGGTGGAGGGTGGACGTGGGGAGCACATAGCATGCAGTATGTTCCCCATGTTAAATGCAAATTATCAATGTTTAGTGCGGGTGCACTTAGCGACACTTCAGTAGGTGGCGTTAAGTGCATCTGGGTTAATTGCGAATGCTGCTGCTGCACATTAAGTGACATGTCCATGCAGTAATGGCCCGGAACATGCTGGTCATGCTCTTGACAGTTACTCCAGGGGCTTTGCATTTACTGAGCATTAGTTTTAGGGCTAAACACACGATAAGTGCAAAATCCTACAGCACTTTATTAAAAGAGCCCCTTCATGTACCTGATTGTCACTTGCCTCATGCTACTATGGGAAAGGTGTGAGCTAAATCAAAAAGTCTTTCAGGGAGACATTGCAGGCTTACCTTGCCTGGAGTTGAGCTGGTTAGTGGCGTTTAATCATCAGCTGTGCTGCTGGTATGTCCCTGCTCCTCCCCCTAGTGATTGGGTTTAAAACCTGGCTGTGCTGAGAAGAAGCTGAGACATTGGAGGCTTGCCTTGCCTGGAGTTGAGCTGGTTAGTGGCGTTTAATCATCAGCTGTGCTGCCAGTACATCCCTGCTCCTACCCCCAGTGAACGGATTTGATAACCAGCTGTTTTCCGCAGGACGTGGACATGGGCATGTCCTAAGGGGTGTGTACCAAGGGGCTTGTTTGGTCCCTTGGGGAGCCCCTTAGGAGCACTGAGGAGCATTGAAGGAACCGAGGGTTTTTGGCCTCCCTATTTGATTAGTATGGGGAAGCATAAAGCGGAAGTTAAATCAGTGGATTCTGTGGCTGTTCAAGGACCGATGGATAAGCATGTCGTGAGTACTGCTACAGGTATTCCTTCTGCTTTGTTGTTTGAGGAAGGTCTTTCATCCTTGGAAGCCTCTATTAGTTTGGGATTGCGTACCCCTTCCCCTCAACCCACTCCCAAGACTGTTCAGAATTTTGATAAATCTGGTTGTTTGATGACTGAGTTCCCTGCCATACCTCCTTCTGCTTCTACTCCTTTCCAATAGGATTCAGATAGATTTTGTTTGTCCCTCCTGACCCCAGTCTCCATGCCTGCTTCGGCGGCATTGGCCTCTGGGGAGGTAGGGGGGCAGATATTTCCTTAAAAGATGTTTGGTTAATTGTATCCCGGATGGAAGAAGTTTTGAAGGGGACATTAATTCAATTGTGTACCTTCTCACAGGGGGCTACACAAGTGTTACATCAAGTTGAGTTTCGGCTCTCCAGTTTGGAAGGTAAAGCAATCAAACTGGAGAACACAGTGGTGGGTGTTCAGTCAGTATGTAATACTTTTGTTAAAGATAGTTTATTATTGCATAATAAGATTGAATATTTGGAGAATAATGCTAGAGCTAGAAATCTGAGACTTTTAAATTTTCCTGTTGTCCGCCTGCTCTCCCCCCTTGAGCTTTTGAAGAAATATATGAGAGATATCTTGAATTTTTCCGCTTTTGAAGAATTTATGATAGTTTCTTTATATTATGTCCCTCGGACTTCTTTTCAGCTCTCTTTGGAGGGTAAGGCAGAGGAACAAAATGTGGATGATCTGGAGCTGACTCAGTTTTCAGAGTCGTCTCTGGAGAAGGTCCAAAAAAGGGCAACTCTTGTAGTCACTTGTAAGACAGAAGCAGATAAGTCAGCCATATTGAAATTGTATCTTCCTAAGAAGGTTGTCCATTTTTGTGGATATCTTTTAAATATTTTTCCTGATTTGGCTCGATATACTCAGCTTCACAGGAAAGCGTTTTTGCAATTAAAACCTAAAGTTCTGGTCATTGGAGGGACTTTTCTTTTTGAAGTTTCCTTGTAAATGTGTTATATATATATATTTTTTAATACCGCACTCTTTTAGAATCAGTGCGGTTTACATGTATACTAACAGGTACTTTTTATTCCCTTGTCCTCGAAGGGCTCACAATCTAAGTGTACCTGAGGCAATGGAGGGTTAAGTGGCTTGCCCAAGGCCACAAGGAATGGCCATGGGACTAGATACCCCAGTCCCTCTGGCCTGAAGTTGCTTGTCCCCATGCGGGAATTGAACCCCCAGCCTTCCAGCCTGAGGTACCTGTCCCAACCACTGAGCCACTCCTCCCTCTATTGTATTCTGGTTTGAAATAAGTGTTTACAGATGTATCTCATTTGGAGACTTTTTTTCTAGATAAGTAGTGAGTTGGGATAGTTAAAGGGGTTTTGGTTTATTTTCCGGGTTAACTCAGGCCTCTCCTTGATGTGGACTTTAGCATCCTAGCAGGCTTAATTTCTAGTGTTTTTTTTTCTTTTTTGGATGAGTTTCTTGTTCTCTTGATTTGTACTGTAAGATGCTGTTCCTTTCTTTTTTCTTGTATATGTATACAAGTAAATGCATAATAAAAAAAAGTCCTCCAGAATACAAACAATAGAATGTGTTCCATTACTAGATCAATCCCATTGCAGTCTGGCAATGTACAGAAGACTTAATTTGCTCAAGTAATAAGTGATCTGCATTAGCTGGGCAAGATTGTTAATGCCCAGCTAAATAACTGTCTAGCAGAAATTTCAGAATAATCACTGATAACCACATTTGTTTTTAATGGTCATAAGACAATTCTGAAAGTGGGAATCAAATTAGCCCAAGTGTAGATGAGATAGTTATTTTGCTTGATTTAGACAAAGGACCTGGGAATAGGGCTGGATTCTCTTCTCAGTTTGGAGACCCACATTTCTAGTGTGGAGAACACCTAATTCTTCTGGGTGGCTTTAATCTAGCCTCAATTCATAACAGCCATGAATAATCCTTTATTCGGGCAATGCTTGACTTGGGTTTTCAACAGATTGTCACCCATCCAACCCATAATAAAGAAAACATGCTCGACCTGACATTTCTACCTGAAGATATCCTGAATAACCCCTCAATCCAGATTCGACCTGTTCCATGGTCAGATCATCACCTGATCAAATTCACTATGACACCTCAACTCCCTTTAAATAATATGACACCCAAGGTAAATATTGAACACCGCTTCAAGAAATTTAATAGACTTGTTCTTAAAATAGACCATACCTCACTTAGACTCAAACCTAAACAACATTAATTCCATACTAAATAACTGGAAGAAAAGGCTGGCAATCTACTTCTGGTGATACATTGCCAAGAAAACCCAGAGGTAGCTGGGTCGCTATGAGTCAACACTGACTTGATGGCACTAAAAATAAATAAATAAATAACTGGAATCTTGTAATAGGCAGAGCTGCTTTGGCCAAGAAAGCAAGACCTAGATCATTAAGGAAGAACAGACCATTCGAGATATGGTGCACTCAGAAATAAGGTTATTAAAAAGAACTTTAAGAAACATAGAATGAAAATGGAGAATTACTAAATCATCAGATGATAGGAAGCTATACATGGACGTACAACATGCTTATTGAGAGAACATAACAACCACAAGCGAGAGATCGTACAAAGTTACTTATGAAATCTCTCAATCGCTCAAGGGAGCTCTTTGAAATTGTGAAACCATTAACTAAAGCTCCTACCACAGAAGGTCACGTCACCCCAGGCCCTCAGATACTAGCTAACTATTACATGAACAAGATTGGGATGTCAATCACTACCCTCCTACAGGGTCTAACACAAGGCAGAGATGACACAACATTATGACAATCCATTACGCAAGTCTCCACAGATCATCTGCATTAAATCATGAGCTCCATCAATGTGACAACATCCCCACTGGATCCATGACCTGTAAGCTGGATAAAAGTGACATGGGAGGAAATGGCACCTACCATTCTAGCAGCATTACTGTTTAACATCTACATTCCGCCAATCACTATCATATTCCCAAACACAATATAAACTATCATATTTATGCGGATGACATTGTTATACCTGCCACACAACACATCAAAACCTGATCTCAGTTGTATAATAGAATGCTTCAATGAAGCCTCACCACCAATAACCTAAGAATAAACCTCAAGAAAACTGAAGTTCTGTTTGTCTCGAAGAATAAGAACTTCATCCTACTATCCATAGAAAAAGTCAAAGAAGCATTGCTTGAAGTTAAGAAAAAAAAATGAAATACTTGGGAGTTACCCTGGATCAGCACCTAGACCTAGCTAAATAAATTAATTTATCAACTAGAGCAATTTACAATAAACCAAGAATGATTCAACACCTTCGACCTCTTCTACCAGATCATGATTTTCACTCAGTGCTTCAAGCAATGATTTGCCCCCACTTACATTATTGCAACAACATCTTTCAAGGCCTATGTAAACAAACTTTAAACCAACTTCAAATGGCACAAATACTGCTCGGATAATTCAAAAGGTACACAAAACAGAGCACATTACGCCTATATTACACTAATTACACTAGCTCCCTTTCCCAAGTAGAATCAAGTACAAATCCTTAATGGTAACCTTCAAGGTGCTACATACCCTCACCCCATCTTACCCGAGTTCTCTAATTACAACCTCTCCCAAATAACAGACACAGAAGAGGATGTACATAGTACACCTTATCAATTCCTAAGGAATTCAGAAAAACTAACTGATTAACAAGCAACAGAGCCTTTACGTTCTACTTACCAGCTCTCTGGAACATTCTACTGGATAGGATATGAATTATAACTGATCTTTACACCTTCCAAAAACAAATCAAAACATTCACAGAATACTATGGAAAGGATTTAGCCGGTCCAAATATCTACTCAACATAACAGAAAGCTCAAGTCATCTTAATGTCCTCTGGCTTATGACCTAGCACTTTGAGATGCTCTATTGTCCCGTTGCTTACACAATTTCCAGCCGTCTCGAATGTATAAATATCTATTGTAAATAAGTTGAAAGTTAATTAAGCTATATGCCGAGGCAGATGTTAACTTTATAACCTAACAAATCATGCCTTTTAAATTTACGTCTTGTTTAATTTAATTTGTTAATTATTCCCCCCGTTTAACTTACTATGATTATTTATTTATTTTATTTATTTAGACAGTTTTGTATACCACCTTATCCTTCAATCAAAGTGGTCACAACACAATTGGGGGATACATTTAACATGAGGGGATATGAGACACATACACTAATACTTACAGGGAACATGGGCAATGGAGGGTTAAGTGGCTTGCCCAAGACCACAAGGAGCACCTGTGGGACTAGATTAATTTTCACATATGTTCTTGTAAATGCCATAATCTGTGCATTGTAATATATCTTGTTCCATGTAAATTGCTATTATGCGCTGTTTTGTTCTATGGAACCCGCTTTGATTGCATAATAAGGCGATATATAAAACCCACAAATGAATAAATAAATAAACATGTTCTCAGATGTGTGTACCCTTTATTGCATGATTAGGTGTTTAATAGTGATTAATTGACTGGTCATCTCACAAATGGATTATTAGAATGCCTTATATGTGGGCTTCCTCGCAGAGTTTGTTACGAGGCTCAGGCGTCTGCAGAACATAGCAGTGAAAGTGGTTAGGTTACCAGCACCCATAGATAGGGTTTCAGGTGCTATACAATTATATGGTCTCTCATTAGAATAAAGATGGAAGTTCAAGTTGCTGATGCTGAGGTTATTGTACCTGGCTGGAAACCTGCAATGGTATATTCCTGGTCTACCTAGTGAACTTTGAGGGTGCAGGAGATGCACCTAGTTAGATACGTGGTAGGACATTTTCTGTGGCCATCCCAGTACCATGGAACATGCCCCTCTACATTAGGGTTAAAACTAATTCTTTCTTTCTTAAAAAAAAAAAGTGAAGAGATGGGATTTCCCATCTGTTTGAAAAGCTGGTGGAGTCCAAGAGATTCTAATTGTGGAAAGCAAGCTTTTTTTTATGTTGCACCTTTTATGGTGTTATGCATAAGAGGAAAATGTTAGATGGAGTCATGGCAGAGCTGGAGAGTTACTGTTTTCTGTCCCTGGGCTGATGATGTGTGGAAAGCGGGATTCAGTGAGCAGCATTCCTGCAAAGCACAGTGCCTGCTTCTTGTGACCAACACAGTATCGCAGCACCTCGTATCGGCAGCAGCATGGACAGAAGGCTCCCAGACAGCTTTGCTGGACATTGGCAGCGAGGAGTCGCGGTGATATGTTACAGTTATTATTTCTAAGTGCTGTTTTTTGTGTTTGATATTGTGTTATTGTGATTTTATGTTACAGATTATTTTGATGTTGATGTTTACTGCTCAGATTGGTAATAACGGGAAAGCAGTATATAAATAATTTTAAATAAATATAATAAAATTGCTTATAGCATCTTTGTCCAACATGTTTTCATTGTGGTTCAGTATAATATTTCAGAAACATACACACAGCCAGTTCTGGGGTAGGTCTGGCTGTCATTTCTGATATCGGATCCCAGATGGCCTCTTTAAAAAAAACAGAAAAAGAAGGAGGGCAAGATTGTCTTGAGTGATATTATTAGTATTACTCAAATACAGTTGGTTAGACTGAGGCGCAAGGGCTGATAAATGGACCGAAAACCACACAGGAGGTTGATAAGAGAGCAGTATTCCTGGATCTTAATAGCTTATTCAAGAATCAAACATGGCGCCTCATGACTTTGACATTCCTCAAAGACAGCAGGAAAACCAAAGACAAGCTATTATGCCTTTGTATTTAAAGTTTGGCCATGTAGTGAACTACTAATCTGTGCTGCTTCAATAAAGGAACAGCAAGACCACTCAGACTTTTTTCTGATGCCCTGTAGTGGCTGGAAGACCTCAACAGTGATATTCAGCTCTTGAACATGTAAACCCCTGCAGTTCTTCACATGTTGCTTGACAGACAGTGATCACAAATATCCAAGAGCAATGTTGTGCCTCGGTCTCTTCAGTTCTGAGGGCCTGAGAAAGAATAGCCATCGGCCTGAAGAGGAGGCAGCGCAGCAAGTCACCCACAACATTAAGGTAGGTTTCTCACGCTGTCTCTGCCATGTGGGCCCGGGATTCGGCACCCTCCTCCTCCTAACTGGCACCCTGCCCTTGGTACACTACTGGATGACTCCCCAAGGTAGTTGTTTTGCTGTTTCTCGTCATCTCCCTCTGTACTACTCTTTTCTTGAGATTATGAGGGTGCTGGCAAGGTTTGCACAGTTAGAGGAATGTTGATGTAGGCTTGAGTTCAAAACACCTTCCAGTCCTGCTGCGCTCTCCTCCTGCAGCTTTGGCCTTCAAATGGAATAAGGTGCTTGGGGGTTACCACAGCCTTCTGCCCTTCTGGAGCGATCTCCTCTACTTCTCCATGGTACAGTGGTTGACTGTCAAAGACAGGGTGCCACTTTGGGAGTGGTTTATATATGCGTTGAATTTTCACTTTTTGAAGATTTCCTCTTAGTATGATGTAACTTGAGATAGAAGGAACCTCCCCTGTTCTGGAAAATTACAAGCTCATCTCCAGATTATATTGTAGAAATTTAGTAGAGCCACTGGAGGCCTCTACTGCTCAAAGCAGTGACACCCAAGGGGTCTCTACAGACATATTACCTTTGGCAAGAATAGAATAGCAGTGCTCCATATGTAACTATTCACTGTGCTGTCCTATTCATGGAGAGCAGCTTCACAATTAATCTGTCTGAAACATTAGGATACGGTAAAGGGGGCACTTTTGCATGTAAAGCAGAATTTTCTTCCCTGAAGTTGGCAGGATTGATCTCTCCCCTCAAATTGCATTAAAGTTATAGCTTAAGTTTTGCTGTTATTTACATCTTCTTTTTACTACTTGCTCTCTCTTATGTCTGGCTTTTCTCCAGGAACAAGCAGGAATGTAGTCTTCACATATGGGTATCGTTGGTACCGACGGAGCCTGCGCGGGAATGCTTCCCAGCGTCCAATAGGAAATATTTTGGGAGCATCCCACAGGGCCTGCGTGCTGCCTTCCCGCCTTTCCCAACTGTCCCTCTCCAGTTCTTCGTTTTCCGCGGAGCCGACAGGTCGCACATCCTGTCACCGCGGAAAATTTCCCTTATTCTTCTTTTTTGTTGTCGCGTCTGACTTCCCGCGACGCTACACCGGTACCGCTGGTGGTTCTTTTCTTTTTTCTAAAAAACAAAACAAAACAAAACCCTTTGTTTCTGGAGTCTTTCTCCAGAAATTTTCTTCTCGGGTGCCACGCGTCATTTTGGGCACTAGGCCCAATTTTTTCCCTCAAAATGGAAAAACCCGCTTTGGGTTTTAAAAAGTGTTCTAAGTGTGGCGGTACCATCTCCGTCACCAACACCCATGAGTGGTGCCTCAAATGTTTAGCTCCTGACCACTCTATTTCAGAGTGTGTTGCCTGTGGGATGATGTCGAAAAGGGGCCAGCAAAACCGAGCTGCTAAACTTAGCACCCTTTTTCCCTCCGATGCAGCCTCCATGGCATCAATGTCTTCTAGGGCTTCATCTTCCTCCCATGGATCTCAGGTAACTAAACATAAATCTAGCCGGTCCTCAAAGAGTGGATCTCCTTCTAAACATCGAGGCTTCGGCTTCCAAAGCACTAACTTCAGCTTCAGCCTCGGCAGAATTACTGGTGCCATGCTCTGGGGTTCTGGCTGCTTCATCCGGCACCGATACCCAAGCATCAGCAGCGTCGATAGACCAGACATTCTTGGCTATTGAACGCAGTCTGGTGGCTCTTCTCATGTCCTCGATGCCCCTGAAACCGCTTCAGACAATTCAAACGGTACCGGCACCGACTGCATAGACATCGGCAGGTATTCTACCAGGACCAAGTCATGCGTTTCTATCCAGCATCGACAAGTCGGTACCGTACCACTCCGATGCCGACTTCGATTGGTACCGGTACCGTGCCTTGCATGATCACCCGGATCGGAGATACTTCGAATCCTCGGATGAGTCTGAAAGCTCTGCCGATACCAGAGTAGTTCTTCCTGAGGATTCTTCTTCTCCTCAACGTAGGATGTCTCCACCAGAGGATATGTTCTTTCAGGATTTTATCCGAGATGTGGCCCGAGGTCTTTCCATCACAGTAGCTCCTGAAAAAGAGCCTAGGGCAAAGGAATTATAAATCCTACAGTACCCTAAAGCTCCCAAGGAGGCAGCTACCTTACCTATTCATGAGATCTTGCATGATCTTATGTTAATGATGTGGGAAACACCTCTGACCACATCTCCTCACTCTTGAAGACTCGACACAATGTATCGAGTTCCTCCTTGTCCTAGGTTTCAGAAGACTCAATTACCACACCATTTCATGGTGGTGGAATCAGCCATGAGACGGATAAAGAGTGCAAAAAGGCATGCATCTAATCCTCCAGGACGTGAGTGTAGGACTCTTGACGCCTTTGGACATCAATCCTTCCAGGCTTCCATGCTTTCTGTTAGGATCAGTTCCTATATCTTGTATATGGGAATGCTCCTTAAGGAGGTCACTGGAGACTTAGAATTTATGAGCCCTCTCCTTCCTGATGATAAGAGGCAAGATTATCTTGCTTTTGTTAAACATGCTCAGGATGTTTCCAAGTTTGTGAATCGTGCAGCCTTTGACTGCTTTGAATGCATAAGCAGAACCTCTGCTATTGCCATAGGTGCACGTAGAATTGCCTGGCTCCAGGCATCTGACTTGGAAATCTGGGTACAGGACAAACTGGGGAATATACCTTGCACAGGAGAGAATCTCTTTGGCAAGAATTGGCAAGAAAAAGCTAATGAGATAAATGCTGACAATATCACTTTGGATAGATTGTCTAAATCTACAGCTGATCCTGCGAGGAAAAGATCCTCTAAGAAACCATTCTTCAGCAAGAAGAAAAAGTTTTATCCCTCCTATACCCAGCAGGGACATCGTTTAGGTCAGTCTGCCCAAAAGGAACAGCAGCAACAACCTAGGCAACAAAGGAAACCAAAAGCAGCTAAGCCTCAACCGGCTCAGCAGACTCAGCCTTCACAGGGGCTTTGACTTCTGTCTAGAGAACTTTGCCTTCCTGGCCCTGAATGGCCCAGAACCCTCCACCATCCCAGGAAGGTTATGTCATTTTGCCCCCAGATGGGGTCAGATAACAGCAGAAAATTGGACTCTGTCTATTGTAAGAAACAAACTTAATTTCCTCAGCACTTATGCACAGAGGCAGAGTAGGTTCAGTTTCAAGTAGCACTGTACACTGTGACCCACTGGTGGCTCAAGATGCACGGTATCAAATTCAAAATAGTGCTAGTTGTCCTTACCTCTGTAGATTTTTTCCACTTTATTGTATTATAAATGCATCTAAATAAATAAGAGACAAAAATATGAATTACATTTAAAGACTGGCTAGTGTGAGCATGGCAGTGACTAATTTTAATTTAGTTTTTAAGTTTGATAATCCCCCTTGTGAATTCATTTCTTAGTGGAGTACAGTATAAATATAATCAGTAAAACTGAACCAATCATCCATTTATAATCTAAACAATTAGACTATTAGGATGTTTAGTCTTAACAGCAGTTTCCAGAATTGTCCTCGTAAGTGCAAAGTCTACAGCTACTTTTACCTACAGACTTTGTACCAGTTCTCAAAGGCAGAGCACAAATGTGTTTTTCTCTCAACAATCGCCTTGGGAAAATATGCCCACAGAAGTTTCTGCCTGCTTTTTCTTCAGTGCTTTGTTTTGCATCTGAAGCTCAAATCCTGTCCTACTCAACCCCACCCTTGGGAATGTCTGCACACAATGAGGCACATTCCAAATGGGACGTCGAAGTGCAGTCTGGGAAGCCAGAACGTCTGAAAAGAAACACAGGCACGTGTAAGTTCAGGCACAATTCCAGAAGTGTGGACATGCCCGATATGCACGTGTATCAAATGTCTATATAGACATCCCCAGGAAAATATTTCAGAACCAAAACGTTAGAGTACTGGCTTAAGAGCTGGGTGGCCAGAGTTCAAATTCCAGTGTGGGATTTTGTAGTCTAAATCTAATCACTTAACTCTCCACCTTCTCTACACTCTCTGGATGTTTTAAGGTGAAAACACTTTTCCTGATAACTATTCCTGCCTGGAGCAGGAATAAACATGCAAAGGTCTGTAGACCGCTCTGCTGCTTCTGGGATCAAAGGGAGATGTGTAAGCTCATTGCCCCTTCCCAGACATGCTGCCTCTATACCCCGTGCCTACATGAACGTCCATATACTGGAGACTGTCTGTGAACGGCATTTGTGGAATGGTTATGGAGACGTATCTGTGATTTTGACGTCCGTGTGTATGTCTGCTGATGTCCAAACCACGACTAAACCTTTTAGAATGACCCTCATAGGGGGATAATTTTATAAAGAGTTTTTTTTTTGTTTTAATGTTTTGCATATGTGAGTGTGTTGCCTTTTAGCATGCCCATATATGCACTAAAAAATGCTGCCGGGCCCCAAGGTAGGGTCATGGTGAATAGCACAGATGATAGTGTGGGTTTATGATATAGTTCCCATAGTAAATTAGGCTAACAGAGAAACGGGAGAGACAGATTTTAGTTTATTGGACTTTGTGATCCATGAGAGATTATGCAGCACTTCTCTTCCTTTGCAATTGGTTCTAGTACAAGTGAATGTGATAAGCTGGGAAGGAACAAGGAAAGAAACTGTGAATGATCCAACATTTTCTTCGCTTTTTTTTATCTGCCATCTGGAACAAGCTGTCATCAGCTAAGGTTTTGATAATACGTTCCAAAGTAACTTCTCTTTAACCAATTACCATAGCAACCTTTTGAGAGGCTGCAAATCATCAAAAAAGGAATTAGTAATTGTAAGGGAGGAGTGGTCTAGTGGTTAGGACAAGGTACTTCAGGCCAGAGGGCCGGGGGTTCAAGTCCCACCTGGGGACAGCAATCTCAGGCCGGAGGGACTGGGATTTCTAGTCCTATAGGCGCTCCTTGTGGTCTTGGGCAAGCCACTTAACCCTCCATTGCCCATGTTCCCTGTAAGTATTAGCATATGTGTCTCATATCCCCTCGTGTTAAATGTATCCCCCAATTGACCGCTTTGACCTGGTGAAAAGCGGGATATAAATACAGCTAAATAAATAAATAAATAAAAAAAAGACCTTATTTCCTGTACTGTGCCATCTTGCTGGAAATTATGGAAATTTGTTTGTGGTACTTGCTGCACTGTGAGATCAGATCCTGACTAAAAATGAAAATCAGGATTCCTGTCTGGTGCACTGCCAGTCACTTTAAGGTGACCGTACCATGCAGCTTGTAGATTTGCATGTTCTCTGCCAGCAGTCTTTGGACCTCTCCGTTATTTCAATGGCACTTCACTGTGTTGTATTGTACTGTTTAACCTTATCCCCATAACAAATTCACGACATTGCCAAATTGCCGGCGTAGTCCCTGTGAGGCCACTTAACTTTACCTCACCATTCAGCCCAAATCTGCATGGGTTGAATATCTGGTCTAAAGTTGTCCCGTTAACTTCAGGCCGCCTCTTCAGCCTGCCTGAGTTACCCAGGTAACTGGCTGACCAATGCTGAATATTGCATGTCGACTTCAAAGGTTACCAAACATATCCAGCACAACTGGCACTCCCAAGGCTCATCCCAAATGCATATTGGCTTATAATTTGGGCTGTGGAACTTGAAAAGCTATTGCAGATCCTCACTCTATAGGCAGTTCTCTCTAAAAGCAGCTGTTGTATCCATTTTGTGTAGTTAGTAGTTGGATCAAAAGTTTATTTGTCTGTTAATCCTCAGGAAATTTTGGATAAATTGTATCCAAAGATGTGCTTTTCTCCATCTACCAATGTCTTGGTCCGTGAATCACTTCTTTTCATTGTTTCTGTGATAGCCATGGTGATGACACTGAATTTTCTTTTTCATCTTTCTCATCTGTTGTCAAATCTCAAACCAGCTATTAACATCTTCGGGTTAATATTCAAAAGCACTTGTGCAATGAGCACCTGATGATAACCCATTAGGTAATTTGGTTTAAAAATGTGGGCCTGCCACATTGATAACATTTTGGCTGGACAATGCAGCATATGACCAAAGGTTATTCATCTAGGACAGGAAGGAGCCAGAGTGCTCTAGGAGCAGGGCTAAATTTTATCCGGATATTGGTGCTATCCAGGTGCTATTCAGGTAAATTTCAGTGGGACCGCACAAAAAGCAGTCCTGACTTAGAAACATAGACCATGTGGTCTTTTTCTGCTATCATGTTTCTATCTAGTCTGGTCTTCCATATCAACTACTACAATAGTTCCCTTTTTTCCTTGAGGGATTCTCTGTTTAAGTTTAGAAACATATATTCATCAGTCCTGCTGCATAGCACTGGGCATAAAGATAAGTGGATTAATGGTCTCATCTTATATGGAGGTTGTGTTTTGAATATCATCTCCTTTATAGCTATCTGTGAGTGCCTGAACTTGGAATTCCTCAAATTGAAACCCTCAAAGAAATACTGCATTCTCGTACTTTCAACATCTGCTTTTAATTTCATTCCCTCTCTAGGTCTCTTTCCATTATGCTGCTCCCCTGTCCATCACCTGCTCTGCCAGAATCTTAGGTATTGCTTTGAACTGGATACTATCAAGCCTCACATCTGTGTTTGTGTTAAAAAGCAGCTGTACAATATTCACAAAATGTGGCATGTCCTTTCATTGGAATGATGCTGCACACTTACACAATCTTTCATCCTAGCTCATTAAGACCAAACAAATTATATCTTGGCGCGTTCCCAAATTCTACAGTTTACCCTCTCCAACTTTTTTGGAGTGTTATGACAAGAAACCTGTATTGCGTTCCTTGTCACACTAGTGTCTCCCGTTGCTTAGTTGCCTTTTATTAGCTTCCTATTCAACAGTACATATTGTTTAAATTCATAATGGCCTGCGGTCAGGTTAATTGCCTTATTATCTTTCCGCTTTAATCTTTCTTCCTTTGCCCATGTCCTTTGTTGCAAAGCTGCAGCTACTTGTCAGTGCCCCCCTCCTCTCAGGCATACCATCATTTCAAAGCTTTCTCTGCCTACCCCCTTCCATTGGAACAGACTTTCACCAGATACTCAAAATGATCTCTCTCATCTCTTAGGGTTGTGTATTTGTTAGCACACATCCAGTTCATTAGTGTGCCCTTTACAAAATTTTGTGTGTGCTAAATCAGTTGAACACATGTTAATCTAAGACTGAAGGCACGCATGGAGGGGGGTCATTTTAGATGGAGAGCGGGATTGAGATGTCAAGGTTGGCTTGTACTCTATTCCGACGGTACTTTAGAAATGCCTCTGCTAAATGTGGCATTGTTTCTAAACTACATAGAAGGAGGTGCAGGAGCACACATGGATTATCTGCATGCAGCCATTTTACAAATTAAATGTGGGACAAATCAGTAGAGGAAGCTGGGCAACCTAGGGTTACCAGATTTTTGGAGAGTGAATTTTGAGACACCTAGGCAGGGCTGAACTGGGCTGGGAGGGGCAGGGGTCCTCCATCCTCGGGCATCTTTTTCACATATATTTTGAAATAACCAAGCAAAGTAACATTCAGTAATTTCAATGGTTTAAAAAAAGACAATAGCAGCCCTTCTCAATTTATAAGTGCGTATACGTACATGTACGCTTAAACTTTTATTTATACGTATAGATAAATATTCTCTACATTTCTGAAATTCCCCCTCTTTTCTTCAGAAAGGAAGTTATGTCTACATATTCTCTTACCAGGATCAAGAAGACTGCATTAGAGGACATGCAAGAGAAGCAGCTTTTACTATATTCTCCAGTAATGAATTCTAGAGTTTGAATGAAAACACATTTTTTCAGATTATTCTTAAATGTGCCACATTGTAGCTTCATTGTCTGTCCCCTAGTCTTTCTAATTTTTGAAGGCGTAAACAACCAATCTACATTTATCCATTTCAGTCCAGTCCCTGAGCAGAAGATTTCATCATATTATCCACGATGACTTAAATACTTTTCCTGTGTGGTGGAATCATGCATCGTGTAACTGTAGTCTAGGTTGTTCTTCCCTTATTGCATAGCTTTCCACTTGTCAGCATTAAATTTCATCTAGTCTGTCTGCCTGCAGGAGTTTGGATCCCCATGGCATACAGAAGACATATTTGTCACGATCATGGCGGCCTTCCCCTCCAGCCTGCAAGGATCCGATCTGTGGGCAGATGGGAGTCTGCCACGATCACAGCCATTCCTTTCTCTTCTACCCATGGGAGATGGGATCCCCATGGACAGAACAGGAGGGGGAAAAGCTATGGAGGCTAGGGGCAGAGTTAGGGTGGAACTTGGGGCAGAGTCAAGGCGGAGCTTGCCCCCCCCCCAATCAAAGAGGTGTTCCACAGTACATATAGGTGTAAGACATAGTCCCTGCTCATCAGAACTTACAATCTAATCAAGATGAAAAACATCACAAAACTGGGGACTAGAGTATGGTAAGATACACAGAAGTAGTAAACCAAGAGAGTGAGGAGCATCAGGATCCAAAAGCAGCTTCATAGATGTGGGGTTTTAGCCTGGATTTGAATAGGGCTAGAGAAGGAGCCAAATGCACTCACTCAGGTAGCTCGTTCCAGGAATATGGAGCAGCAAGATGGAATGAACGAAGTCTGGAGTTGGCAGTGCCAAGAAGGGGACACATAAAAAGGATCTGCCATAGTTCCCGGGAGGGGTATAGAGTGAGATAAGAGAGGAAAGGTAGCCACAGAGTGAATGTTTGTTGGTTTATTTGGTATTTGATTATACTGCCCTTTGTGGGATGTACAGGGCGGTATACAACAAAAATTTAAAAAACATGTAACGCAGAGAAGATTAGAAGGAAACTACAATGTCGGATAGGAAAGTGGACAGGAGATAGAGGACCATATAGACATTCAAACCAGAGTCAGTTATACAGATGCAGCTGCAGCTTAGAGCATACCCACATCAAAAGCCTGTTCGAAAAGGAGGGTTTTTAAGAGGGTTTTAAATTTTAGGTTCTAAACAAATGTGAGAGGGGAGGCAGTTCCAAATGGATGGGACCTGGGAGAAAAAAGTGGAGCGTCGCATGGACTCATATTTGATGTGAGCATGGGAAGGAATGACCAGTCTGCGGTCATGAAGGGGACCGCAAGCAATGGAGTATAGCATATGGAGTAATGAGGGCAGAGAGTGGAGTGGAGGAGTGGCCTAGTGGTTGGGGCAAGGTACTTCAGGCAGGAAGGTCAGGGGTTCAAATCCCACTAGAGGACAGCAACCTTGGGCCGGAAGGACTGGGGTTTCTAGTCCCACAGGTGCTCCTTGTGGTCTTGGGCAAGCCACTTAACCCTCCATAGCCCATGTTCCCTGTAAAATAGTTATCTCCAAGTTATAATGCCCTGTTCAATGTAATTTCAGTTTGTTCAATGTAAACCGCACTGATGCTGAATAGCATGGTATATAAGAGAATGTAAATAAATAAATAGTCTCCCAATTTTTCAAGGCCCTCTTGCAGTGTTTTACAATCCTTTTGTGTTTTAACAACTTTGAATAATTTTTTGTCATCTGCAAATTTGCTGTCGCTTGCTATTCTCATTTCCAGGTCATTTATAACTGTTAAAAAGCAGCAGGTCCAGCACAGATCCCTGGGATACTTCACTGTTCACTTTTCTCCATTGAGAAAGTGTCCATTTATCTCTACTCTTTGTGTTCTATCTTTTATCCAGTTCCTAATCCACAATAGTACACTGCCTCCTATCCTATGACTTTTTAATTTTCTCAAGCCTCTCATGAGGGATCTTGTCAAAGGCTTTCTGAAAATCTAGATACACTATATCAACCAGCTCACCTTTATCTACGTATATATTCACACCTTTGAAAAAATATAACAGATTAGTGAGACAAGACTTTCCTTGGTCAAAATCCATGTTGGCTTCCTGCCATAGCCATGAGTATCCAAATGTTCAGTAATTTTATTCTTTACGTCAAGTTCACTGGTCTGTAGTTTCCCAGATCATCCCTGGAACTCTTTTTAAAAATTGGTGCTACATTGGCCATTCAGATGATTTTAAGGATAGATTCAGTTCTTTCAACATCCTGGGATGTATACCATCCAGTCCAAGTGATTTGCTATTCTTTGGTTTATCAAATAGCTGTATTTTATCTTCCAGATTTATTGAGATTTGTTTCAATTCCTCTGATAAATCACCTTTAAATATCATTTCTGGCATGGGTAAGTTTCCCTCATTTTCTTCAGTAAAGACTGAGCAAAGAATTCATTCAGTCTCTTTGGTATGGCATTATCCTCTCAGTGCTTTTTTATCCCTCTATCATCTAATGGTCCAATTGGCTCTCTCACAGCTGTTTTGCTACAAATATACTTGAAAAAGCTTTAATTATGCAGCAGAACTTTAATTATATTCCCTCTGTCTTACAAATGAGGAACATTCTGGAATGCTTGCTCCAAAGGAAGCCTCTGGTCATGATGATGCAGAGCCTGATTCTGGAAGGAGCACGTCTAGGCTGTCTGGACGGCCCCATTTGTATCCGATTCTGAAAGGTGGCAGCAAAACATTCCTGCAGCTGTCAGAACTGGGCCTGAGGACGGCCTGGTGTACCCTTCCCGAAGCCATGGGGACGTCCAGCCCACAGCCTTGGACCCCTGACTCCCTGCCACCTGACCTCGGTGGGGGCTGCTGGGGCCCTGATCGAGTGGCGAGGACTCACCCTCAGTGTCCCGGTGATCCGGTGGGAGGGGGGGCTCCTGGGCTCTTGGGGGGCGGGCTGCCAGCAAGGTGTGGAAGGGCACCCTGCTCTTATTCCACCTCAGAGGCGCCCCCCCACTCCCCGGTGATCTCCAGGCTTACCAGGCCATCCTGGAATCAGTCCTGTACGTCCGGAGATTGGTCTGGCCCATGCTTTGCCCACTCTCCACCCCGTCACGCCTCCGTCACCTGCAGCATGCAGAGCAGTTCTGTGCATGCAGTGGGGGATGGATACTGAATATTGACAAGGTGGATAGTGGGGTAGCACATCCCGGTGGGACTTGCTGCCCAGTTATCTGCCTTATGGAATCGGGGCTGTATTGGGGAATGGCCACCTTGCAGACAAAAGACAGGAAGAGCCACCTTCACTTTTGGAGGGAAGTATAAAGGGCCTGAACAGACAGGGGGTCATTCTGAGCCACGAATAGTGGGGATGGATGTCCCATTTGTGCCGGCTCCTGCCCCTGACTAACTTCCCTGACGGTTGTGCGGGGAAGTTAGACGGGGGTGGGGAAGGAGCGGCCTGGGGGGCGGAGTTCGATGGTTCCCAGCCCTGGACACACACAGCCGATTCTAATGTTGGCCCTGTATGTCTGGGGCCAGTGACATGTGTGGGGAAGTTATTCCACCTCGGAGGTGGAATAACTTCCCTGGACTTTTTATTTTTTTTTTGCTGCCGGGGTGCGGATGGGGCAGGGGGGCCAGAGGACATTCCCCGTAGCCCGACCCTGGTCTCAGGATGCCAGATCAGGGGTCGGGCTGTGGGGAATTAACTTTATTCTCTGGCGGCTGGCATCGCAGCTCTTCAATGGAGCCGCGGTGCCATGGCAACATGACGCTGTGGCGCCGCGGCTCCATTGAAGAGCCTTGACTGAGTTAGCTGGGTGCAGTCCTTCATGTGCAGGCTGCACAGAATCACAGTCCTGGCCTGCATGTGCAGGACTGTTTGCGATTCTGATCCTGCGGGGCTAGATGTGCCCCATGGGATCAGAATCGCGATCCCCTCTGTGTGTCCGGTTCGGACCGGACGCACAGAGGGGATCTATGTCTGGAACAGAATCGGGCCCACAGTGTCTAGGGTCTTCCTTAGCAGACATTTGGGAAAATGAGGAGGGGCCAACTGTCTGCTTACTGGAGCTTAGTGTAGCCTAGGTGCTGCTGCTGCCTATATGACCAATGTGAAACAGATCGTGTAAACAACCGTCTTTTACCTCTATTTGTTTTATTACATTTTATGCTTTGCCGAATCCGATAAGATGGTATATCATGAATCTATTAAACTATAACTTACCTACCCCAGGGCTCCTGGGAGAGAACAAGGAGAAGGAAGAGAATTGTGAAAGAGAATCTAAGTCCAATGATTTAAAGTAAGCTGCTGAATTTTTGTCTTGTTTAAGGTTGTACTTTTCCTGGGGGATCACCCAATAAAGGTGTCTTACTCTAATGCTAAGTTTGGTCTGTTTTGCCCTTTGTCTTTTCAAATTTTTACTCCAGCTTATGCCTTGCGCTAAGTCTCACTGTCCTCCAGTGCCCTTTATTTTCTTTAGTTGCTCTGCTGCTAAGTCCTTCTGCTGTATATTCCCCTGTTAAAGTGAGAAGCACCTATGTAATTATCTTTTTGTTAAGAACATGTAGTCGTAGTAGTTAGGTTTGATATTTACATATACTTCAGACAGGTTCCTGCATGCTTGAGTGTATCAGTTCGTCAACCTGTTTGGAAGGAGACTTATTTTCTTGATTCTTCAGTGATGGATCAAGGTAATGGGGCAGAGGGAGATGTTCAGGGGCTATGGGACTCTTAATCCATTCTTGCCCTCCTTAAATGTTATATTACCTGAAAGCTTTTGAAAATGGTTCCCAAATCTCCCTTGTTTTCCCCAGTTTGATGATACAAATACTGTTTTTTAGGTCTTCAGAAACAAATATATAATGGTTTCTTATGTAACTGGCTTGTCTGCACTTTTCTGTCATCCAGATTGTAAAACAACTTGCAAAGGGCCAGACTGAGAAATTCCTATTAGAAGTAATTAACAGCACAGTTTGTATTGTAATATAATCGGATTTCTTTAATTGCCGTAAAATCTGCTGTCAGGCAAACCATGAATTATGTTTCACTTGAGAGTCCCAAAAGATATAGGCTGGGTTTGTTACGATTTTTTTCTTCCATTTGATGTCTATGATGGGGAAAAAAATATAGCGAGTCGGACCAAAGGTGAAACCTTTCCAGAATGATAGACTTGTCACTGTCTCAGTCCATTGGAAATACCAAAAATGAAGAAGGCATGAAAGGTGCTGTTTTCATGGGATCCCTTATTACTTATGTGTTATGTAATAGTTTCTGCAGATAAATTATTTTGCCCTTTGAATACTAGGGTATAAATATGCAGCACCTGTATTTCTTGCACTGGGAGGGAGAACTGCGAGTGATCGGCACAGCTAAAATATAAATTGTTATCATTTTTTTCTCAGTTTGTTTAACACAGTAATTATGTGCACATTGCATATGTGCACAAACCTTTTTTTTACGTGTGCAAATGGATTATACGGAACACAGTGTGACCTAGAAAACTGCAAAGATCATCATACCAGCTGTGGAAGCCCAAGAGAACATATGCGTGTATTAACCAACACACCAAACATCCCCCTCTGAAAGTAAAGAGCAGCCAGTCCACGTCTAACAGAGCCTTTTCACTCTGCTCCAGCCATTTGGAATGCACTACCTGAGACCATACGAGCCATTACCGACCTAAAAGAGTTCTGAAAGAATGTTAAAATATTCCTGGAAGAGATGAGTTTTAACAGTGGAAATTTAAAGCATCCTTACCCCCCCCCCCCCCCTAGCATATACCGATCACTATCTTGCTGACTGTTAAAGAATCCTCTAGCCCAGTACATAGGGTGAGGAAGTTTGTGTACCCTATGTAACATCCAAAACCACCAATCCTGTGTGTTCTATGTGATAACGTCAATGTTTTATTGTAAACCTGAATGATGTCAGATTTGTACGTTCTATATGATGTTAAAAGTTGATGAGTTACTAGTTACGCTACAAACTGTTTTGACTCTGAGACAAAGCTGTCTATAAAACAGCTAAATAAATAATTTGTAGGTAAACACCCATGCAAGCGACTTGCGTGAACTAAAAATATTTAGGTGCCCAGATGAATCGGATGTGCGCTCATGACTACATATCGCTAGTTTGTCACTGCACGAAAGAGGCAGCACTCTAGTGACAAGATGCCCTAGTTGTTGCAGAAGGACAGGTATTCAGATGTAATTGATCAATACAAATTTGATAAATTAATGGCCTTGCAGTATTTTGGGGCCAGAGTATAGAGCAACTGCTTAAGTTGGTGATGCAACAGAAAACCTAGCAAAGCCTGTATATGGAAAGATCATCAGCAAGTATTCCACTGAGTCCTAGTTTATGAATACTATATAATATAATATGGAGTGGAGGAGTGGCCTAGTGGTTGGGGCAAGGTACTTCAGGCCGGAAGGTCGGGGGGTTCAAATCCCACTAGAGGACAGCAACCTTGGACTGGAAGGACTGGGGTTTCTAGTCTCACAGGTGCTCCTTGTGGTCTTGGGCAAGCCACTTAACCCTCCATAGCCCATGTTCCCTGTAAAATAGTTATCTCCAAGTTATAATGCCCTGCTCAATGTAATTTCAGTTTGTTCAATGTAAACTGCACTGATGCAGAATAGCGCGGTATATAAGAGAATGTAAATAAATAAAAATAAAATAAATAAAAAATAAATACTCCTCTTACTGGGAAAATAGAAGTTAGGAAATGATGGCAGATAAAGACAATACAGTCTTTCCAGTCTGCCCATCCATATTACTATGTTCAACAATACTTTCCTTTCCCTTAGAGATATTCTGTACTTGCCCCATGCTTTCTTGAATTCAGATACAATCCTTGTCTCTACTAACTCTGCTGGGAGGTTGTTCCACACATCCACCATCCGTTCTGTAAAGAAATGCAATCTATTTCCTTTCACCCTCATCCTGTGACCCCTCTTTCCAGAGCTTTTATTCAGTTGAACATAAGATATGCCATACTGGGTCAGACCAAGGTCCATCAAGCCCAGCATCCTGTTTCCAACAGTGGCCAATCTAAGTCACAAGTACCTATCAGTTTCCCCAAAAGACACAGGTTCCATAGTGCTTGAATTGGGACAAGCAGTGGATAGTCTGGGTCCACTTTAATAATAGTTTGTGGACCTTTCCTCCAGGAACTTGTCCAAACCTGTTTTTAAACCTGGCTACACTAACAGCTTTTACTACATCCTCCGGTAGAAAATTCCAGAGTTTGCTAAGTTGAGTGAAAAAATATTTTCTCTTATTAGTCTTAAGTTACCCAATAGCTTTATTGCATGCCCCCCTAGTCTTTCTAAATTTTGATGGTGTAAACAATCGATCTACGTTTACCTGTTCCACCCCCTTAATTAATTTATAGACCTCTATCATATCTCCCCTCAGCCATCTCTTTTCCAGATTGAAGAGCCCTAACCTTTTTAGCCTCTTCATAGCGGTTAACATTCCATCCCCTTTACGATCTTGGTAGCTATTCTCTGAACCTTTTCTAATAACGCTATATCCTTTTTAAGATACAGCGACCAGAATTGCACACAATATTCAAGGTGCGGTCGCACCATGGAATGATATAGAGGCATTATACGAGGGGATACCCAAAAAAAACAGGAATAACATTGCCGTGGGCGGAGCTTGTGTAGTACGCTCTTCTGCCGCTAGGCATGTATAGTGCATCTCATTGTCAGTTCAGTGCCGCCTGTGTTGTCGACCTGGCTTGTTCTGTTCATCTGCAGTGATTGTTTTTGCTAGCGCTGTTTTGTTCTTGTTTCTTTTTTTATGATGACAAGTTTAAGTGAACAATGTGCAGCTGTGAAATTTTGTTTTCTACTCGGTAAAAATGCTGCTGAAACTGTTTTAATGTTGAAAACAGCTT
The DNA here is from genome assembly GCA_033557465.1 of Ichthyophis bannanicus. Taxonomy (NCBI): domain Eukaryota; kingdom Metazoa; phylum Chordata; class Amphibia; order Gymnophiona; family Ichthyophiidae; genus Ichthyophis; species Ichthyophis bannanicus. The sequence goes on along the minus strand of CM066033.1, from coordinate 950,328,521 downwards.
ATCAAGATGACGCTATGGGAAAAAGTAAAGTGTACCAGTGGTTTGCTCGGTTTAAAAATGGCGGCATGTCGATTGATGACAAACCTCGTTCTGGGCGTCCATCAACTGCCCGAATCGACGAAAATATTGAAAAAATTAGAGAGCTTGTGCTCACAGACCGTTGACAGACAATTAATCAACTGTCAGAGATTAGTGGGTTATCTTGGAGCTCGGTTCAGCGAATTTTAACGGAAGATTTGGGAATGAAAAGGGTTGCTGCCAAGTTTGTTCCTTGGGTTCTGACTGACAATCAAAAGGAACATTGAGTTGAAACATGTCGTGTTTTGAAACAGCAGCTTGAAACTGATCCAGATTTTCTGTCAAAGGTCATTACAGGTGATGAGTCATGGTGCTATGGTTACGACCCAGAAACAAAGCAACAGTCAAGCCAATGGAAGACGTCATCGTCACCCCGTCCAAAAAAATGTCAAGTCAAATCAAACATCAAAACAATGCTGATTTGCTTTTTTGATGCCAAGGGGGTAGTTCATTCAGAGTTTGTTCCCCCAGGTCAGACTGTCAATCAAACCTTTTATTTGGAAGTTTTAAGAAGATTGCGCAACAGTGTTCGTCAAAAAAGACCCGATTTGTGGCAGACAGGAGACTGGTTCTTCCACCACGACAACGCACCTGCACGCACAGCCATCTCTGTTAGACAGTTTTTGGCTAAAAATGGCATGGTTCCGCTGCCCCACGCACCTTACTCGCCTGACCTGGCTCCGTGCGACTTTTTCTTATTTCCATGCATGAAAAGGGGCATGAAAGGACACAGATTTGACAACATTGAAGAAGTCAAGAATAAAACGAGGGAGGAGCTGTCAGCCGTTTCTAAAGATGACTACAAAAAATGTTTCGAACAGTGGAAGCACCAGTGGGACAAATGTATCTTTTTTAATTTTATTTAATATTCTCTTATATACCATGCTATTCTGCATCAGTGTGGTTTACATTGAACAAACTGAAATTACATTGAACAGGGCATTATAACTTGGAGATAACTATTTTACAGGGAACATGGGCTATGGAGGGTTAAGTGGCTTGCCCAAGACCACAAGGAGCACCTGTGGGACTAGAAACCCCAGTCCTTCCAGCCCAAGGTTGCTGTCCTCTAGTGGGATTTGAACCCCTGACCTTCTGGCCTGAAGTACCTTGCCCCAACCACTAGGCCACTCCTCCACTCCAGTTGTAATGGAGAGTATTTTGAAGGGGATAAGGTTGTTTTGTAAAGAATTTGAAATAAATAGCTTTTAAAAAATAATTCCTGTTTTTTTGGGGTACCCCCTCGTATAATATGCTTTGTTTTATTCTCCATTTCCTTTCCTTATGATACCTAGCATTGTATTTGCTCTCTTGGCTGCAGCTGCACACTGGGCGGAGGGTTTTAACATGTTATCCACGATGACTTCTAAATCCTTTTCCTGGGCAGTGGTTCCTAATGTGGAACCTTGCATCGTGTAACCATAGTTTGGGTTTTTCTTTCCTAGGTGCATAACTTTGCACTTGTCCACATTAAATTTCATCTGCCATTTGGATGCCCAGTTTTCCAATTTATCAAGATCCTCTTTCAATTTTCCACAATCCTCATGGGTTTTAACAACTTTGAATAGTTTGGTGTCATCTGCAAATTTGATAACCTCACTCGTTATTCCCATTTCCAGGTTTTTTATGAATGTTAAAAAGTAGCGGACCCAGCACAGATCCCTGGGGTACTCCACTATTCCCTTTCTCCATTGGGAAAATTGGCCATTTAGCCCAACCCTCTGCTTTCTATCTTTTAACCAGTTCCTGATCCACAATAGTACACTGCCTTCTATCCCATGACTTTTTAATTTTGCCAAATGTCTCTCATGAGCGACCTTGTCAAAGGCTTTCTGAAAGTCCAGATACACTGTATCAACTGACTCACCTTTGTCTACCTGTTTATTCACACCTTCAAAAAAATATAACAGATTAGTAAGACAAGACCTTCCTTGGCTAAAGCCATGTTGGTTGTCTCCCATTAAGCCATAACTATCTACATGTTCAGTAATTTTGTTCTTTATGATGGTTTCCACCATTTTTCTCAGCACTGATGTCCGGCTCACCGGTCTGTAGTTTCCCAGATCACCCCTGGAATCCTTTTTAAAAATTGGTGTTACAGGTACTACAGATGATTTTATTTATTTAACATTTCTTATATACCGCCTTTCATGATATCAAGGTGGTTTACATTGAACAAGGCATTATAACTTGGAGATAACTATTTTACAGGGAACATGGGCTATGGAGGGTTAAGTGGCTTGCCCAAGACCACAAGGAGCACCTGTGGGACTAGAAACCCCAATCTTTCCAGCCCAAGGTTGTTGTCCTTTAGTGGGATTTGAACCACCAACCTTCTGGCCTGAAGTACCTTGCCCCAACCACTAGGCCACTCCTCCACTCCACTCCATTTTAATGATAGTTCACAGAATACTAATAGTAGGTCTTCAATCTCATATTTCAGTTCTTTCAACACCCTTGGATGTATACTATCCAGTCCAAGTGATTGGCTACTCTTCAGTTTATCAAATAGTTGTAATACATCTTCTCGGTGTATCGATATTTCTTTCAATTCTTCCACAGCATCTCCTTTAAATACCATTTCAGTCATGGGTAACATTCCTACATCTTCCTCAGTAAAGGCCGAAGCAAAGAATTCATTCAGTCTCTCTGCTATGGCCTTGTCCCCTTAGTGCCCCTTTTACCTCTCTATCATCTAATGGTTCAACTGACTCTCACAGGTTTTTTGCTACAAATGTACTTGAAAAATTATTTATTATGTGTTTTTGCTTCCACAGTAAGCTTCTTCACAAATTCTGTCTGCCTACCTTATCAATGCCTTTCATCTAAGTTGCCAGTGCTTGTGGAGTTTTCAGTTTGTCTTTTGGCTCCTTTTTCCATTTCCTGAAAGATGCTTTTTTGACAACAGCCTCTCTGACCTCACCTTTAAACCATGCTGGCAGTTTTTTGGACTTCCTTCCACTTTTCTTAAAGCATGGAATACAGCTGGTCTGGGCTTCCAAGATAGTATTTTTAAACAACACCCAAGTTTGATGTAAATCTTGAACCTTTGCAACTGCTCCTTTTAGTTTTTTCTTAACTATTTTCCCCATTTTATCATAGTCTCCCTTTTGAAAGTTCAAAGGTAGTACTGTAGATTTCCTTACCCTTCTTCCTTCCTTTATTAAATCAAACGAGATCATGCTATGTTCACTATTACCAAGTGGCCCCAACACTCTTATCTGTTGCACCAGATCTTGTGTTCCACTAAAGACTAGGTCCAAAACGGCTTCCCCTCTGGTCGGTTCATGAACCAGCTGCTCCATGAAGCAGTCATTTATTTCATCTAGAAACTTTATCTCCCTAGCATGTCCTGTCGTGACACTGACCCAGTTGATACAGGAGTAATTGAAATCACCCATTATTATTACTGTGTTGTAACTTTGTTAGCGTCCCTGATTTCTTTGAGCATTTCATCATCCATTTGTTCATTCTGGCTAGGTGGTCGATAGTACACCCCCACTGCCATCGCCTTCCCCTTCCCATTTTTACATGGAATTTCAATCCATAGAGATTCTACAGTGAATTTTGTTTCCTGCAAAACTTTAATCCTTTCTGACTGAATGCCCTCTCTAACATAGAGCGCAACCCCTCCACCAATTTGATCAGCTCTATCATTACAATATAGTTTGTACCCAGGTATCACCGTGTCCCACTGGTTGTCCTCCTTTCATCATGTCTCTGAGATACCAATCATATCTAACTTCTCATTTAGTGCTATATATTCTAACTCTCCCATCTTATTTTTTAGACTTCTAGCATTTGCATACATGCATTTTAGAGGCTGTATTTTATTCATATTAATCTAGCTATCGGTAGGCAGGGGTAATTTGGAATCTTTAAGCTCTGTCTGCTCTATATTCAAGGGCATTTGGGCTACTTTTGTCTTTATTGGAACCTCTCTACTGATATGCCCTTTGACGTTATGTGTCTGCGATATTTAAATATCGCTATTGTATCTCCACTCTCATTCCTTTCTTCTGAATCATACACATTGAGATCTTTTTCTAGAGGGCAGCTGCTAAGAGGTCCGATGGCCTTCATCATAAGACATATGGGGACAGACAAACTCCATCCTGTTTATCTTTTTTATTTATTTGTCACATTTTTATATCGCTATGGTAAGAAATATCTAAGTGGTTGAAGGTACAGTCTCCAGAACTGCACATAGTACTCCAAATGAGGTCTTACCAAATACTTATACAGAGGCACTATTGCTTTCTTTTTCCTGCTAACATTTCTCTCGCTATGCATCCAGGCATTCTTCTGGCTGTTGCCATGGCCGACCTTTTTTTTTATAAACAATTTGGCCACCTTAAGATCATCAAATAAAATCATCTCAAAGTCCTGCTCTTCTTTCATGCACAAAAGTACTTTACACCCTATACTGTACTGCTCCCTTGGGTTTTTGCAGTCCAAATTCATGACCTACATTTTTTAGCATTAAAGCTGAGCTGTCAAATTCTAGACAGTTCTTCTACACCTTCTGGGGTGTCTACCCTATTACAGATGATGCTGTCATCCACAAAGAGGCAAAAATTACGAAACAGCCCTTCTGCAATATCACTTATAAAAATGTTAAAAAGAACCAGACCAAGGATTGTTCCCTGTTGCACACCAATGGTAACATCCATATTCCCGACGTGAGCTTTTTTATCACTACCATTTGTCTCCTTCCACTATACCAATTTATAACACAGTTGATAACTTTAGGGTCCATCTCAAGGGCGCTCAGTTTATTTATATGCTACCTATGGAGAACCACGTCAAAGGCTTTACTGAAATCTAAGTATGGCATATCTAGCGCTCTCCCTTGATACAACTCTCTGGTCAGTCAGCCAAAGAAATTAAATCAGATTTGTCAGATTATAGTAACTGTTTTGTAATGCACTGTTTTGTTCCACAAGTAATTTGTTTTATTTATATAGAGAGGAATTTTAGAAGAGCCATCCATGTGCAACTGGGATGTCTAAATCAGAATGTGTGGACATGATTTCACAAACCTGGATGTGCCTGATATGGACTTCTGTGGGAGCATCTACATAGGCATCCCCCAGAAGAGTATTATAGAACTCAGACATCTAGGATAGTCTAATGATTAGAATTGTTGCCTAGGAACAGGGCAACCAGGATTCAAATCCTGTTGCTGCACTGATTGACATTGTGCTAAGTACTGGAGATGATAGAGTGCATTAATCTCTACACCCTCTGGATGTTTTTTAGCTAAAATGAGCACTTTCCAGATTCTGGACATCCATGATGTTTCTGTGATCAGGTGGGGACATGCCGATTCCTGGGAATACTTTGACCATGCCTTCTCAATGCCTCCATTCAGATTTGAATGTCCTCACGCTAGGGATATCACCAAGCCAGCTTCTAAAATGGCTGTAGAGACGTCTCTGTCCTTTGAACATCTCTATGCCTGTTTTTAGATATCCAAAGCCCGAAGAGGGCATCTAAAATGACCCCCTTAGTATTAACTCATGCCTTTTCAGTATTTCAAGGGAAGTTACAATTGGGTGGTGTAGGTATTTCCCTACCCCCGGATAGTTTACAATCTAACGAGCCAGTGCAGAAAAGCTTAGTGTAATAATTTTTTGGTGCTTTTCCTATGCTAGACTTGCTTTCAATGTAGAAAGAAAACGAGCACCAGAAAAACGCCAAAAAAACAACCACGCTAAATTGCAGAGCACTTGGCATGCAAATCGCTGCATAAGTAATTTTGCCCGATCTAAAAAACTGCACTGAAACTTAATACTTGGAGCTGCCTCAACCTCAGGACTCAAGAAGGGGCAGTGAAGTGAAGGGGGGGGGGCCCCAGGGGAGGTCTGTTATGGGAATTTTACCCTGCCTGGGTCCAGATCACGTCCGACCAATGGGTCCTGGAGGTTTGTCAGAGAGGGCTATGTCCTCAATCGGCTTCAACCAGTGAACCAATTCTTCATTCATTTCCCCTGCAAAGCACAGGCCAAAGTAGCAGTGGTAGCAGAGACCTTGTCTCATCTCCTGCAGCTAAGGGCTGTGGAACTGGTGCCATGAGACCAGTGTGACTGCGGTCGATACTCCATTTATTTCATGGTGCTCAAAAAGGAAGGCTGCTTTCGCTTGATTCTCGACCTCAAGGGTGTCAACCGTTGTCTGCGGGTGCTACATTTTCATATGGAGATGTTGAGGTCCATCATAGTGGTGATAAGGAGAGGGGAGTTTTTGACATCTCGATCTCACAGAAGCATACCTGCACATCCCCATCTGTCAGGAGCATCAACAGTTCCTCCGCATTGCGGTGCCTATGGGCCATTTCCAGTTTCTAGCATTGCCTTTTTGGGCTGGCAACAGCACCCTCATACCTTCACCATGGTGATAGTGGTGGCAGCACTCTGCAAGGAAGGTGTTCTCGTGCATCCACACCTCGACGATTGGCTGATACGAGCAAAGTCCAAAGACGAAAGCAAGAGAGCAACGATGTGAGTGGTGGAGTTTCTACAAAGCCTCATTTGGGTGGTCATCCTGGCCAAGAGTCATTTACGTCTGGCAAAGGAGCTGGAGTATTTAGGAGTGCGCTTCAACACCTGAGTTGGCAGGGTCTTCCTGCTGGAGTCACGGGCACAGGGACTATGAAATTTGATTTGGCACTTCCTGAGGATGGCAAGGCCGTCAGCGTGGCCTTATCTGCAAGTATTGGGGGCCATGGTGGCTACGCTCAAACTAGTCCCATGGGCAAGGGTGCACATGCGTCTGCTGCAGAGAGCACTGCTCCAGCAGTGGTCCCACCAGAGCCAGTCCCTGTGCAAATTCTCCCATGCCCACGGAGCACCAGGAGAGCTCTCAGGTGGTGGCTACGCCCGGGAAGCTTGGAAGGGAGCATGCTCCTCGAGTATCTGGGGTGAATCCTGTTGATTACAGATGCCAGTCTGTCGGGTGGGGAGCCCTTTGCGAAGGACACTTTGCTGAGGGACAGTGTGGAGCCTGCAGGAAGTATTTGGTCGATCAACAGGCTCAAGATGAGAGAGGTGGTCCTGGCGCTGCGCAGCTTCTAAGCGGACTTGCATGGAAAGGTGGTCCGCGTCTTCTCAGACAATGCGACCATGATCGCTTACATCAACCGTCAAGGGGGCATGGGCAACCTGCGCTGGAAGAATAGGCCGAGATACTGTTTCGGCTGGGCAGAGAGCCATCTCCAGGGGTTGTCGGCGGCGCATTTCATGGGAGTCGACAGCGTGATGGCGGACTACCTCAGTTGAGTACCCGTGGAACCTGGAGAGTGGCACCTCAACCAAGGGGTGTTCGAACAGGTGGTGCAGCATTGGGGAGAACCGATCATGGACCTAATGACAACGTTTGATTTGGCCAAGGTGAGCTGTTTTTTCAGCAGAAGAAGAGAGAGGATGTCCGAGGGCCTCGATGCTCTGGTGCAGAGGTGGCCCGAAGAGGGTCTTCTCTATGTATTTCCGCCATGGGCTGTCATAGGTTGAGTAGTGCAGTGAATAGAGGCGCACCGGGGGTTAGTAATCCTGGTGGCACCAGATTGGCGATGGCGGTCGTGGTATGCCGACCTGGTCCGACTACTAGCAGACTGGCTGTGGCGCCTTCTGATTCGGAAGAACCTCCTAATGCAGGGCCCGCTCTGCATGCCCCAGGTGGATTCATTCTCACTTATGGCGTGGCTCTTGAAAGGGCGAGGCTGAGGAAGAAAGGATATAAGGCCTCGGTGATAGCAACCTTGCCACAAGCCTGGAGGAAGTCTACATGACTGGCGTACATCCACATATGGTGCATCTTTGAGTCGTGGTGTGGAGAAAGGCAGATGCGCCCATTCACTGCATCTGTCCCGGAGATCTTGGGGTTTCTGCAGTCTGGGTTTGATAAGGACTTAGCAGCCAGTTCCTTGCAGGTGCAGCTGGTGGCGATTGCCTGTTATTGGGGGAAGATCCAAGGGGTGCCTTTGGGTACACATCCAGATGTGCTGAGATTTCTGAGGGCAATGGCTCACCGGCAGCCTCCAAAGAGGGTGGTTGTGCCGTCCTGGAACCTCAATCTCGACGGCTCTTTCGGGGGAACCTTTTGTGCCATTGAGTCGGGCTTCCCTGAAGGATCTGACCCTGAAAATGGTTTTCCTTGTGGTGATTTGCTCGGCATACAGGATGTCAGAGCTTCAGGCCTTATCGTGCTAAGAGCCATACCTGTCCTTCTCCAGGGAAAAGGTGGTTCTCTGGCTAGTACCATCTGTTTGCCCAAGGTGGTTTCAGCGTTTCATGTGAACCAGGTGGTTTCCTTGCCGGTTCTGGCAAAGGTAGAAGGGGACTCTGCCACTCCACTGTTGTGCCACCTAGATGTCAGGATGGCTCTCTGGAGATATTTGCAGAGGATAGCATCTTTTCAGAAATCGGACCACCTATTTGTGCTGTTTTGGAGGGACACGCAGAGGTGGGGCGGCAGCTAAGGCCTCCATTTCCAGGTGGATTAGGGAGGCAATCGCATCAGCGTATGTCTTGAAGGGTAAAACAATGCTGGTCGGGTTGCAGGCACACTCCACAAGGGCTCAAGTGGCCTCGTGGGCAGAATACAGTTTAGTCCCACCAGTAGAGATTTGTAGGGCAGCTTTGTGGTCGTCTCTTCATACCTTCACCAAGCATTATCGCCTAGATGTCCAAGCTGTGGGAAACGCTTGCTTTGGTTCAGTAGTTCTTCAGGCCAGTTGTTTGGGTCCCTCACGTTAGTTAACTGTTCTGATACATCCCAGAGGTGCGGGACTGGACTGGAAGAACGATAAGGAAAGAGAAATTAGACTTACCTGCTAATTTTTGTTCCTTGAACTCCAGTCCAGTCCTGAATCCCTCCCAGAGCGTGTGTGTTGATAGTCTGTGAGCACCCCAGTCCTGAAGCGGATTCCCTTGGAGAAGGAAGTGTCCAGGGGTCGCTGGAGAGTGGGTGGGGGGGCAATCGGCATTGTGGGGGAGGAGGCGGACCAGAAGAGCTGTCGGTCTCTCGCTCCCCACTGAATGGACTTATGCTGGCACTCTACGGATAAGACTGCTCCTCCTAGAGGGGAGGAAGATGTATCCTCCCTGGGGAGGGAGGGGAAAGGAGGGACTCAGATTGACCATGACAACCATAAAGGTGGTGCCGTGGGCACATGTTCACATGCGACTGCTCCAACAGTCATTGTTGACTCAGTGGTCCCAGAGTTCTCAGGCGTTCAAGCGCAGGCTCCCACTCCAGATGAATGTGATGGCTAGCCTTTGGTGGTGGCAACAGCTCTATCATCTGAAAAAGGACATACCACTGGACGATTTCTCCTGGATCTTCCTGATGATGGATGCCTCTTGGGCTGCAGGGAAGCGGTGTGGTCCATCAACTGCTTCAAGGCGAGGACCATCGGATTGGCTCTTCTGCGTTTCTGGTCTCTGATCGAGGGACAGGCAGTTCGAGTGTTTTCAGACAATACCATGGTAGTGGCTTATGTCAGTTGTCAAGGCTGCACAAGGAGTGCCGGGGTTGCTCTGGAGATGGCTCTTTGTTTGCCTGGGTGGAGAAGAACCTCCTAGCTTTGTCGGCTCAGCACTTTGTTGAAGTAAACAATGTAGAAATGGACTTCCTCAGTCAGCACTCTCTGGATCCTGGAGAATGGGAGTTGAGTCAGGAGGTGTTTCAGTTGATTATGCACCGCTAGGATCGCCCCAAAATGGATCTGATGGCATCCTGCTTCAATGCCAAAGTTTGCTGCTTCTCCAGTCAACACATGAAGACTGGGTCAGAGGGTATTGACACACTTACCCATCCCTGGCCAAGTCAGCACCAGCTGTACATGTTTCCTCTGTGGCCTCTGGTGGGGCCATGATTTGGGGTATAAAACACCACCTGGGCAGGATTGTTCTGGTGGTGCCAGACTGGCCTAGGAGAGCATGTTTGGAGACCTGATGCAGCTCCTGCAGGCGCCTCCTTTTCGGTTGCCTCCATCTTGGGGCCTATTGCAGCAGGGACCGATTGTGCTGCAGGAATCAGTTCCCTTCTTGCTTGTGGCTTGGTTCTTGAAAGGAGATGGCTAGCCACGTAAGGGTTAGTCTCCAGCTGTGGTCTCCACTCTGCTCAGAGCCTGGAAGAGGTTTATTAAGCTAGCATATGTGCAGATCTGGTGCCTCTGAATGATGCTTCAGTGCTTGGCAGTTGGCTTCTGAGATGACCAAGCTCTATCTCTGTTGACCTTTCTACAGGATGAGCTGGAGAAAGGCCTTTCCCTCTACTCAATGAAAATTTAGGTAGCAGAGTTGGTGGGTTTCTGAGGTCTGGTGGCTGGTAAGTCTTTAGCCTCCCACATGGATACCTCACACTTTCTCCAGAGAGTCAGGCGTCTGTGTCTTCCCCTCCAGTCTGTGATCCTCTTTGAGCCATTAAAGTGCTCTACTTTAAAGGATTTGATGCGCAAGATGGTCGTCTTGGTTGGGATTTGTTCTGCAAGGCAGATTTCCGAGCTGCAGACTCTGTCTTGTCTGAGATCCTTATCTGTCTTTTTCAAAGGAGGCTGTTTCCTTTCAGCCTGTGCTTTCCTTCTTGCATGAGGTGCTTTCTCCCTCTCATGTGAACCTACAGTTCACTTCTTCTCAGCAGAAGTTTTTTCACTGTTTTTTCATTTAAAACTCTACACATGGATTCCTGTTTTCCAGGACATCCACTTGCTCTTAGGTAGGCTGAGCTGTCAGGAGATTCATGTCTATGGGTCACAGGGTTTTCCTCCTCTTTCTACCATGAACAGAGGTTTGCAACTATCTCATGATAGTTTTCTCCTGTACCACCATGAATTTTTTTCCTTCTGCAGACCAACCATATGGCAAGTCTCCCTTCAGCTCCTATTTTTCTTTACCCTCTTTTTCAGGGCCTCCCCTGTAAGAGTGCTACTATACCACTGGAAGGCTTTCTTAGCCTTTCTAGTCTTCCTGTCCTTTCTAGTGTAGAGTTTTCGCTGGAGTAACCTCCCTGCTTTCATTGGGCAGCTCATCACCGCCGGACGTCCCATCACCTCCGCTGCCCAATCGGGGCAGCGCTGCGGGAATAAAAGCAGCCGCCAGCTCCGGGACCGTCCTCTTCATCCCCACACAGATCCCAGGAGGGACTGTGCTGCGTGCTTTACAGGGCTGCACCGCCGGACGTCCCATCACCTCCGCTGCCCAATCGGGGCAGCGCTGCGGGAATAAAAGCAGCTGCCAGCTCCGGGACCGTCCTCTTCATCCCCACACAGATCCCAGGAGGGACTGTGCCACGTGCTTTACAGGGCTGCACCGCCGGACGTCCCATCACCTCCGCTGCCCAATTGGGGCAGCGCTGCGGGAATAAAAGCAACCGCCACCTGGCGTGCCCGCGCCTTGCGTGCCCGCGCCTGAGGGCCTCGCTAGAGGGCCCTTTGGCGTGGCCCTTAGGCAGTGGCCTCTACAATCCGACGGCAGACAAAATCCCGAACTCCCTCTCATCTTTCCAGCAGCTTGAGCTCCCCTGTGGTCGAGCTCGCTCACCAACGGCGTAAGAATAACCACAACCTCACGAGCAACGGGACACCGACAAGCAGACATCACGCCACAAGGACCTGAAGCAACAGATTTTACCAAACGACTGTTCCCTCCTGCTTCCTTGCAAGTATAACCCACAACTTCATTGCTACACTGTTACTACACTACTGCCGGTAATCTTAGTAATAACAGTCACCAATGTACTGTTACCAGTAGTCATATTGCTATTATACTATTGTCAGCAGCCCGAATAATACCTAATTACTACACTGTTGCTTATATACTTGTGTCAGTGGGATAATATTATTGGCAGTAGCCTGACCGATAGCTAAGTACTCCACTGTTGTCATCAACCTTTCTATTGCTAATTTACTGTTGTCACCAGCCATACTGATACCTAATTACTTAATTATCATACTGTTACCAGTAACATCACTGCCAGTATAAGCTACCATTGTACTACTACTCGTTTCTGCTCTATTACTACTATACTGTTGTATAGTAGTCCCCGTCCCATACCTGCACCATGATCCCACCTACAGCATCAACTTCACTACATAGCCTTGCAGCCTATTGCTTGCTTCTTGCCCTCTTTCACCACTCCCAAGCCCTCACCTATAACTCCATCCCTGTATTGCATAACGCATGGAGGAGACAGTACATACCTCCTTACACGCAACCTGGAAGACATGGACAAGCACTACATCCCCATCTCATCTACGTTGCCATCCAACAGACCCTCCCACCCAAACCTGAGACTCACATCCCACCCCATAACCTGAAGTGTGCACTCATTAACTCCCGCTCCATCCGCAAGAAATGGCCTGCCATTACCGCTATGCTAGCTGAACACAATCTCGACATCCTCTGCATCACAGAGACATGGATGTCTGCTGCAGACTCTGTCCTCCTCCATCAACACGTCCCGCCTACCTTTGCCATACACTCATGTCACAGGACAGACCGCACAGGGGGTGGAGTAATCATCCTCACTAAGGAAAGTCTACAATTCCAGCCCATCACCTCCAACAGTTCCCCCCATCTCGACTACATATCCATAGCAAACAAGAATCACACTATCAACCTGCTATATAGAGCACCCTCCCCAATACCTGATGACCTCTCGGTAATTGTCGATCTAGCATGTAACCCGAGCAAACCCCGTACAGCAAACTGGGTATTAGGGGACTTCAACCTCCCCGCACTGCAAGACACCCAAGCCATAGCCTTGCTTGATGCCCTCAAAGCTCTAGGATACACCCAACTAGTTAACTCCCCCACTCATATCAAGGGAAACATCCTCGACTTGATATTTGCTCCTCAAATAGCCAACTACCCCTCTCACAAGTTCAATCTCTCACTAAGCCCAGTACCATGGTCTGACCATAGCCTGATCAGATTCTCGCTGCCTTCCCCCCATGGTTCTAACTACCTTCCCACCCCAGTTGACAACACCATTCCTACTCAGACACGCTACCTCCCATTCAACGAGCAGGAGGTTATGGAGAGAGTACGCCCTATCCTTGAAGCACCCGACCTCAACCTCGACGACATGATAACATTATGGAACAAGTCCCTCAACGCAGTAAACAGCATCCCAATTAACAAGAAAAACTACAAGGGTAGGAAAAAAGCACCTTGGTATTCATCTGAACTGACAACGTCCCTCCGGCAGTTACGTCAACTTGAGAAACGATGGCGCAGGTCAGGGACAAACGAGAGCCATGAAGCATACAATGCCCACCTCGACGCTCACAGAACAGCCGTATCCACAAGAATGAAACAATACCACTCAGATGTCCTACTGAGAGCCATAAACAAACCACGAGAGCTATTCATTCTGGTCAAGAATCTGGCAAAAGAGCCCTCCTCCAACCAAACAAAGTCGCCTGACCCTCAGGAATATGCGGACTACCTTCGCTCAAAGACGAGCCAACACATCGCCCCTGCAAACGACCACCCCCTGGAAGATCCGGTCACGCTACCTTCATACTTCTCCCCTCTAAATGGGACAGCAGACAGTCATCACACTCTTAACTCCTTCTCCCCCCCAACAGCAAGGGAGATCCAAGATACCATCACATGCATAAACACCACCACGGCTCCGAGTGACCCTTGCCCGGCACAATGGGTAAAAGCGCTAAAATCAGACCTCAGTCCTTTCCTCGCCAAACTAATAGGAGCATCCTTCACGTCAGGGATATTCCCACAGAACCTGAAACATTCCTCAATAAGACCCTTACTGAATAACAAAAAGCTCGACCCCTCAAAGATGGATTCCTACAGGCCTATATCGAGCATCCCGCTCCTAGCTAAAATCATGGAAAAAACAGTCCAACAGCAATTGACCCATCACATCGAAAACAACGCTCCTCTTGACCACTGCCAGCATGGATTCAGAGAGTCCCATGGAGTGGATACCCTTCTGACTACGTTATTCAACTCCCTCACAATTGGGCTCGATAACATCAAAAAGGGTTTCGCCCTCATCTTTCTTGACATCGCAGCCGCCTTCGACTCGGTGGACCACAAGATACTCCTCTCCCGCCTTGCTGAGAAAGGCATCCATGACAACGCTCTAGCATGGTGCGCCTCATACCTGAGTAACAGATGGCAGCATGTCCGCTCCGGATCCTCATTATCAGACCCTTTCCCACTGGAAAAAGGCGTCCCGCAAGGCTCATCCCTATCAGCCCTGTTATTCAATGTCTACATGCAGCCCATCTGCAGCCTCATACGGTCCTTTAACATCAACTGCCTAGTATATGCTGACGATGTCTTAATGTTCACCCCAATAGACTTAGAGCATCCAAACCTTGACCAGCTCTCCTCCTGCTTCAACGCCGTCACAGACTGGCTGCACAACCAAATGCTCAGAATAAATCTAAAAAAGACCGACGTCCTGTTCATTGGTAGAGACCAGTCATTTACTCCCCCCTCATCAATCAAGGTGAACAACGCAGAGCTCATCTCCAAGACAACGATCAAATACTTAGGCGTAACACTCGATCAGCACCTTGACATGCATGCGCATGTAGACAATACCATCAGAACAATCTACCATAAAATACGGACACTACGCCTCATAAAGAATACTCTGGAACCAAATAACTTCAGAACAGTCTTCCAGGCCATAATAATGCCCCACTTCGACTACGCCAACTCTATCCTACTTGGCCTCCCAAAGAACTCGATAAACCCCTTGCAGCTTGCGATGAACACCGCAGCTAGAAACCTCTACGGAGCGTCTCGTAGGGACCATATCACCCCTATTCTGAAGAGCCTCCACTGGCTCCCCGTCCAATACAGGATCACATTTAAGATCCTAACCATGACATTTAAAGCAGTTAATGGTATCACCGCAACTACCCTGTCTGATCTGATCCAACCTACCCCAGACAACAGACTAAGAAGATCCACATCCTGCAATACCATCCTCCTTCCAAGAGCCATCACAAAATGCAACAAATCCACAAGAAACCGTGCCTTTGCCTTGTTCGCCCCCTCATGTTGGAACTCCCTCCCAACAGAGATCCGAACCGTAAACAACCTCCCCCAATTTAGAAAAGCTCTCAAGCACCACCTATTTCTGCAACACTTCTGTAATTCTGACAACATCACCTAGACAATATCACATGACCCTACAGTCTCTCAACCCAATGCCGGCTAACCAATCCCCTATGATAACTTTCCTCCGCACCTAATCAGCCCTTTTAGGGCCTGTAACATAAATTCAACTATGATGCAATCCCCTTATGTATATAGTGTATATAGTTCACCTGTTATCCATGTTTAAGTTCCTTGTTCGATGTAAGTTCAATGTATGGCTGTTCCACATTGTACAAACCTGTTCCTTGTAAACCGTGCTGAAGCCGAATAGTGCGATATAGAAAAACATTAAATAAATAAATAAATAAATAAATAAATAAATCAGACATGATCAGGATTTTCTCCTCTTGTTCTGTCTGTTCTCTCTGTTACAAACAGAAGGATTCTCTCTGCTGTTCTATTCAGCAGCTGCCCATGCAGGAGTTCCAGTGATTGGACTACTGGTACTTTTCTACGAGTTCCAGTCTTGTCTTCCACTACTTTTTCTCTGGCCTTAGTAGTGCTCCAAGAAAGTGCTCATCTATCTTGGATAATCCTTATCGCTTCTTTTCTGTCATCTCCAAATCTCTGGAGTTGGCAGCATAACTGAAGTGGCAGCTGGTTTTCTCCAACAGCCACTTTTATTTCCCAATTCTCCTGCATAGTGCTCTCTGCAATCCTACTGAGAAGCTTTCCACTGTGGGCCCTTGCTAGAGAGCATGGGGATTTTTTCTCTACTTACTATCCTATATGGTTGAAAAAGGCTTCCTCAGTCATTCCTCATGACTGTAGGGGTTCTTTACACCCTTCTATTTCCTTTTAATAAAGGACATAAGC